>JADMNL010000027.1:5583409-6228863 GCA_016271365.2 Neoceratodus forsteri
CTGGCCAACATTCCCCTTCCCATAAACTGGTTCATGCAATTATCCAGGCTGTGTGTGGGTGATGATGTGCGATATGGCCGCCACCACACATTCAGTCACTTCACTATCAGTCTAGCATTGCTTGTAAAGCGCTTTGGGATACTGTGTATGAAAAGCGCTATATAGATGCTGATTCTTCTTTTTTCTATGGGACAATGGGGAGCCCACCCCTAGTGTCCCAAAATATTTATTTCATTTAAACATGTAAAAAGAAAACAGTCTCCAGACATCTTTTTTTTAAACCTGAAAAAAGTAAACGGTCCCTCATCATCCTTACCATCCCCCTCCCCCATACCGACCCTCCCACTGAGCACCCACTACCCCACACCCTCCTTATCCTATAATTACCACTGGAGATCACGGGCTGTCATCTTCTGTAAACTGAGACACGTCTGCACTCTTCAAAGCCAAACCGTGAACTGAGGAATCAAGGTACGTGCCGTATAATATATTTGAATGGCGTTTTGAACTTATGTTCATAACTTTGCCATTGTTTAGAATTTTGTCACCAAATTTTCAACATATCCTTTTTGGGACCCCACCTCATGGACACTGGCACTGTTGTTTCATTACTTGAGCCCAGAAAGTGATTTTGCAGTTGCTGCATGAAATCCCCTTTTGGCGACCAAATAACAAAACTTCACCACCAGTGTTCATGAGATGGGGTCCCAAAAAGGCCGTGCTGAAATTTTGGTGAAAAAAGACCTAAAAATGGCTGAGTTATGAGCATTTGTTGAAATGTTTCTATGCGCATACATAACTTTGGTAATTTTCAACATTTTGAGCCCAAATTTTCAGCAAAGCCACTTTTTCATACCACCTTATGAACAGTACTGCTGACATTTTTCACATCCTGTCCAAAACATGTTTTCACACTTGTGGCATGGAATGGTGTTTTGGCATGGATTTAGAAATTTTCACATATGGGGTTTATGAGGTAGGGTCATAAGAAGACTACATTGATAAATTTGGGGTCAAAATATGAAAAAATGCCAAAGTTATGACCATTTGTTGCAATTTTGCTACAGCTGCTTATCATTTTTGAAATTGTAAATATTTTGACCTCAGATTTTCAACAAAGCCTTCTTTATTACCCCACCTCCTGTATGTCACAGCTGTCATTTTCAAATCCTGCCCAAAATGTGTTTCCACACCTGTGGCATGGAATGGCATTGCAGTTGTGCAGAATTACATTTTGGAAGGGATTCAAAAATTTTCTGTAATGGGTACATGAGATGGCATAATAAGAAGGCTATGTTGACAATTTGGTCACTGTTGTACTATAAATGGAAGTGCAGGGCCCAGAGGGCCTTGTGCTTCTAGTTGGGGGGGAAGCTGGAATATGTGGAGGTGGGAACAAAGATGGTGAACTGGCAGAATGGGAGGCAGCAAAAGGTGCTGTTGGGGGAACTCTCATCCACAGGAGCTGTGATGAGCAGGGTTCCACAAGGCTTGGTACTGGGCCCAGTGCTGTTTGGGATATTCATTGCAGATATCTCACGGGGCATCAGGAGTAAGATTAGCCTGTTCGCAGATGACACAAAGATGGAAGCAGTGGTGGATGACATAGTAGGGTGGCAGGGGCTACAGGATGACCTACAAAACTGGAGGAGTGGTCAGAAATGTGGCAGTTGCAGTTCAATGCCAAGAAGTGCAAGGTACTGCATTTCAGAGCAAGAAACCCAGGGAGGAGCTACCACTTGGGAGGGGTTCAGTTAGGCACCACTGAGGAGGAAAAGGATCTGGGGTGGTTATAATGGGGAACATGAACAACCCAGCTCAGTGCAGGAAGGAGGCAGCAAAAGCCAACAGGATGCCGGAGTGTACTGTGAGAGAAATCTCCTCCAGAAGTAGGGAGGTGATCCTGCCTCTGTATAGGTCACTGGTAAGACCACACCTGGTGTACTGCATGCAGTACTGGTGCCCATTTCTGAAGAAGGATGTCAGATTACTATAGGGTGTACAGCACAGGGCAACAAAGATGATCCAGGGATTGGAGGAAAGGCTGAGGGAGTTAAATATGTACTCCCTGGAGGAGAGTAGAGATTGGGGGGAATATAATTGAGACCTCTAAATACTTAAAGGGGATAAACAAGACTAGCACAGAGGGGGGTTTTAAGTTGAGGAGGGGGAGGAAAACGAGGGAGCATGGACTCAGATTGGAGAGGGGGAGATTTAAGAGAGAGATGAGGAGATGTTTCTTCACTGAGAGAGTGGTTGCAAAATGGAACACTCTCCCCCAGGATGTGGTATCCTGTAAGACAATGGGCAGTTTTAAAAGGGGATGGGACTGGGTGAGGGGGATGACAGTGAGGGGGAAGGGAGGGTAGGGCAGCTGCTTTGTAAGGTGGCTAGTTGCAAAATCGAGTAAACTCGATAGACCGCAAGGCCTTTTTCTGCTGGCAGATTTGTATGTTCGGATATATATGATAACTCATTTATTTGGTGCAGTTTCCAGTGACTGCAAGTTACCATCACATATACTGTGTGGGATTGTGTTGGAGAAGTTTATTTCAGCAGCATCCTGTTGCTCCATGTAAAATGTTAGCTACCGAGGGTATACGGCACCATCCTTGCAGTGGACATATAGGGTATTGTGTCGATTGTTATCTTGTCCAGTTCTGAAAAGACCACTAACATCAGTAACCACCAGCTATTCCTGTACTGTATGGTGATCCTTTAAGAGCTTCATAGGCTGGCTAAGCATAATTACAGATCAACATATCTAATGACTTCATAGTACATTATTTTACCATAAGGCATTACCATGTGGGCTGGTATCTGGCTTCATTTCTTCACCATCCTATGGCTGGTGCCTTATATATTGTATCTTCCTGGCCAAAGCAGGGAATGTCCTCCGATATCCCCAGTATTAATACTGTTTGGTATCTTGCAGCTATAGTTCTAGTCTATGCATCTTTAGGACAGCACAGTGCAAAAAGCAGGACCCTGCACTCTCGTACTGACATCCCAAGTAGTCGTGGAAGGACTAGAGCTTTCAAATTATCTCTTGATGCCTTAAGAAAAATTGTGCTTCTCCTTTTATTGTGCTCAGGTAATGTTGAACCCAATCCTGGTCCTACAGAAGCCCTTTTATCTCTGTCTGACCTTACAAGGCTTAGAGGAATGAGTTGTATGCATGTTAGTGTATGCAGTCTTTTAAAAAAGTTCACCTCAATCCAGACCTGGGTCATCCACACCAAGACAGATGTACTGGTAGTCTCGGAATCCTGGCTCAGACCAACTACTCCTGATAGGGAGGTTAATATTCCCAATTACTCACTGTTGAGGCAGACTAGGGGTAGTGGGGTGGCCATTTATGTAAAGGACAAATATACGGTCAGTACTGTTGACTCTTCCTCCATTGCAAATGGCTCTGAATGTCTGTCCCTTAAGTCTGAAATATCCCCTTCAATGCCTCTTCATGTCATAGGGTGTTACAGGCCACAATCAGCTGGTTCCCAGCTCTTGTCTCACCTATCGACTATCCTGGGGCATGGGACCCTTGAAATGATTATACTAGGGGATCTCAATTATGACTGGCTACCTAAGGCCTCATTAACTCTTAAATCCTTCTGTGACTCCCATGGGATGACGCAATTTATCGAAGAACCAACACATCCAAACAAGAAAAACCCAGGAATAGTACCCTGTTGGATGTTTTTCTTGTAAGTAAACCTCATTCCTTTTCTCATGTCGGAATTTTTTCCTCAGATGTCAGTGATCACTGCTTCATCGCTGGTGTAAGAGCTGCCTCTAAACCCCCATCCACATCTAAGTTCTCCACTAAAAGGTCCAGACGCAACTTTGACCTATTTGCCTATATTGACGAGCTAAAATTTTCATTACGCTGGCAGAACTTTTACCTAGCTAAATCGGTGAGTATGGCGTATGACATTTTCCATCAAATTGTGTCATGTGCCCTAAATAATCATGCTCCCCTAGTAAAAGTCCATGTAAAGACTAGAACATGCCATTGGTTCTCCACTGAACTTAAGGCTGCATTACTAGAGAGAGACAAGCTTTGGAAAAAAGCATGCAAATCAAAAACAGCTGAGGATTGGTGCCATTTCAGGAAGGCTAGGAACTTCTACACCAGGTTGGTTAGAGAGGCTAAGGCCAGCTTCTATCATTCTGAACTAGACTCTGCCCCAAAGTGGGCAACTAAATTTTGGTCTACAATCAAAGAGCTGTCTGGTCACACGTCTGGAAATGTACTTCCCTTGTACGTGATCTCTGATAACGTTACTATTAATGATAGAATGGAGATTCTACAGGCCTTCAACAACCACTTTGCCACTGCAGGCCTAGCATTTGACAACTCACCTGCATGCACGCTATGCTCCCAGATTAGTGCACAGATTCCTGAACCTAGCACCACTAATGCAATCTTTTCTTTCTTACCTGCTTCGCTGAAAGAGGTCGAAGATCTTCCTCTACAAATGGACACTAAGAAAAGTGCTGGTGCTGATTCCCTTGACCCCTACTTCATAAAGATTGCATACCATGTCCTAGTTGTACCAATCACACATCTATTTAACCTTTCCTTATCCCGGGGGACTCTCCCACACCTATGGAAAACTGCCACGTCATCCCTCTGTTTAAATCAGGGGACCCCTGTGATCTAAACAACTACAGGCCGATATCACTCCTCCCCATACTGTCAAAACTTTTGGAAAAAATTGTGAATGCTCAGTTGAGAACCTGCTTAGACAATGCGAACCTTCTAAACCCTCTGCAGTCCGGTTTCAGAGCTAAACACAGCACCATTATGGCTCTGGCTAAAGTGACTAATGATTGGCAATGAGATCTGAAGAACAGAAACATTGTCTGCGCCATGTTCCTGGACCTAAGCAAGGCCTTCGACACTGTTGACCACTGCCTGCTTCTTTCCACCCTAAAAATGATAGGCCTGGACTCGACCTCTATGTGCTGTTTCAATGATTACTTTACAGATAGGCAACAGCAACTCAAGGCTGAAGGGGAGCTCTCCCCCCTCAAACCACTAAAAAGAGGTATACCACAGGGATCTATCTTGGGTCCTCTACTGTTTGCAATTTACATAAACAATATTGATGACGGCATCAAGGAGGCCAATATTCACCTGTTTGCAGATGATATGGTGCTCTACCTAAGCAGCCCAACCCCGGGAGCTGCCTGTGGAGACTTGCAAACTGACTTCAACCTGCTGCAGAGTCCGCTCCTAAATAAAAAACTATTACTCAATGCCAAAAAAACAAAAACAATGCTGTTCTCACCTGCTATTCATACGGCGAACTCAGCCATTATCGGTTCTTTACCTCACATTACCACTTTATTAGGAGAAAGTCTGGAATTTGTTACGAAATTCAAGTATCTGGGGGTCTGGCTGGACCAGAGACTCTCTTTCATGGATCATGTTGAGGATCTGCTGAAAAAGCTGAGGCAGAGGCTTGGTCGTTTCTTTAGGATGAACAGCCTCTTGACCAGAGATGCTAAGATGCAGTTAGTTCAATCGACGTCCCTTTCCCTAATTGACTACACTGACTTCATTTATAGTCAGTGCACTGTCTCCTGTCTTGCTAAACTGGACACCCTGTATCACAGAGCCTTGAGATTCATAGCTGGCCTACCGTTCACCACATATCACTGCTCTTTGTATGCAGCTGTGGGGTGGACCTCCCTTTAGTACACAAGGAACAGAAATGCAGCTCTTTGGACTTTCAGAGCTACTACCAACAAATTTCCCCAATGCATTTCTGACTGCCTGCTGTTAAGCTTGCTAGGCAACTATGCATTGAGAAGTTACTCTCTGATTTCACTGAAAGTGCCTATGGCTAACACACATTTTGGGAGAGTGGCTATAGGCTTTGTGTTGCCTTCACTCTGGAACAAATTACAGAAATCAATGAAAATGAGCATCCCCATTAGTCTTACCATCTTCAAGACTTTGTATGCCAAGGCTGTTAAGGAACTCTGCAACTGTTTCCCCCACTCTTAGCATGCTATGGTGTCTATTGTTTACCTGCCCTCTGCATTACTACCTAAACCTGGCCCCATGGTATTCTCAAGTTATATCCCTCAAATCCACTGCTGTTACTTCATTTACCCTTTCCTACCCTTTCTGACCTCCTATCTTGTGTTGTCTCCAGCCCTGTTGTCCTAGCACCCCTCTTTTAGAGCAGCTGCTACCTTGTAACTCGCCTCTCCCATGTTAGCGTCTTGCTGTCATCCCCCTTCAAGCCTGAATCCTATGTCTTGACTTATGCTAAGCTGTGCTGACAGTGAGAATGTTATATTTTCCCTTGTTCATACCATTCACTGTTATATTCTCTGCCGAATACTGATGTACATGATGTCTGAACCTTGTTAACCCATTACCTGGACCTATTGCTTTTGCTCTGTGTGTATCATTTTAATGTATATTTATGTCTATTTGTTGTCTGCATATAAATATATTGTTCTTTGACCTTATGTGACACAAGTCCACCTTGCAAATGAGCTTGCTCAATGGTGTTCACCTAGATAAATACAGATTTTGATTGATTAATTGATTGATTGACCTCAAGTAACCACATGAGTGGCACAGCCACGAGTGAGGGTTACAAGAGGTCATTGGCAACTGTACCAGATAAATGAGTTATCACACACTGGCCCTTGTATATTCCATTTATGCAATAGCCCTTCTTGGTTCAGATCATTACTGTTTGAAATGGAGGTGGATTTTGCTTTCTTTTTATTATTTTACAAGGGCACTGGTGTCAAGAGATAACATCATGATGCTACAGTGATGGTGCTGTCCTGCAACTGATTGGTTTAGATGATCAGTAGCATTTGCTGTGAAGATGGTGGCATCTGTTTCTGAGAGCAGTTCGGAACTGCTCTGTGTTGAGGGCTGTGGGATTTTTTTGAGTTGCAACACTTTTATGTATATAAAAAGAGGAAAATACGTTGTTGCTTCATGGCTGACTTTCGGTACTGTGAGTTTCAGAAGAGTGAGCTCCGGCAGTTGGCAGCAAACAAGAGCGGGAGCTGCAGCAGGAAGAGTGAGTGGGAGAGCGAGTAGAATTGTGATCTGCGGCAAGTGTTTGAAAAGTTTTAGTAAAAAACAACACAGAGCATAGAGACTGTCATACTATGGGAAGGACTGCGTGAAGTGTGTGAGCTAGAGAAGTGCCTGCTTGGGGGGGAACAAGTGACAGTGGAAAGGAACAGTGGGTGGAAGAAGTGCCAGCGAGCAGTGGGGGCACATCTATGAAATAGTCACTGTGTAAATGAATGGGGTATGATATAATCATTATAGTAATAAATAAATTTATTACCACAGTGACTCAAATAAATAGATTTATGTGTCAGTTTTTGTCCAGACACCTGTTGTGTAAATATGTATGTATATGTGTGTGTGTGTGTATATATATATATATATATATATATATAATTTATAGATAAGCCTCTATAATACTATACTAAGTTATGTAAAAACTTCCCAGTAATACATCACTACTCTCAATAATACTATCCTGAAAAGTGATAATACTGTCATTTTTGCTGATAATACTACAGTTCAAAGGTCATCTCCAACTGTAGTATTATCAATGGATCCATATATTACAAAAATAACAGAAAGATATGAAAATTACGTACCTACCGTAATTCTTGATCTTCTTGGATGAGTCTCCACCACTCATTCACACTATTGGGATCTACTCCGGAGCCACTAGGACCCATCGGGAGTAAACTTTTTTGCTGGAGGGTCGGCGCCAGAGATGGCGCCATGAGGAACGGCGCCATGAGCCCTAGCTCAAGCAGTAATGACTATCTCAGCGTCGACCCTCCAACCGCCTCAGTACCTTTTTTACCAAGGCAGGCCAAGAACTAACCTAGAAGGTAGCTATCTAAAACCCGGACATAAGATAGTCCGGGCGACCCGTAAGAAGGGTCAACAAAGAAGTCTTCACAGCCTAAAGATTTGAGGGACTGAAGACCAACAAGAGAGGTGAGCTCGGGGGATGGAGGGTGGGTGTGTGAATGAGTGGTGGAGACTCATCCAAGAAGATCAAGAATTACGGTAGGTACGTAATTTTCATATCTTCCTGGACATAAGTCTCCACCACTCATTCACACTATTGGGAGAGTACTGAGCTAATTATCCCCCAAGAGGGCGGCAGGAGAGATCAAGAGCTCACGTTTCTTAGGACAGAAGTCCATTAAGGATGGCTCTGCCAAAGGAAGAATGTCATCTGGCATGGACATCCAGTGCATAATGTTTAACGAAAGTATGCACTGAGCTCCAGGTGGCCGCATTGCAGATGTCTGCAATGGGCACGTTTCGAATTTCCGCTAGGGATGCCACGACCGCTCTAGTAGAGTAAGCGTAAACTCTACCCTCCAACTTAACCTGGCGCCATGGAATAGCAGTGGCGAAGGCATGCCACTAGCCATGCTGAGATACATCTGATAGCTACAGGTTGACCCAGCTGGGTCTCACTGAAGGAACGAAAGTTACTGGCTTTATGAAAATCCTTGGTTCTATCTAAATAGAAACGCAAAGCCCTCTTAACATCCAGAGAATGAAGAGAATGTTCCCCTTCATTTTGGAAGTCCGCAAAGTAAGAAGGAAGTACCAAAGGTTGGTTAAGATGAAATTCTGACACAACCTTAGGAAGAAATTTAGGATGAGTACGAAGGACTACCTTGTCCTTATGGAACACAGTATATGGAGGGTCTGTGACCAGGGCATGTATCTCAGAGACCCTGTGGGCTGAGGTAATGACCACTAGGAAGGCAGTCTTCCAGGTGAGAAATTTTAGCTCACAGGTAGCCAGAGGTTCGAAAGGTTTCCGAGTGAGCATATCTAGCACAAGATTAATGTCCCAGGCTGCAACTGGACATCTTGTAGGAGGTCTGGTATGCAGAATTCCTTTAAGAAATCTCTTAACCATAGGTAACTGAGCCAGTGTTAAGGAAAAAAACGGCTCATGATACGCTGAAATGGCACTAAGGTGAACTTTGACCGTAGAGTACTGCAGACCTGAATTTGAGAGGTCCAAGAGGTACTCCAAAACCTTATCTGGTGGGCAGGAAAAGGGATTCAAAGAGGACTTTGCACACCAGAGCGAAAAACGCTTCCACTTAGCTGTGTAAGTTTTCCGAGTGGCTGGCTTCCATGCAGTCAGAAGAATATCTGAAACCCTTCAAGAGACATTGAACCGGTTTACTTCTACCTCTTCAGGAGCCAAGCATGAAGGTGAAGTGATCTCAGGTTGGGATGGACCACCGGTCCCTGAGTCAAAAGGTTCATCTGCAGGGGAAGTGGTCTCGGAGGAACTGCCAACATATTGTTGAGTAGTGGAAACCACAGCTGCCGAGGCCAAAAGGGAGCAATGAGAACCATCTTGTTCCCCTGGGCCTCGAACTTGACAAGTACTCTCTGAATTAGAGGAAGAGGCGGAAAGGCGGAAATAAAGCATTTTGTCCACTGCAGCCTGAATGCATCCTGACAGAAAATGCCAGGCCCTGGATTTCTGGAGCAGAAGAGAGGCAGTTTTGCGTTGAGTGGGGATGCAAAAAGGTCCAGGTCTGGAGTTCCCCACTCTTCGAATAGTGACTGAACTATGGTTGAGTCGAGAGACCACTCGTGAGGATCTGTCTCTGTTCTGCTGAGACGGTCTGCCAAGTCGTTCTGTACACCTGGCAGGTAGACCACTTGAATTAGAGCCTTGTGCTCCAAGCACCATTCCCAGACCCTCATTGCTTCCCTGCATAAGGGATAAGAATGAGCACCGCCCTGTTTGTTGATGTAATACATCACTGCTTTGTTGTCCGTTTGAAGGAGAATGTTCTTGTGACAGAGAATGTCCTTCAATGCTCGGACCGCATAAAGGACGGCTCTCATTTCTAGAACATTTATGTGAAGCTGGGACTTGAGTTGAGTCCACACACCCTGAGTGTGGAGAGCCTGACAGTGAGCTCCCCACCCCATTAGGGATGCGTCTGTGGTAATGGAGATTTGATGGTCCAGAGGAGCAAAGGGATATCCTTCCAGGAGATTGCTCTCTAGAGACCACCAGGTGAGTGACCTCTTTAAAGGTTCTGTCACCTTGATGAGATAGGATCATGGATGAGTGGTTGGGGACCACTGAGTACTGAGCATCCACTGGGTGGTTCTTGTGCAGACGTAATAGTGGTACAGTGAACACTGAGGATGCCATGAGGCCTAGCATCCGTTGCATCGAGAGAGCTGTAACTGATCTGTTTTCCCCGATGTGATGGGCCATCTGAAGGATATTGTTCCTTCTGTCTTCTGGAAGAAAAGCCTTGGCAGAGGAGGTGTCCAGAAGAGTCCCTATAAAAAGGAGCCTCTGGGAGGGCTGCAATTGCGATTTCTTGAGGTTCAGCAGAACTCCCATGGACATAAGGAGGCGAGAGGCCATCTCTATGGCATCTAGAGTCCCTTGCCTGGAAGGGCTTGCCAGAAGCCAATCGTCCAGATAAGGGAACACCTGTATTCTGACCTTCCTGAGGTGTGCTGCGAGAACTGCACAACACTTTGTAAAAACTCGCGGCGCTGAGGATAGCCCAAAGGGCAGGACTCTGAACTGATAATGTTGTCCCAGAGCCACAAACCTCAGGAATTTGTGATGCCTCGGGTGAATAGAAATGTGCTGGTAAGCATCCTGCATGTCTAGGGAGGCTAGCCAGTCGTGTTGATGAAGCAAGGGCAACAGGGTTCCCAGAGAAATCATTTTGAATTTCTCCTTGGGGAGAAATTTGTTTAGCTTTCTGAGATCTAGAATGGGGCGCATTCCCCTGGACTTCTTTGGAACCAGAAAGTAATGAGAGTAGAACCTCGTGTTCCGTTGATGCAGTGGCACCAATTCTACTGCCCTGTTGTTCAGAAGGCCCTGAATCTCGGCAGCGAGAAGGTCTGACTGAAGGGTAGACAGCCTGGGCTGCCATTTGGGAGGACGATCCGGAGGGGTCTCCACAAGATTGAGTGAATACCCCTCGCAAATTATCTGAAGGACCCATTTGTCTGAGGTTATGGACTTCCACTGGCTGTAGAAGTGCATCAGACGACCTCCCACCGGAGAGGAAAAGTCCACCTCGGGCAGCTGAGATGGGACTTGGGCCAGCAATTCATAAGGTAGCGCTGGGCGCTTTGGGCCCTTGTGCTTTCTGTTGTGCCTTCTTTTGAGGTTGGGCAGGTAGGTTCTTATGGAAACTTCCTCTGCCTCTGCCTCTGCCTCGAAAGGACTGACGATTATGAAACTGATGTTTACTGACATGCCCTCGAGAGGGGGCAGGAGGGGGTCGAGCCAACTTAATGGCTGACCTAGTCTTTTGTGTAGCTTCTAGAGCTTGCTCAACCTGAGGACCAAAAAGATATGCACCATCAAAGGGGCAATGCCATCACCTGCTGCTGCGCATCATTCGTGAAGCCCGAAGTGCACAGCCAGGAATGGCGGCGGGTGCAAATACCAGCAGCTGCTGAACGGGAAGCAGTGTCAAAAGCGTCCATGGCTGCTTTAACCTGCTGGTTGTTAGATTCAATACCTCTAGTAATGGTTTGAAGAAGCTCTGGCTTTGAATCCGACTCCGGTAGAGCTTCAACCATTTGCTTGATAGAGTGCCACAGGATATACTCATACTGAGAAAAATAGCCTTGGTAACTGGCAATACGCATACTTAGGGTAGAAGCAGCAAAGACTCTCTTACCTAAGGTGTCTATCTTATGAGATTCTTTGTTAATAGGTCGAGCTGTAGTAGTCTGGGGAAGGACGACCTTATCATTCTCTGCCAGGACTACAATAGGATCCGCAAAGGCTTGAGGTGACAAAATGGGACGATCCTTGGGGGCTGAATATTTCCTATCAATGGATTTAGCCACCAAAGGGGAGAGAGCAGGATTATTCCATACCATTTGAGACAGCGTCTCGAAGGAAGGCTGAACCGGAGGAGTCAAATCCGTAGGGATCTCTGAGGCATGAAGGTATTGGAGTCTTAATAATTTCCCAGGATCAATGTCTGTAGTCTGGAGAGAAAGTGTGGAACTCAGATTTTTCAACAGAGACTTAAATGACAGGTCCTCGACCACAGGCTCTGTAGCAGTAAAAGATCCTGCTTCATCCACTTCATCACCCAACCGAAGGTCTGGGTCAGGCTCAACGTCATCTCCTGACAGTCCAGGAGGGACTGTATGGACAGGAAAGGGATGAAAATCAGAAGAGAAGGAAGAAGGAAATGAGTGAAAAGAGGAGTCTTGGAAAACAGAGGGAGCTCCGAGAGCTCCCGGCGCCGAGGAGGCGCGCGGCACCGAGAACGACGCCGAGGGACCACGCGGCACCGAAAACAGTGCCGATAAGCCGGACGGCACCGCAAAGCCATGCAGCTCCGAGGACGGCGCCGAAATCGTGCAGCACTGAAGACGGCAGCTAGAAGCCACACGGGCGCTGAGGATTTATGCCGGGAGAAGCTGCATGGCGCCGAGTACGGGCACCGAGGAAGGTGCCGAAAGTGCACCATGGACGCTGAGGATGGAGCTGAAAACACTCCCCAGACCCTGAAAACAGATTTTTGAAGAGGGAAAACAGAGATAAGGGCACGTGGTCCCCCGCACCGTAGCCATGTGAGGGGAAAACACCTAAGCGCGGAGTTGACGGCACCAAAGAAGGTGCTGTGCGACCAGGAAAGTCCAACCGCCCTACCTGGTCACCCAAAGAGCCCGAAGGCCCATGAGCGACCGAGCCAGGTGGCTGAACCAACCTCCGAGCCCATTGCTCCATAAGAGCAGCCCACTGACGAAACTGCTCATCTGAAGACCTACCTGCGGACGGCGTAGGGCTCCGATGTCGAAGCTGTTGGCTACCAGAAGCAGAGGTTGGTGACCCCGAAGGAGGAGACCGGCAACTAGCCCCGATAACCGAACGCCTACGCACAGACATATCAGAGGGCAACCTTGAGTGATGCCTTCTTTTGACCTGTGGGTCAAGAAGAGCTCGAGTAAGGCCGACAGTGCCGAGAATGCGACTGCTTATTTTATAAGCTTCCGGGACCGCCATCCCCGGCATTGACTGACCATTGTCAGACCCTCCGAGAAGGCGGCGGACCAGACCCAGCCCGACTGACTGAACAGCTTACACGTAAGTCTCCCTACCATCACCTGACCTGTTCCAATGGTCGACCACAATGTAGGCTGAGACTTCTTTATTTTATTTAAAAATAAGAATAAACTAAAGCGATACTGTATCGAGATAATACTACAAAATAATAAAAACTGAAAACTATGCTGCTAGTTTGAAGTTTGACTCTCGACAGGCGAGCGACGTCGTCACTGAAGCGCACTCAACGGCGGGAAAAAAGGAACTGAGGCAGTTGGAGGGTCGACGCCGAGATAATCATTACCACGCAAGCTAGGGCTCGCGGCACCGTTCCTCGCGTCGCCATCTCTGGCGCAGACCCTCCAGCAAAAAAGTTTGCTCCCGATGGGTCCTAGTGCCTCCGGCGCAGATCCCAATAGTGTGAATGAGTGTTGGAGACGTATGTCCAGGAAGATAAGTGATTTACAAGGCAGTAATGCCATCTCAAGGTTTTGGAGACTTTAGGACCGCTTAAGCTTCGCTCTCGAGGTTCCATGTCCCTAAAACCTCTCGATGGTATTACTGCCTTGTATTACACACTTATCTATCTATTATTTTATATATATATACACACACACAATAGAGGTGGGAGCTTCTAGAGTGTGATAAATGGAGATACCTTCACTGGAGTGTGATAAATGCCATTTATCTATACTGTGCTGATGTGACTATTCACTCACTACAATCTGCATTCTAAATGAAACTGCTTTACTAAACAGGTTCTCTTTCTCACTGAAGCCTGCAAATTACTCAACTAGCATTGCAAAATACACTCACCTGTGCCCCATAGTGTTTCTGAGACTCCCAGCCCATTACTATGCTGATCTCCGCTTCACTGCAGCCTGCATTCTAAATGAAAGTGCTTTACAATACAGTTTCTCTTGCTCACTGAGGTCTTCAAGTTACTTAATTACCATTGCAAACCACACTCGCCTGTGTCCCATAGTGTTTCTGAGATTCCCAGCCCATTCAGAAAAAAAATCACACACACTCAGACCACACACAAAAAGAGGAGAAAGTACACAGAAACAGAAAAAGAACACAGGAAAACATAATATTTCTGAAGTTCCCACCCCTATTGTATAAATAGCACACACGATGTGCAGATCGTGTGCTATGAAAAATATTCTCACTCTCTGGATACTCTCACTCATGCCTTCGGCACTCGTGAGTATCCAGAGCTCACTCTTCGGGAGTGAAAATATTTCCATATCACATCCTGCCTATCATATATATATATATATAATATATATATATATATATATATATATATTTATATAAAATATATTTTATGTAATAGGTGTGGGTGGAGAAACCATGAAATAAATCCATTTATTCTCACTGGTGTTGAATAAACAGCTAAGATGGGTAGAAAAAGGATTAACTAGCTTTTCCCAGTGTATCCCGAAAGGCAAAATTGTTCTATTTGACACCTTACTATTACAGTATAAACTGGATCACCAATATATTTTTAGATATAGATAAGTTTGTAATTTTCTAAATAGTATGGGGCAGATTGCGCAGGTTACTAGAGGCAGAAATGAATTGGAAGGTTTTTCTACTGGGTGGTAATCCTCAATGATACATTTCATTGAACTCCAGAATGTATACAGCACTAGGGAAAGGGGATGACTCCCCCAATGGAACAAATTAGACAGAAATGGGAACAGGAAAATGGGGTGTGGCTCCCACTAAAGACATGGCACCATAGAATACAGGTGGGTGGAAGGTAATGTCAGCACCCATATTCAGAGAGTTTGTATGGAAAGTCTTGGTGTGTTTCTTCCACATGCCAGTGGTCACAAATCATTTTGAAAATACTGCAGAAGGTGACTGGTGTAGGGCCTGTGAGGAGAGGGGCACACACACACACAAAGTTTGGGAGTGTCAGGTCATATATAGTTACTGGGAACAGGTTCATTGACCAGTCACTGTATGCACAAGAAAATCATCATACATCCAAATGCTCAGCTGTGGGGTAGCACTGGTGAACTTAGATAGCCATTGAGAAAGTATTAGCTACTCCCACTGCTTTTTGCAAAAAGCACACAAAACTGAAATATGTTCAAATGTTCTTTATTGAGTTGATATCGCCACAAAGTTTTGCAGACAGCATCTTCTGGGAATTTCTATAGGCAAAATATGTTAAAAAAAACATTAAGGCAATTTATAAAAACAGATTTTACTCCTCAAATTAATTTAATTATATATATTTTTCGTGGAGTTAAGTGCACTTAGTGTTTGTACCGCTGTCACTCCTTGAGCTAATTGCTTCCCCACATTTATGTTTGTCTCTGTGCCTGCTTAAACACATTTATAAAAACAGTCTATCAAAACATATTTCATGTAATCTATACAAATTGTACAAAGAATTTGCAATCCATTTCTATGTGGTAATATTTTGCCACCATTTTCACCATGAAGTGCTTACATTCATTGGACTCTGACCCACCCTCACAACCCACCTAGGGTGCTTTACACTGCTCCTTGTCAAGGCTCCTTATTTCATTTCTTAAAAGATTTTCATTAGCCTGTACAAGACAAAATAAGTACATTTATTTACATAGTATTTTAATCTCTCAGTTCATCTGATTTTAGCTTGCTTAAAATGAATTTTACTTTAATGCTTTAAAACACCAGCATAGTTCAGTTTTCACTGTCAGCTGCATTGCTGCGCTACAGGGGACATTAGTGTTAAACTTAGTCATGTTATTCCATTTTACTGAAAAACTCATTGATGGCCCTACTTACAGTGCAACACTTATTTGTTTACACAGGTACCTGTTTAAATTTACGCAGACGTTTCTTGTCCTGTAATAAAGTACATCGTATTTCAGTTGCACCCCTTTGAAACTCCTCTGCAGAACAAGCTTGCAGATGCTCTTCTGCTTACCTTATCTCTTGTGTTTGCTCCTGTATCACAGGCGGCAGCACAAGACACTGTGAGGCAAGGAAATCCCTGTATCCTGATTGGCTGAGACTTGGTTCTAGCCATGGCACAAAGTTAGCACAAACCATGGCTAAAAACAAGTCCTTGTTAACCAGGACATGACACATTATGTATCAGTGTGCCAGTATGGAATTTTCTTATGTCGGCCATTTTTTATTTCCACACAGTAATCCTAGACAGCTCAATATACAATTCAACCCATACCTCCAGTATTGTATCTATCTCCCCCTTGCCCCGCAGACTGTCTCAGTCATTTATAACTTTTCTTTTTGGTTCTTACATTTAATTACTGCTCACTCACTCTCTCACCTGCCAGCTGTACCCATCCACTCTCACCACTCGCTCCCATAGGCTCACTCACCACCACAGTCACTCAATCCAACCAGCAACATACATTAACCGATTAAATGAACATTGCCAAAAAGTATGCCACTGCCACCAGTGAACTTGCTTTCTTTGTTGCGGCACTAAAAAACGTTGCTACTGCTGCAGTCATAGTATAAATGCAGCTCACGGTTCTGTCCATACTAAACTATAAACCCACTCATCTGATTCTCACTAATGACTGCACTGACCTTAATGTTTACTATTGCACTCTTGATGGTATCTAACCATGCCAAACTGAACAACTTTGTCCAGTGTGGTAGCAGTTTAGCCAACAGCACTCTTCCATCTGCAGGAACAGCTAAAATCAGGTGTTGATTTCTTCACTTATTAGCCACTTACAAGCGCTACTGGCTGCTTCTGAAATGTAATGCCTTTACTGTAAAACACAGTCATAACTGGGGCAGACTCCAGACTTGTCCCAGTAGAATGTCTCCATCTGCAGGGATGAAGTGAAGAAAATACCAGCGTTCTCATGCTGTGCCGGTAGCTGAAGTTATTAAAGTGATGTGGGTGGTGGGGAGGTGCAAACTCATGTAAAACACAATGGCATATAGACAGCTAGGTATTTTACATGCAAAGCTGTTTAAATTATAAAATTATTAATTAATTTATGTGTGTCAAAAGTGCAGGGGCACAGTAACCATAACAACCAATAGGCAGGAAGACTATTTTTCATAACTTACATGCAACGAAGATAATTTTAGCTATGTACAGTACTAAACTGGTTTATAATTTTTTTATATTATTGTATTTTATTTTTTAACAAGCTCATTTTATATAAGCAGCAAGACACTCTGGGCAGAGTGTGGGTTGTGCTGGATTTACCACACACTCAGGGTGTGGCAGCATGCCTCACAACCACCGTGAGCATGAGACAAACCCAGCACAACCCAAGCCCTGTCACGTCTTACTGGTTATTGCACTCTCAGCCTACAGAGTGCACGGACGTAACTGGTGACATCAGTGGGTTTCTGGGGGATGTCCATTGCTAAGCGACTGCTTGGCAGCACTACATGCTATGTGTGCTGCAGCCTTCCCCTCGATTATGTCTTGCACCTCTAACTAAGAGGGGCCTTCTTCCCTACCTCACTGTGTTTGTCTCTAGATGGTGTTTAAAGAAGGCACACCTGGGTCACTTGTGTCTTAAGGGGAAATGGAGAAATCAGTCTCAAGTTTGGCACGTTAAACAGATGGTAAGGGAAAGGGAAAATTGTTTAACTCAGAAAGGCACAGTAAGCTCCGTCTTTTGGATGAAACGTTAAACCGAGGTCCCAGCTGCCTGTTCTGGTGGTAGTTCAGGTGGATGTTAAAGATCCCATGGCACTTCTCGAAAAGAGATAGGGAATATTTTATTGTGTGAAATCATATAAAATCAAAACAATCTGTACATGTGTTATCTTACAAATTATTGATGTAATACCCACAACCACATTTACATACATCGCACGTTGCAAAAAAACAAAAAAAACTTAACCACCCTCTCCAACATATATTGCAAATTAACATACACTCCCTTTTGGATAAGTTCTAATATATCAGAACAGGAGAGGAAATACTCTATATAATTGGAACATCATTATCTGTAATCCAAATTAAATGTGTCCAGTTTTGTCTTAAAAGTTGCCTTGTCATCTGTTTTGTTTCATTTTCATAGATGTCTTTTAAAGCTTATCTTATTTTTTTCATACATTTCTATGTACCCGAATTCCTTTTGTTGTAATGTAAAAACATATCTGGAATTCCAGATGTACCATTTTATTACCGCATAAATCACATGTAGAGTACTTTCCTCCCATTTCCCAAATGTCTTTGGATAATTACCATGCATAAGTGCTACATATGTTGTCAGTTCAAACATTTTTTCTCCTGTCTGTTGGGACAAAAAGGGCCAAAACTGTTTGATATAAGAACAAGAAAAATACAAATGCTCAGTCGTTTCCAGTACATTAATACAGTTAGGCCTTGCACATATCCTCTCAGTCAGGGCTTTAAGTTTTTGACTCGCCTTGTTATTGACTCTTTCATGGCAGTTCAACCAGTGTATGTCTCTCTATTTTGGGGGTATCCTCTTCTCTGCCACTAATTTCTGTAAGGAATTTTTGCGGTCTATAAGACATTTAGGAAATACCTCAGTTTCCAAGAAATGAGTATCAAGTATTAATGCTTAAACTTGCTTTTTAGTCTGGGTAACAACCTTATTACTCATAACCCCCAAATTTTAAATTTTACAAAGATTTCCCTCAAATATGTGGATGTGGTGACCTGCTGTTTCATTACTTTTAAACTGTCCCTTTCCCATGCTATAAACCAAGTCTCGACAGCTGAATATACCAGATCTCCCCAATATTTTCCCGTATTTACTAAGAGTGGTTTAATATTTGTATGTATAAATTGACAGAAAAAAGTAATATGGGATTCACTATATTTTGACCACCATGTTTACTTTCGAGATACAAAATGTTACGTTTAATGGGGTTAAGTTGGCTTCCCCAGAAAGCCTGGAAGAACAAACTGTATACTTGAGTCTCTCTTGAGTTAGGAACTGGGAAGATATTGCTAATAAACAGAAATAAAGAAATGAGGTATGTTTTTATAAGATAAACCTGTTTTTGTTTATTCATTTTCCAAAAGTTCCATTTTTTCACTATCTGTAGCCCTACTGCAATTTTGGGGTCCCAGTTATCCTAAATAGATACTTCTGCTCAGTATTTACTGTAGAGAAGGTAGGGCAGGGCCCACAGCTCAGCACCATTGACACAGGGGGGAGGGAGGTGTACACTAGTCCCTTCACAAAAGAAAGGGTCCTACAAGAGCTTGATAAGCTCAGGGTGGACAAGGCAATGGGACCTGATGGTATACATCCCAGGGTACTAAAGCAGCTAAGGGTGTAACTACCAGATCCATTATCAGAACTGTTTAGTGAGTCTCTAAGCACAGGAGAGATCCCAGAAGACTGGAGAAGGGCTCATGTGATCCTGCTCCACAAGACTGGTAGCAGGGAGGAGGCAGGGAACTACAGACCAGTCAGTCTTACCTCAGTAGTGGCAAGATTATGGAGGTGCTCCTTAAGGAAAGGATAGTGCAACTCCTTGAATCCATAGGAGCACAGGATCCAAGACAGCATGGGTTTACAAAAGGAAGGTCCTGTCAAACTAATCTCATAGATTTCTTTGACTGGGTAACCAGAGTGGTGGACCAAGGGGGAGCAGTTGATGTCGCCTACCTTGACTTCAGCAAAGCTTTCAACACTGTTCCACACAGAAGATTGATAAATAAGCTGGGTAGGCTCGGGGTGGGTCAGAAGTTGATCAACTGGGTGGCAAACTGGTTGACGGACAGAAAACAGAGAGTAGTGGTACATGGTATACAGTCAGAAGAGATGCAAGTCACAAGTGGGGTACCTCAGGGATCAGTCCTGGGGCCAGTCCTCTTCAATATCTTCATTAGTGACGTTGCAGATGGCCTAGAGGGTAAGGCTTGTCTATTTGCAGATAACACCAAGCTCTGTAACACAGCAGATGATCCAAATGGGGTGGGCAGAATGAGAAGAGATCTGGATAAACTAGCAAAATGGTCAGAAGAGTGGCAACTGGGATTTAATGCAAAGAAGTGCAAGATCATGCACATAGGGAAGAGAAACCCTGAAGCCACCTATAGGCTGGAAGGGGAGTTGCTGGCAGTCACAAAGGAAAAAAGAGACTTGGGCATCATCATCACCGCTGACCTGAAATCATACAAGCAGACCTCTAAAGCAGTAGGTAAGGCTAGGGGGATGTTAGGGTGTATTAGTAGGGGTATCACAAGTTGTAAGAGGGAGGTAATAATCCCTCTTTACAAGACACTGGTTAGACCCATCTGGAGTACTCATGCAGTACTGAGGCCACACCTTCACAAGGACATTAACCAAATTGAGGCAGTCCAGAGAAGGGCAACCAAAATGGTGCAGGGACTGCATCAGAAAACATATGAGGACAGATTAACGGAGCTCAATATGTATACCCTAGAGCAAAGGAGGGAAAGAGTTGATATGATCGAAATATTCAAACACCTTAAGAGCATTAACAAGGTGAAAGAGTCTAACATGTTTCAATATAAGAAAAATAGCAGGACAAGAGGACACAGTATGAGATTAGAGGGAGGCTGATTAAGGGGTAATGTGAGGAAGTTCTTTTTCGCAGAAAGTGTGATGGATGCATGGAATAGCCTACCTCAGGAAGTGGTGGATATGAATACAGTGCAGGGCTTCAAACAGGCATGGGATAGGCATAAGGGAGCAATACAGATGAGTATGACTAGATAGGTAATTGACAGAGCAAAGGCCGATGGCACATTCATAAGGTAGAAAAAGAAATGGGCAGACTGGATGGGCCTTGCGGTCCTTATCTGCTGTCAATGTCTATGTTTCTATGTAGTTCTGTCCATTTGTAAGGACCCAAATTCTATACCTAGGATCCTAATTGTATCCTTGGTAAGTGCAATGCCTCCCATGGATCTCTGTTCACTATCCTGATGTCCCAGCTTTTTCCCCATACATTTCCTCATATTTAAGGCTGTCCCAGACTTTATTCTTTATTCTATGTTCTTGGCACATCTGGATGGCCTTTCCAGTTGATTGTTGATTATCTACCAAAATGACCATGTCATCTGCATACGCCAGTGCTATGTATGGTAACCTATTGTGTTGAATTTGAATAGGTTGAAGATTTGGGGAAGAATTCACTAGTCTAGGAATAGGATCTAGACTAAAAACATAAAGTAAAGGGCTAATGGGGCAGCCTTGTTTTACCCCTTTTTGAATATGAATAAGGGGCCCAAAGTAACCATTAACTAAGGGTTTGACCGTTGCTGTTTTACACATGACTTGAAACCAATGTACAAATGTTTTTGGAATTCCATACCTTAAGAAAGTTCCCCATAGGAAATAATGGTCTGCATTATCGAATGGTTGTTTCTGGTCAAATGAAAGTACATACCCTTGTAACTCCATTGTGTTGTTTTTTTCAAAAATTTCTCTTAATAAGATTAATTGATCTGTAATACTAGTTCCTGGCACTGTACACGATTGTGCCAGGGTCAATAAGTATTTGGATACAGACAGTAATCTTTTATTCAGTATTTTCGCCAATAGTTTAAAATCTGTATTTAAAAGGCTACTTTGATGCCAGTTTGATAAATGTGTTTTATCTCCTTTTTTGTGCAGGAATATTAGAACTCCCGTGGCCATTTCCATAGGTATATTTAGGAGCCTTAGTTTATAATTAAAAACCTGTGCCAATTCTCCTGCTGTTTCTTGGCCTATGGTTTTATAAAGGTCAGAGGTCAAACCATCAAGTCCAGGTATTTTCCCTTTTGCCAGGGATGTTATTGCTTCAACAACTTCTTGCTGATCTATGGGTTTTTCTAATGCCTCTAACTGCCCGGGGGGTGCAACCAGGATAACCAATTTCTGAAATATATCCAAGTTACTCACATTGGTTGTTTTTTCTTTTGAAAACAAGGCTTTTACGTATATTGAAGCTTCCTTTACTATTGCATGCGGATTAGTGTGTGTAACCCCACTTGCATCTGTAATGGCTGTCATCACCATCTTTTAGACTTTCTCTTGATTCCTTATCAATGGACACAGATTCTCAAAACTGCCATGTATCCCATAGGTCTGCTGCTTGCGTAGCCCTTCTGTTTGATTACAATGAAATTGTATCATTTTTTTTAATGTTTTCATTTGTTCTGTAACATTATGTCTAGTAGTCTGTGCTAATGAAAACAGATGCTACAATTGCTTTCTATCATTCAAATATGTGTAATAATTCACAGCCCTCAGTTGTTTAGATTCACATATTAGCAAATTCCTCAGTTCATATTTAGTGTCTGTTCACCACCTGGAAGGGTCCTCATATAAATCAAACAAGGATTTCCTACAGATTAAAAAATGTAACATCTTTGTTTTACTTCCCCACCTGTTGTAGCACAGTAGAATTTGCTTTCCAAAAACCCGGACCAGTATTAGGCTCTTCTGGGCCTAACACTGTTTTTAGCATTTTGTGATCTGAAAATTCAGTTGGTATCACAACCACCTTTTGCACTCAAATAAATTTAGAAATCAAAAAAACAGATGCCCCTGTTGTCCATTCCCTGGTTAATTTCTGTATCTCTAAAATGGAATTTAACCTGGTATCTTGTAGGAGAAATATACCTGGACAATTAGATTGTAAGATATGATAAACAGCTGCTCTATTTGTGTGGTTCTTGATACCACTGACATTAGATGTCAAAACAGTTAGAGGCTGTGACATTACGGATTTGAAAGTAAGTGGGCCCTACTTTGACTCGCCCAGCTGCTGTCTCTGTTTGATACTACCTTTTTTCTTCACTGCTCTTCCCCCCCTTTTTTTTCAGTTCCTCCGATTTACTTCCCTTCTGTGTTAAAGCTGTGTCCTGTAAAACCTTAGGTTCTACATCCGCTTGCATCTCTGGCAGATTGGATTCTAATGATGACCACTCTGAGTCACAGTCTGAAATGTCTGTTTCTGTTAGTGTTTCATATCTATTGGATATAGGTATAGGGTTTGTTTTTGGTACTTTTAAAACTGGTTGTGCCCATGCCTGTCTCCTTCTTGTATTTCTCACAGTATTTTTCTCTAATGCTGGTGGTAGAGGGGGTGGCATAGAGGTAATGTCTGTTCCTAGTATCATTTCTGGTGCCTCCGTCATTGGGTTTTCTTGTAGGGTATTTATTGTTTGTCTCGTTCTTCCGCATGTCAGAAGTGGGGGCTCTACTTGTTCTCTTACCTCGAGTGGAACAGAAGTCTCCCTTGAGACCTGTACCACAGGTGTCTTGGGTTGCTTGTTGTGCAAAGAATTTCTATCATTTTCCCCCTGATTGTTATAGGCCCTTTGTGCATTGGAGACTATTAATCTCTGTTCTTCACTGCCAGCTGTCATGGAGTTTTTATGTGCTGCCTCTGGACAAGAAGTGTAAACATGTCCCTTTTCCCCACACAAGTTGCAAACAACCTCTTCTTTACATTGGCTGCTCGAGTGCCCCATACGTTGACATAATGTACATTTCAATTGATCACATGCACTACTGATGTGACCTGCCATCCCACACTTATAGCATGTCTTGGGTTGGCCTGGATAGAATAGTACACCCCTGTCCTTCCCTAAAAAAACAGTTTGGCAGGTGTTGTAAATCAATGTCATCGTGATTTAAAATAACCCTTATTCTGCATCCCTCCATCCAAATACCCTCTGAATCAAATATTGCCTGTGGTGTCCCAGCACTGTACACCGCTGCTTTAGCCAAAATGTTAAATCTGTTACACATACCCCCTCGTTTTGGAAGAGTACCGAAATTGTTTTGTGAGCTGGTCTAGTTAAAGGGATTACTTCAAAAGGGGCCCAAGGGGGGTGTTTTTAACTTGTTGGTACCATGCCCAAAACTTATCAAGGCCACTCCCCAGTTTAAAAATCACATTGAATGTGGCCTCCCAGATACATGAATTAAGGCATATAACTCAGAAACATTGAACTGCATATGCTCTTTTAACAGGGTTTTCCCTATATAAATCCTATCTGGAAATATGTCAAGACCCCCTTTATACACTAAACGCACAACATTATGTTGTTTGTGAGGATATACAGGCTGTGTAAATAAAGAGGCATAAAGCCTCAAGTTTTGATCATCTGTATCAGTTGTAGTTTGATTGGTTTTGGACCTTTCATTCTCAGTGTCCTTTCTGGGTTTATTTCTGATAGCTGCCGGAATGTTTTTAGGGATGTCTGATGTGTCTGAACAATCACTCATAGTTTCTTCCAATGGAGCCTGTACTGGTTCTTGTAGAGTTAATAATACCGGGTGCTGTGTTAGTTCTAATTCTGAGGGAAGGTCTAAAGGAGAAGAAATCTCCACTTGATTCCCCACCAGGGGAGTAGCAGTTTTAACAAGGTCTACAGATTTCCCAGTACTTACAGTTTGCACCGTGTCCTCTATTTGCATGATATTCCCAGGTATACGAATCAGGGTAAATCCCAAAATCCAGTGCTTCGATTCTGGAGCTTGCACCCAACTAGCTGCTTGTAGAGATTTTTCTACCGACCTTGACCCAAGCTCAAGTGCAGACAGATCTGCCCAGTTGAATCTGTTTTCCACACCTTTTTTTTAACTCTCTCTTCTTTTTGCACTGTATGACCTGCTGTAAAGGAGAATACAGATGCATCACTTTAATCCCCACCAGTAACCTGATATTTCACCGGTGTCTCAACTGATCACTGTGTGAATGATGACGTAGGCCCTACATCTCCTGCATTGCTAGGGGCTTCTAAAACTTTCACCTCTGTTGGGTCTTTCTCGCTCAAGCCATATTTATTCATTAATTCCTCCCTCTTTTTGCAGTAATCGTCCTTCGCTTTGCTTAATAATTCTGCCAGTTTCTCTTTTTGTATGGACTCCCGATTTTTCTCCTTGGTACATTCCTGATTTGAAATCTTCATGTTTTGTAGTTCTTCATCCTGGACAGTTTCGACCATATCACCCACTGCTTCTGTTGAGGGTGCATCGAAAAAAACATCCACTTCATGCTCTCCTTGCGCTGAGGAGGAGATTGTTTCCTCAGCCAACCGTACTTCCATCTCACTGCTTGCTGAAGCTGAAACTGATTCAGCCATCCAAACAGCCAGAGGTTCCCCCTACAGGAGAGTAGGGGAAGTTTTTATTTATGAAATCGTACAATCCAAAACAAAATAAACAATATATACAGAAAAGCAAACAGTTCAATTTATACAATAAAAGTTTAAAGTCTATACAGTTTATTATACTTTCCATATATCCAAAGGAATTAAGAATGTATATATTCCATATAGGTACCTATATATTTATGTAACAGGGACATCACTATCAGTGATCCAGGGTAAATTCCTCCAAACGTTCTGCAATTTTATCCTTTCCATGCATTTTGTTTCTTGAAAATAAATATCTTGCACCTCTTTAAAAATGTTCCCATAAAGTGCAACATATGAAATCTCTTTTTGCTGAAGAGTAAATAAGCATCTAGAATTCCAAATATACCATCTGATAATCACAAAAATTATGTTCAAAGTGCTTCTTTCCCATTTCCCAGGTCTGTGGATACTCTCCACACATAATCACTGGGAAGGAAGGATTCTGAAAAAAAATAACTTCAGCTTCTTTGTTTAAAAAGGTCCAGAAATTAGAAATATAAGAACAGGTAAAATATAAATGTGTAAGGGTTTCTAACTGATTAATGCACAATGGTCTAGAACATATTCTTTCCTCCATTTTTTTGTGCTTCTGATTTGCTATTACATTTAACCTCTCATAGCAATTTAGCCAATGTATGTCTTTAAACTTAACAGGTATTCTTTTTTCTGTTAAAAAGTGCAGTAAAGCCTCTTTATTTTCTAATGGGCGTTTCAGAAAAGGGTCTACTTCCCTGAAATGTGTCTCTATTATGTATGTATAGATTTGTTTTTTATTGTTTACTATCACCATTCTACTTGATAAACCCCACAACCTAAGTTTTACAAAAACCTCCCTTAAATACTCTGGAGAAAACAAATGGTGCTAAATTTGACATAATTGACCTTTTTCCCAGTCCATAAACCATAGTGACACCATTTAAACAAAGATGTCACACCAGTATTTATCAGAAGACACAAACAAGAGTTTTATATTAGCATGTAAAAATTGACAAAAGAAAAAGAGTACTGGATTCACCATATTTTGCCCTCCCAATTCTAACGGTAGATAAAGGATATTTTGTTTAATTGGGTTCAGCCTACTCCCACAAAAAGATTGGAAAAAAAGGCTGTATAGTTTAGCTTCTCTTGTCTTAGGTACTGGAAATACTGCACTAATAAAGAGAAAAACTGGTATAAGGTATGTTTTAATCAGGTATATTCTTTTTTGATTACTCATTTTTGTTTTATTCCAGTTTTTAACCATCTGTGTACCAAGCTGTAATTTAACGTCCAAATTCGCTACATCCATCTGGAGTGCCCCATATTCGATCCCCAAAATCTTTAAACTACCCGTTGTAAGTGAAAGTCCTGCCACCCTAACTTGAGAAGCAACTTGGTGCCCCAAAGCTTTCCCTATGCTTTTTTGAGTATTTAATTGAGTACCTGAGTAAGTTCCTTACTCATTACATAGTGCTATTGCCTTTTCGGCTGACCTTTCATTTCCTACTAGGATGACCACATCATCTGCATAGGCCAAAGCAGTGTAGGGAAACACTTGGTTTAACAGTTGTACAGGTTGTATTTCCACCTCTGTATTAAGGAGCCTTAAGAGAGTATCAATGCTTAAAACATATAATAAAGGACTAATAGGACACCCTTGCATAATACCTTTTTATATATGTACAAAAGGGCCAAAATAACCATTTACACATGGTTTAATTGTGGCTGTTTTATATAAAGCTTTTAACCATCCTATGAAAGTTTTAGGTATGTCGTACTGATGCAAAGTCTGCCACAAAAAGGCATGGTCCACATTATCAAAGACCTGCTTCTGGTCTAAAGAAAAAACGTACCCCTCCAATGGTGATACATTATTTCTTTCAAAGAGCTCTCGCAACAAGATTAATTGGTCCGTGATAGTTTTACCTAGGATTGTACAGGATTGTGCCGGAGTAATTAAAAACGTTGCTACTGTTAACAATCTAGTGTTCAACATTTTAGCAAGAATTTTAAAATCATTATTCAAGAGACTTATTGGCCTCCAGTTCGACAATTCCAATTTATCTCCTTTTTTAAATAAGAAAATAAGTATACCTGTAGCCATATCTAGTGGTACATTCTGATTTTGCAAGATGTGGTTATAGACTTTTGTTAGTTCGTCCAGAATTTCTTGGCCCAGCAGTTTATAAAGTTCTGACGTTAGGTCATCCTGTCCAGAGGCTTTGCCTCTTGTCGGGGATTTTATGGCTTCTGCATCTTCTTGTGCAATAAAGGACCTAGTTAATGCCATAACATGATCCTGTGAGGCAGGTGGGATCATGATTTTTTTAAAGAAATTAGAAAAATGCAATATCCCTACATTCTGCTTTTTAAACAATGAAGCTGCATATTCTGATGCAATGTTGATAATATGTTCTTGCGTATGTTGCACATTACCCTGTACATCATATAGTGCAGTTATCAATTTTTTCTTTATTTGCTACTGATTCCTAAGTAAAGGACAAGTACTTTCAAATGGGCCTTGCATACTGTGCTGCGGTTGCAAGTTAAGACCTTCAGTCTGTTTTATGTGATATTGCATCATTCTACTTTTTATATTGGATATTTGATCTGAAAAGTTATGTTTAGTAGTTTGGGAGAGAGTGTATAAATGCTGCAATTGTTTCCTGTCCTGTAGATATAAAAAATAAGCTCCTCTTCTAGTTTGTTTGCTTTTGGAGATAAGCAAGCTCCTAAGCTCAACTTTCGTCTCCATCCACCAACTCACTGAATCATCATAAAGGTCAAATAGTGATCTCTTAACAGATTCAAAAATACAGAATTTGTTGCAGAAACCCTGTTTGTACTAAGAGGTTAGATTTTAGTTTCCAGTATCCTGGACCAATAGGAGCTGCTGCTCTACCCAATGAAAGAGTTAAAAGTTTATGATCTGAATATTTCGTAGGTAATACAGATGCATTTTGAACAGTCAAGGCCTTAGAAATAAAAAGGAAATCTATTCTTGTAGATAGATAGATTCCCTTTCAAAAAACGTTTTCTCTCTTATACCAGAATGTTCAAAAATTGCATCCTTTAAATTAGCTAAGCATATGGCCGTATTTAAAGCTGCCGTGTCCCAAAAAATTTTCTCTGTAGTTGTTTCTGATCCTCTATCAAATTTACTCAGCCCACAGTTAAAATCCCCACCCCAAATGATATTTTGGGCCTTGTGCAAATACAGGCTTATTTTCTGAAAAATAGCTGTGCGCTCAGCTTTGGTTTGGGGTGCATATATGTTAAGAATCCAGAAAAGAATGTTGTTGAAAATAAAATCAAGCAAAAGTACTTTCCCAGGCACAATGTCTAAAATCTTTACAGTAGTTGGTTGAATTTTATGAAATAGAATCCCCAGCCCTGAACAACGATCTAGGCCTATGGACCAAACTGATGTCCCAGAAAGCCATTCTTTAGTTGAATTTGTTAGCTCTATAATGGTATGTAACCTAATGTCTTGTAAGAGAAACACCCCTGGAAGATAAGATTGTAGTATATTAAAAACTACTCATCTCTTTAACCTATTCTTAATACTATTAACATTACATGTTAAAATTAAGAAGGGTGGTGATGAGCACATCATAGTTTCAAATGGAGTCTAATATAATTTCTTCTTTTTTGTTTTCCCCTTCCTATGCTTGTTCTTTAAAAATGTCTCACATACCTCAGAGTTTTCTATGTCCGGCTGCGCATCCTGTAGGTTAAGATCTACAGAGGAACACACAGATTCATTATCTGAATTCTCAAACTCTAAAAGCGCCTGGTATCTATTGGGTGTATTCATCAAAGTAGTTTTAGGAACTTTAGGTGTTGGCTGTGACCAAGCCTGCCTCCTTCTCATATTCATCCTCCTCTCCACCACTTCCTCTACTCCTGGGGAAGGGGGGCATGGAGCTATGTTGTGCCTGTTCCTGACCAGCTGAATCAGAGCTGTCTTTCTGTTCCAACACCCTGCCAGTGTCATTTGAAAAAATAGCAGGAAAAGCCTCCGAGTTTGCCTCAAGGTTTGGTTCTGATTCCTCAGGGAACATAGCTCCTGAACTATCAGTTACAATCTTCTCTTGATGAAGGGAAACCACCACAGGTTGCTCTACAAATTTTTTATTATGTTCTCTCTGGGCCAGGGTGATTAGGAGTTGTTGCTCCTCACTATCTGTAGATGTTGGCTTCCTATGGGCTGCTTCTGGACAAGCTACTTACGTATGTCCTTCCTTCCCACATAAGTTACATCGCACAGCACTTCTACAATGATTGCTAATATGTCCTGTTTTTTGGCATAGGGCACATTTGAGCTGGTCACATGCACTGCTAATGTGACCTGGTTGTCCATATTTGTAGCATGTCTTGGGCTGACCTGGATAGAAGAGAACGCCTCTATCCCTTCTCCAAAAAAAACAGTTTGGCAAATGCTGTAGCCTTTCCTCCTCAGTTTTCAAAATTACCCTAATTTTCCACCCTCCTGTCCAAATCCTCTCAGAATCAAAGATGGCTTCTGGATGGCCTGTTACAGTACATCTTTGTCTCAACCAAAAGAGGAGGTCAGTAACACTTACTCCATCATTCCTAAAAAGAACCATAATGGTTTTATGGGCTAGTCTTGTGAGGGGGGGGGTTACCTCAAAGGAGGCCCATAGTGGTGTTTTCTTAACCTGGTGATATCTTGTCCAAATTTTATCTAGGCCACTCCCTAGTTTAAAACTGATATCAAATAAGTTCTCTCCTGAGACATGAATCAGTGCATACAATTCAGTAACATTAAAGTGCATACTGTCTTTTAACAAAGTTCTTCCTACATAAACCCTGTCTGGAAAGTTGTCTAAACCTCCTTTATAGATAAGCCTCACAGCGTTATGCCTTTTTGCAGGGTATACAGTTTTTGGAAAAAAGGAAGTGTAAGGCCTTGAATTCTGTGGAATAGTAGTCTGCTTTGTAAGTTCATTTGATACACTTGGACGATTCCTAAGGTCTGCAGGAATATTTCTAGGAATATCTGATGCATCAGAGAAATCACTCATTCCATCTTCTATTCTGTCCTGCTCAAGTACACTTGCACCCTCACAGTTAATTGTTGCCAGTACTGGATGCTGTGTAAGTTCAAGTTCTGGGGGCAACTGTAAAGGGGAGTGCACTTCCCCATTATTCATATCATTATTTTCCACTGCCAACCCAGCAGGCTGTAAATTTCCACATATAACTTCCCCGGCAGCCCCAGAAATGTTAGCACTACTCACTGTGTTGGTTACATGTACTGGTGACATAGTGGCCCCTGGTATTTTTAGAGGCGTGAAGCCTGAAATCCATTTCTGCGTGTCTGGCGAGTGAACCCAACCAGCCGCCTTCAGGTATTCCTCTACTGACCACGGACTCTTGTCCGTCATAGGTGTGTCCGCCCAGCTCAACTTGCTGGGGACTCTTTTCTTCATTATACCTTCTGGTTGCTTGTTTTCTGTACTCGCTGTAAAAGAAAAGATAGTGGCTGCATTCTGGTCCTGTCCCATCTTGTAAAACTCAATGTACGGCTCACCTTGCGCCTTCATTTGATCCATGTCCATGGAAACACTTGCTTTGTTTTTTGCATCATAATGCAGAGTCTCCTTTGTATCCTCTGTGTCCTGGGGTTTAAATTTGCTCAAAAGCTCATTTTTCTTTTGTAAATATTTTTGCTCCTCGAGCAGTAACAATTGTCCTAAAGATTTTTCCTCCTTTGCATCGCCCTAGATTCTTGTTGGATCTACCATATCAGAAACCAGGGATCCAGTGAGCCTTGACAAGGCCAGGGACCCCTCAATTTCTTGAACCTAAACAGTGGTTCAGAAATCCTCCATGAGCTACAGCTCAGCTGATTCTGCAAGGGATCCAGCAAGCCTTGACAAGGCCAGGGACCCCTCAATTTCTTGAACCTAAACAGTGGTTCTGAAATCCTCCATGAGCTACAGCTCAGCTGATTCTGCAAGGGATCCAGCATGCCTTGACAAGGCCAGGGACCCCTCCATTTCTTGAACCTAAACAGTGGTTCAGAAATCCTCCATGAGCTACAGCTCAGCTGATTCTGCAAGGGATCCAGTGAGCCTTGACAAGGCCAGGGACCCCTCAATTTCTTGAACCTAAACAGTGGTTCAGAAATCCTCCATGAGCTACAGCTCAGCTGATTCTTCAAGGGATCCAGTGAGCCTTGACAAGGCCAGGGACCCCTCAATTTCTTGAACCTAAACAGTGGTTCAGAAATCCTCCATGAGCTACAGCTCAGCTGATTCTGCAAGGTACTAGCCCAGACTTTTGGATTTGGAACCAGTGGAAGCTGATTTCCAAGTGGCCCACACTATCTCCTGCTGAACACATCTCTAACTGCTGTATCTCCCTCTGTGTCTCTAGTTGAATTTATGTGCCAGGGTTTAATAATTTGTTTAATCCTTGCAGTCATTTTAAGTTCTGAGTTGATATTAGAAGTGAATTTTGAGCTTTTACTTTTCCATTAGCAGATTATATCCTCTCACCACTAGAGGGCTATATCTCTGGTAGTAGCTCCTATCCTATCTGGCACATCACACGCTCTGTTCTTTTATCATCACAATGCTCTCTCCTCACTTGTGCTTCTAGCTCCTGTCTACCTACAGTGGTTAAATGCAGACGCTTTCCCACCATCCGTAAACACACCTCTCGAACAGCAGCTGATTGGGCGACCCTGTCTTCACTACCTTGCTTTGCTCTCTGGGTGCTGTGCCCATTGACTTTGCATTAGTTTTGCCGCAAAATTTCACCCACCCCCCCCCATCATCCATCCTACCTTACTTAAATAGACCTCTAACCCCGCCCTCCCTCTTACATACCCCACCTCCCACTGCCTATTGGCCAATACTTGTAGCATCCTCTGCTCTGCCTATGCCTCCCATACCCCTTCTTTCATCCCACGTAGTGCTTACTGATTGAGGTGCTCCCTTTCTCAATCTCTCTTTCTATCTACCTCCTGCTAGCCAAGTTACTTCCTCCTGTTCAACTCACTTCCCCACCCCTACTGTGCTAGTACGCAAGCCATGCAGGTTCTCTCTGCCTTTCTCTCACCTCTCCTCCTCCTCCTCCTTGCCCTGCTCCCCCTCTTCTCTCTCCCTGGTCCTAACCACTCACCCACCCTCCCCTCCTGCCACCCCTACTCTGGTTTCCACTGCTACTCCAAGGGAACCCTCCATTTCCACTCGAGACTTGTGCTTGGTCCACTGTTTGGATAGTCCTGGTTACTTACCCCGACCACTACTCTCAAAAAGTGTGGCCACCTCTCTACACTGTACCACCTTACAGTCCATATGGGATACCGCCTGGAACCTTGCAACCTCTACTCCCGGAAACAACGATCAAAACTATCTCTCAAAGAGCTGTGACTCTGCTCCTTAAAACTCCTTCTCCTCCTCCTCCTTCTCATCTCTGGCAGTGTCCATCCCAATCCTGGCCCTAGAAGCTCAGGCCACACACAAACTCCAGGTGCCCTTATCCTTCCAACCATTAATATCTGCAGCCTACTTCCAAAGCTGGATGCACTCCAAGCCTCCATATGCCAACACAACCCTGACATCCTTGCAGTGGTGGAAACTTGGCTGACGCCTAAAGTTCCTGACTCAGCAGTAACAATACAGGGCTACAATGTCCATAGGCTGGACCGGATATCCAAAAAAGGCAGTGGTTGTGCAATCTATATCAAAGAATCCCTGTCATGGCACCCTGTAGCAACTACATCACTTTCTGCCTCGGCCCAGATTCTGCCAATAAAAATCGTCCTAGGTCCCAACCATAAAGCCCTGACTATTGTCTCTGTATACATCCCACCCAGGGACCCTAAACATGGCTTCAATGACATCCTAAACTTTATCAGCTCTCATCCTCCTGAAGCTGAACTTATTCTACTAGTGGATTTCAACATAAACTGGTTAGCATCGGGCACCAGTGCCTATAAAGACTCCACCTCAGCTGCTAACCTCATGCAAATGGTGAACTCCCCTACTAGGATTAACTACAAGACTGGCACCAGTACCCTCCTGGATTGGGTCCTCACCTCTCACCCCACAAGGATTTCTCATATGACCATTCTCTCAGACTCTCTCAGTGACCACTCCCCAGTCATATGTGCATGGTCTAACAAATTCCTCAAGCCCCCTCCCAAAATTATCACTAGCAGAGTCCTTCCTTGTGGAAAACATCCACATCTCAAACAATACCTGCTTCTACAAGACTGGCTACCCATCTACAAAGCAACAGATGTTAACTTGGCTCTTGATCACTTCATCTCAATTTTCAACAAAGCCTGCGACCTCTTTGTGCCCCTGCTAAAAGGAACAAAACAAAATCTCTCTCTAACCCTCGCCGTGGCTCTTCTCTCACAGCAGAAACTAAGGGACCACCTCTGGGCAGTTGCCAGGGCCACTGGCAAACAACTGGACATCCAAAATTACAAACAAGCATGAAATGCCTGCACAAAAGCCATCCGGCTCACGAAATCCACCTATTACAAAGACGCTCTCACCAATACATGGAGAAATGGTTATGCTTTCTGGGACAATATCAAGGATGTCACAGGGAAGCAGCCAAAAACCTCTCCGGCCATGTTAATGGTTGATGGATCCTCAACCCTCGACCCCAAGGTGATCGCAAACATCTTTAACACGGCTTTTTCAGACCTTAGTGCTGTCCTACCCCATGACTTTTTTGAAAACAGGGCCTACTCCCAAAATACCTCAGCCCCAAAGCCTAACCATCCCCTCTTCTACTTTAAGGAGGTAAGGCTGAATGAAGTTCGCCGCTATATTACTGCAGCTATCTCTAAATCTAGATCTAGCAGCGACACCCTGGACCTTAAGCTTCTGTTGCTCACCCTCGATGAGGTAATTCATCCATTAACAAAAATCCTAAACCTCTCTCTCAGCTGTGGAAAATTCCTGGACATATGGAAAACAGCCACTGTGACACCTGTCCATAAAAGTGGGGATAAGACGAATCACTCAAATTATTGCCCTATCTCCATACTTCCCCCACTCTCTAAGGCACTGGAGCGCATCGTGGCTGACACACTTACCAACCACTTGGATAAATACAATATACCTTGTCCACAATAACATGGTTTCCGGAAAGGTCACAGCACCACCACAGCCCTTCTTGAGTTCACTGGAGTTTTGCACAAATCCCTTGACAATGGCCTTCTCACAGGGGCCATTTTTGTTGACCTCTCCAAGGCCTTCGATACAGTACACCATGGACTACTAATTGACCAACTACTGAATGCCGGGCTATCACATGACTCTTCTCTCTGGTTTAAAAGCTACTTAGAAAACCGGTCACAGACAGTAAAAATTGCTGACGCTCTTTCTGACACCCTGCCTGTTCGCTCGGGTGTCTCACAGGGATCCATACTGGGCCCCCTCCTTTTTAGCCTTTTCTTAAACGCCCTCCCTTACCACTGCTCTGAGCAGATCATACTATATGCCAATGGTGCTGTTGTATTCTCCACTCACAAAGATCCTGCAACTCTTCAACACAACCTTCAACTTGGTTTCAGTTCTGTAGAGACATGGTTTCTAATCATAAACTGGTCCTCAATGACAAGAAAACCAAATCTATGCTCTTCTGCAGCTCTCATAACCACACAAGCTACACCACTTGGCTATCTCCACCACCCAGGGGAACACTCTAGATCAGGTGGGGTCCTTCAAATACTTAGGGATACAGCTTGACCCTAATCTCTCCTATGGACCTCACGTAGATAATGTAGCTAGAGCTGCTAATACATGGCTTGGTCTCCTCTACAAATACAGACAACATCTCATGCCAGAAGCTTTGAAGGTTGCAGTCCTGAGCTCTGTGATCTCTGTAATAGACTATGGTCTCATCATTTATGGCTCGGCTACAACCATAACCCTTAGACACCTCTCAACTGCCTTAAATAAGGCATGTTGGCTCATCACTGGTGCTCACCGTCTCACCCACACATGTGACCTGTACACCCAGACCAGCTGGCTCCAACTATCAAACTGCACAAAGTTTCTCACCTGCTCCATGGCGAAAAAAATCTACCTTGGCCTTGCATCTTCTGGGGTTTCAACTCTGTTACAACACCGAACCAACAAACGGTGCCTTCAGAGATCCATGCTACAGCTACTGAAAGTCCTCCACTGTCATACTTCACAGGGACAACGCTCTTTTGCTTATCAATCACCACTCTGGTTCAATGGTCTCAGCCCCACCATCTCCTCTGCCCCAACAATTGATATGTTTAAAACTAGGCTCCGGGACTATCTCACTACCAACAGCTCCTGTGACTGCCCAACTTAACCTTGTTTCTTCACTTCCCTGCCTGCTCTAGTGGTCCCCCCCCTCCCCTCCTACTGGATTCTACCCTCACATCTTGGTATACCCAATGCTGCACTTTTCACCCTCTCCCCACCCTACCTACATTCCTTCTTCCCCCCCCCTACCCTCTTCCCTCTCCCTATGACTCTGGCACTTCTTATCTCTTGTCTATTTTCTCTCACAAATGCCGCTGGCTTCCTTGCTTACAATGTTACCCTTGAATTGTATTAATCTGTAATCTGTTTGCAATGTCCACATTGTTGTAATGTCTGTCTTGATGTTCCCCATAATTTGTATTTCTCTGACATGGAACCTTTGTAAAAGAGCCTTGGCTCAAAGGTATTTGTAATCCTAGACTTAAGAAAGAAAGAAAGAAAGAAACGATTTTCTGTCCACACTTGTCATCCGGTATTATTTCTGCTGATTTTCTTGCTTCATCCACTGCATCAGCTGCAGTTGCATCAAAAAAGATTTCTGCCTCTAGCAAATCTTGAGCCGAGGAGGAGACCTGCTCCCTGACCTGCTGCACATCCATTCCAGTGCTTGCCACAATATCTTCTCTCACAGCTTTGTTACTTTTTCCCAGCATGTCCATCTCCTCCACATTCTCCAGCACTCCATCCTCCATCTTGGTCCCGCAGACAAAGGGGTCCCTCAACTCACAGGAAGCAAGACCCCCTGCAGGAAGTGTAGTGGAATTTCCCCAGTGCCCTGGCCAAATTTCCGTCCATTCACTAAAAATACCACCAACAGCTTAATCTGGTTCAAGGTCAGTTGGCATTCATCTGTATCCCGCTTCCCCATGCCGTGCCTGAAAATAGGCAGAATTTGTCTAGTTCACTTACCCAGTCAACAAAAACGAAATAAATAAATACACTGGACATTGTTTCCAGTTACAACCTGGGAGCACAAGGAAGTTAAGTGACTTGCTCAGGGTCACACAGTATGTAAGTGGGAGCTGATGGGATTCAAACCCAGGTCTCTAGGTTTGCAGCTCAGTGCCTTTAACCACTATGCTATACTGCCTCCAGGTGGTATCTGTTTAAAAACTGTATTGTGCATAGACTATCATTATTGACCCTGGAATTAAGATTTCTCACTATTCAGGGACACTTTGTGCACACCTCCATGTAAAACATTATAAGGATAGAAATATTATGTGTTATGTTCATACAAACACTGCCAGGACTCTTCGGGGCGGGGGGGGTGTTTTGATTGAAATATTGTCCATTTATTTAGTTAGCAAGAATACAGCAGTATGTACTTTAATGAAATGGAAAACTTCTTTCTGTGATCCTTTACTCCTGGATCATCATGATTCTCCATTGCATATGCTTATATTACCTGTGGAAATAAATGTGCTTTTAACCTTACTGGTCAGTTTACCAGCATGCTGCCTAGTTAATATCTTCATTTAGACCCCATGGGTGATTTAATGGGACTATTTCATATATCCACAGTATCTCTTCCCTTTCTAGTAATTTGTTATGATCACCCCTCTTAGTTGGGGTGGTACATGTTGCAACCCCCAAAACCAAAGATGCGCCCATGGGTCTAACTGCTGGGAGAGGACTACCCTTTTAGTTTCTCTAATATGGTCATGCACATGTCAGCTGTAGGGAAATTACTGTTTAAAAAAAAGAAGAAATTGTTGTATATGTTAACTGCAGCCCAAAGGGGTATAAGAGTAAAATGGTTGCCTAGTTTTCACCTCAGTTTGAAGTATGAAAAAATAAAACAGACAATATTTGATGGATGGAACATATAACCACCACAGTGACTCTGGGGGTGGACTCCTTTTTCGACATGTGGTGGCTCTGGGACACTTACTGTATACAATAAATGGAGACCGACACTCAGTCTGCTGAGACCTTATGTTTTATTACAGGTAGTGGATATACTCCAAGGCTGCACAGATTAATCAGATATAAACTCGCAAGGCGCTGGTAAACAATGAGCTAGTATACACATAACACTGACTTTGTCTCCTTTACTCTCTTCTTGGCATCCTTCAATGAATGGACTGCATAATCAGCTCTAGCATCTACTTGTTTGTAGCGATATTGTTGAATTCCTGAATTTTATTTATTTTTTTGCTTTGAACATTAGTTCTTGGCATTATATTATTCATATAATATATTGTATGATACATGTTTTACTGCATAAATAAAGCTGAATTAAAAAAAAGCCAGACTGAGCCACATTATTCTGGATATGGACTTAAACCCAAACTGAATCGAAATGTGCCGGTTCATGGACATCAGCCCACACAGGGACAAAATGCTTGCTTGGTCTTGGACACTAACCCACACTGAGCCAGTATAAGCCAGGTCATGGACTTTAACCCACAGAGAGCCAAATCATTTGCATAGTCATGGATATTAAGGTTTAACAAACAGAAATGGTTGTGCCTGGGAAAAGATAGCCTGCTGCTGGGCAGGTACAACTAGCTCCCTTAAAAACAGTAACTGTCGGAAGAAGCTCCACACAGAAAAGGACATGTATGTAGTCATGTAAATAGCAATAAAAATAAGCACATTGTCTGAGAAACCCAGCCACTGAACAATACTAGCTGGGGAGAAACTGCATAATGTCCCTGGATCATTAGCCAATCTATCCCCACAGCCAATATTTCTAAGGTGACAGGATTTCTACAATGAATTTCTGATTTTTGTTGCAATTTGTGTGACTATGCAGCCTTTTCTGCCATAGATATTAAAAAGACTGGGCCAAAATGGGCCCAGTCGTGGATCTTCACAGAAATGCAATCAAAACATGACTTGCCATAAACTTTAACCCAGATTAAGCCCGACTTTTTGCTTGGTAATGGACTTTAACCCAGAGTGAGCCAAATTCAGCCCAGTCTTTGAACTTGCACAGTGCCAAAATATTTGCCATGTCATAAACTTTAAGCTAGACTGAGACAAAATGGAACGTTAACCTATAGTGAGTTAAAATATGCCTGATGTAGGAGTAAAACCTAGATGGAGCCTATATGGGACGGTGATGGACTTTAACCCAGGTTGGAAAAAACTGACCCTATCATGGACCTTGAACCAAACTGAGTCAGAATGGGCAAGGTCATGCATTTAAAGCCAGACTCATCCAAAATGGATCAAATCATTGACCTTAGCACAAACTAAGACAGAACAGATATGGTCATGGACTGTAACCCAGACTGAGAAAAAGTGAGCCCAGTTATGGACTTAAGCATAACTTGAGAAACTGAGAGAAACATTTTAGTGTAGACTGAGCTAAAACAGGCCTGGACATAGGCTTTAATCCTGACTGTGCCAAAATAGGTATGGTTTTGGACTTTAACCCAGACTGAGTCAAAACATGCCCAGTCATGGCCTTTCTTCTCACCTGAGCCAAAACAGGCTGGGTCATGTCACTTAAACCAGACTAAGCCAAAACAGGCCCAGTGATAGACTTTGATCTGGACTGAGCTGAAAAGGGCCGCCCATGAACTTCAACCCATCTGAGGACCTATAGGCAAACCAAGGCTGAACATACAGCAGAAATCATGTGGAAGTCCTGGGTTCAGATGCAGTTGTATTACGTGGGACCCTGTGTTCAGGTGCAGTTTGGATGATGTGAGACATTGTGGGTCCAGTTTCAGTTTGGATCAGGTGGAACTTCTGGGTGCATGTGTGGTATGGATTGGGTGGTACATGTAGGTGCAGTTGGAATCAAGTGAGACACCTGGGTCAAAGTGCTTGTCAGCACATTAGTACCTCATCTCACATAACAGAGACATGTTGCTCAAGCTATTATTTGCTCTGGTTAGATATTTCAATTGAACTATGTTGAGTTCTGTGCCATGATGCAACCTGACATCCTTTACGTAAGCTTACTGTTCCCTGACTCACTATTTCATGTCTCTATAACAGGTATGTGTTCATAATACAGAAAGCATACCAGGACAATGAGACAGGGCCAGAGAGCTCGGTGATCACCAAGGTCAAAGGGATCTCAATGTCACAGTCCTCAGTTCTGGGGAAGAAGATCTGGGATGTGGCAGAGTATGTGAAACCACCTGAGGTGAGTGACAGATCTGGGTTGGCATCTGATTGGGGGAGGGCTTCCCATCCATAACAGAGTCAGAGAAGCAGTGCTTGATAGAGGAGCAAGGGAGCAGGAACACAGCAGCTCCGGTCCTAATCTAAAATCAAAGCTACATTCTAAAACCTGATACAGCCATTTCTTGCAGTGTGTGATTCAAAATATAGGACAACAGCTTTACATTTAAACTCCACAGCAAGGTCATCCTAAATTTTAACAGCAGTTAAATTTTTTAGCAATAGGCAATCAGGGTGGAAGCAACTGGGCTAGGTTTAGATTGGAATGGTTGAGTTTAGCAGGGGACAGCAAAATCATGTCCCTACTTTCCATCTCCTAAATGCATTTACCTCTAAAATAGATGATAAAATATGAGTGGATAAAGTTTTAGAATAAGTTATATCATTATTAGCCCCCTACATCCTCCCTCCCAGTACGTCTGGCCCAGTGACCATGGAGATAACCACAAGGTGAGTCTGGGCCTTACACTATTCCAGACTCCTTCTAGTCTGTATGAATTGCCAGAGCTGGGATAAATGAGCCCAGCAAAGCAGGCCATATTGATGTGGTACTACAACCCCCTCCAGACTTTCAGACTTGGTAGGCCTCACAACAATGTCTCCGCGTAATCAGACTTGCAGGTCAGGAACACACTGCAGATCATCAGAAAATGTGCTATGTCCCAAATGTGTACCAGATGACCAGAAGGGAGTGCAACATTAACAGATGCTTAATTTTATTTGTCTGATATTATTTTAAATTGTAGACAGGACATGATTGAAACAAGCTTTTAATAACAGATAAAATGTTTGCAAGTATAGTGCACTTCAAATCAAGGTGATTAATTATTAATGTGCTGTTTTTCTCTTTGGATCAAAGGGCCAGAATGTGTTCAGCATCATAACTCGCACTGAAACAACCCCAATGCAGCATCTGGGACAATGCCCTGAGGTGAGTAGGAAGCTCGAGTGGTAGAAATGTTGGAGAGATAACATTCATGGATACCCTAAAGGTTTATTTAACAGGCTGCTCTGCTATACCTGGTACTGCTCAGTATACTATGTACTATCCCAGTTTTAATAAAAAATCAGTTACAAAAATCCTGTAACCTGACTGGCTTACAGAAGTCACAGGGGTGAAGGTATCAGTCAAAACTGACAGGAGAAAAAAAGAGTCGGTACTCATCTCAGCTTTCTACAGTGCAGCTTATGCTGACACTGAAAGCCATACACTTTGCTTAAAGGTGCCTCTGCCCTGTTCAGTTTGCTGCTGCTTGCAATGCTTTAAAACCCCATTCTATTGCAGTTAGAAAATGGGTTGTGTCGGGCCAACACAGACCATTTTCTATGCACGATAAAATGTTTCAGGGTATGCGGTATTGGGGGATACTGGCATATGGTTGCGGATGGCTGGGTGAGTGAGTTTAAGTGAGTGTGAGATACCAGCTTTCTGATGAAGCGGGGAAAGAGTGGTCAAATCGATGGCCTGGAGTTAGAGGCCTAAAACAATAAAAAGTAAAGATGATAAAGTACGGCATCTATGAGATGATTTATATTTGTATTTAAATTAGGAGGTGTACAGTGGGGGGAGAGGTGGGCTAAGGGAGATATCTAAGTGTGGAAATTCTTTTTTAAACTGATGACAAGTGGGAAGCAGTATGGGTTGTACTTCTCTAACATGGCTGCCAGAAAGAGTTTTTCAAAATTTTCTGGGAGGCATGCATCTCTGGCTCCACTGCATCCTGGTTGACTGAAGAAGTACTGGTTGGCATGATATGCACTGTTAGGGACATGGTCAAAGGTACCTCTCAGCCAATCAGGATGCAGGAAATGTCTTTCCCATTTTTATAACACTGTACATACCTGTAGCCATAATATGCCTGATCCTTTCCCAGTGTGCTAAGTACAACATAACTATATAATCACTGGTTAGGCATATTAATATACTGTTTTTCAAGATTTTCAAACTTCATAATACACAAGTGATAAGAGACATGTGTATTATCATCATGTTTTATGAAGTTTACTCCACGCTCACTATATACTTGGCTTTCCTGATGCTGATTTACTCACAGTATTCTCCATCAGCGGAGCAGTTTAAAGATGATCACACACATCCACAACAGCAGTCTTCAGGAGACAAACTTCTCCATTCCACAATTTCAGACAACCGACAGTGAACACGGATGATGGTGGTGACTAAAGTGAGGGCCCCTGGCCCTAGTGTTGATTGTTTAACGCCAAAGTTTATATTTTTTTTATTACTTTCTTAGCTGTGCCAGTCAATGACTCTGAAAAGTGGTCATTACCATGGTTTAGGCAAACCAAGCCCCAGCTTCATCCAGGCCTACCCAACAAGTGGGATTTCAAGCCTGAAACAGCTTTGATTGCATTATTCTTCATGGAAATACTTTTAAACCAATAATTTTATAAAATAAAACATGTGAACTGATTTAAAACTCTGACAGTCTTTTTTTAAAGGTTGGACGCAGACACAACTGTGTCCTGTGTCTGGATCAACCCAGGGGCATCTGTATCTAACAGTCCTATTTAAAAAAATGCATCAGAGATAAAAAAAAAATCAGTATGAATAATTTTTGAATGCAAATGTGCCTGAAATTCTGATGGAATTAGATCAGCTAACAGATGTTTACAAATGTCTGCAATTGTAAATACAGGCAGCCAGATCTTGGGAGGAGCCATTCAAAACTCCTCCATGTTCCTTTATCTAATCCTGTTACACTTTATGCTATATTAATCTAATTTTACTAGTCTGTATGGTACATTAAGTCTATGATCAAATCTAATTCTGGTGTTCCAAGCACTATTTTGTGACATTGCATGTTTTCCTATTGTGTTTGAACTATGTTTTGGATTAGAAGGGTTCAGTTGTGTTTCATGAGTGTTATTCTCCATGCAGAAATTACAATAATAAGTCAATTTATATTAATCAGGGCTATTCTCCCTTCCCCTCATTTTTTCCAGAGTATCAGGGTTCAAGATGCAAATTGCTCTTCTGATGTGGACTGTCCAAAAGGAAAAATGCACAAGCATGGGAATGGTTAGTATGTATCTCATCAGTACTCTGACAAACAGATATAGTACAGGCTAATACTAAAAAGATCCAGGGGAACAACAGAGACATCCAGCAGATAAAGGAAAACATTATAAACATCATCCAGATACGTCAAACATTACAAATGTCCAACAGACACAGCTGAATACTTCAGACATACCAGATACAGGCGAACACCACTGGCATCAAAGAGATACAAGCAAGCACCAGAAATTCAGTAACTGTAGCAAAACACCACAAATATGCAATAGGTACGTGCAAACACCATAAATATTCAGCAGTTACAGGACAGCAATAAACACATCCAAACAACCCAGATAAACATCACAAATATTTATCAGATACAAGCGAACACCACAACATTGCAAACATCCAGCTAATACAGCAAAACAGTACAGCCATCCAATGAATGCAGGCTGATATTGAAAAACATAACAGATCCAAGCAAACACAACACACATTAGCAGATCCAAGCAAATAACTCACAAGTTAACAGATCAAGGCTAGCACCAAAAAATTCCAAGAGCTAGAGGTTAACACCCCAAACATCCAACAAATACAGACAAGCACCACCCACCCACCCACCAGATACAGGCAAACACCCTAAACATCAATGGATCCATGAAAATAACACAAAAATCAACAGATCAAAACTGACACCACAAACATCCAAAAAAGATACGTTAACACCAAAACATCCAGCATATACAAGCAAACACCCCAATCATCCAGCAGTCACAGACAAACACTACAAAAAAAAACAACAGAAACAGGTGAACACTACAAATGTCTAACTGATAGAGGTTAATAGCACAAATATCCAATGGATACAATGAACACCAAAAGACTATAAGAGATAGGCTGTGGCAAAATGCTCTCACCTGCTAACAGCTGGTTGAGATACCACACCTCCATTGTCACCGGTCTGTTGAAAATTCATACCGGGCTATTCCCTCCACCAGTGCACTTGCCCACACAGTACAGGGCTTACACATAGAAACCCCTATTTACTTCAAATAATCTTTTCACTGCTTCTCTTATTAAAGCCACCTATCTTTGATTTGGTAATGTGCTCTCAGAGACGGAACACAAAGTAGACAATAAAATAAGATACATTTACCTTTTAGAACCCAGTCACAGAAAGATTAAACACAAAATATTTAAATAATACTTGAAACCAACCCATATCCACCAAGCACATGACTCAGTTCTTTAATAGCAGTTGGGACATGGTCTTTAAGTCTATGTGCAGTATGCCCTGGGACCTTGGATATTACTCAGCTTCTTACAGTTTCAAAATAGCAGTGCTTCCACCCAGAGAAACCCTTGTCTTACCATTGGAGCAAGCAGGACAATGCTAACTGGGAAAATATTGAGGTGGTTCCCAACAGACCCTCCCCACAGTACCCACAAGTACCAATAAAGCAACTCAGTAATGACACAATAAATGATAACAGGACATAACACAGTAAATACAGTCCAGACAGATAAGAAAGTGTCTGTTTACTGGAGAACAGTAAATATTACTAACATTATTAAAATGGGATTGAAAGCTAACATATTGAACTTAGAAATGTTGTGAAATTAAAATTTTGCAGGCAAAAGTCCCGTGAAGCTAGCAATTTCGCTGCACTAAATATTTTGCAAATTCAGCTGTTCCGCAAAATATTTCACGGGTTGCGAAAGTGAAACATTTCACCCATGGATGGTGAATTTCGCTGTTTTGGGGGCAAAATTTTGCCATCTGTGGGCAAAATTCCACATTTTGCTTCTGCAAAAAATTTCAAGAAATGGCCAAATTTTGCAAAATATTTTGCGTAGTGAAATTTGGCAACTTCACACACCTCTAATCAAACTACAGTCCAGTAAGTTTAGCATTTATCATTGGGGAAAAATAGAAGGGTTAAGGAAGAGCAGTCACCACTAAGGATCCCTACACTCAAATGTAGGGCTGGCCCCAAAGTGCACACTGTGTCCAAAAACATTTTGGTTTACTTACTGTTTACTATAGTACTGTAGATTGTATCAGACTAATTTTGCTTTCTTCTTGGCTGATGTATTCTGTTACTACATATCCTAGAATCCCCTGCAGATGACATAATAGCAGTAGCAGCAGCAGGAGGAGGATTCAAAAGCCTGCAGTGCATGTTAGAGTTTATGTAAGCTTTGATCTTGTCCTCCATGGGCTTTGTACAGTTACCAAGGACTGTACTTAGCCCCTAGAGAAAAGCAAACCCATAAAACACCTGATCAAAGATTATAACAGCTGTAACATGTACTGTAGGCTATTGAATTTCTTAGTGCTGCCTACTGATTTGATGTTAGCTGCAGAGGATTCTGGGATCTGTAGTAAAAAAAAAAGATGCAAGCCTAGAGCTAAGCAAAATTAGTCTAATATAATCTTCTATACTACAGTAAACAGTAAGTAAACAAAAGGGCTAAATTTTAGAAGGGAATGCAGTGGCACAGCAGACTTGTGGCAGGGTGTTTGACACAAGTTGGGACTTGTGCCAAACATTGTAGCAAGCGCAATTTTAAAAGAATTGTGCCACAAACACATACCGCAAGTCCAGAAAGTAGGACACAGAGAATAAGACCAGGTACTCCCTGGTCTAACCTGCATCCGGGATCACGGCATTTGTGCCAAACCTTAGGCACAGTGGCCCAGATATTCAAAAGGGTTGCGCATGGCGCAATAGTGTTGTGCCATACGCAACCCACTGATGCGCCCCGGCATGATATTCAAATGGGAAATTGCGCTTGCCACAAATCCCAATGCACCGGAGCGCATCAGTAATGTATGCAGGCGCAGGTGGGGGTGTGTGCCCATGCATACTCTGCACAGCCCAATATTCAGCCTGGCATGTGCTGATCCATGCATGTGCAACCCCTACCTGCGCTGCACAAAGTTGAGCAAAAACAAAGGAGCAACGGCTGGCCACTCACAGGTGAGCTGCCGTGTTGCAGGGTGTAACACGGCAGCTGCCACCTGTGGGTAGCCACCTGAGCTCTGGCTGCATCTCCATGGTGGCGCCCCCCCGTGCCCGATCGTGGGCATTAGTAAAATAAATAAAACTCCTACATCCCTGGTGGTCCAGTGGACTGCTGTCTGCCCGATCGCGGGCATTAGTAAAATAAATAAAAACTCCTACATCCCTGGTGGTCCAGTGGACCACTGTCTGCCCGATCGCGGGCTTAAGTAATAAATAAAAGAATACTAGATCCCTGGTGGTCAAGTGGACCGATGTCTGCCCGATCACGGGCTTAAGTAAAATAGTACTGACTTCCATATCTCTGGTGGTCCAGCGAACCCCCTTCCCCACCCGCCCACTGATCCCCACTGCCCCGCTGTCCCCCAGTCAGTGGTGGGTGGCAGCACCACCTGCCCGCCCGCCTGCCGCCTGCTGACTGACACTGGTAGGGCTGTACCATTGGTCCACACCATGAGCCAATGGGCATGCAGCCCATACCGTACTACACATTCCAGATAAGCTATCTTTCAGTTCCTGGGTTCATTTGCCCGAGATTAGTTTAACCTCCGTTTTCTCTTGATTAATCTTATACCCTGATATCTTTATGAATTTTGGGGTAAGGGCCATCAGGGGTGGAATACAGTGTACTGGATTGACACATATATTAATGTGTCATCCGTGTAAAGGGACATTTTGTTTGGAATCCCTGCTACCATAATCCCTGCAATCCTTGGTTGTTTCCTTATCGCTTGGGCCAGGAGCTCAATACTCATTGTGAACAACAGCGGGGACAAGGGACAGCCTTGTCTCATCCCTCTCTGTATCCAAATTTGTGAGGACATCACCCCATTTACTTTGACTTGAGCAGTGGGTTTATCATATAATAATTTTAACCACTTCAGAAATTCATCCCCCAGACCCATCTCCTCTGCTACCATGACCAAGAACTGCCAATTCAAATGATCAAATGCTTTTTTAGCGTCTGTAAAAATTGCTACTCCTGTCACATTTAATTCCCTGGCACCAGATATGATATTTAGTAATCTTCGAATATTATCTGCTAGGTGCCTACCTGGAATGAATTCAGTTTGGTCTAAATGAATCAATTTGGTAATAACCTTTTGCAATCTATTGGCCAGTATCTTGCAATCCTGGTTCAGGAGGGAGATGGGTCTGTAGGAGGCACACCTGTCCCTCGGTTTCCCCTCCTTCGGTATCACTGTAATAATGGCTGAGTACAAAGTTAGCGTTAAGGCCTGCTCCTCCAGACAGTTATTGAAAACCTCTGTCAAAATGGGCACTATTGTTCCACAGCACTTAACATATAGTTTGCTGTTATACCCAGCTGGTCCTGGTGCGTTCCCCTGTTTTAATTCCTTTATCACTTGAATTACTTCTTTTGGGGTGATTTTGGCCCCTAAACTATCTCTTTTGTCTTGACCCAGTCTGGGTAAGTCCTAATTAGTAAGAAATTGTTGGGTTTCCTTCCTAACTAGATCTGGATCAGCTGATTCCGTGTATAGGACCTGATAAAAGTTCCAGAATGCTTGTGCAATCTCCTCTGGTTTATTTCGTCCCGCTCCTGTTTTCCCATCTATTGTTATTTTTGAAATGGTGCAACTTGCCTCTTGCTGTTTTAGTCTGAGTGCTAAAGTATGTGTAGCTTTATGTCCCACCTCTGTATATTTATACCCTAGCCATCTTATCCATCTTTCAGCTTTACTTTCCTCATATTCCTTCAGTCTCCTTCTGGCCATTTCTAACTGTTGTAATTTTCCCAGGTCTTCGGGATTTGCCTTATGCTCTTTCATTCAATTTAACCTCTTGTAATCTTATCTGTGTGACATGTATTAACTTTTTTATTTCTAGAGGCTGCACTTATCAGCTCTCCTCTCACTACAGCCTTCACTATATCCCATCGGATTATGGGTTTGCATTCTTTATTTTCTTCCACATAAAATATTTCCTTGAACCTGTCTTTTACCATTTTAATTATATTAGTATATGTCAGTAAGGAGACATTCAATCTCCATAAGGAACATCTCACTCCCTGCTCCACCACCAAAGTAATTTCTACTAGTGCATGGTCTGAATCTGTGATCAAATGTATTTGGGAATTAGAGGTCATATACATGAATGATTTCTGCATAAGAAATAAGTCAATCCGTGAGTATGGCCTCTGAGCTTTGGAAAAAAAGATATAATCCTGAAGCTTGGGAGAATGCGTACACCACACATCAGCTAGAGCCAGTGTTTTCATTAGATATTTTAACATTTTCATTGCCCCCTTATTCGTTTGGGTACACCTCGAAGATCTGTCTCTTAATGGGCAGATCACACAGTTGAAGTCTCCACCAATGAGAATTCGCCCCTTAGGCAACATTACCAACTTATCCAGAATTCCTTTAAAAAAGCTGTCTGCTTTAACATTCAGGGCATAGAGGTTGATAATATGGAATGGGACATCCAAGACATTACCGGTAATTCTAATATATCTCCCTTCCTCATCTGTATCTATCTGATTAACCACTAGGGGGCACCCCCTTTTCACTAGAATTGCAACTCTGGTTTTTCTTCCATCTTTGCTTGGCGATGTGTACACCTCCGCCACCCACGATCTTCTAAGTTTTAAACCCTCCCCTTCTTTCAGGTGTGTCTCCTGAATAAGAGCCACATCACTCTCCATTCGTTTTAACTCAGGCAGGATTTTAGTGCGCTTCACTGGGGCATGCATTCCCTTTATATTGTACGTAACTACTCTTAACTTAACCATTGTCTTGGTATGTCACTATCCATTGTCTCAATCCCCTTGTCCTACAATTTACCAAACCCCATCTTGCTTGAATATATAAACTTAATAAAAACGTAGTCAACAATTTACTCATAAAACATTTCTCATCTCATCTGTAACTTAGTGACCGCTGCATTTCTGAGCTGGTCTCTCTACTTATATAACCTTCTGCCATTATGCTTCCTAGGTGGTTTTGTTTGCCTTTGCTACCTCCTTACTGTTTCGGTAGCTTCACTGGGTGGGCTCTTTAGGCCACTACCTTAGATACCCCTTAAAGAGGGGTTTACTGATGATGTTAACAGCAAACACAAATCATCCTCCACTTTTTTCATTCCCAGCTGAATTCCCCAACTGAAAGCGATTAAGCAGCCGCCCAGTTGCTCCCCCCCAGCTGATTGATGTGTTAGCCAGTTTTACCTCATAAACTGCTCGTGTTATATTGTAAATATCCCATATTATCTTATTCGATAGGTCCGAATGTCATCCACACACCCCCATAAGTAACACCAGATTCATTGTCCCATCTCTCTGTTCCCCCTAGCCCCATTTTTCAGACTCAGCACTTAGTTCTGAGTGCCATATGGTCTTCCTCGAATCCCCATTATTCCTCTCCATCCCCCCTGTCACTTTTCTGCACTAAGTCCATCTATTGCGTTGATTATCTTCGTGAGATCCGGTATCAGGTATTTAGGCCACGACCAGGCTGGACCTCGTTTCTTCCCTCGACTGACTAGGCCCCAGGCCCCTTCTATGAGCTTCTATTCCAGCAGATCAATATCTAGATTGGGTATCGAGATTTGGCGCTCCTTCAGAAACAGGACCACATCTACAAGGGTAGGAAATATTTTGACAGCTGAACCCATGAAGACTTTTAGCTTTGCAGGATAATTAATCTGCGCTTTAATTTGGTGTTTTTTCTTTAATTCTCGGACAACTGCCCTGACTTGATTCCATTGGTATTGCAGCTCTGTGGAGAAATCTTGATCTAAAAACACCTGTTTACCCTCGAACATAAGGTTTTTTAAGTGCCAGGCTTCTCTCAGGATGTAATCTTTCTCTTGATAGTTCAGCATTCTAACCACCCACGAACGCGGTCTCACCTCTGGCTCCATTGGTTTCTGCCCCAATGCCCTGTGTGCCCTTTCCATAGTTAGAGAGAAGTCCGAGCGTATGGTCATGATGGATCTCTGCACCTTCTGTATAAAATCAGCATTAGAAGGAAAACCCTCCTCCTCACCTTCCTTGATTCCATAGATGCAAAAATTGTTTCTTCGTGCTCTGTTTTCTGGGTCCTCAAGTCGGGCATGGGTAATTCTCTCTCGGTGTAACAGATGAATAAGCAGTCTGTCCGAGGCATCCCGTCTCTCCATCAGTTGTGTCATCCGTTTTTCCATCCCATCAACTTTCCGGTTAATATTTTTAACATCCATCTTTAAATTCGCAATCGATGTCTCTATTTTTTGTACTGATTTTAACATTTTGCTCACTGCTACATCCACTGACAGTGTAGATGGACATTCTTCATCTTCAAAATTGATTGAGGAGACCGAGGGGGACTGCGCTCTTAGTAATGTAGGACCCATCTGGTCCTGGTGCATTCCCCTGTTTTAATTCCTCTATCACTTGAATTACTTCTTTTTGGGTGATCTTAGTGATGACAAAAGGCCTTCCATAGCCTCATGGAGCATAAGTTGTTTCAGTTTGTATCCCTTCGGGTCCTGTTTCGATCATTTGGACTTGTTTTGTTTTGCTGACGTTAAGGCAGTCAGTGGTGATGATTTCTCAAGCTTTATTTTGTCTATGAGGTATAAATTCTTATTTTTCATAGCTGAAAGGTCTGGAGCTCAAACCCCTAGGCTGCTACCATCTGGGTGACATCACATGAAGTCGTCATGGAATTTCTTACATAGCTGGGCAATGTTTCAGTTAATATGACTTTGGAAGTATTTCAAATCTGGACAAATTATGAAATATTTCTAAACTTGATTAAATAGAATTATTTAATTTCCATTTTCCGCTATAGTAGGACTCCGTACTAAGTCATAAAAATTGTCATTACTTTCAGAGTTTGACTTATGTAATTGTTGTACATCTGATGAAAATAAAATCTTACAATTTTAGGATAGTAAAAAGACAGCATGAGCCGGCCTGTCAGCACAGCAGAACCGCTACAGCTCATGATGCCACTGACCGACGTTCGGAAGCAAGCCTACGTCATTGGTGGCCATCTAGGTGAGGAGGATCGAGCATGAATGCGCTCCTCCTCCTGCAGGGAAGAAGGGCAGTCTGCTTCAGTGCATGACTGCCACCTGTGTGACCACAGGTGGCACTGCACTCTAGAGTGACTAAGTGGATGGCGAGATACCAGCAAATGATGTCCAGTGCACACTTGCATGCTTGCACCACAGCCCCAGGCTGGCATCTCAGAGGGAAAGGGAAAGAAACACCAGAAGAAAACTGCAGCAGGCCTGGGGCAGAATGAGGAACTGACCCTCTCCAGGCCCCGCACTAGCATTGTGACTGCCCTCCCCAGATCTGGATCCCATTACAGCAGTTGGATCCCTGCCACCCCTGCCACGGGGGGGAAGCTGTTTGTGGCAGATAGGGGAGAAAGCTGGTACAGCCACGATATGCCCGGTGACTGGGCTCAGAGGTTCAGACCAGATGTGGGGCACAGCCCTGCAAGAAGGAAGCATAAACTGATTAAACTAAAATAAAAAAAGACTGTATGACTCTCAATCTAAAAGTTTCTTGCCTAGCTAGTGCCACAAGACAAACCAGTAATGGATGAGGTGCACCCTTCTGCAACCAGGACTAGACATCTGCTGTTGATTTCCTTTGCAGGGGAGATGACTGGACGGTGTATCCCTTATCACAACAGCAGTGAACTGAAGACCTGTGAGATCTTTGCTTGGTGTCCGGTGGAGAGTGAGCAAACGTACAGGTAGGTGGTGCCTTCCTACCAGCTCACCTGGTTTTGTTTAAGGGATGAGCTGCATTTATAAATAGAATAGATATCATAAAACGTACCTTAAAAACTATGGTCAGAGATTGCCTAAAACATGTCACGTAACCATTCATCGGTTTCTCATGTATGACCAACTGTGTAAAGACATTTCTGTATCTTTAAAAGTAACAATGCACTTACATTTTAAAGCGGCAGTAATTGTTAATCTGCAAAAACATGTCTCATATGGATTTTGAGGACCCAGTCCACGAGCTGCAGCTGAGGCCTTGCACAACCACATAGGTGAGTGTGGTGTGGACAGTGGTGCACAGAGGTTCTGATTTGCACATGCAGAGACCTCTGTGCATCCAGAGTCATGGGTATGTACTCCCTCTGCACTCAGTCCCGAGCTGTCTGCATGTGTACATGGGCGGTCAAGTCAGGGTCCTGCACGGAGGTGGAGCCGCGCATACATTTCATTTTCAAAACAGTGCACACTCATCTGGTGGTGCGCAGAGGTCAGCGGTAGTACACACACTCATCTGGTGGTGCGCAGAGGCCAGCGGTAGTACACACACTCATCTGGTGGTGCGCAGAGGCCAGCGGTAGTACACACACTCATCTGGTGGTGCGCAGAGGCCAGCGGTAGTACACACACTCATCTGGTGGTGCGCAGAGGCCAGCGGTAGTACACACACTCATCTGGTGGTGCGCAGAGGCCAGCGGTAGTACACACACTCATCTGGTGGTGCGCAGAGGCCAGCGGTAGTCACACACTCATCTGGTGGTGCGCAGAGGCCAGTGGTAGTACACACACTCACCTGGTGGTGCGCAGAGGCCAGCGGTAGTACACACACTCATCTGGTGGTACGCAGAGGCCAGTAGTAGTACACACACTCACCTGGTGGTGCGCAGAGGCCAGTAGTAGTACACACACTCATCTGGCGGTGTGCAGAGGCCGGTGGTAGTACACACACTCATCTGGTGGTGCGCAGAGGCCAGTAGTAGTACACACACTCATCTGGCGGTGTGTAGAGGCCGGTGGTAGTACACACACTCATCTGGTGGTGTGCAGAGGCCAGCAGTAGTACACACACTCATCTGGTGGTGCGCAGAGGCCAGTAGTAGTACACACACACTCATCTGGTGGTGCGCAGAGGCCAGCGGTAGTACACACACTCATCTGGTGGTGCGCAGAGGCCAGCGTTAGTACACACACTCATCTGGTGGTGCACAGAGGCCAGCGGTAGTACACACACTCATCTGGTGGTGCGCAGAGGCCAACAGTAGTACACACACTCACCTGGTGGTGCGCAGAGGCCAATAGTAGTACGCACACTCATCTAGTGGTGCACAGAGGCCAGTAATAGTACGCACACTCACCTGGTGGTGCGCAGAGGCCAGTAGTAGTACGCACACTCATCTGGTGGTGTGCAGAGGGTGGTGGTAGTACACACACTCATCTGGTGGTGTGCAAAGGCCGGTGGTAGTACACACACTCATCTGGTGGTGTGCAGAGGCCAGTAGTAGTACACACACTCATCTGGTGGTGTGCAGAGGCCGGTAGTAGTACACACACTCATCTGGTGGTGTGCAGTGGCCGGTGGTAGTACACACACTCATCTGGTGGTGTGCAGAGGCCAGCGGTAGTACACACACTCATCTCATGGTGCGCAGAGGCCAGTAGTAGTACACACACTCATCTGGTGGTGCGCAGAGGCCAGTAGTAGTACACACACTCATCTGGTGGTGCGCAGAGGCCAGTAGTAGTACACACACTCATCTGGTGGTGTGCAGAGGCCAGCGGTAGTACACACACTCATCTGGTGGTGCGCAGAGGCCAGTAGTAGTACACACACTCATTCGGTGGTGCGCAGAGGCCAGCGGTAGTACACACACTCATCTGGTGGTGCGCAGAGGCCAGTAGTAGTACACAGCGCTGGGGTTTGTTTGTGCAGCGTCACCCTTGTTTGGAGAATAAACAGCTTTAATTTCATCACTGATAAGCTTTTTGGCATCTTTTCTTCCTGCAAGTGCATTTACTTTACTTCTGCTGTGGTAGTACACACACTCATCTGGTGGTGCGCAGAGGCCAGTGGTAGTACACACACTCATCTGGTGGTGCGCAGAGGCCAGTGGTAGTACACACACTCATCTAGTGGTGTGCAGAGGCCGGCGGTGGTACACAGCTCAAGGAACTGACATAGCAATACCTGGATAGCCATGCAACAGCACACCAGAACCCATCCTTGTATGCTGGGCAGCAATTGGCCCTGTTGTTGGTAGCCTCTAGCCCTCCATGCTGGCAATGAGGGCTGGGGGTTCTGTCACAGCTCTCTGTGATTTTAATTTATTCTAGCAGTGGCATTTAAGGCATAAGACAGTCCTTGGAGGACTGCTGTATTCCACACTCCCATGTTCTGTGTGGGGCAAGGGATCCACCACAGAGCTGATCCAAAGTTGGGAACACCTTGCCTCTTGGAACACCTCCTACCCCCAAGCTAAGTTCCACTCTCGTGGAGAGCTGCTAGTGGGGTTTGTGGATGCCATCTTGTATAGACAAGCACCGCAGTGCTGGGCTCTATGCCAGCCTTGTCTAATGTTAGGCCCTCAGTAATACTGTACTTCTGGCTAAAGCATTAATATACTTATTTTTCTTTTCTTTGTAGTTCATTGCAGAACCATGATATGTGGTTCTGAGGTTCTTAAAAGTTTCTGCCCTCTCCCTACATCCACCAGTTAAAAGTTAAACATTTTGGTACTGAGTAGAGTTCCTACTGTATGTGCATGCTCCCCTTCTCTCATGCAGATGGAGGCCAGCTGAGGCAGTCAGCAGGTAATCTGTGAGTGTCGCCATCACTACTGCATTGGTGGTGGCAAGTTTACCTATGGGAGGGTGAGTCAGGTTCAGACAGGTTAGTGGTTGGTGGGTGCTAAGTGGGTGGGATGGGGAGTGGGTACAGAAGATACACTTGTGCCCAGGTTGGGGGGGCCACTAGACTACTAAGGCAAGTTGATCAACCTACTTAAACATCCTGACAACCATCGGGGGGGCCAATAGACATCCTGAGATAGAAGAGTAGACTATTATAATGGACACCAGGGAGGGATGGAGGTGGGCCACTAGGTAGCCATGGATGGAAGCTCCAAATATTATAACTTCCTAACAGGTATCGGAGAGGAAGGGGGACCACTAGAATGCCAGTTGTTGCCATCATTCCACTACCCAGTGTGTGCTGTTAATGGTAGGGTTTTGCAAATGGTAAATAGCACTGCCACAGTAGACTTTTATCGCTTCCCAAACCCACCAAATATACCACTGTGACCTGTATGCAAGAGGTTTCCCTTTTGCATGGGTGCTGTGGTGTATTCTGCATGTTTGTGCTATCCACTGAGCAACGCACACTGGGGCACTATGAACATGGCCCCCACCCCTTCTGAATGTGCACAGCTCAGTTAGCATGGCACTATTCATGTTAGTGCCTCACTAACCTTCTGAATATTGGGCCACAGTAACTGTATATAAACACAGGTTTCTTTAACTTGTACTTTTAGTCGTGATTTTATATATTATATTTAAAATTGCTATTTACTTTCTGTAGCTTTCCACATTTAGTAGTAAGTTGCATGGTGGTAACCTATTCAAACTGGGACTGCGGGGATTACTAGCTGTACATTTTAGAAACATAGTATAATTAATAACTTGTACACTTTGTTCTCTGTAAGTCATAGATTCACTTTCCTTCTTTATGTGGTGGTAGGGAGGATTTGATTAATGAGATGTAACTGGTTCCTAAATCCTGTCAGAAGCAGCTTGGGAAAATGAATGAGGCTTGGATAAGTTGACCCAAGCAGAAATGGGTAGCATCATAAAGGAGGGAACAGAATTTAAAAAAAAATCAACTTTACTTTAAAAAAAGTGACTGTTTCTTTTTAACATTAGCATGGCTGAGATTTGACTTTTGTGTGCTGTTGTACCAGGTCAGAATGATAGTACAACAGCAGCATGCTGAACTCAGAATGATAGCACTACAAGGCCATGAGGCCACTGTCTCTCTACAGAAAAAGTAACTAGCCATACACTATACACAAAGTGTCGCCACAGTACCGTATTGCCCAGATTTTATCCAGTCCTGGTCCTAGGTCAGTACCTCTCCCAGAGACCATATTCCTGCTGCAAAAGATAATCCTAAGCAGCTATAACCAAAAACTTTAAAGGCATATTTCATAGGAAGGGCAACAAAGGGACTTTGTGTGTGTCCCTAAGTCTGATTGCCATGCAATAGGAGCACAGCACCGGCATCCACAGGGCATCCACGTCTGCATGTAGGCCACGATTCCCATGGGATGCTGCACAAAGTAGGAAAAGAACATAAGTAGGACAGAACGTCTTATCTAAAGGATCTGATGTCCTAGGACAATCATGGGAAAACAGTGGAGAACACAGGGAAGGGCCAAGACAGCAGTGGATCAAGTGTGTAGGAGACAAAGATAAGAAAGAAAAAAAAAAACAGAAGACAAAGGGGGAGATAGAAGATAAGGAGGAACCCAGAGAAGCAGTCAAATTAGTAAGAGTAGTAAGGATTCTAGGGGTTGTAAACAATCCTAGAAACGTCATACTTAGGGTGCCCTAATAAAAGGGCCGCAGACCCAGGGAACAGATTAAAAAGAAAAGGGGAGTGGGGGGGGGAGACATACAGCCAAGGCTTAACAAACTGTATAAAGCAAAGCAGAAAAGCAGGATGTTGGGAACCAAGGGAGGACAGGGTATAAGTGGGAGGGGGGATCTAATAGGTTGCAATGCCTGTGGTGCAGTCATTTCCAGGGATCTCCTCTGGAGGAGATGGTGTTGCCAGTGTGCAGCAGTTTTGCAGCACTCACTGAGGAGCTGGCTGCAGTGATGACAGAATGAAGCCTTTTCTAAAGCAGTTCCCAGAGGTGGGTGCTGCTGACAGCCACTACTCATTTTCTCCAATGGACACCTAAGCTCTGGACTGGAGTGTGAACTGTAGCCAACAGCAGGGAGGGAGAAGTGTCCAGATGCAGGAGAATGTTGTGGTGGTAACGGTGAACTGATTTGCACCCCTGTGTATGTAAGTCAGTCACTCCAATCTCTCCAGTGTGGCAGCCAGAATATGTAAACCCCAATGACACCAGGGCTGTTGAGAAGAAGATACCTGAGGTGCAACTGGAGTCCAAGAAAAAAGTCAGGACCAGGAAGGTACTTCATTGTTCAGGGGATGGAAGGGGTAGTGGAGACAAGGGAGCAGGGAGGTAGAGCACTAAGGTGCCTGCTGAGAGCCCTTGGGAGGAATGCAAATAGGGTAGAGAGGATAGTCAGGGGGTTGGAAAGGGAACATGCCCTCAATATTATTGTCCATCTGGTGACCAGTGACCTGGCTTGCAAAGTCCTGGGAGAGGTTACAGATAGCTTTAGAAAACTGTGTGGGGCTCAAATAGGTAGCAGCTCCTGGTGACTTTTTCATTTAAATGTTATTAAACAAATACAGGCTGCAATACAAACAAATTTGTACACCTGAGTATAAACCAACTGAAAGTGCAGACAAGGTTCAACAATTTATTTATTTATATATTTTTTTTATTTAGTTTTTGTTGACCGGGTAAGTGCACTAGACAAATCCTGCCTATTTTCAGGCACGGCCCGGGGGAGGGGGATACAGATGAATGCCAACTGACCTTGAATCAGATTAAGCTGTTAGTGGTATTTTTAGTGAATGAGGGAAATTTGACCAGGGCACCGGGGAAATTCCCCTACTCTTTTTGATAAGTGCCATGGGATCTTTAACATCCACCTGAACTATCACCAATCCAGGCAGATGGGACCTCGGTTTAACGTCTCATCCGAAAGACGGCACCTCAGAAGTTCAGCACCCCTCTCATGCTGCACTACAGTGTCAGTACTGGGATATTAACCCAAGTGCCAAATGTGGGAACTGAACCCACAGCCCTCTGATCTCCCTGCCTCAGAGGCGAGTGTGCTACCTACTGAGCCACAGACACTGCTTAATCCAATGTTCAACAGTTGTTGGTGACACCTGCATTCACATCCTTGTGACTGTTTTTTTTTTTCAGCAAGGATATAAATGGGGGTTCAAAAAGGAAGGGGATAGTCACCTCTCGTCTACTGGAATTGACAATAATACCACTGCAGGAGTCAAGAAGCCCAGATCCAGAGACACTTGTTCCAGCTGGGTTCTTATTTTAGACCAAAACTCTGAAAGATGAGGGCAAAACCATAAGATATGAGATTGGTGTACCAGCGTGTTGCCACAGTTACCCCAGGGGTGTCCAAAAATTGGGGACATGTATGTAGTTAGCTACTATGGCGGGGCATGAACAATCAGCAGCTGCAGTTCCATGCAAATTCTTTCCATGACCCAAATGATATTATCTTAAGAGCTGAAAGTGTATATTTGATCCAAAGAGAGTATCTACATTCCAGCAATCCAAAATTAGTTTACAGCTATCAGTTGCTAGGTCCTGGAGTCCTCAATATATATTGCCAATTAAATGCTTCCCAACATCCGACTTAAGAGCCTCATAAAGATTCAGAAAACATGGAAGCCAGTTCTGGTAGGAAGGATTTATCTGGGGTTTTGTTTAAAAGAAAAGTTGTAATTTGCAAATAGCAGTGGTGTTATCACCCAGTTAAACCATACTGTTGCTACAGCTCAGCAGTCTCCCTGTGTGTCTAGAAACTCCGGGTTCGCTGCCAAGGCCCAGCAAAAATAAACAACTTGGGCCATCCCTGGAGAGGCACAAAGTTTAAGCCATTGCTTCAAGGTTGAGATAGTAAATATGGTAAAATGAATCAATTTAAGGCCATCTAATGAGTTAGAAAATAAGGGGTTGCCTGTATAAAATGTATCATTCAGCACAAATGGGGAAGTACAAAGCTGGGCGATCCAATGATATACAGTAGTGAGATGGGCAGCTAGTGCATAATGTTTCAAAATCAGAAGATTAACTCCTCCCTGAGCAACAGGCAGTTGTAATAGACAATATTCTAAATTAAGGTAATTTAAGGTAAATTAAGGCAATCTGTGCATCTACAACTACGTTATGCTGGACTGTAATATTTTTAAAGCTTAGATAAGTTTTTGACAATTATGACCGGAGTAAATATAAACCAGGAGTGACTGAGCAGTTTCACTCGGTGGCTGGTTGTTCTCACCTCATTTGAGCAGTTTGAATGACAGTTGTTAAGAACCAAATGTTCCTTATCCTTGATTTATCCTGTTAGGTAGATTTTTATCGGCTGGGAGGCTTTTCTTAGGCGGCAGTGGTAAATGTGAGGAGGAAACAAAGCACAATGCAGAGAAGCTGTTTCAACAGACTGAGCTAGTTTAGAATGTTCTTGGGCTGTCAGCAGTGATTGATAGCTTGAAGGTGACTCATGCTCGCCATTACAACCACATGGTTATAACTGCAAATATCACACAGTTATCTGTGTGTAAAAAAAGGCATGTCAGTAAATAATAGTTTTGTAATTTCTTGTTAACCAAAATAATACACAGTTTACAGGCCCATTCTAACTCCATAATACATGGGTAATAATACACATACAGTATGTGTATTATTACCCATGTATTATGATATTTGTCTTGCACTTGGTCTTGCTGCTCTCTCGGCCATCAGTCAGTTGTTTTCCTGTTCAACTAAATCTTATGTTAACAATCGAAGCTGGTAAATATATTATAACCAGGTTAGTAAATAAACAAACAGATACTGTCTTAATGTTGTAGTTAAAACCCAGCACTCGTATTATGGATGGCTGTTAGTCTGAGTTGTTGGGTGTGGTCTCATGTTTTGTGCAGCAACAGAGCCAAGTACACAGATTTTGAAGTGGGGGTAGTGAAACAGACCTTTGTGATGTGTGGCTGTAAATAGGTAATATGAGACTCATGTGGGGGGGGGGGTCTTTGTCGGCAGAACAAAAGCTGTGATAGGTGTGGCTGCCATGAGTGTGTTTTTTGCTTACAAACAGCAAACTAATTTCTTCTGAATTTCATCATAGAATACACATTTAACTGTGACTACAAGTGCTGTGTTTCTTTTCTACCAGTACAGCTTCCTAACCAGTAATTATAAGAAATGAAATATGGGAAGGAGTGCACAAATTTATTTTTTTACACAATTTACTGTATGTTGGCTATATAAACTTCTCACAGTTTGCTCACAAAGGTTATGGTTATCACACACCTTGGGTATGTAAATAAAATACAATACATCTCTCCCCATACATTATTCTCTACGTAACTGATGGTTTCCATTTGTTATTCTATATTTTCTTTAGTGTCTGGTTGTAAATTGCAAAGGCTGTCTATGTATTTCATGACATATAAACCATGGCAGTAGCGCTGCAGAAAAATAAAGTTACTGAACCCATTTTAACCAGGGAGTAATGTAGTTGTCGTAGCTGGGCATATCTGATTAATCCATGGTTCTGCTGCCCTGACTGATACAATGCTATGATGACCCTTTTCCTTGTTATTATAGTGAGTCGATCCAGGAGCACATGGAGAACTTTACAGTCTTCATCAAGAACAACATCCACTTCCCAAAATTCAAATTTTCCAGGTAAGGAACTTGGTCTCTAGTTTAAATCATGGACTTGTGATTTTACAACATCAAAAATTTTTGTGGTTGTCAGGCTTGGAAGTCACTAATGTTCCCCTAATGCCCTAATGTGTTACTTAGGAGAGTGTGTGTGTGTGTGTGTGTGTGTGTGTGTGTGTGTGTGTGTCCCTCAAATGCAACTGGTACATGCTGAATAAAGTACAGGTATGTAAAAACTTACCGTAACTGTAGATTTTCGAGAGCATCTCTTGCAGCAGGCCATCACCAGTAGGACTGAGTCCCAAGCAGTTCCAGTCACTACTAAAATACAATCCAGGTGGAAGGCAACAAAAGATGGCCTATGAAAGGAGGCATTGAAGAACAGCTAGGCCAAAATTGGTCCTATGCTTAGAGGCAATGTCCAGACTGTAGTGTTTGGTGAAAGTGTGGATTGTGCTCCAGGTGGCAGCAACACAAATGTCAGCAACTGAAACATTTCTGAAACAAGCTACTGAGGTGGTCATACCCCTAGTGGAATGGCCTTTAACCCCTTCTGGAAGTTCTGTGCTGTACTTCTGGTAACAAAAGACAATGCAATTGACTAACCATCTAGACAAACCCTGTGTGGACACTGGAGTGCCATCTTTCCCAGGGGCGCATGAAACAAATAACTAATTAGACTTCCTAGAGTCTTTAGTCCAGTGTGTATGGTACTTCAAAATTCTATGCAAATCCAAGGTATGGAGCAATGCCTCCCTTGATTGGATTGCTCTGGAAAATAAACAGGCAGATGGATGGATTGATTCAAAGTAAATTCAGACACCACCTTAGAAAGAAACTTAGGATTGGTACGCAAAGACATCCTGTCGTTGTGAAAAATCAAACAAGGCTCCTTATACATGAGGGCCTGAAGCTCAGAAAACCTTCGAGCAGAAGTAATGGCAACTAAAAATAATGCTTTTCATAACAGAAAGTGCAGCTCGCAAGATGTGGACAGTTCAAAGGGAGGCAGCATAAGCTTTTCCAACACAAAATAAAAGTCCCAGGGTGGGACAGAGTCATGGGTTGGAGGCTTCAAATGCAGAATGCCTCTCAAGAATGCGCGAGACACATCAAGTTAAGCCACTGAGCGACCACAGGGTTCGGTGTTGTCCCCCATGTTATTTGCGGTGTACATACTTCCATTAGGGGACATTATAAGACAATATGGATTGAGTTTTCATTGCTATGCCGATGATTCTCAACTCTATATGTCTTTTGTGCCCGAACAGGAGTCTGAGTCAAGTACATTGTTTAACAACTGCCTCCTGGAGATACAGAACTGGATGAGTACCAATTGGCTGAAGTTGAACCCGGGAAAAACAGAGGTATTGGTGGTGGAACCAGGAGTGAGGATGTCAAGTCCATGGGCGGGAAAACCCTCAGGTTTATTTCTGGGGGGAACCCCGCTTATGGCATCTGGTCAAGTACGTAACCTTGGTGTTATATTTGACGAGGGCCTGACCCTGAGGGTGCAGGTGTCGGCCATAGTCAAATCATCCTTTTTTCATCTAAGGAATATAACGTGGGTGAAACACTTGATTCCATCAGAGGGTCTTCCTACCCTGGTCCACGCCTTTGTTGCCAGTCATCTTGATTACTGCAATGCCCTTTATCTAGGGCTGCCAGGAATGGATATTCATCACTTGCAGCTGGTGCAAAATGCGGCGGCTAGGTTGTTGACTGGAAGCCCAAGGTCCAACCATATAACACCTGTGCTTCGTGAGTTGCACTGGCTGTCTATACAGTGGCAGATCACTTTCAAGGTCATGTTGATGACCTATAAAGCCCTACATGGTTTGGGACCCCACTACCTGGAAGAACTCCTGACTTCATACTGTCCGTCCCGCTCCTTCCGATCCTCTGGCATGGGATTGCTAGAGATTCCCAGTGTAACCTTAAAAACATCTGGTGGAAGAACATTTGCCTTTATGGCTCCTACCCTGTGGAATTCTCTACCTTGCCAGATACGAAACAGCCTGACTGTGGAAGGTTTTAAAAAAGTCCTAAAGACCTTCCTTTTTAATCAAGCATTTTCAATGACATAAATTATGTTAAATTTTGTTTTGGATATAATGTTATTTATTACTGTGGTTTTAATGTTGTATGTAGGATTTTGTAAAGGCGCCCTGAGCCTGGAAAGGGCACCTTATAGAAATAAAAATTTACTTACTTACTTACATGGTATGCAGAGAGGGCAGAAAGATGTACCTTAGTAGAGGAGTACCTCAAGCCCGAGTTTGAAAGGGACAGAAGGTACTCCAGGATATCTGATCCACTGGACAGGTGAATAGATCTAAGTGGTGTGATGCAGCCCAAAGAGCAAGGTGCTTCTATTTCATAGAGTAAGTGGTCCTGGCGGAGGGCTTCCTGGCTGCCACCAGGACATCCACCACTCTGGGGGATACCCCAAATCTAGAGATGGCTATGACCTCAGGAGCCATGCATGGAGATGGAGAAATCTGAGATTCGGATGGACTAGGGTGCCCTGCTCCTGGGAGAGGGAGTTTGTGCAAAGGGGCAGGGGCACTGGAGGTTCCACTACAAGGTGCTGCAGCAATGGGACCCACATCTGCCAAGGCCAGTAGGGGACCATAAGGATCATTGTAGCCATGTCCATCTGGAACTTGATCAGAACTCATTGAATGAGCAGGAAGGGAGGAAAGGCATACAGAAACCTCCCTGGTGAGGAGAGGGACAATGTGTCTCACCAGAAAACTCCAGGCCCTGGATCTAGTGAGCAGAAAAGCAGCAGTTTTGCATTGTGTGGGGATGCAAAAAGGTCCAACTCGGGATGACCCCATCTGTCAAACAGATCTTTTACCACTGAGGTCAGAAGCTCCCACTCATGGGCTCTGGACCAAGACTGGCTTAGTTTGCCCACCAGGATGTTTTGGTCACCAGGATCATGGATGGCCAGAGCTCCAGACCATGTTCTATGGCCCAGTATTGGACTCTCATCGCTTCCCTGCACAAGGGATAGGAATGAATCCTCTTTGCTTGTTTATATAATAAACTACATTCATGTTGTCTGTCTGAATCAAAAGGAGACCCAGGAGGAGCTGAGTCTGGAAGATCTGCAAGGCATATAGGATTGTTTGCATTTCCAGGACATTGATGTGGAGGATCATCTACACCTCAATTCACGTCCTCTGTGTTTTGTGGACTCCCTGGTGAGCACCCCAGCCAAGATCCGAGGCATCCATCGTAAGGACCTGCTGAGTGGAAGGAATACAAAAGGAGACCCCTAGGAGCAGATTTTAGGGCTCCAGCCACCACAACAGAACCTTTTTGACTGGATCTGAGACCATGACTGGTTGACACAAGGTGACCATGTGCTAATACCACTGGACCCGCAGCATCCCTTGAGGGATTCTCATGTGCAGCCTGGCTAGAGGAACCATGACAATGGCTGCGGCCATGAGGCCCAGGAGCTGTAGAAAAATCCTCACTGGGACATGATGGCTGGAGTAAAGATGTCAGGCCTGGTCCCACAGATGCTATGCTCTGTCTGTGGGTATAAAGGCCATCCCCTGAGCTGTGTCCAGCACTGCCCCTATGTACTGGAGGTGTCAGCTGGGGGTCAAAAACAACTTTGGCCTGTTTGCGGTGATGCCCAAAGCATAGAGCAGGTGGCCAGTATGAGCCAGAGTCTAATGGAGATGTTCCCTGCACAGGGCATCCAGCAGCCAGTCATCCAGGTATGGGAATATGTAGAATCCCTGCTTTCTCAAGGCAGCTGCCACCAGCACCAGGCATTTGGCGAAGACTCTGGGGGCTCAGGACAAGACAAAGGGCAGGGCTCTGAACTGGTAGTACGTTCACTGAAAGTGGAAGTGAAGGAAGTGCTGGTGAGAGGCAAACACCTTGATATGCAGGTAGGCATCCTAGCCAATCTCCCTGGTGTAGCAGGGGAAGCAAACCCAGCAGGGTGACCATCCTGAACTGTTTGTACTCTCTATAACGGTTCAGCTTGCTTAAGTTCAGGATGGGCCAAAGGTCTCCCATGCATTTGGGGACCAGGAAGAAGTGGGGGGTAGAACCCCCTTCCCTGCTGAAAGGGCGAAACTGACTCTATGGCCTTTTTCCAGAGTAAGGTCTGAATTTCCTCCCAGATGAGGGGGAACATGGCCAGGAGCATAGGAAGACTGTCTCGGAGGCTTTTCTGGAGGTCACTTTACAAATTCTAAAGTGTGGCTGTGCTCAATGAGCTATAGCACCCAGTTGTCTGTAGTTATCTCCCTCCACCTATCTAGATGGAGGGAGAAGTGACTCCCTACAACCACCTCCTGATCTATGACTGGAGAGGGGGTCTGGCAAGGAGCCAGGAGGTGGGGCAGCCACTGGAGAGGCTGCTGCACCTCAGGCACTACAGGTGACAGCAAGGGAGTGAGTGAGTAGGGTCGCCACCACCTCGTGCTTACCCTGGGCTTTGGGAGGGGCTCGGGCCTGCCTTTAGGAGGAGTGACAAAAGGGAGCCCGCTGCCCTGACTTGGGCTGGGTATGATATATGGTGTAGATGGATTTAAGAGCCCTTCCAGAGGCTTGGAGGTCAGAGGTGATAACCTGAACATCTCCCCTAAAAAGCTTGAAACCCCATAAAGGGGCATCCATTATGTTAGACTGGATGTCCTGGGCGAAGCCTAAGACCCTGAGCCAGGAGTGATGTCTCATACAAACTCCAGTGGTTGCTGTTCAGCCAGAGGCATCTACCACATTGTAGGTGGCCTAGAAACATGGCTACCAATGCCAGACCCTGTCTTGAGGGCTTGGAAAGGCCTGCTGCTTAGAAGGGTCATCCAGTTTGGCTAGGACCACCTCCCTAGCCTAGTCCCAAAGGAGATTTTGATATTGCACCATGTGGGACAGGTAATTGATAGCCCGAATGGCCAGGATGGCAGAGGTGAAAGTTGGCTTGCACATCTGGTCCAGCTGATGAGACTCCCTGCCGGGGGGAGCTGAGGTGTTCAGGTCTCTTGGTACAGTCATCTGTCACATTAATGATGATTGAGTCAGCCTTTTGCAGTTACCCAAAGAATGGTTTGCCAGCTGGAGCGTGGTAAAGCCTGTCACCTTTTTTGGATACCACCAGAACCGTGTTGGGGCGGTTCCAGGCAGCCCGGGTAATATCCTTATAGGAGTCTATTATTGGGGGTACAACTAAAGGAGGAGCATCGGGGCTGTCATAGATAGATCACCCACCGACATTGCTGGGGATCCTGCTCTTCTGTTTCCCAGCCCATAGTGACCTGAATGTGCCTAATGATGGCCATGAAAGTGAGATCATCTGGGGGATTTGGGAATGTTAGTCAGAGAGACCTCCTCTTCCAAGGAGTCTGCACCTTGAGAGGAAATCTCACTATCTTCACTCTCTTTTACATCATCTGCACCATTATCCCTGCCATTATTTGGGGTATGAGGGGCGCTAGTGCTCGGCCGAACAAGAGCAAGGGAAAGGGGCTCCAACGGAGGCCCTTGAGGGCTAGCTGGGGTTGGACCTCTCAGGGTAGGGACCTGCATCTGCAAAAAAGACCACAAGAACATGAGCAGATCCTGATAATCAAAAGAGATGGGTGCCAGACATTGTAACTGTAGACTGGTGGCAGTACCAGGGGTGTCAGGTATGGCACCGGCCCAGCAGTCGCGGGATAGGGGTAAGCAGGTGCCATCCCTGCAGGCATCAGTGTGGAGTACCCCATTGGAGGTACTACAGGTGCAGGTTGCAGTAGAACAAGCACTGGTTCCACTGGTGCAGATGGTGGCAGGATGGGTACAGGGCCAGCGAGTGCCACCTGAGGAGGGACTGGCATGGGCCTGGAAGGTACTGGCTGTGGAAAGCCCGGCATAGGATGGAGGGCATAGGAACAGGCAGGGCTGGTGTGTGTCCTGTGGGCTGTGGAGGAGGGGGAACAGGTGCAGGCCCGGCGGTCGCCAGTTGAGGTACGGCCGGAGGAGGGATCCATGGGTGCCACTTGAGGAGAAACAGGCACCAAAGTTGAGGGCAACCTTCCAGGTGAAGGTTGAGGAGAGACCAGGCTCAGAGAGGTGCCATTGTCCTGTATCATCTGCTCCTGAATAGAAGGAGTAGAACTGGCAGCAGTCCCAGAGGATGAGAGTGGGTGTCAGGGGGATGGCAGAGAGGAGAATGGCATCCGTCGCACCCATGCTGGCTGAAGAGACTCTTGCCAAGCCACCTATCTGTGTGCCCGCTGGGAATAAGGGCCTGAACAGCAGAGGCTGGGGATCAGGATACACAGTACCCTGACCCAAGGAGCCACCACCCAACAGGGTAACCCAGGCGGGTGACTGGGCCACCAGTAGTCCTGTCAAAGTTAGGGCATGCAGGGCTGAGGAGGTTGACCCCTACCCCCGACGGAGGAAGACCTCTTTGTGGTTGAAGACTTCTTGTGAAGGGACCGCAAGCAGAAGGCAGACTGGGGTACATCCTGATCTTTATCCCGGTGCTTGTGTTTCCCACTAGTCTTGTCCTAGGTCTGTGAGCTGGAAGACCCAGATGACTGGGCTGGGGAACGGAGGAGCTCCTGGTCTGCAGCTCTCGTTCCATGGAGGCAACATTCTGCTTAAGGAGGAAGCCTTGTCTGAAGGCGAAGCACTGCGGTAGTATGTTCACTATAAGAGACTGGCTGTGGCCCATTATTCAAAAGCAAAATGCTAAATAAATGTCTTTATTTTTGCTGGAAAGCACCATCTGTGCCCTTTCTTTGTTCATGTTGGAGTGAAGCCTTTTGAATGAGGTTCGAGTACTGGGGTTAGCCACCCTTTGCTACACCCCTCTGGATCCCACTGGATCACATTAACACAATTGGCAGTGCTTAAGGAGGCAGGTTTCCAAGAGCTTCTGGTGACATCTCTTGGTGTCTGGGTGGAATCTCTGGCAGGCCTCGCAGGCCTGGAAGTCATGGTTGGGGCCTAGATACAAGATGTAGTCCAAATGTCTCTCACTGTCCACCGGCACACATTGTGGAGTGGTTGGATGAAGAGGAAGGTTGAGAAGAAATAAACCATCAGGTGAGAACAACGAAAATTCAATGTTAAAACTGTATTTAAATTGAAAAATAATGAAGCATGATTAACCATGGGAAATGGTGGTCGAATGTAGCTGCACAGTTCCAGTGGTCAGACGTGTTGGTCGATAGTGGGAGAAGAACTGAGGAGGGTATGTGGACCTCCTGCCTTTATAAGAATAGCTGACGACAGTGACTGATGTCAGAGGTTGGGGCCCCCCTGGTAGACTGGTAGATAGAAAGTTTCCGTGTGGTCCTCGTGCCTACTGGTGATGGACTGCTGCAAGAGATACCTTCAAAGTAAGATCTGGAATCTCCTCCATAAGCGCTGTATGTAGAGTAACTGGTGTCTTCTTCACATTTCATTGATAGTGTATAAGGTAACATACTGTATGTCCCTATAACATGTATCTGGTGGTGTGCAGAGTTTCTGGTGCCACTCATGTGTTACTGGTGCATGTAGAGTAACTGGTGTATCCACATATATCCCTAGTGTGTATAGACTAACTGGTATCTATTTAACATGTCAGTAGTGTGTGTAGAGTTGTCTCCTCACATGTCACTGGTGTGTGAAAAGTGATGGCTGTCCTCTCAGATGTCACTAGTGTGTGCACAGTAACATGTGCAATCCCATCTCGCAAACCCCGCCAGGTCTGCCTCTGCCACCAGGTCCACCTGCTCCATTAGATTTGACAATTCCACTGAACAGGTCCACCCCATCACAGAAATTGCCACCCCAGGCTCATCCATTGCTGGGTTCAGCCCTGCCTGCACTGTTACCAAGACAGGCCCTGCCTGCCCCATTAAGTTTATCTGTTCCACCAAGCTTACCTATGCCATTGAACTTTCATGCCCTTTTTTATTTATTTATTCATTACAAATCGGGTTTACAACCTTTGAGTCAGAGACTCATTTACAAAGGCACCTTGTCACGGGGGGGCAGACATCAAGACAGTTATTACAGTGCAGATTAAAACAGAGGATAACATTACAGGTGCAGTAAAAGGAACATTCAACATAGATACACTTAGGTTACATAATGTAGTAGTTTGTATGTTACTTAGGTTGTACAGTGTTACAAAATTGTGAGTTACACGCATGGCTATAACAGATCCTCCGAGAAAACAACGGGTTACATCCCTATTTGGACCTAATAGGGAAGGAGTGGGTCTGGGGGAGGGAGAGGCTGTCCAGTGGATGTTGTCGAGCCAGAGTGCAAGGCGGGTGGGTACCACAGGTTATAACAGGGGGTTAGTTGCACCTACATGGTTCCGAAGGGTTATTTTGAAGGAGCCCATTTTTGGCAAGTTGGAGATGCAGCTAGGAAGGGAGTTGAACCAGGTGGGGGCTCGGTAGAGGAAGGATCTCTGGGCAAGAGAGGTCTTGGTTCTGGGCACCTTGAAAGTGGCTTTAACAGAGCTATGGGTGGTGACGGACAATGATGACTGCTGTAGGGAGGTGGAGACCCCCGGGGGGGGACAGTCCTAGCAGTGATTTCTTAGCGAGAAGTCAGGTCTGGTAGAGCAGTCTCTCCTCAGAGTTGAGCAGATTGGTGGTAGTATAGAGAAGGCAGGTGTGAGTGCGGCTGGGAGCACCGGTCAGGAGCCTACAGCCTAATTGATGGAGAGTTGGATTTTGGAGAGGGCAGTATTGTCAGCTGCGGCATAGATGGGCAAGCCATAGTCCATGAGGGACAAGACGGAGGAGGTGATGGCCAGCCTAAGGGCAACCTGAGGCAGGCAGTCCCTGTGCCGGTATAGCAGGCTAATCCGAGAGTTAATGGTGGCTGACAGGGCATTAATGTGGGTGTGGAAGGAGAGGGCCATATCGAACATGATGCCTAGGTACTTGTATGTGGTCACTTGTTCTAGCGGGTGCAGAGTGCTGGAGATAATCAAGAGATTGGTATTTTTAGCTTTATTTTGGTGGTGGGAGAAGAGCATTGATTTGGTTTTCTTTAGGTTAATGACCAGTCTACGGTCGCTGAACCACCTTTCGGCATGGTTGTAAGCTTGCTGGAGGGGTAATTGGAGGGAGGTGGGATTGGGATGTGAGGCAACAAGGACTGCATCATCAGTGTAGAGGAGCATTTTACCAGTACATGAGCTGGGGAGGGTGTTGAGGTACAGACTAAAAAGTATTGAACCCAGGATGGAGCCCTGAGGGACCCCGGAGCGAATGGGAAGAGTGCTGGAGAGGGAGCCGCTGATCTTGACACGCTGGGATCTAGCAGAGAGGTAGCTAGAGAACCAGGAAATGGGACCACCAGAGAAGCCAAGTTGGTGGAGAGAGTCAAGTAGAAGGGGATGACAGACAGTGTCAAAGGCCTTGGAGAGGTCAATGAACACTGCTCCTGCAAGGCTGCCAGAGTCGAGAGCAGCATGCAGGTGTTGGGAGAATTCCAGGAGAGCTGTGGTTGTACTTTGTCCTGGGCAGAAACCGTGCTGCTCTGGGCACATAATGTCATACTTGGTTAGGTATCCAGAGAGTTGGATCAACACCACTTTTTCAAGGGCTTTAGAGAGTGGGGGAAAGATAGAGATCGGCCGGTAATTGTTGGGGGTGGACCGGTCCCCACTCTTATGTATGGGTGTGATTTCAGCAGTTTTCCAAGCACTTGGGAACTGACCCAGGCACAGAGACCGGTTTAGAAGGTCAGTCGGGGGGGACTAGGACTTCGTTCAAGACAATACGGAGGATCCTGGAGTCGAGGGGGTTACTGCTGGGGTTATTGCTTCTTAAGGCTTTTAGCAGGTGCGGCCTGGCTTCTTGGGGGGATAGCGTGTGCAGGTAGAATGGTGGGCAATGCAGGACCGGAGGGAGAGAGGTGGGGATTGGGTCAAAGAAGCTGCTGGGGAGGACCGAGCTTAGGTCCTTTTGGCAGGGACTGTCTGCCCCATTATTGACTCTCCCTGTTCCATTACTCAGACTACTTGCTCCACGGGCTTTACCTACCCCATTACCCGCAGTAATTGAACTGGACCCAGAGGTCACGGGTATGGTGACCAGAGGGACTGCTGCTGACATTCCACCCAGCAGATGCTAACAATATAACTAAGCCAGCAAAATTCGAGCATCTGTTTTTTATTTTCTAATTAATAATCAGTAATGGTTTTTGGTGTGCATAATTCTGTACTGATTGATCAATAACTTGTAACCTGATTCTAGTGTGTTCAATTCTGTACTGACCGATTAACAAGTCATATCCTGATAGATTGTTTCTATAAGTTTAAAACTCATGTACTGAGTTTTTATTTCTCTGTAACTTTAAGCAGAGCTAAATGCTGAGGGTAGACTTGTAATTTTCTGGACAAGCTGTGTCTTCATGAGTTCTGAGCATGACCTTCTCAACTTCAAGCACCTGTGGGGTACTTTCCACTGATAAACACAGGCAGTCTATTTTTACCTACTCAGACTGACCATAAGAGGTCAGCGAGCAGTCACCCCTGTTGTCCTGGTGGTTTGCCTGGCTGCATGAGCGATCACAAGCAGTCAACCATGTCCTAGTTGAGACTGACCACGTGAGCAGCCAACCTTGTCCAGCCTGGTAAACAACTAACCGCAATGAGTGATCAGCTGTTTGCCCCTCCATCTGGTCTGTGATTTTTCAGACTGTGTGTCTCGCTTGAGAGACCAATCTTATTTTTAATATCAAAAGAAAAGTTTTCTCCAACCATCTCTCACACAAGATAATACAACATCAGGCCAAGGTTATCAGTGGTCACCTGGCTTGTAAAAACAACTAGGATCTAAAAACATCAAAGCATCTGACCCTCCTATTTTCTGCATTGTCAAGAGTATTTAAATCCTCAACAACCCTAGGCAAGGTAAGGAGTTCCAAAGGTAGAACCACGTGTCACCTCCACTCCCAGAATCTCGCAAGACATCAACTTGTACTGGTCTGGCTGAGTTTAGTTACCTGCACCTTAGGCGTAGGACCTAAGGCTGACAAGTGTGGCATTCATTTTTATTTCTTTTATTGCAATGCATTTTTACTTGCGACAAAGGAATTATTTTCTGCTTACACTGCTGTTTAGATAAAAATTGTAATTTCATTTTAAATTGTACCTGGTCTATTCAAGTTAATGCCAAAACTACCTTGTACATTTTGAACACTGATATCAAGAGTAAAAACATTTTTAACCATGAATCCTGACTTGAGTAATGCTTCTCAATTTAATATTATAAAACTTAGAACACTTAGTTTAGAAAATGATAACCTAAGAAGTAAGTCAGTACCCTTAAGATAACAGTTCCAGGTTATATTCATAATATTAAATGTGCAACATTCTTATGCCCAAAATTACTACATAAATATTTGGGTTGGTGTATTAATTATTCCAGTAAGACAACTAATGTAAGATATATGACTGTCCCAGGCACAGACAGATGTTTTTAAAGTAAATACAAGAATATTTGAAGAACCAGGAAGCCCACTGACAAAGTAAACATGCTCATAAGGGAGATTTTAATGAACACACAGCCTTTATAGACAGAGGTCAAATAGTCTTGGTCAGTCAAGTGTCAGATGAGATAATTGTGGCAGGTGGTCTAGACAGTGACCAACCCTCCGTGTTGTCATTCCTAACCTAGCCCAGTCCCCTCACAGATTATTGGTGTTTACAGAGGATCTGGTGTCCCTCTCTCATTTTACTGCTATGTGTAGAATTTCTGGAGTCCACTCACATGTCACCAGTGTTTATAAGAGTACCTTGTATATTTTAATGTCACTCGTGCATATACAGTAGTGTAAGGAGTAACTGGTGTCCCCTTGCATGTCAATGGTTTTTGCAATGACTAACTTGTGCCCCCTCACCAGTCACTGGCATGTGTGTAGAGTAACTGGTATTACCCTCATGTCTAATGTATGTAATGTAAATTATAGATCAGATGGAGTCCCCATCACATGTCATTAGTGTGTAGCGTAACCTGCTGTGCCTCACATGTCACTGTGTATACCAAGCAACTGTTGTCCCTTAAGATGTCACTGGGGTGTATAGAGTGCCTTGTCTGTCTTTTATTTAACATCTTATTAGGATTTAAGGGCAATAATGGCTACTTGAAATGTAAGCACCCAAATGTTAATAGCTGTTTAAGGCAACCTGCAACATACAGTAGTGAATAAGAATCAATACCCCTTTGTTCTGACCATTTTTTTAGAGGAAACCTAGAGGCAGATGACAAGTCGTATTTGAAGACATGCACTTTTGATGAGTTGAAGCACCGCTATTGCCCCATCTTTAGACTGGGTGACATTGTGAACGGAGCAGGTGAAAACCTGACAGAGCTAGCACAGCAGGTAATAAAAAACAAGTTCACAAAAAGGAATAGTCTTGTGTACAATAAAGTAGTAAGTTTGGGAACAGTACACTCTGCTAAAACAATAATTTATTTTGCTTATGTCACACTTATGAGTTAATAAGCGTCTGCACTTTAGTGTACTACTTTTATGTGCCTTGGAATACTGAAATTTTTCTTATGATTACTTTATAGCCATAGCACCAATGTGTCAGTAGGAGGCAGTATAGCACAGTGGTCTAAGGCTCTGAGCTGCAAATCTGGTGACATCCAGCAGACCAGACCTGGGTTTGAATCCCACAGCTTCCACTTGCATACTGTGTGACCCTGAGCAAGTCACTTAACCTCCTTGTGCTCCCAGGTCGCTCCTGTAAAAAAGCTTTCAGCTTAGTGTGCTATACCTGGTTAAACAACTAAATTAAAAAAAAAAAATTAAAAAAAGTAGTACCTGCATTGAAAGCTCTTTAAATAGCTAGACCAGATTATTTCACGCTGGTAATACAGTATGCAGGCAATAAGACACAAGGGTGTGTGGATTAGATATTTCTAACACACAGCCAGGAGCATAATAAGGCAGGAGGCCATGCATTAGAACTGTCTAATGCATATCCTTGTAGTATCTTATTGCACTTATAAAATGAAGTTGTGTATTGTACATGGATTTAGAAAATAAAATGCATTGGTTAAAATAGTTAAAAAATAAAATATTTGCTGTATTTTTATGTAGAATAGTTCCTTCGCCTGCATGATGTTCCCAGCAATTTTTGTTCTTGGGCAGAGGAATTTTTGATCTGCTGTGGCCACCATAGCATGTTGCCATGCCCACCCCCACCCCCCACACACACACACACGTGTGTGTATTGTGCTGGCAAGCATTCGTTCATCACAAAACCCTAACATCCTTTTATTATAAAACATTTCTTTCTGTTTGTCTAAGTTGCAAATTACATTCTTGAGGGTCTGTGCCTAGAAGACAGAGAGCAACTGAGTGAGTGAGCGGGTAGGAAAACTGCCATGTAGCACTGACGCAAGCTGTAAGTTCAGAAAATAAACAGAGCTGTAAATTAGTGGTTCAACTAGTTCGGCATGAAGATGCCAGCTGGTTCAGGACTTAATTCAGACAGACAGCTAAACTCTAGGCCCAAGGGCTACCAGAAGCCTTAATAGTACTGCACATGAGTCCTCTTTTCAAAGCCTCACCCTCCCCAAACTCATTCTCCAGTTCACTCCACCCTCCCATTCCTTGTGCTCTTGGTGTGTTCTTTTTTTATATCATAGAATTAATGTGTACACAGGGCAACAGGGAATCAAGGTCCATACTATAATCCTCAGCTGAGAATGGGGCAGTTACAGTACCTCTGAGATATGTCCTCTGTCATCATTCAGTTTGTGGTTTATTGTTAGCAGTGAATAAGTCAGACATTGTCCAATTGATGCAGTATGTTACAGAAAGAAGAGTTTGTCCATATTATAGTTCTTAGCAACTCACACCAACATGTTGTACCTAACTGTCTTTCATACCAGCTGACATGCCGTGTGTGGCAAGCTGCCCAGCTGCTACCCTTAATTGTAGATCTAATTCTGTTGTATATATTTTTTTTTGTAATTCTATGTATATGTGTCATCTCCCACTCACTCGGGTGGCCAAACACTGGATTTGTTTTTTTTCTTTGACTCCTGAAATAACCCATCTCAGGGTTGATCTGGTAAGTTGGTCAGATCATGATGCTGTGGGTTTCATGCTGTGCCCACCCTTAGAAGGTCCTGCCCCTGTGGAGATGGTCTGGTACCACCCTTTGAGAGGTGTTTCCTCTATAGGACTGGTGGCAGTGCTGGACCTATCGAGTGTGAGAGGGGCTTGTGCAGTGGGAATGGAGGAGACGGTGATGGCCTATAATGGGGCTGTCTCTGCCGCCTTCAACTCCATCGCACTCATTCATGTCTGCCCTTTATCTACACACTGCAGACCCTTGTGGTTTGATGAAGATCTGTGTGGATTAAAGACAAAGGGGAGGAGGTTAGAGAGGCACTGGAGGAGATCTCAACTGGAGGGGGCAGATTGGCCCTGAAGTCACATTATGTTGACTTTCGGGGGCAATCTCTCAGAAGAAGGCAGAATTTCTGTCAAGTGAGGTTACTGCAGTGAGGAATAGACCAGCTCAGCTCTTCTGTACAGTGGACAGGTTGTTACACCCTGACTCTCTATGTGTGGGGGGAGCGGGGTCAGTTACCAGGTATGAGGAGCTGGTTCTGTTCTTCGCTGACAAGGTGTCCTCCATCAGAGCTGAGGTCTCCTTGAGTGTCTCTTGAAAGGGCATTGGTGGTCTATCTGAGAGGTGTAGAGACACTCCTCCTGTCTGGGAGGAGTTTGAGTTAGTTGGGGTGGAGGAGGTTGTGGGGATACTCTCTAAGCTACAACCTACCCAATGTGATCTTGACCCAGGACCAAGCCAGCTTTTGGTTGGATGTTTGGACCTATTGGGACCTGTGGTTGCTCAGATTATCTGGCATTCCTTGAGGAGTGGATCTTTCCACAGGCTTTGAAAGATGCCTTGGTTAGACCCCTTTTTGAAAAACCCTTCTCTGAACCAGGATTGTCTCAGCAACTACAGGCCGGTGTCGAACCTCCCATTTTAAGGGAAAGTTATTGAAAAAGTGGTGGCCGTTCGGCTTGAGAGACACCTCACCTCTTCCTCTTCCTATCAGCCACTCCAGTCTGGTTTCCAGGTGAGGCATAGCACAGAGACTGCCCTAGTAAGGGTGCTGAATTACCTCCTGATGGCGAGGGATAGGAGAGATAATACCATCTTAGTCCTCCTAGACCTCTCTGAGGCATTTGATACCGTGGATCATGAGGTGTTGTTTGACCCCTTGCAGTTCTGGTGTGGTCTGTCTGGCAAGGTTATCTACTGGTTGAGGTCATACCTAACAGGCAGAGTGCAAAGGGTAATGATGGGGCTTGCCTCATCTGCCCTGAAACCTCTCTGCTGTGGAGTTCTGCAAGATTCAGTCTTGTCGCCCTAGTTATTCACAGCGTACATGCTGCCACTGGGGGACATCATCAGGTGATATGGACTGGGTTTTCACTGTTGCAGATGATACCCGGGTGTATCTGTCCTGCGCACCGAGAACCAGGTCCCAGTTGCCATGTTTAACTGCCTTGAGGAGATCCAGTTGTGGATGGCTCAAAACTGGCTTGAACTAAACCCAGACAAGACTGAGCTGCTGGTGGTGGATCCAGGTAATCAGGGAAGAGGGGGTGCAGGGATACTCCATGATCTAACATTAGGGGGTGTTACTCTTGTCTGCTCCAGATAGGTGAGGGATTTGGGTGTGATACTGGATGATGGGCTGACCTAGGAGGCCCAGGTATCAGCCATCATCAGGAGTGTTTTTTTTTATCCACAAAATATTGCCTGAATCCAATCCCTGATTCCTCCGATGACCTGCCCACACTAGTACATGCCTTTGTCACCTCCAGATTGGACTACTGTAATGCTCTGTACCTAGGGTTATCTGGAGACAACCTCTGCAGACTGCAGTTGGTGCAGAATGCAGCAGCAAGGTTATTGATGGGAGCAGAAAGATCTGAGCAGATTGCTCCCATCCTCCGTGAATTGCACTGGCTGCCGGTCAGGTGGAGGATTGTCTTTAAGTTAGGGCTCCTGACCTACAAAACCCTACATGAGGGGGGGCCTGTCTATCTGCAAGATCTCCTTTTGCCCCTCCCAGGCACTTCATTCTGCTGGGGGAGCCCTCCTTGAGGTTCCCAGTGTGAGGTTGTGCCATTCCGGAGATAGGGCATTTTCAGTTGCCATGCCCACCCTGTGGAACTCTTTGCATGAAAATCTGAGGAGGGCTCCCTTGGTGGAAGCCTTTAGGAAGGGCCTCAAAACATAGTTATTCTGGCTGGCCCTTTTATGACTAACTACTGAACGGATCTGTTTGGAACTGCTATAATTGAATTTTGGTTGATTTTATTACTTGCTTATTTTATTGTTGTTATTTGTACAGCTCCCAGAGTCTGTGGAAATGAGTGCTTAATAAATGATTTATCTATCTATCTATCTACATGCCAGTGTCAGCAAAGGCACATGGAGAAAAGACTGGATTTTTTTTTAAAAAAGGGTTTTGTCCTTCTTTTAACCTGCAGGCCAGCCTTGCTTGCCAGGAAAATGACAAGTTATTGTCAAAAAGCTTGTGGATAGCTGATCAAAGAGTCTTTCTCTAAGTTAACTACCCAAGGGAAACAGAAGTAATAAAATCAGCTTATATAATCATACAACTTACAATAGCTTCCTTATAACTAATTAAATTAAGCCAATTCAAAATCCCAGGAAGAGAGAAACTATTTCCACTGTTGTAAACCCTTAAGATCAAAAGTGAAGTGATCTTTGACAAAAGGTGACAGAAAAGGTTCCCACAGTACACTGACATTTTTTTATAAGTGCCAGGAAACATCCTTCTAACAGGCCTGTGTGAGATTGTAATGTCAGGTGACAGAAAAGGTTCACACAGTACACTGAAATTTTTTCCAAGTGCCAAGACTTTGAGAAAGTGTAAGAGTGACACCCAGTGGCCCAAAGTGGAAGGGCCAGCCTTTATTCACAGATGGGCCAAGTCTTTATTCACAGATTGGGGGGTCTTCTATATAAACTCTCCAGCACAGACACTCAGAGCTATTTTGCCATTCTGTTTGGACTTTTTCTCCTGACAATAAGTGAACAGCTGCCAGCACAGAGACTGCCTAAAAATCAAAGGCTGCTGCAGAACGACTGAAATATTTTTCAAACCTGCAATTTTCTGGACTTTGAACTCTCATACCTAAGGTAGAGTTACTTAACATGGTTTAGTGCACTTTTCTGTATATTTTCCTTTTTTTTTTCATATTTAATGTACTTTATTCAATAAGGTAATAGTACAGGGTTACAAATGTTACAGTTAAAGCAATTATGGATGTTACTAATACCAAATACTTAAAAATTACATAAAAGAACAAATAGGAGGATCAAAAGTACAGAACAGTGAATAAGGCCTCCGCAGTTGAAGTAAATACTAACCATAATTTTCCCATAATGCAGTACCCACCTCTACCTCCCCCCTCCCAGTCCATCCCCTCCCAATCACCAGAGAGTGTACCTAAGTTCAAAAGGGTTCAAACTATCTTGTCTGTGCCTGCACCAGTTAGGCTCAAAAAGGTATCAAATACTATATGGAGAAAACAAGAAGAGAAAGGAGAGTATAAGGTGCCAATAGGACTAAAGGGAGAAATAAAAAGGGAGGGCCAAGGGTAATCCCCGGCCTTTATATAGTCAGCAATGTTTGCAATGGTTCCCAGATACGCTTATATCTGGATGAGTTGCCTGAAAGGCTTGCCACCAGGCGGTCAGCTTGTAAAGCAAACATAATTTCCTTAAACCACTCCAAAATGTGAGGGGTATCTTGATCCACTTAATGATGAAGGATGACCTTCTTTGCACATGCCAAGATCAAGGTCATATGACCCTTCTGGTTGCCAATAAGGGAGCCCAAGAAGTCACCCACTATACATATTTCAGGGAGAAAGGCATCCGATAGCCCCAACAGTGGATCCAGACAGGAATGGATTGAATTCCAAAAAGGGATAATCTTTTGGCAAGTCCAAAGAATATGATATTGGGAACCAGGTTCCTGGACACACCTGGAAAAAAGGTCGTTAGGAAGGTGACCCATCCTATGCAACCTCACTGGGGTGTAGTAGAGGTTATGGATAATCTGGAATTGCATAAAGTGATATTGATTCCATTTTATAAACTGATACAAATGCTTCCAGATGAGAGGCCAGTTACTGACAGATGCAGTGGGAGGAAGAGTCTGATCCCAGCCATATACCCTGGGGCCCTCACTGGCAACCAGAAGTGTTTGTAGTGAATGATAATAGTATGATACCAGATGGGAGGGGGAGCTGAAGAAAATAAAGGTAATACTGCTGAATCCAAGGGGCTTTGCCATAGGCCCATACCAAAAAACTGTGAGAGCATATGGGTTATATGGAAATATTTAAAACATGATAGGGTAGGCCAATGATATAGTTCCCAGGCCTCCTGAAAGGAAAGAAATTTGCCATTCAATGTTAAATCTACCACTTTATCTATTCCCATATCTGGCCAAAAACACCTGGAAAGCATCTGACCCACTATACGCAGGTTGGGGTTTCCAGTTAAGGGCTGAAGAATATCTTTATCTGGGCAGAGTTTCAGGAAAGAACAGAACTGTGAATGAGTCTGGAGAGATGCCCCGAGGGAAGTATCTTGCAAATGGAGGAGTAGCCACTTCCTGGGTAAAAAAGGAGTGCCCTAGGATCTATACCATGGAGTGAATAGAGAGAATACTCTGTATCTACCCATTGTGGAGTATAGGTTCGGGCTCCTGATGGTTGTAACCAATGGGATAACCTGTTGAGGTGTAAGGCTAAATAATACATAAAGAAGTTGGGGACTTGTAGACCTACATCTTGCTTAGTTCTCATTAACTTTGATAGTGCTCGACGAGCTGCCTTATCCTGCCTTACAAAGGAGGCAAGGAGCCTATGTACTTGGGTGAATCAAGATTGTGGGAGAGACCAGTTGCACATCTGTAGACATCTGTATAACAGTCGGGGCAAGATGTTCATCTTGATGATATTTAGTCTGCCCCATAGGAAAATGGGTAACAATGACCAGCATTCTAAATCAACTTTGATATGAGAGATAATGGCATCCAAGTTATATTGTTTAAACTTACTAAGGGAGGTACTGAGAAAGATCTCTAAGTATTTTTCAGTTTGTCCTTCCTCCAGGCTAGGCCAAGATGTTCTACATCTGCTTTAAAGGTTTTATTATTAAGAGGATTTTTTCCATTTTGTTTCTTATACTATAACCTAAATTAGTATATTTTCTCTTTTAGTTATAACTGCTTTTACCTAATTATTTTAGTAAAAACTTTTGTTTTCCTAAAGAATATCTGCCCAGGTGAGGTTTACATATATTTGTGTGTGAATTGTGAAAACAGTATTAATAATATGTGAAAACTGTTATTGCCACAGGAGTCACACCATAAGCAACCAAATTGAGAAAAGGGTCTGTAAGGGATCTTGAAGGTTAGGGAGAATACCAGAGTCCACAAAGACTGTGAACCAGGCTGTTGCATGTTCTGTAGGGAAAAGGCCAAATTAGGTTTTTACACTGCTACCCCAAAGAGAATGTCATCCCTGGGTCTTCCTCCTTTGTGTAATAGCCAAGGAAAGGTTCATATCTGGCCACAAGACTTGAAACCTTATCCAGAGTTACAGGGATGCCCTGGATCCTCATGGCAGAGATGCAGTCGTGACCTCGTCGAGCATTCTAAAAGCATGAAGAGGGTATTCCTGCCCCCTCATCATGGATTGCACTTAAGGGTGGGCACTGTGAGCTCAGTGGGCCTGACCCCCAGGAGTGGGTTTGTGACAGTTCTGGTGCGCAGCAGTAGGATCTGAGAGATTTGGTTGCATAGTGTTGTGATTCAAGAGATATTGAAGGCACAGGCATAACAGTTGGGTTTGAGCCCAGTGTATCAGACTGATAAACTGAAAACAATCCACACACAATCAAGGCAGAGATTTAAAAAAAAATATATATATAATTTGGTTACAGTATAAAGTTCCTTACCTGTTTTGGTTTTTTTCTCGGGTGCAAGGTAGTGTAGCAGTAGTTAGGGAAGAAGATGGCTTCCATCTACAGTGAATACACTGCACACTACCTGAAGCAGCTACATCAGGAAAGAGGAGTCCAGTGCAAGAAGCAAACCAAAAAGCACCTCATGGAGGCTCTTGTGGCAGCTGATGAGCAAGCGACTGCCCAGGACCCTGAGTCACAGTTGGTGACTGAAAGTGACCAGACCTTGGGCGTGGGGGTGCCAAGGAACATTGCAGAGTTCAGTCCTAGAGAGGAGAATAGTGAGACCAGAGGGAACCTAGAGCCACCGTACCAGGGGAGAGTCACCACAATGCTGGAGCCAGAAGGGATCAATCTGCAGCTAAAGTTGAAGAGACTAGAGCTGGAATTCGAACAGAGGAAGTTCCAGATGGAGCTGGAGATGCAGGAAAAAGAAAGGCAGCTTCAGAGAGAGGCTGAGAGAAAGGAAAAAGAACACCAGAGGGAATTCAAACTGGTTAATGCTAAGACTCCAACTGCCAGCGTCAGAGGAGGGAAGCGGCAGTGGTGAACCTGGAACTCCAGGGCTGGGATACAAATTAAATTCTAAATTAATAGCTGAATTTAAAGAGGGGCAGGCTATGGATGCATTTTTGAATTCATTTGAAAAGGTCTGTATCCAGGGTAGAATACCCAAGGAGTCCTGGAGCTTTCAGCTATCCCCGTTACTTACTGGAAAAGGGCGTGAGGCACCAGGCCAAATAGACAATCAGGACAGTAGTAATTATGAGAAACTTAAAGCTACATTGCTTAAAAAGCATGAATTAACACCTGAAGCATTCAAGGTTAAGCTCCGGAGAAGCCCTGATATGAGCTATGAAGAACTCGCCACAAAGCAATGTCAGTTTTTGAAATGTTGGTGGGAGGAAGTGGAAACAAACTCTGTATAGAAAATTTAGGAGGTTGTACTTCTGGAGCAATTCTTTTGGGCTTGCCCAGCAGAGCTAAAAAAGTGGTTGGAGGACAGACACCCCAAAACAGCGCAGCAGGCTGGTGAACTCTCGGACCACTATGCCAGGAGCAGAACTGCTCTGAAAGGAAGTGGGGTGGGTGTGGTAGTGCAGAAGTGAAAAAGGGCACCTTCAGGACAGCTAAAACCCCCACTGCCTCCACAGAAAGGGGGAAGCCCCAGGTTACAAAAAAGGATTTATCGGATAAAAGAAATGATGACTGTTGGTTTTGCAAACAGCCAGGGTATCTTGCTAGACAGTGTCCTAAAAGGGCACAGAGTGTACAAAGTGGTGCTCAAACAGAGTTGGGTGCACTGTGTATCCCTGAAAGCATGCTTATAAACATACGAGAGCACATACACCTGGTTACTGTAAATGGAGTGCAGACCCATGGGTTAAGGGACATGGGGGCATTTCTTACCTTAGTAAAAGGGGATTTGGTTGAGCCTGAATAGCTTATACCTAATCAATTCTTAACGGTAAAGGGATTCACTGGGGAAGAAAAGACTCTGCCACTTGCTAGCGTTCTCCTGGACTGGGGCAAGACAGGAGAGAGGGTGCAAAAGGTGGCAATGGCAGACAACCTCACCCTGGATGTGATTATAGGGAACAATCTCCAGGAGGGGGTGGTGTGTGCAGTTACCCGCAGTCAGACAGCAAAGGCAGATTGTAGTTCCCTGGACCCCATAGAAGCCCCTGTGGAAAACAATGGAAGGCTGGTTCCCCAGCCTGTGTCTCCTGAAATGAAGAGTAGTGAAAGGGAGGTAGATCTTCCCCATGTAGCAGTTAACAAAACAGATACAGAAGGTTACTGAGGAGGGGGTAACCAGTGGTCAGAAAATTAGGGATGGCAGTGACCCTGAATGCACTGATGTTGGAGCTATGGACCCCAGTTTAGGAAGTGAAGGAGACATGTCCCATGCCTTGGGAAAATGCAAAGAATTTGCAGCTGCTCAGGGGACTGATCCTAGTTTGGAGAGATTGAGGGCTTGTGCAGAATCTTACAGGACACAGGGAGGTGATGAGAAGCATAATGTATACTGGGACAATGGACTGTTGTATAAGCAGGACGTAAGGACAGAGGGAGGGGTGATAGGCAGGCAGTTTGTCATTCCCCAGGGGTACCGTGAGTGGTTGCTCAAGATCGCTCATGATATCCCCATGTCTGGACATCTGGGAATCACGTGTACCACACAGCGATTGGCCCAGAATTTCTATTGGCCCAACTTCACCCAACAGGTGAAGGAATATTGCTGGTCTTGTCACCGGTGCCAACAAATAGGAAAGGCAGGTAGTAAAACCAAAGCCACCCTAATTCCCTTGCCCATTGAGGAGAAGCCATTCCAGAGAATAGGAATGGATACTGTGGGACCTTTGAGTAACATAGAAACATAGAATCTAATGGCAGATAAGGACCGCTTGGCCCACCTAGTCTGCCCATTTCCCTACCTAACAGATAAGCTGCAGATCCTAGTTAACCAGCAGCCTACTTCCTCCTACCCCCCACTAGAATTGTCTTATGTCTGTCCCATGCATTCTTGAATTCCCCTACTGTTTTTGACTCTATGACCTCCTCAGGAAGTCTGTTCCATGCATCTAGAACCCTCTCTGTGAAGAAATACTCCCTCACATTACCTCTGAGCCATCCTCTCTATCTTCAAATTGAGTCCCCTTGTTCTTGCACATCTCTTTTTCTGAAAGATGTTACCTCTTGGACTTTGTTGATTCCCTTGAGATATTTGAAAGTTTCTATCATGTCCCCCCCTCCCTCCTTTCCTCAAGACTATACATCTTAAGCTCCTTTAGTCTTTCTTCATATGTCTTCTGGTGCAGACCCTGCACCATTTTGGTTGCCCTCCTCTGGACAGCCTCCACCCTGTCTATGTCTTTGCAGAGATGGGGTCTCCAGAACTGTACACAGTACTCCAGATGTGGTTTTATCAACTGTCTGTACAGAGGGCCAACAACTTCTTGTTTTCTACTGGTGATGCCTCTCCCTATGCATCCCAGTATCCCCCCAGCCCTCCTCACTGCCTTCTCACATTGCTGGCCCACCTTTAGTTTATCTGAAATGACTACCCCCAGGTCCCTTTCTATTTTGTTGTTGTCAGTATCTCACCCCCCATTGTGTACTCTTCCCCTGGGTTTTTGTTTCCCAGGTGCATTACTTTGCACTTCTTTGCGTTGAATCTAAGCTGCCATACATTTGATCATTCCTCCAACCTTGCCAAGTCCCTTATCATCCTGTCCACCCCCACCTTGAGTATCAACCCTGTTGCAGATCTTTGTGTCATCTGCAAAGAGACATACTTTTCCTTCCAGTCCCTCTGCAATGTCACTTATACACATTAAAAAGGACCAGCCCCAGTACTGAACCCTGCAGTACCCCACTAGTAACCCCCCTTTCCTCACTGTGAACTCCATTTACTATTACCCTCTGTGTCCTGTTGTTCAGCCAGTGTTTTACCTAGGCTACCACCCTGGGATCCACTCCCAGGCTGGTTAATTTATTAATCTTTTGTGCGGGACTGTGTCAAATGCCTTGCTAAAGTCTAGGTAGGCCATGTCCACAGCCCCTCCCTGGTCTGCTATTTTGGTCACCCAGTCAAAGAAATCAGTTAGATTTGTCTAACATGACCTTCTTGCTGGGAATCCATGCTGCCTTGGGTCCTGTGCCCCACTGGCCTCTAGGTACTCAACAATTCTTTCCTTCAGAAGTGATTCCATCATTTTCCCTACCACTGAAGTCAAACTGACAGGTCTGTAGTTTCCTGCCTCTGTCTTGCTCCCACTTTTGCAAAGGGGAATCACATCCACCCTCCTTCAGTCCTCAGGTACCACACCATCCTCCCATGATTTATTAAAAAGGGTAGCCAGTGGTGTTGCTAGTTCTTCCCTTAGTTCTTTTAGAATTATGGGGTGAATCCCATCAGGCCCTATTGCTTTATCCACCTTCAGTTTTAAGAGTTCTTTCAGAACCCTTTCTTCTGTGAAAGGACTAATATCAACCCCCCTATCCAGAGTGCTTGTATTGACTGGATTAGGTATCTCCCCCTGTTCTTCCATTGTGGATACTGAGCAGAAGTATTCGTTCAGTATCCCTGCCTTTTCACTGTCGCTCTCTGCCCAACCACCTTCCTCTTTATTCAGCCTCAGTATCCCTGCCTTAGTCTTTCTTTGCTCCCTAATGTACCTATAAAAGGTTTTATCCCCCTTCTTAACCGAGTTGGCTATCTTTTCCTCAGTTTGGGCCTTTGCTATTCTGACTGCCTTCCCCGCTTCCTTCTGCTTTAACTGGTACAGTTCTCTGTCCTGCTCCTTCTGTGTTTCCTTATACTTCCTGAATGCTGTCTTTTTCTCCCTAACCTTCCTCGCCACCTCTTTTGAGAACCATAGTGGTTTTTTTCTTTTGTTTTCATTTATTTGCTTCACACAAAGGCTTGTTGCCTCTGTGATGTCAGTTTTGATGTTTCCCCATTGTTGCTGCACCCCACCTTCTTGCCTATTTGCTAGTGCTTTTCTGAGGCACTCTCCCATTTTGACAAAATCACCCCTCCTGAAGTCCATTACCTTTACTTTTGCATGGCTTGACTCTACAGCTAAGTTTACAATGAACCACACTGTTTGGTGGTCGCTTGTTCCCAGATGGCTACCCACTTCAAGACAGGAGATCCTCTCTCAATCCCCATTTGAGAGTACCAGGTCTAAGATTGCTCCCTCCTGAGTGGGTTCCAAAACTAGCTGTCTAAGGCATGCCCCCTATAAGGCATTGAGAATGGCCCTGCTCTTGGATGTGACTGCAGCAAAGATGCTCCAGTTAACAACTGGCATATTCAGGTCCCCCATCAGCAATATCTCCCCTTTCTCTGCCATCTATCATTTCCTTGTCCATTTCTCCCCCTGAGACAGGGGTCTGTACAAAACCCCTGTGCGGATTGTGGTGCCATTTCCAGTCTCCAGGGTTACCCACAGTGCCTCCTCTCCTCCCTGTTTACTCTTTAGTTCTGTTGCTTTGATCCCTTCCCTTGCATAGAGAGCTATTCCTCCTCCTCTTCTTCCCTCCCTGTCCCCAAGCTCCTCCAGAAAGAGGTTTATCCTGACGGTGATGGATTATGCCACCCGATATCCAGAGGCAGTTGCCCTTTCCTCATTTAGGATAGAGAAAGTGTCAGATGCCTTGCTAGGGATTTTCTCCCATATTGGGTTCTCGCAGGAGGTTATCGCTGATTGAGGGGGTACCTTCATATCAGACCTGATGAAGTGTTTGTGGGAGAACTATGGGGTGGTGCAAAGATGCACAACACCTTATCACCCGCAAGCCAATGGACTTGTGGAAAGGTTTAATAGTACCCTAAAATCAATGCTCCAAGTGTTTGCTAAACAGCATGGGAGGGACTGGGAGAAATATCTTCCCCACCTGTTGTTCGCATACAGGGAGGTGCCCCAAAAGTTGACAGGGTTTTCTCCCTTCGAACTCTTATATGGACATAGGGTGCATGGGCCCCTAGACTTGATCCAGGAAGACTGGAAAGGCAAGCACGCCACCCAAGGAACTCTTATAGTGGAGTATGTCCTAAAGTTTAGGGAAAAGCTGAAGGAACTTATGGGAGCAGCCCAGAGCAACCTGTCAGCTGCCCAGCAGAAGCAAAAGGTCTGGTACAACTGCAGAGCTAGAGCTCGCTCGTACAGCGCAGGCCAGAAATTCATGGTCCTAATCACGGTCTGGAAGGACAAGCCACAGGCTGAGTGGGTGGGACCATACAAGGTAGTCCTACAGGTAAACGACATGAACTACTGTACAGTATATTGTGGAATTGCCTAACAGGAGACATACCCATAGAATGTACCATGTCAACATGATGAAGCCATATGAAAATAGGGCAGACATGGTATTTGCAGTGTGTAGTCCTGGGGAGGGGACTGATGAAGAAGATCCCCTACTGGACATGCTGGAGGAAAGCAAGCGGGAGTCCTTTGTGGAGGCAATCAAACTGTTGCCCCAGTTGACACCGGAACAGACCCAGGAAGTGAGGGAGGTTTTAGTGGACTTTGCCCCTTTATTTATGGTCAAGCCTGGACTAATCCCCTTAGCGACACATGATGTAGACAAGAGGACGCAAGCACCCATATGGTGGACAGCCTACCTGGTGTCTAAGGCCATCCTAAAGGACATTAGGAGGGAGGTGGAGGAAATGCTGGATTCAGAGGTAATGAAGAAATACCTCAGCTCCTGGCCTCACCCGTAGTCCTCATTCCTAAGCTGGATGGCTCTACTCAATTTTGTGTGGACTATCATGGACTCAGCACAGTTACAAAGACAGACACCCACCCAATGCCATGGACGGACAAACTACTGGACAAGTTGGGTGGGGCGACATACCTTACCACCATTGACTTGACAAAAGGGTATTGGCAGGTGGGGTAACTGCCAGAGTTAGGAAAAGGTCAGCCTTCATCACTCCAATAGGATTTTTCAAGTTCAAGGTAATGCTTTTTAAGATGAAGAACACCCCTGCCACCTTCCAAAGGTTGGTCAACCAGGTGTTACATGATACTGAAGATGACGCAGTGGTGTATCTGGATGATATTGCCATCTTCAGTGCCAGTTGGAAGGAACACCTGTCCCACTTGAATGAAGTGTTGGACAGGATACAGAGGGCAGGGCTCACTGTCAAGGATGAAAAGTGCCAGGTGGCCATGGCAGAGGTGGCATACCTAGGACATGTAGTAGAGCGGGGGCAGCTCCATCCCAATCAAGCCAAGATTGAGGTGATACAGGTGTAGCCCAGGCCTGAAACCCAGAAGCAGGTTCTGAGTTTCCTAGGGACCACTGGGTACTATCAAAAGTTTGTACCAAATTACAATAACCTGGCAGGTCCCCTGTCTGGCCTGCTAAAGAAAAGAATGCCCCAAGAGGTAAAATGGGAATCAGCCTGTGAATGAGCCTTTGCATGGCTAAAGGAGGCACTGTGCAGTTCCCCTGTGTTGTCCAGTCCAGACTACAGTAAGTCATTTGTAGTCCAGACAGATGCCTCATATGTGGGCATTGCAGCAGTCCTCAGATCTCTAACCAAGGTAAAGATCACCCAGTAGTGTATCTTATCAAAATGTTGCTTCCCCAGGAGCAGGCCTATTCCACAGTTGAAAAGCAATGACTTGCCCTGCTATGGGCCCTGAAGAAATTAGAGCCATACCTCTATGGGAGGCACCTTGAGGTACAGACCAGTCATAACCCCCTGGTGTGGCTGACACAAATGGGGAAAATGAATGGTCTTCTCCTAAGGTGGAGTATGCCTTACAGAGCTATGATAGGACCATTACCCACAGTGCCAAATTGGCCAATGCCAAGGCAGATGGGCTATCTCACCAGTTAAAGCAGTGAACAGAATTTGTGAAAATCATACCATGCCTACGGATGGATTCCCACAAATTCAGTCTAGGTGGGAGGATTTTTTGAACTGCCTGGCTGCTAGCCCTTATTTGTAGATATAATTCTGCTGTGTATATATATGTTTTTTTTATTCTATGTATATGTACATGCCAGTGTCAGCAAAGACACATGGAGAAAAGACTGGATTAAAAAAAAGGGTTTGACCTTCTTTTGACCTGCAGGTCAGCCTTGCTGGCCAGGAAAATGACAAGTTATTGTCAAAAAACTTGTGGATAGCTGATCAGAGTCTTCCTCTAAGTTAACTACCCAAGAGAAACAGAAGTAATAAAATCAGCTTATATACAGTAATCATACAACTTACAGGATCTTCCTTATAACTAATTAAACTAAGCCAGTTCAAAATCCCAAGATGAGAGAAGCTATTTCCACTGTTGTAAACCCTTAAGATCAAAAGGGCAATGGTCTGAGACAGAGGTGACAGAAAAGGTTCCCACAGTACACTGACATTTTTTCGTAAGTGCCAGGAAACATCCTTCTCACAGGTCTGTGTGAGATTGTAATGTCAGGTAATGGAAAAGGTTCCCACAGTACACCAACATTTTTTCTAAGTGTCAAGACTTTGGGAAAACGTAAGAGTGGCACCGGTGGCCTAAAGTGGAAGGGCCAGCATTTATTCACAGAATGGCCAGTCATTATTCATAGACTGGGGGGTGGTCTTCTATATAAACTCTCCAGCACAGACACTCAGAGCCATTTTCCATTCTATTTGGACTCTTTCTCCTGACAACAAGGGACCAGCTGCCAGCACAGAGACTGCCTAAGAACCAAAGGCTGCTGCAGAAAGACTGAAATATTTTCCAAACCAGCGATTTTCTGGACTTTGAAATCTCATACCAAAGGTAGACTTAGCTAACATGTTTTAGTGTATTTTTCTGTATATTTTTCCATTTTGTTTCTTATACTGTAACCTAAATTAGTATATGTTCTCTTTAGTTATAACTGCTTTTATTTAATTCCTTTAGTAAAAACTTTTGTTTTCCCTAAAGAATATCAGCCTGAGTGAGGTTTATATATATTTGTGTATGAACTGTGAAAACAGTATTAATAATATGTGAAAACTGTTATTGCCACAGGGGTCACACCATAAGCAGCCAAACTGAGAAAAGGGTCTGTAAGGGATCTGGAAGGATAGAGAGAATACCAGAGTTTACAAATATTTTGAACCAGGCTGTTGCATGTCCTTTAAGGAGAAGGCCAAATGAGGTTTTTACACTGCTACCCCAAAGAGAATGTGACGTCTGGGTCTTCCTCCTTTGTGTAATAGCCAAGGAAGGGTTCATATTTGGCCACAAGACTCAAGACTGGTTTTGTGCCCTTGTCCAGTGTTAGAGGAATGCCCTGAATCCTCGTGGCAGAGGTGCAGTCATGATTTCAGTGAACATTCTAAAAGCACGAGGAGGGTATCCCTGCCCCTTTCTCAGATTGCACTGAAGGGTGGGCACTGTGAGCTCAGTGGCCCTGGCCCCAAAGAGTGGGTTCATGACACCGTGGTTGTCCTTAATTTGACATTTCCAACAGCTCACACACTCCTGTTGTCCTTAACTGTAGTTTCAACAAGCTCACACCGACTAGATGTCCCTAACCCTTGTGCCCACTAGATGACAGTAAAGACTTAGCTTAGGTATAATTTAAAATTTAATTTACCATTTTTTCATCCTCTATTTTCTAACTGAAATGTGCAGGATCTTGTTTTCATTGTGGGCCCTGATAGTAACCAGTCTTGCAGCCTGACAGGGTGAAACAGAGGAAGGTCAACTAAATTATTCAAGACTACACTGTGAGTCAAATAGATTTGGTGTGATAGAAACTTAGAATCTTCTGGTTCACAAATTTATTCTCTGAGCAATGGACCATGGTACCTTCCTGCAGAATGAAAACATAAATCCATGCAAGTGCAGTGCACCTTACTTAAGTAAACACACTGACATTAAATCTGATTACTTTGGTGCTGAAAGGAGATACTGCATACCTTATTATTCAAACAGTTCATGATTTGGCAACTAATTTCACTCTCTTTACTGACCTGCCTTCTGTCTATTTCTTCACACTTCTATCCTGTAGGGAGGAGTCATTGGGGTGGTAATAGAGTGGAAGTGTGACCTGGACCTGCCAGCTTCAGAATGCAAACCTCAGTATTCCTTCCGACGACTGGACTCAAAGCAAAATCCGGCTTCCCATGGCTTTAACTTCAGGTAACATTGGTCAGGCTTATTCTGGCTATAGCTACAGCTAACATCAGTCAGCCTTATACTGGCTATAGCTACAGGTAACATCAGACAGGCTTACTCTGGGCTACGGCTATAGGTAACATCAGTCAAGCATATTTTGGCTATAGCTACAGCTAATAACAGTCAGGCATATCCTGGCTACAGGTAACATCGGTCAGGCTTATTCTGGCTATAGCTACAGTTAATATCAGTCAGGTTTATTCTGGCTTCAGCTACAGGTAACATCAGTCAGGCTTATTCTGGCTATAGTAAGTAAGTAAGTAAATTTTTATTTCTTTAAGGCGCCCTTCCAAAGCTCAGGGCACCTTTACAATATCAATCATACAAATCGAAACCACACTGTAAACAACATCAAATTCAGAAACAATCCAGTATAATTTAAATCACTAAAAAAATACTTGGTTAAAAAGGAAGGTCTTTAAAGCTTTTTTTAAAGCTCTCCACAGTCAGGCAATTGCGTATCTGGCAAGGTAGAGAATTCCACAGGGTAGGGGCCATAAAGGCAAATGTTCTTCCACCAGATGTTTTTAAGGTTACCCTGGGAATCTCCAGCAATCCCTCACCAGAGGATCAGAGGGAACGGGAGGGACAGTAAGAAGTCAGGAGTTCTTTCAGGTAGCGAGGTCCCAAACCATGTAGGGCTTTATAGGTCATCAACATGACCTTGAAAGTGATCCGCCACTGTACAGGCAGCCAGTGCAATTCGCGAAGCACAGGTGTTATATGGTTGGACCTCGGGCTTCCAGTCAACAACCTAGCTGCCATGTTTTGCACCAGCTATAGCTACAAGTAAAATCAGTCCAGCTTATTCTGGCTATAGTTGTAGGTAACATCAGGCAGGCTTATTCTGGCTATAACTACAGGTAACGTCAGTCAGGCTTATTCTGCCTATAGCTATAGGTAACATCAGTCAGGCTTATTCTGGCTATAGCTATAGGTAACAACAGTCAGGCTTATTCTGGCTATAGCTACAGGTAACATCAGTCAGGGGTACTCTGGCTATGGCTACAAGTAACATCAATCAGGCTTATTCTGGCTATAGGTACAGGTAACATCATACTAACATACTAATTGCCAGCAGATTAGGCCTTATGGTCTATCGAGTCTGCTTGAACCTCAGATCCCTAGTTGGGTGCCAAGGCCCCCCCCCTTGTGTTCCAGAAACCCCTATCATCCATCCCCACCCCCCCTGGGCCAGGCCATCATCTGATACATCTGCTTTCTGTGTCGGTCCCACCCTCTCTTGAAGCCCTCCACTGTGGATCTCTGAACCATCTCACCAGGCAGCACATTCCAAGGGTCCACCACCTTCTCACTGAAAAACCTCCTCTTTTCTCCCCCTCACCCTTCCACCTTCAAACTTCAAACCATGCCCTCTGGTGATACCTCCCTGCTTTAGTCTAAAGATCCCCCATGTTTACCCTATTTATTCCCTTGAGGTACTTGAAGACCTCAATCATGTCCCCCCATCTCTCCTCTCCTCCAGTGAAAACAGGCAGAGCTCCTCAAGTCTGTCCTCATACATCAAATCCCCTAGTCCTCATATCATCTTAGTTGCCCTCCTCTGTACCCTCTCCAGGAGCTGTATGTCCCTCTTCAAGTGTGGGCTCCAGTACTATACACAGTACTCAAGGTGTGGTCTAACCAATCTATTGTACAGTGGCAGAATCACTTCCCTGCTCCTAGAGGTGATCCCCCTTACGATGCATCCCAACATCCTGTTTGCCTTGTTGGCCGCTCTCCTGCACTGCTCAGAGTTATTCATACATGCATCCACCATGACCCCTAGGTCTTTTTCCCCTGTTGAGGCCTCCAGTGCCTCCCCTCCTAGGGTGTACCTGTGTTTAGGGTTTCCCCACCCAAGATGTAACACCTTGCACTTGGTCATTGCATCAGTCAGGCTTATTCTGGCTATAGCTATAGGTAACATCAGTCAGGTGTACTCTGGCTATAGCTACAGGTAACATCAGTCAGGCTTATTCTGGCTATAGCTCTAAGTAACATCAGCCAGGCTTATTCTGGCTATAGCTACAGGTAACATCAGTCAGGCTTATTCTGGTTACAGCTACAAGTAACATCAGTGAAGCTTATTCTGGCTACAACTACAAGTAACAGGCTTGTTCTTGCTATAAAGTATCATATAGCAGCATCAATGGCTCAGCAGGCTGAAGATCAGAAGGCTGTGGGTTCTATCCCCACTCCAGATGCTTGGGTTAAATCCCAATACTGATACTGCAGTACAGCATGAGGGGGATGCTGAACTTCTGAAGTGCCATTTTTCGGATGAGTTGTTAAACCGAGGTCCCTTCTGCCTGTTTGATTTGTAGTTCAGGTGGATGTTAAAGATCCCATGGCACTGCTCGAAAAGAGTACAGGAATTTTTATTTGAAGAAAATACATACAAATATATACATCAAATACAGCAAATCAAGAGGACATTACATACACAAACAATAACTTCTCTTTGAAATTAATGTAATATATAACTTGACAAAATTTAAATAATTTTACCTCATTTGCCTTTAAGTAGATGAGAAATTCTGACAATTCTGCCATAGCAAAGTTATTTTATTAGGATCCAACTTACTGACTTCCTTGATGTATGTTGCATATAGTGCTTTTCCTACACTCTGAATGATTTTTTGGTGAAATACATATTTTTGTTGCAGGAGCCTCACACATCTTGACTGCCACAAGTAGTACATTATTAAAATACTTATAATCTGTGAGAGTGGTGTCTTATGTATTCCTAATACCAAATTTTGGTATGTAATGCCTGTGAAGATAGTTGTTTGCCAGTATTTAGTTATACTCCCCCCCAAATCCTTTTGCATAAGGACATTCCAAAAACAAATGTTCTTGGATTTCAAATTCTGCCTCACATCCAGGGTGTGAACAATATCTTTCCATCACTGGTTTGTGTTTATGTGCATTTTGAACATTCAGTCTCCCATGGACACTCAACCAGAGGGGATCCCAAGCATGTACTGGTATTGGTATATTATTTAAATATCCTGGCAAGAACCCCTGATCTCCTGCTGTGCAGTGTGGAAATGGTATACGTTCTCTGAAATTTTGCATTATGATTTCTTCATATAACTGTTTCCTAGTACATGTTGCTATCAGTGCATGTGCTATATGCCATTGTTTTATTTTAGTAAATGCCAGAATGATGTATGCTGGCTGGGATTTCTGTTTAATTGTATTTAGTGTATTTGCTATCCAGTCTGTCCAGAGATTTTTACACCACTCCAATATCTTCTCACTCCACCCTGGTTTTTGTGGTTTACATAAAATACTAATATTAGTGTATAATAAAAAAAAACAATTGGGTTAATTATACCCTTGTTTCCTTTTAAGACAGGTAGTATTTCTTTTGCCAGGATTTAATCTGCTTCTCCACAGACCTCCCAAAATATATTTTCTATCCTAACTCCCAATGTCTTAGGAGGGGGAAAGATATAATTAATATAGAGAAAAACTGGTATCAGTAGCATTTTATTTCTGCTACTCCAGTGCACTTTAACCAGTTCTTTTCTGCCATATCTGGTGCCCCGAAGGTTAACCCTAGAATCTTAGCGTCTTTATTTTCAATGGTAACATCTTCTATCTTCCTAGGTAGTGTTCTATTTAAGTCTCCTATCAGAAGCCCTACACTCTTTTCATAGTTTATCCTGGATTCTTAATATAGGGCATATTCTTCAATTTCCCTTTTTAAACCTACTCCAGAAGCTTCATCAGTAAGCATGGCGACAATATCATCTGCATAAACCATAGTCTTTATAGGAGGATATTGTGATGTTAACACTATTCCCATAATACTATCATTATCTTGAATTTTTCTGAGGAATGGGTCAAGGCCAAAGATGTATAATAAGGGGCTCAGTGGGCATCCCTGTCTCACTCCTTTCCCTAACATGAAAATACGATCAAAGCACCCATTCACTAGTGGGATCACATAGGCTGTTCTATAGAGGCTGGCTATCCAATCTATAAATTTAGTTGGAATTCCATATGCTTTTAATACTGCCCACAAGTATTTGTGTGACAGTCTGTCGAACACTTTCTCCAGGTCCATAATCAGAAGAAAGCCTCTGGTGTCACTATTGTATCCTCTTTGAAATAATTCTCTTATTATAAAACAATTCTCTTGAATCTGTCTATTTGGTAATACACAGGTTTGCATGGGACTAATAACCTTACTTGTTACATTGGTCAGATGTTTTGTCAGGAGTTTTGCTAATATTTTATAATCCATATTTAAAAGATCGAGGTCTCCAGTTGTTTAGAAAGGTTTTATCTCCTTTTTTGTAAATAAAGATCATTATCCCTTGCGACATACAGTAGTATACAATATGTTGCCTTTTTCCCTACAACTATTAAACACTTCCATCAATGGGGCTGCTAATTGGTCTGAAAATTTTTGATAAAGTTCAGCGCTTAGGCCATCCAATCCAGGAGCCGCATTTTTATGTTTGCATGTGTGCATGTGCAACAAACATGTTGCAGCAGCTTGCTGCAGAAGCAGGTTGTAGAGGTGCGACACTGGTGTGGCCAATGCCCCCGGTGCCTTTAGAGGCTTGGCCCGTTTTCCCCAATGCGGTGGCATGCTGCTGCTGACACTAGTTCAGCCAGCATGCCACCACCTTGAAACATTTTCACTGCTGCAATCAGGGGCCAGCTCACCATTGCAGCATCAGCCATTCCACTGCAATGAGGGAGTGACCCATAATTGCAGGGCGGTACCTTGCCATCCACATGCCCCTGCCTCAGTTCATTTGCTGACAGGGGAGTCCACTCCCTGTCAGCATACTGTTACCCCTCCCCCATTTGTTGTGTGCTAAGGGGATGCCCAATCCCCCTCGGCATCATGCACCACCCCAGTCTTTCTTTGCCGACGGGGGCCCAATCCCCATCAGCTTCAGTCCCCCGCATTCAATCTGCTGATGGGGGAGCCCACTCCCCTTCAGCATAATGTCTCTCCCCCCCAATTTGTGTGCCGAGGTAGGTGCATAATCCACCTTGGCTCTTCCCCCGGTATTTGCCGACGTGGATGCCCAATCCCCCGTAGACTACAGCCACCCCAAAACACTCAGGTGGCACATTGGGAGCCCACCTCAGCATGCCAAATGTCCCTGGTCATGCCTGAAAATAGGCATTTCTTATGCCTAGTGCACCCACCCAGTTACCAAAAGCAAATAAATAAATAAATAAATAAAACCAAAAACCATCCCGCAATGTTTTCCTTTTTATATAAACCGGTAAAACAGAAAACGGTCCCTCGTTGAGTTTGATGGCCCATCCCCCAACCCGCATCCACCCTCTGCGCACCCTGCCTCCCCCCACCCTCCACCCCATACTTACCTCTGTAGCCCAGTGCAATGATTTTCGGTGGACCGGGAACACGTCTGCACTCTTCAAAGCCGACCGCGAACTGAAGAAATGCTGGTAAGCTGTATAATGGCATAAATAGGGTTTTTTTCAACTTTGGTGCATCTCTCAGGCATTTTTGGGAATTTTGGCACCAAATTTTCAACATGGGGTTATTGGGACCCCTACTCATGAATTCTGCCACTGTTATGCCATTATTAGGTCTTGAAGGTGATTTAGCTGCCACTCGTGTGAAATCACCTTTGAACTTGATCAACAAATGACAGTGTTCATGAGGTGGGCTCTCAAAAAGCCTAGGTTACAAATTGGTGAAAAATCCAAAAATTAGTTTTACGAGGTGTTATGAATTTGACGCACGCTTGTAACCGCAAATTTGTAATATTTTCATTCCAGATTTTCAACATTGCCATTTTTCACACCTCCTTATGAACAGTACAGTTCTCATTTTACACAACCTGGCCAAAATGTGTTTTCGCACTTCCGGCACCGAATAGCGCAGTCACTATGGGAAATCAGTTTTCGGGATAGATTGAGAAAATGACAGTGACACTGTTCATGAGCACAGGTCCTAAAATGCCTATGTTGAAAATTTGGTGATGAAAGTCCATAAAATGACTGTGTTACAAGTGTGCGTTGCGCAGTTTCCAAGCACCCTTGCCACTTCGCAAATCTGTAATATTTTCATACCAGATTTTCAACACTGGCATTTTTTCACACCTCCTTAGGAACAGTACAGCTGTCATTTTTCACATCCTGGCCAAAATGTGTTTCCGCACTTCCGGCACAGAATAGCGTGGTTGCTTTGGGAAATCAGTGTTTGGGACACCTTAACATCGAGTGAAAGGGGGGAGTGAGTGAGCTCAACTGAGCTCTGTCAGGACTGCTGCAGATTTCTTTGTGGGCAGAAAAAGGTGCCAACACAGGCAGGAAACCAGTACAAGAGGGCAGCCTGCAGCGCCAGGAGAAACAGAATGAGCGAGTGAGAGGGGGAGTGAACGAGCTCAAAGGAGCTCTGTAGGGACTGCTGCTGATTTCTTTGTGGGCAGAAAAAGGCATCAATGCAGGCAGGAGCCCAGTACAAAAGGGAAGCCTGCAGTGCCGGGAGAAACAGAATGAGCGAGTGAGAGAGGGGGAGTTAGCGACCTCAACGGAGCTCTGTCAGGATAGCTGTGAACTTCTTTGTGGGCAGAAAAAGGCACCAATGCAGGCAGGAGCCCAGTACAAAAGGGAAGCCTGCAGCGCCAGGAGAAACAGAATGAGCGAGTGAGAGAGGGGGAATGAGCGAGCTCAATGGAGCTCTGTCGGGACTGCTGCGGATTTCTTGTGGGCAGAAAAAGCTGTCAATGCAGGCAGGAGCCCAGTACAAAAGGGCAGCCTGCAGCGCTGGGAGAAACAGAATGAGTGAGTGAGAGTGGGGGAGTGAGTGAGCTCAAGAGAGCTCTGCCGGGACTTTAGAGTTGCCCACCCTCCCAACCAGGGTCCTCTGTGGTCCTATATTTCAGCAGGTTCTCTGGAGTGGAGACAAAGCAATGATTGGATACTGTTATGATTGCTGTAATAATACATATTTAATTGTTCTGTTTATTTCTCTAACTGAGCTGAGTATACTTGGAGTTCAATAGGATTTCTAACTGGGCTAAGTGAAACTATATGAGAGCTGAGAACAAAAAGTATGGTAGCTGAGGGGTGAAAAACAGACAAGAAGGCTTTAGGATTGCTACAGTAATACAGTATCTAATGAATGAGATTTGAGACTGAATAAACCCAGCCAGCAAAGGGGCAGTAGGGGACTAGTGTGGGGAACAGGAATTTGAGTAAGGTACATTTGAGCAGGAAGGAGAGGAGTATAAAGGCAGGATTAGAGGGGTATATCTCTACTAATGTGGATTTAAACTAGTGGAAGTGGCCAAAGACTGAGGTTGGTAAAAGGTCCAGACAGGGGAGCCTAATGAGCTCAACCCCCTTAGATATAGGTAAAGGCAGAGGCGTAGTAAATCTGGGAGGGGGTGGGCAGAGTGGTCTGAGTGTAATACAGAAGGCACCACCACCCGGTAAGAATAAGGAGGAGAAAGGGTGCAGACCACCGGGAGGAGGGACACAGGCCAAGGAGGAGAAGAGTGAGGAGAAGGAGGGGTAGAGGTGGAAGGTGGTCTAACTAAATGAATAGAGAACTGGTTACAGGGGAGGGTGCAGAGGGTGGTGGTGGTGGGGTAGCTCTCGGCACCCACAGCAATGAGAAGCAGGGTGCCACAGGGGTCAATTCAGGGCCTCGTGCTATGAAGGCTCTTTATCTCCGATATAGCACATGGGGTGTGGAGCAGGGTTAGTCTGTTCACACATTATACCAAATTGGGGCAGTGGTGGATGAAGAGGATGGATGGGAAAACCTGCAAGGGGACCTAACCAAGCTAGAGACATGGTTGGTGGAATGGCAGCTAGGATTCAGTGCAAAGAAGTGTGAGGTGATACACTTCAGGGCTAAGACCCAGAAGAGGGACTATTGGTTGGGGATCACAGAGGAGGAGGAGAAGGACCTAGGGGTGTTGGTAACTGGGAGCATGAACAACTCGGCCCAGTCCAGGAAAGCAGCAGAGAAGGCAAACAGGATGCTGGAGTGCTTGGCATGAACATAATGGGCGACAACCCAAGCGCATACCCCAAAGCCTGTCCGTCTCTGCAGGGTGGAGGTGGGGTTGGCGTGAAGTTCAATACTTCACTGCCATTCCTACTCTGCATCTGTCTAACTCCTGCATTTCCAGTGCTAATACCAGCAAGCAAACATTTGGCATTCACAAATGCTTGTTATTTAGTGTTTTAATGCTATCCTGTACTTTTTGAATCATGATAGGCAATTCTAAATTTTCAGTTTCTTCAGATGTCCAGATGGTTTGGAATTTTGGCCTGTAATTTTCTGGGTAGAAAGGGCTTGGCCCAGATTGATGTCTTTCATTGGTGTGGTGAAAAATATTTATGTATTCCAGAGTTATAAGGATTTGAAATGTTGGTTCTGAGCATGCTCAGTATACTCTTTTGGATAGCTGTTTCATATGAAAAAAAATTTGGTCATACGAAAAAGGATTCTGTTTCATATGGGCCTAATCTTGTTTCATGAGGAAAAAGTACTTTTTCATATGACGGCCATCTTGTTTCTGTTGTTTGTTTGTTTTTCAAAAACAATTTTTGAAAATCCATAAAAATCATACCCTGCAGAGAGACCAACATATGTATGCTGGTAAACTAGGCCCCATTAGGTGGATTTTGCTGTTAGTTTTTAGAAAAATTACCCAGAAATGTTTTTAACACATAAAAAAAAACACTTTTATGAGCCGATCTTCTTTCATATGGCCATATGAAAGAGGAATAGGGCCATACGAAATACAATTACTATCATACAAAGAAAGAATCTGGACTTGTTTTTTTTTTTCTCATTTTTTTTTATATGAAGGAATCCTGTTTTGTGAGAACAAAACAATCTCACAAAAAAGGATTCCTTCATATAAAAAAAGAATGTGGACTTGGTTTTCTTTCACATTCTTTTTTTTGTATGAACCAGTCCTGTTTTGTGAGAACGACACACTCTCACGAAAAAGAGAGTCCTTCATATGAAAAAAGATTTTGGACTTAGTTTTTTTCAAATTTTTTTTTCATTTGAAGGAATCCTATTTCATGAGAATGACACATTCTCACAATAAAATATTCCTTCATACGAAAAAGGAATTTGGTTTTATTTTTTTCACATTCTTTTTTTTTATGAAGGAATCCTGTTTTGTGAGAAGGACACGACCTCATGCTGCAAGCTCCCTAGTACCATACTGCGTCCCATTTTGTGGCACAAGGCTGGCACAGGCCCCCTTTGGTTCACATAGCCTTCGTTTGATGCAGGCTGCTTTCATGAATTGCTCCTGGTGCATCTTTTGGTGCAAGCTGCACCTTGCACCACTCCTTGTGGTGCAAGCTCCTTGCATTATTCAAGGGAGCTTTGTGGATAGGGCCCCCTATATCTTTTCCTGACAGTCTAGCGAACCCCCCGATCACTGATGTCCCCATAATTATTTATATATCACATCCTGGTGGTCTAACCGACCCTTTCTCCCTGTGCCTGATCTCCCCCAGAACCATTTATATATCTTACCCCATCAGTCCATAATGGTATCCACATTTGTGTGTGGATCCATTCACATATCTGGACTGTGTAGTACAGTACGGGCTGCATGCCCATTGGCTCACGCTGTGGACCAATGGGTGTACAGCCCTACCGTACACTGTCAGTCGGCAGGTGGTGGGGTGACAGGTAGGTGGGGTGCTGTCATCCACCGCTGACTGGGGGAGCAGGCGCGTGGGGCTCAGTGGGCGGGTGGGGAGGGGGAACCATGGAGCTCTCCTTATTGGACATATGCCATAATTGGGCTGAGCGATCCACTGGACCACCAGGGATATAGGACGAGTTTAAATTTCATCTTATGCCCGTGATTGGGCTGCAAGCAGTCCACTGGACCACCAGAGATATAGGATGAGTTTAAATACATCTTATACCTGCGATCGGGCTGCAAGCGGTCCACTGGACCACCAGGGATATGGGACAGTTAAATATGATACATAAGCCCGTGATCAGGTGTGAAGTGGTCCACTGGACCACCAAGGATATTGTACGATTTATTAAATCTACATATGCCCGTGATCGGGCAGAGGGGTGCATTGCAGCACTGTGCAGGGTGCATCGGTCCTGACGGATGCTGCCTGGCAGGGCGCCAGGTGCAAGTCACTGGGGATCGGCGCAACTGCATGCAAATGGGGCCACAATGACATGCAAATGGCCCCATTTGCGCCTTGCATACATTATGGCCCCATTGGCATATGCACTTTTGAATATCGCGATTGTTGCACATAGCGCAACGGGACTTGCGTTAGCGCATCCCCCTGCTCCACTCTGGCCACTTGCGCTGGCACAGTGCCACTGTGCCATGCACACTGCAGGTGGCCAGGGTATGATATTTAATGATGCTGTTCCATGGCTCAGCTCCATTGAATATTGCCCAGTCAACGCCCCTGCGCAGCCCAAGTTGCGCTGCGCCCAGGCTTGTGCCATAGCCTGGTGCAGTCTAAATATCCGGGCCCAAATGTTCAACATAGCCATTTTTTCACATGGCCTCATGAACTGTATAGCTGTCATTTTTTTAGATCCTGTCCAATATGTGTTTTCGCACCTGTGTTGGGAATGGCATTTTGGCATGGATTTGAAATGTTTTACCTATGAAATTTATGAGGCGAGGTCATAAGAATACTATGCTGAAAGTTTTTGGTCAAAATATGAAAAAATGCCAAAGTTATGACCATTCATTGCAATTTTGCTATGCCCACTCATAACTTTGGAAATTTTAAAGAGGACAGGAAATCTGTGTTAATTGGCAGCTGTTTATAAAGTTCTTATTCTCAGAAACGATATGCATTCTCCTGAAGTATCCATTTTTTAACTATACCTGGATAAAAAGTGATAGGTAAAACTGTAGTTTGCATTGTTGTGTTTTTATGGCCAGCATTCTGTTACAGTTCACTTCATGGAATCAATTATGTGGAATTTTTACTATGTCACAATTTGTGTACAGAATGCTAATTATGAGCTGCTGACCTATCAGAACCTTGTTTAGACCTCTGTGCACAAACCACGACATAATTAAAACCCCAAATTATTGGTTCCATGAAGAGAACTGTAACAGAGTGCTGCCCATAAAAACAAGACAAATGCAAAATACAGCTTTTTATATCACTTTTTATTCAGGTACAGTTAAATATGGATAATTTAGGTGAATGCATGTCATTTCTGAGAATAAGAACTTTATAAACAGCTGCCAGTTAGAAATTATTTTCTTGTCCTCTTTAAGTATTTTGACCCCAGATTTTCAACATAGCCTTCTTATTACCCCCACCTCACGTTTGTCACAGCTGTCATTTTTCAAGTAAGTAAAGTAAGGTAAAATTGTATTTATATGAGGTGCCCTTCCAAAGCCCAGGGTGCCTTAACAATGTACATTCCAAAAAGCTTTCAACAATACACATAAAAGCAGATAACACTCTTTACAATCATTCAATGAGTCCCTGCAAATGCTTGGTTGAATAGATATGCTTTTAAGGATTTTACATCCTGCCCAAAATGTGTTTTCACACCTGTGGCGTTGAATGGCATTTCAGTTGCACCAGAATTATGTTTTGGCGGGGACTGAGGTTTATGAGATGTAGTAATAAGATAGCTATGCTGACAGCTTGGGGTCAAAATATGTAAAAATTCCAAAGTTATAACCATTCATTGCAATTTCCCTACACAAGCTTGTAACTTTGGAAATTTTCAATATTTTAACCCCAGATTTTCAACATAGCCATCTTATTACCCCACCTCATGCTGTCATTTTTCAAATCCTGGCCAAAATGTGTTTTAGCAACTTTGGCAAAGAATGGCATTGCAGTTGCATAGAATTACCATTTTGGCCAGGATTTGAAAGTTTTCTGTACTGGGCACATGAGGTGGGGTAATAAAGTGAACATTGTTTAACCAGGAGTAGCACACTAAGCTGAAGTTTGTTACCAGATGTGACCTGGGAGCACAGGAAAGTTAAGTGACTTGCTCAAGATCACACAGTATGCATCTAGGTGGTTGTGGGACTCAAACCCAGGTCTCCAGATCTGCAGCTCAGAGTCTTAACCCACTGCGCTATACTGCCTCCTACTAAGATGGTTTTGCTGACAATTTGATCACTGTTGTCCTATAAATGGAAGCACATACCTATACGCATCTATGGAGGGTCCTGCGCTCCTACAGGCAAATAAGGATACACTTATACTATCTCAAAAAGTAAAGAAATAAATTGCAAAAAAATCATTAATGCTCTAGTTAGGGATAAAGCCACAAAAGTAGGGAAATGTGGCATTAGGGTTTTCAACCCTAACACCACACACATCCTGCACACACCAACAGAGGTCGGGGTGTGCCTTGGGGTCATCAGCCATAACACTCACCCCATTCTCCTATACTGTACCCATCTCAGCCTATTTACTTATGGAATGGGGTGAGCATTAGGGCTGATGACCCCAATGCACACCCCTGATGCCTGTTGGTGTGTGCAGGTTGGTTGTGGGGTGTTAGCTTTGAAAACCCTAATGCCACATTTCCCTACTTTTGTGGCTTTATCCCTAACTAGAGTATTAATGTAGTTTTTGCAATGTGTATGTATGTCTGTGTGTGTATGTGTGTGTGTGTGTATATATATATATATATATATATTTTCATGGCAAAAAAATCCATTTGATGCATCACTTAGGGTTGTTCCACAGTGACAAAAGTGAAGAAATTCAGTGTTAGGGTTGAAAGCCCCCCCTTGCACCTCCAGCCCACCCCCCCAACCGGCATCAGGGTTTGCATTGGTGTTATCAGCCCTAACTCTCACCCCATCACATGTGTAAAGAAGTTGAGGTATAGGAGAATGAGATGAGAGTTAGGACCAATGACCCCGATGCACACACCGCTGCCGGTTGGGGTGGCTAAAGGGTGGGGTTTCAACCCTAACACCGAATTTCCTCACTTTTGTCACTGTGGAACAACCCTAAGTGATGCAATAAACAGAGTTTTTTGCCATGAATTTCCCTTCTTTTTGAGAATGAGGACTATAAATAGTGAATAGAATGTGGGTCCACACTCCCACCACGTGATGTCTTGTGCAAAGTAACTGTAACTGCAGTGCAAACGCAAGCGCTAATGTTTACACACATGGTGATGCAAACGTAAATGGTAATGCAAACGTTAATAGAAACACAAGTGCAAAGTGACGCCAAAGCAAACAGTGATGCAAACGGAGATGCAAGCGCATATGGAAACACAACTGGTAATGCGCACAGTCACGGTACTGCTATTGTAAATGCAAATGTTAACTGTTACAGCAACAATAATGCCAAAGGGAACAGAAATGGAGAGGCAAACGCAAGTGCATATGGAAACATAAAGTGTAACATGCATGGTCATGGTACCACAATTGCAAATGCAAATGGTAACAGTAAGAGCAACAATAATGCCAAAGGAAACAGAAACACAAAGGCAAATGCAAGCATGTACAGAAACTCAAACCATAACGCGCACGGTCATGGTACAGCAATTGGAAATGCAAATGGTAACAGTAACAAGTAAAATAATGCCAAAGGATACAAAAACGGAAATGTGAATGCAAGCGCATACAGAAACGCAAACCGTTACATGCACGGTCATGGTACCACAATTGTAAATGCAAATTGTAACGGTTACAGCAACAATAACACCAAAGGAAACAGAAACGGAAATGTAAATGCAAGCACATATGGAAATGCAAACCGTAACACGCACGGTCACGGTACCGCAATTGGAAATGCAAATGGTGATGGTAACAGCAACAATAATGCCAAAGAAAACAGAAACACAAATGCAAGCACATACAGAAATGCAAACTGTAACGCGCACGGTCACAGTACTGCAATTGGAAATGCAAATGGTGATGGTAACAGCAACAATAACACCAAAGGAAACAGAAATGCAAATGCAAGCACATATGGAAATGCAATGCGTAACACGCACGGGCACGGGAACACAATTGGAAACTCAAATGGTAACGGTAAGAACAACAATGACGCAAGATGAAAGACAAACACAAATGATAATGGAAGGGCGGCCACCAACAGAAATGGTAATGCGCACAGTGATGCTAAGCAAAAGACAAAGACAAACAGTAGTGCAGACACAAATGGTAACAGTAATGAAAACGCAAGAGGAAACGCAAAGGGTAATGCACATGGTGGCATACACAGGAATGGTAACGCAAATGGGCACAGAAACAGAAGTGTAAACCCTACGTGTAACAGTAACTGGAATGCAGACTGTATTTTTCCCCAAAAGCTCCATTGAGAAATACAGTGAAAACAAAGAATGTATGCATAATAATGGGCCTCGGAGCAGAAAACGAGCAGTTGTAATACTAAAATGGTAATATCTCAGTAACTGAACGATGTAGAAAAAAAAATTAAATTTCACATGATTCATGAGTTTCCTGGCTAGGTTTCCACTGCATTGCAACAAAAATTCTGTATCTCGCACCGTTTCCGAGATATGAGTTCCGAAAGCCGCGGTGTACACCACTATGTTAGTCTATGGGAAAAAACATCAACTTTGGAATATCGTAACTTTGCATCTGTGCAATATTTTTTCACCAAACCATGAAAAGGCACATCTGTGAGATGGTGGCTGCCTTCCCTCCAAATTTCAGCTCAAAAGACCAAACAGTTCTTTTGCAGCAGGGTGGCAAAGAACTCCTGTCATTTTGGCCATAGCCTGGAAAAGTAGTGTCGCGATTTGCGACACCTTTCGCAAAATTTGCAAAAGTGTCATGAGTGTGACACTACTTTGTGACACTACTTTTTCCAGAAATTGGAAAAACATATTTCTGGGGTGTTTAACCCCAAAATAAAGACATGGCTAGCATCCTCAGGGTCCGACTAGGTAAACACAAAAAGAATTACGTCCCTAGATGGTCCCAATTTTAAATGCTGAGCATTTCTGTGATCACTAACTGAAAAAAAATGGCTGACTCATGACACTACTGAGGTAATTTGCGATACTAAAAACTGCATTTGCAAAACAGTTGAACTTTTTGTTAACTTTTCTTATTGACTTATAATGGGAACTTGTTTTTTGAATAACTTTTGAACCGTTTAATATTTTTTCATGAAATGTTCAAAAGGCACATTGGGGACCCTGGCTGCATGTTCCCTGAAATTTTTGGACTGGTCGCACAAACCGTGTAACCCGTAGGCACGAGCAAAGAATGTGCAAAAAAATGTAAATACGCACATGGATGTCTCTTAATAACTCCACAGCCATATACAGTATCCGACTGGTATGAAAGTTGGTAGATCCCAAGATCTATGGTTATATATATATTATAGTGGCGTGATAGGGTTGAGCAGGCCGTTTAATGATAAACCCACTTTTTTGCACTTTAATAACTTTGCCGTCATTTAACAAATTTGCAGAAAATTTGGCATGTGTGGTCCAGCTGTCAGAGTCTTAAGATGTGGAAGGTTTTATGAGGGCATTTTGTATGATTTTTGAAATATGGAGGGTCAAAAAAGTGAACAAAAAAATTTCCCCTATACTTAACATAGGGATTTTTGCTGTCATCGACAGCCTAGACAATATGAACTTTTTCCATATTTTTTAAAGGGATGATGGGGTCTATACCAAAGGTGTGCCTTTGGATGGTTTGCTTAAAAAATACTGGACAGTTTTTGAATTTCAATGTTTTTTGTGATACATTGAAATGCGGCCGGAAAAAAACAGGTTGATTGATAAAAAAACAGATCAATTGCTAAAATACAGATCGACTGATGAAAACCAGATCGACTGACAAAAAAAATTCTCTCTGAAGGAAAAGTTCAATCATAAAAAAAAAAAACACAAGTGACACCTCTGTTCCTGATTCCTTTTAAGCTATGTCCCTGATTTATGTGGCAGGAAGTTGACAGGTATGCCCCCCACCAACCAATCGCCATCCCCATATATTCCCTGGTGTCAAAACAGATCGACTGATAACAACCACATCCAATGATAAAAAAAAAAGTTCTTCCTGAAGAAAATGCTCAATTAGTTTTAATGGATTTTATTTTATAAGATACTTTCATTGTAGTTAAATTATGTATTTGACATGAGGGATATCACACTTTTTGCTCCTTTTTAAATATTGGTCTGTATTATTTTATTTATTTGATGTCTAGGTTAAAAGACCGGATTTATGGACTGATTTTGAATCCGCTGAAAGATACTGACTGGGTCGTTATGATGCTTAGTAATTTATATTGTTTTTTTATCTTTCCCGTTATCATGACTGACAGAGACAGTGTAGACCCTGTCCATTAATGCATAAAATGGGTTCTTTTTACAGCTGAAAGGATCTTTTTTCTTTCTGGGTAATATGCTATGCATCTGGATTACTTACGTGAGGGGAAGGGAGAGAGGGAGAAATTACGTCCTGCGAGCCACAACGAGTTCTGCAACCGGAAAACAGCTAACTAAACGTAATAAAGGCTCTTTTTTTTAACTTTTATTTCTTTTCACTTTACAATGTGATGAAATATTATTAGAATTATTGGTTCAGAGTAGAAGTACAGTGCTGTATTAGTATATCACAGGACTAACACTCCTTATCCTTCGTTACATCACAGGGAGGGTCACCACTTAATAGTTTTAGGATGCTTTTAAAAACTATAAAGAGCCACTATGCAGTATAATACTGGACAGTACCCGTAAAAGGCAAATGTCAGAAAAGTCTGGAATGGTGCACTTGCACGTAATAATGCAAAGTTTATCCTACATTGCATTCCAGTTATGCTTCTCACAGCTGTTCCACTTGATTTCTGTGCAGCATCGTCGTTGGTCAATGCCCTGATTCAACAACATTGGGGGGGCAGCGGGGGAGGTCGGCTATAATAGTGCTCAGGTGCAATCACAGCTTCATTATTAAATCCCGTAGGTCCTTCAAAAATACTCACAGGCGGAGTTAACAGTCCATCATAGTTTATAGCAGACACCAACTCAGCTGCTCTTTGCGCATCCTCACAGAGGGAAGAACTACAGTATTCCGGACTTTTACCTCTCTTTTATACCACTTTGTCTGCTTGTGAGTACTTTTGAAGCACCTATAGACTTTAATAAAGAAGTTGCTTTTGCACCCGAACACTATTACAGCCGATTGACATCCCCCCATTAGCAATTATGTTCACCACTAATTTATAATATAAAAATTCCCAGGTGTACAATAATAAAACTATCAAGCAAAACATACCGAACAGGTAGAGAATGTTACTCTTCAATGATCCGACAGCAGCACTGTACTGTGATTAATAAACCCTTGAAACCCAGATGTGGACAATACTTTCTATGGGATGAGAGATCCTATAAATAAAATAAATTCTGTCTTTGTGGATCCATGTGATAGGTAACATTTAAAAATCAATTCCAGTCTTAATCGTCACTTGCATTCACATTGAGCCCATAAATACTGTTGTACCGGGTGTGTGGTAAAAAAATCTAATTCATTTGGCAATTGCTAACAGATAACCTTATTATGGGATTGCTATCTAGACACATACCAACAATTTCAATGTTATTACTTTGAACAGGTAAAGTTAGATTGGTCCTATAGCTCCATAATCCCTTGTGCACATCTCAACAGTTTTATGTGCTATTGGACCTGACACTGGTGGATGTTTCACCCAAGTATTTATTTATTTATTTAAAAAAAAAAGGAATTGGACCACTACCCCAATGTTTTTTCTTTCTCATTCCTGTACTATTGTTTTCAAGCTGTCAAGCCAGTTTTGTAGTTGTTGGCTTGACAGGTCTAGCCATTGCCTGCCCCCCAACTCCCACCTCCCATAGTTGAATCCCAATGAGAGTTTAAGAAAAGTAACAAAGTGCCCCCATAGCCTGAGCAGATCACTAACAGAGTGCTACAGTGACAATTCAATGTTTGTACTGAATGTAATTATGTGCTTCCCAGCCCAGATTGGTGAGTTGATGATTAAGAGAGTGCTCTGTGCTGCAGTCGCATCACTCTGCATTGACTCACTGATGCAAGCACTGAGTAAATTGTTTTAATTGTTCAACCACAGGATGTGGAGTGTTTTTAATACATTTTAATAAAGTATTTATGCAAGGGAGAACCAAAGCCTGGTTGTTTTTATCTGTTGTAGACTGTGTAGCACAGTCTTTCTAAGTCATGTTCTTAAAGTAAGGTTACAAATTTGCCATAGGAAGCCAGAATGATGACAGAAAATAATAAGCAATACCAGGTTTCCCCACCCCATCCTCCACCACCAGTGGCACCCACCATGAGGAAGACGCTTACTATTGATTAGCCAGAGTCTGTCTCTCCCCCTCACCCCCGGCTGCCATGAGGAACAAAAGAACCAATTTTCTTCAAGTCATCGCTGGCTACAGAATGCCTCACCCTCCCCGTCCCTAGCAGTGGGAAAGCTGAGTCCCTTTACAGATGAAACAATTGGGGATGAAACAGATTTTTTGGTAGATGCCCCCCCCAAAAAAATCCAAAAGGGCAGCTTGCCCTGTATTAGAGCACTGCTTTGGAAAACAGCATTGTCACACTTCGATACATTTCAAAGTTCAGCACTCATGAAAACAAAAAGAAATAGCATGTCCACTCTCAGTGGACCTTTGTTTCCAGGAGTGCTGGACATTAGCACTGAAGCAGTCTGGTTTTAGACCAATGTGTGGTAGTCTTGCAGCAGCAGAATGGGGGGGTTATCATTCCACTGGGCACTTACATTGTGGAAAACTGCAAAGTACCAGCTTAATTAATAGGAGGCAGTATAGCGCAGTGGTCTAAGGCTCTGAGCTGCAAATTTGGTGACATCCAGCAGACTAGACCTGGGTTTGAATCCCACAGCTTCCACTTGCATACTGTGTGACCCTGAGCAAGTCACTTAACCTCCTTGTGCTCCCAGGTTGCTCCTGTAAAAAAGCTTTCAGCTTAGTGTGCTATACCTGGTTAAACAAATAAATAAAATAATTAATAAAGTTCATAACCCTCCATCTACCACTCCCCCCCCCACAAGTCCCCTTAGCCTTGCATAAAAATCACAAAGGTGTGTGATGCTAGGTCTCCTAAAGTATGAGCATGAGAGCTACTGCATAGTTATAACATGGAAGTACTACAGGTTACTGGTTAGAGTACTGGCTTTGAAAATGAAAGATCACAAGCTGAAGCCTGGCCAAAGTAGAAAAACAAACAATGGCAAAAAACTCATGGCGTGATCTTGGGTAAGTTACTTTACCCACTCCCCACCCCATCCCCCCAATGAAGTGGCATAATGCCAGGGATAGCTTTTGGACCCTGTTAGTATTTTTAATTTTAAATAAAGTGGTGCACACATGACACTTTACAAAATCATTTTGCAGTGCCCCATTCTTTTGCTATCCTGTGTAATTAAGTTGCAAAATAGAATGTTTAATGCATGGAGTTTCCACTGCTACTCCGGAAGTGCGAGTGTTAACTTCACAAAATTGATGTCTGAAAAGCAAAGCTAAGCAGACAACTCTGTACAACTTTCTCCACTAGTACTGTACTGTATACTATATTATCCATTATTTTTCACAACTTAAAGGATAAAGCTTTTTGTAAAACATGATGGGATCCATTCTCAAAGGGTTGGCACAAGTCGCGCCAAAGGTGACTTGCGTCAATTGCCGATGCACTTGGGGCCCTGTGCCCAATTCTCTATTGGGCAGGGTCTTGGTGGCTAAGTCCCACAGCTTGTGGCAACCCCAGCACTGCACCAAACAGAGGGCACACCTGGACAGGTTGCCACAAGCCTGCTGACAATGTACCACACAGTAAGGGCACTAAGCACCCCCAGCCCCAATCCCCAAAAGTATTAAGCAATAGCCCGGATGGGCTATGCGGACCCCCCCTAGCCCTGATCTCTCCCATTTTGGTAAATGTACCATTCATTGATGGTACAGTGGATCCTCCGAGCCCAATCCCCCGATACATACAGTAGTAACATACCTGGTGGTCTAGTGGACCCCCATCTCCCACTCGACAGTGCCCTATCACCCCATCCCCAACCCATACCACAGCCAGTGACTGGCACAACCTGCCACTCACTACTGCAGCCAGCCGCTGAATGAGCTCTGTATGAGTGCATACTGTATATAGTACACGCTCAGAGAGTGACAGCTGCTGTCATTCACTCAGCGCATACTATATACAGTACGCATTCATGCAGAGCTCAGTCAGTGGCTGGCCATGGTGGTGAGCAGTGGGCTGTGCCAGTCGCCAGCTGGGGTATGGCTTGGCGGAGTGGGGTGGTAGGGCACTGCCAGGTGGGAGATGGGGGTCCATTAGACCACCAGATATGTTACTACTGTATGTATTGGGAAATAAGGCTTGGGAGGATCCACTGGACCACCAATGAGTGGTACATTTACCAAAATGGGGGGATCAGGGCTGGGGAGTCCACTAACCCACCGGGGCTTTTTATTTATAATTTTGGGGATCGGGGCTGGGGGGTCCACTAGCCCAGCAGGGCTTTTTATTTATAATTTTGGGGTTCAGGGCTTGTGGGGGTTCCACTAGCCTGCCAGGGCATTATATGTTATATTATTATATGTGTTCGGGATGGGGGGCCCTATGTACAATGGGGGATGGCTGGAAGCACATTGGTGCAACTCCCAGAGGATGCAGAAGTACACTTACACCAGCTCCTGACTGGAGTAAATGTACTTCAATGGTTGTCCTCTGGGGGTTGTTTGAGAATGCCATTGTAGGGGCAAACACCCTAACACCATGCAGCATCTCATTTTATGGCACAAGGCTGGTGCAAGCCCCATTTGCCACAAGCAGCCTGCGTTTGTTGCAGTCTGCTTTTGAGAATGGCCTGGGGTGCATTTTTTGGTGCAGTGTGCCAGTTGCATCTTTTTTATTTGATTTTTTTTCTGTTAATTTCTTTTTCCTCCTTGGTCCCTGGTGGCCATTCCTCCCGTCAGTCTCCCAGCCCGTTCCCCCACTCGCAGCTCAACCCCCAGCTACCCTATGACTTTCCCCCCATGGTGGGGCAGCGGGGATTCCTCAACCCACCTCACTAGGTTCAGTGCCAGAGGTGTGTTGCTCGTCAGCGGTGTGGCGTCTGCAGGGACCAACCATCATGAAGCACGCTAGGACCATTTTCCACTTTTCCCCCAAACCGAGGGCGTGCAATGACATCCAAGGAGTGAACACGCATGCTTCTGTATGCGTTCCTCTGAACGTCTGCCTCGGCTTTCCCTACTGTTGCCTTCAGTGCCTCTAGCTCCCAGCCACCGCTAGGAGCCAGTAGTGCACCGAGAGCCGGTATCCCCCCTCCCCAGAGAAGGAGAGCAGTCTTAAGGATGCTCGATCCTTCTCCTCCCTGCCGACCCCCAGCAGCCCATGCTTGTTCCTGAACACGGGTTGCCGGCATGGTGCAAGGTAAGGCATCCAGTGCCTCAGCCCTCAGTGCCACTGAGCTGGCAACATATCTTTTTTCTTTGATGCAGTTGTATCCTTCTAGAGGGCTTTAAGAATCATCCCCAGATGTTTTTCAACAGAATAAAGTGACTTATAAATAAAATTCCTCTGAGGTATCATTTATTGTATCAACTGTATTTTTAAAAACACAGAACTACTATTAAGTAGCAATACAATGCTTATTCTATGCTTTTCTGAATGACAAGGTAGAACTGACCTCATATTTGAGAACAGCTAATATCGCAAACTGGAAATATGTGGTCATCAGAAATTTCTCTCACTGGTGGTTGTTATTATTGCTTCTGTTGTATTTTACAGCATTGTATCTTGTAGTAATGTTGCTACTATCTGAGCTGCTTTTCAGGTACAGTACTGATTGAGTCAGTACCTGAATATCATAGTAGAATGATACTATGTTTGAATCCTCCCCTTTTGGCATTTGTCACCTTTACTGATTGAGATATACAGTGATTCTATTCGCCATCACCTCTATTGTCCATTTTTGGCTCCATACAGAGTAACTGTATGTGAGTTGACATGTTAGGAATACAAAAAATGTCAAACACAGTTCTGTATAAAATTGTGATTTCACTGTCTTTCCCATTTTTTTAAGTCTTGGTTTTCAAGTTTAACTTTTAAGTTTCACTTTATGCAGGTGCTGTGATGCAGTGTGAGCTACTGATATTAACTAGCCAATCAGTATTTATTTGGTGTGTAAGGTTTGCGTTGTGTTTGCAAAAGAATTCCACTTGAGCCTTCAGATTTCTTTTAGGAGTTTATTGCAGTTACTCATCTTCACATACAAGTTCATTTCATTTCATCAATAATGGTGCTGCTTAGTGGTGCTACTTATTCAGTTTACATGCAGTGGTTTATATATAAAATTGTTCTCCTGAAAAAAACAACACCCCAGTATAAACCTATCATAAAATAAATAAGTCTATTTTAGGCTGTGGTGTACCTTTTTCTCAAAAACATGCTATTTATAGACTGTGATGCTTAACTACATGTTATTCATAGACTGTGTTACACAACATGTTATTCATAGACAGTGTTACACAACATGTTCTTTGTTACACACCTTCCTAATAAGGTTATTACAGGATATTTGGAGTTAAATGTTGTGAAATGTTATACTACACATTTAATGTTACACTACAATCCCCCCTTTGTGACTCTCTATAATTGGAGATCACACAAGATGTTGTTGCCATTGTAACATTTGTATTTGTCTAATCATGTGTCTCATCTTACAATACAATAGCAATTGTATAATAATAAGAACACTGATTACTGCAGTACCACATATTACCACTTTTAGGGTTAGACTAGTACCCAAAACAGCCGAGCCCCAATCCCACCAGGATATAATAGGTATATAAGATGACTGCTTCTCTACCTCTACAGCAGAGGCCTTTTGTGAGAAAATAAGTCCTACGGTTTGTTGACGATATAACAAAGCATCAATCACCATTTTATTAAATGTGGGTAATAACAGATGAGGTGTAGTTGCCAAATCAGTGAGCAAATCCAAGGCCATACTAGAACCATCGATATAGGTAACATTCATTCAGCTATATGCAGGACGTTCCCGGAGGGTCCAATTTGCAATCCACCAGGTCTTGTCACTACACCCCCATACATTCCAAGGTTGACCTGCATTACACATCATGATTGGTGGAAGGATCAACCTGATAGGAAGGTTAGAAAGGGGCAAAAACAGAATAGAAAAGAACCTGGTAGTTTGGAGCATCATATGAAGACTTTAAAAAAGTCTTACGGTCCATGCTGTCAGGTGGAAAGCTTTTTAGATCAGGGATGGAAACAAGTGACATGTGTGACATGGTGGGCAACCATTGGTGAGTAGGTGGTGGTGAACCAGTGCTTCTAGGATATAGAACTCAGTTACATGAACTCCTAATCAACATCCTCATTAGGGCTCTGTGTGAAATCACGGAGTCTGTCATAAATTGGTTGCAAAGTTCAAGCTAAATGAAATGATCTTTTTTCTTTTATAACTTTGCTGCATATGCAAGGGATGTATAATTATTTTGTGTTGTTATCCCAAGTGCTGAACCAAGAGAACACAAATTCTGAGGTTTTCTGCTCATAAGAAATTTCCAAACACATTTCTGTGACCTGTTTCAAGGCATTAGCTATAGTTGGGAAAGATACCGATACTGCCAAATTTTTAAGAAATGTCTTATGGAGGCTGCAAGGGAAGATGGTGACAGGGAAGTGCAATAAATTGTTTGGAGACCACTGTGAACTCTGACAACTGAAAAATTAAAATCTATTTTGTGGTCTTTGATCATTTATCAATGGTTCTGTACTTGCAAAAGCACTAACACTAAATGTGGTAGAATATTTAAAAAAAAATAGGAGTACCTGCTTTCAAGAGTATGAAATACATAAGATGATTGACCCTTGTTTTCCTTCCATTTCAGGTTTGCAAAGTATCATTACATAAATGACACGGAGTACAGAACACTCATAAAAGCCTTCGCAATACAGATTGATGTTATTACACATGGCCAGGTATGGACTATGTGTTTCTCTCTAATGCACCGTCTGTACACTAGTGGTGGCTCTAGGTCAGGCCCATATGGGAAACATGTCCTGGAAAAACTGTGATGTGCCCCAGCAGCAACACATACTTCCCAATGTTATCCAACATTCTCCCAGATATTCTAACCAACTCTCTCTCTCTCTCTGTAACACATGTTCTAATTTAATATGGTTGTGTGTGTGGTATCAGCATTCTTAATAGCTGCTTCATGTATACTGCATTCTATATCTGCTTCCTACCACAATGCTTTATAAAGTGCCTTGGGATATAGTGTGCTTAAAAGGCACTTTGTAAAACCAAATTCAGTTTTACTGTATTCTAATGCAATCCTAATTACCTACATCCCCATTCACAAGGCCCCCTACCCTGCCTGTGCCCCCATCATTCTGCATTCCTTGAACCCCTACTGCTGTACTCACACACATAACCACACAGACACACAAACACCCAGCATGTCAATATGTGTACAGGGCCATTTCATGGATCCCCACAGAGGCTCGGACAGCAGGTCCACATATCAGTGATTTACATTAGAATAACAACCCCCCTGCACAACATATCAAATGCAATTTAATTCCTAGTATTACTTTGATAGTCGTGATCCAAAAATAGGGTATGGATGTAGAGCCTTTCTTGTGTGACAGGAAGTGAGGGGCATTTTCTAATTGATTAGATTGTTGTCACCCCTCCCCCAGCCCTTAGGAAAGAGGATAGAACTGTTGTTGCAGAAAGTGGCCCTAGTGCCTCAGTCCACTACCTTAAGGTCCTGATTCAGAAATAGGGCCTGATTTTCCAAGGGTGACACAGGTCGGCAGGTTATTGACGCAGCTGTTGCAAACATATTTGTCACAACTGCGCCCTATTTCAGTAGGTCGGGGGGCAGTTGCAACACTTTGCCTGATATACAGCAGCTTGTGCCAAATATTTGGCACAACCACCATAAAATGGGTACCTGGGATTGCCACAAGCTAGACCACACAAATTTGGTCTAACTTGTGGCAATTGATGCACGGGATAGAAAATCTCGATCCCTGGCCGGGAGAATGCCGCAAGCCCGTGCACCATATGGTCGGTGCAACCGCAAGCCCCATGCACCATATGGTCACTGCAACCCAGGCTTGCAGCATTCAGGGGCATTTGAAAATCTGTCCCACTGTATTTGGCACAGATGGAACATATATCCTTCAGCAGGTGACACAGTGTGTAATTTACCCAAAGTAGGAAGGGATATACCATGGTAGTCCAAGATATTTTAATTTATTTATTTATTTGAAATATTGGATTCACACCTTTGAGGACAAGCTCATTAAACAGGTTCCACATCAGGGCAAACAAAGTACAAGAACATTATACAGATAAGCAAATAGCAACACAATTGTACAGGGATGGTTATAAATAGTAAAGTCACAGTCTTTGGCTATGTACAAATAGCCAGAGTCAGTTACAATAGCTTAGGCAATTATACAAAGGCTAAGTATGAAGAGCCGGAGTCAAGTACAATGACTTAGACATTATTACAAAGGATATAGGACAGAAAAGAGAAACAAGAACTTGAGGTGGTGGAAAGATGACAGGAATAAGCCCAATGGCTAAGTCTGACAGAAAGAGCGGAACAGAATCAGGGGTGATGGCGGAGGGCAGAATACAGGTTACAGGGCCTGCGTGTGGAAGTTGGGGAGGATGAACAAGAAAGTTAAGTGTGGAAGGATGGGAATGGATAAAGGTAGGGGAGGAGGATGACAAGCGAGGACAGCGTGCTAAGGGGAAATATGAGCAGAGGTGATTAAATACCAGGCAATGTGGAACCCAACAGGAGGCAGGATAGGTGCAATGTAGGTAATGTAGGAGTGGACTGGCATTAGGGCAGGATCCAGGCCAGAGGAACACTCACTAGAATTGTAGCAAGTAAGTTATTGGAAACAGTCACAGCTGGCATTTGCTATTAGCTGTTGTCTCAGTCTTATTTTAAAGGGGCCGATCGAAGTTAGCGAAGAAATATCAGCTTGTAGAGAGTTCAGCCATCCGGGGGCATGGTAGGCAAAGGACATTTGTCCCAAGGAGGTGAGAGAGTGGGGAATTTTAAATATTTGGCTATCCAAACTATGAGTGCAGCAACGGTTATCATTGGGGGAGAGAAGATTCTGAACCCCGGTGAGTACCAGGCCAAGACTAATTTTTTTCACCAGTAAACAGAACTGGTAGAGAAGTCTGCCTGAGAACTGTAGCCAGTTAGTCTGGGCATACAGGTCACATATGTGTGTCATGCATGTGGCTCCTGTAACAAGTTGACAGGCTTTGTTTAATGCTACTTTTACGTGGCGAAGGGCAGTATCTGTAGCTGAACCATATATTACCAGCCCATAGTCAATGATATGATGCAGAATCTCTAGTTACATCATGATAAACACAGGAAATCCCTTGCAATTTCAGTTGGATTTGTGTGATGGGTCCCGATATAGCCACATGTATACAATGTATGTATGTCCCAGAATAGGCCAACACAGTTGTTATCTGGGAGTCACTGTGGAAATAACATAGCTAGAGAGAGAATACAGTATTTATTTTTCATTTGTCTATGTCAGAATCATTTATTCTTCACTTGTCTAAGTCACCCGTTGAGATAAAATGTCAATCAACTTGATTGATATGCAGTTGTAACAAATCTCACAATTGACACCTAATTGCAGCAAATAGTGATCTTCCAATTACACTGATAACCCTGCTCCCACAGTCCCACCACTATCTTTTTCCCCATCCCCTATTGTCCATAGTAATTTTGAAAACAGAAGTTTAAAATTCCTACTGTTTCCGTTATTGCTGTGTCATTCCTGCACTATTTTTACTGTCTGCCCCCCACCCATGGCAGCATTTCCTCCATAATCTCGATGGCCAGACACAGTTCATACTCACATGCTTCAGAAACAAAGACACTGGGGGAAAAATTCACCAGTACCTGCTTGCTTACTTCAGGACCACACACACTGCACAGCAAAAACAAACTCTGGTCAGAGCGGCCAGAGCTTGCTGAAACAGTAATCAGAGCTCTCACTGCGTCGGAGTCAGCCACATGGAAGATGGAAAGGAGAACAGAAGCGCGCATACGCAGTTCACTGCCGCGACCAAGATGGCCAAGGTAGCAGAACTGTGCATGCGTGACACTCGTGCATGTGCAGTTGGCTTCGGCAGCCATCTTGGATATGGCACCATCAGTTCCACTATTACGGAACAAAAAGTAGTGCCTCAAGAAGGGGGTGTGTTTCTACATCCAGCAGAGGGGAAGGGCCGTAGAAACACATAGGAGCGAACCTTTGCCCCTGCACTGTGGAAGCACTCTGGAGCACTGTCCAGTCATGTGCTTTCACAGTGCTACAAGAGATACAGTGATGGCAATACATCTACAGAGCTCCACCCACACAGCCGTAATTATTTCTAAGGTAAATGTTTATATTTGGGGGGGAACAGTACTTTTGGAGTCAGGATCCAGCCTGCACAGTGCTTTGGGAGGGGCACAGTGCTTTTGGACAGGGGTACAAGCCTGCACAACAGAGTTCAATACGAGGAGTTTCCAGTCTGTGACACAAACCACAAACACAAATTTAATTGCAACTTTTTTAATATAAATCCACCACTTTTGTGACAATATACATTGCATAAATAGAACATGTCATGGTCTGTGTTCATATATGCCAGTTATTGCTATTCTTGAGGGGAGGGAACTTTCATAACTCACTCATGGAAATAAATGGCATATTTGAACACAGACCATTGTATGTCCCCCTATATATACTGTATAGTGCATCTTGTCACTATATGGGGGGACAGTGTAAAAGACAATAAATCAAGACGACTGCAAAAGAGAGACATACAATGTAAGCTTATAATGGAAGGAGCTGCAAGATCCCGTTCACTAATGTAGAATATGTTATACACTTTGAGGATTTAAAGAAAGGTCCACGACTCCAGGCAGGACTTCATCATTTGGCCCTATGTACTGAGGGAACTCTTACTGATGTTAGAGTGGTCTCCCACTCATTCTTTGGGTACAGGAACCACAAACCAAAGGTAAACAGTTCTGGTACCCTAGGAATGGAAGTAAGGCCATTCTTACAACTGCATGAATACCTTTGGTGGCCAGATAAACATTTTACAGTACTGACGGAAGTAAATCGATACCGTTCATGAAAATGTAAACCCCTCCCTTGAATGTGCCCACTTCCAGGGCACTTGCAGGTAAGATACTCCCTACAAAATAAGAGTGTCTCATCCGCAGGAAAAGGTTGCTCTGATTGGGATCACTCCCTCAATCTATAATGCTGAATTTCAGTTTGACTAAACTACAGTAGGAAACTAACTTTTAAATGAAGAAAGAATGAGTTCTCTTTTTGAATCCTATTTACTAAATGTGGTTAACCACCCCTTGCTATCTGTGCTTGTTGCCCAGTCTACATGTATCCCCGTTGTTTAGGCTCAACACTACATTTCTTTTGTGTTGCATGCATTTGATAATTGACTGTGAAATAGGATGACATGAAAAACTGTTCATTTTGTTACTTTTCCCACAGGCTGGAAAGTTTTCTCCAATCCCAACGATTATTAACGTCGTCACAGCACTGACGTCATTTGGAGTGGTACGTACAGTTACTACAAAGACCTCAAGGTTCCTACCATTTTATAATTTGTTTTCACTTGCATTCTAGCACAGTAACAGCCGTTCATGCTGTCAATGAAATTGAACCTTCTCGTCTTCAAAATTTTTCTGACAGTTCTATCTCTTCGGCCTCAAGACTATTTAGTACGCCACCCATACTCCCCACTCCTTCAACTCTCTAGATTTTTATCGCCCTAATTTTTCCCTTTACATCATTGGTGGGAAATCCTTCATCATCTCTTCCCTACCATATGAAACACTTGCCTTCCTCTGTCTGATTCTTGTTCTGACATCAAATCCCATCCCACAACCCACGTTCTTTTCACTGCTTGTCTACAAGTGCCAAGTTCCCCTCCTTTCTACTGAATATACTGTATACTTGTCTGATGCAGTTTAACTCTTCACTTATAACAGTTAGGAATTGGTTTTGATTTTTCTCAAGTTTTTTTTTTTTAATTACCCTGTACTACAGTTGTAGTGTAATGTGAGTTCTGCGATAGCTCTCTAATGAATTCTTCATCTGTTCCCCTTTTATTACATAGTCCCTTCATATGGCTTTATAAATGTGGTACGTTATGTAACTCTCCTATGTAAAGAACTTTGGAAAATATTTGTTATGGGGAGCTTCCCATTGTCCTTTTACTCTTGGGGCCCAATTTCCAAAAGGATTTTGTCATTTACACATAATAAAAACTAGATAAATTGACAGATAGACAGAAAATTATATTAAATGCTTATATGTTTTCTTGTTTTCAGTGTTCTAGATTGACAGAGGGACAGAGAGACACACAGACAGATAATTTTATTAAATGCTTATATATTTTCCTGTTTTCAGGGTTCCTTTCTGTGTGATTGGATTTTATTGACTCTTATGAACAAAAATGAAATTTACAGTGGAAGGAAATTTGATGAGGTAAAGTACAACATCTTTACAACCTCAGCCTTATCTTGACCTGCTTCACCTTATCCGCCAGTCTACCAACCAATCTGTTAGAGAACCTTTACTTAGTGTACTTGCATCTGCTTTTTAATCCCTATCCATGTCTTACGTCAATTCATCAGTCTAAGTCAACATAGCCATGTTTGTGCACTGTAACAATCTGTTAACATTTACATCCACATACAGTAGTAACTACAGGAATTAAAGATGAACAAGGCACAGGCAGGGCACAGAGGACTTACAACCGGGCACGTAGGTGGAATTTTAGACTGGACTACGTTGTCAGCAATACTTCACTAATGTGGCACTGCTTAGGCACAGCAGAAATTTTACCAGGGCATGTGCTGCATCTCACCCTAGCCTGGAGCCACCACTCTCCCGTTATCCATCTTTGCCTTCCCACTACACCAATCCATCATTTTCTATATTAGCAATATGACATGACAGTGTGTTGGTTGCATGAAGTTAATGCAAGGCCAGGTGTGTAGGTAGGCAAGTGGCACTTGTGCCAACTGACGTTAGCAACTGGAAATCCATTAACCCCAGACATTTAATGATCTGAAGTGTCTTATTGGGTTTATAAATCAGGTAAACTGAGAAACACTTTTTTTTTTTTTTATTTTCTTTTGTTAAAAATAACCAGTAAAAAGTGTTCTCCCCCCCCCCACACACACACTTATCAATCATCTGTCTTTTCACCCATTCAATAGACAATATATGTGTTTATTATGGAATGAAGAAATTCAAACTTCTGCAGAATTCCTGTGGCAAAGTGTTCGCCCCCTCACACACAACAGAATGTCTTAAATGGAGCCACAGCCTCAGTTTTATCTGTGGCGAGGTGAATTGCACTAACAAGCTGGTATGGCTAGGAGAGGGATTTTTGATGGTCAGCAAAGAAATAGCCAAAATAAAAACTAGGAACAGCACTTTATATTTTAAGTTGCTCAACGTAGCCAGCAGACATCTTGTGGATACATTACACTAGAAGCCAGATTCTCAAAGTGGCCCCTACATTGACACAAGCTGCAACAAACAGCAGCTTGCATCAATCACTGGTGCACCTGATTCATGAACAGGAAGGGTACCAGCGACAAACACCCACAGGTTGCGGCAGTCACTTCCATGCACCAAAGAAATGGTGCATAGAGGGGGTTTGATGGAGGCTATCAGTGTACTGGAGGCAGAGGTTGCAGAGTACTGACCCCAGTGTAGACTGCTGTGGTACACCACAAACATTCCATGGCCCACAATGGGGAAGGGAGCCTTCATTACATCCCACCATGGCTGCCCACCAAATCCACAAGTCTGTCCACTGGAGAGATCCACCGTGACCCCAGTCAGTGCTGCACACCCCCACATATGGGCATGGCTAGAAAATGGCACAGAGAATGTGGCAGAGTGCCAGCAGTTCCAGGTACACTGTAGCGTGGTACTGTGCAATGTGCTGTGTCAGGATGGATGGCATCCTTTTCCCAGCCATACCAGCTAGTGTATGGGACCAGTACTGTTCTAGTCTGGTACCCATTGCTTTGCCAGGGAACATACGCACAAGTGTGCGGACAGTCGACAAGGGGTCTGGCAGCTGCCCAGTGTTCTGCTCCAGTTGGGGACAGACACAGTCCGCATGTGGCACAACATGTTCACCACTGCCCATGCCAGTACAGGCAATCACTGGGCACAGTTGTGACATGGCAGCCCACTGCCACAGGTGGCCATGAGGGCACCTCCACCCCAGCACTGTTGGTTGGCTGGCACATGGGCTATCAGACCAGCCTTGTGCTGGTCTACAGCTGTGAGAGCCTATTGTACCCATTGGGGGAGCTGTGAATCTGAGATGCAGGAATATGGCAGCTCTTCCCCAATGCATAGCCCCATCCACCTAGGCATAGTCGTGCATCTGTCGCAAGAATGGCACAAGCTTGGCTGCTGCCTGTGGCCTACCAGGTGGCCCAGGCTGCATTTCAGAATCAGAAATGGTGCACAGTGTGGCACAAAGGGACCTTTGCACCATCCCTTGTTGGTGCAATCACCTTGCTCCATTCCCAACCTTTTGAGAATAAGGCACTAGGTCTACAAGAAGGAAGCAAATAAATTACCCAGTGAATTGTGGACTACTTTTGTGGCTGCCTCCACTTAACCCTGGATGCCCAGGAATATACCCATAGAGACAGCATACAAGGACCAAATTCCACATAATCCATTAATGCAAAGCCTTACAGGAAATGTACGCAAATCACCATGAATTTGGTATTTCTTTGAATGGCTTTGTTGCCAGTGCCCTTCTAGGTAAATCTTGCTGGTATCCCGTGAATATAGCGAGTGAATTTCGGTGAGTCAATTTGGGCGAAGTTAAAATAACGATTTCAAAATTGGCTATGTGCCCTTCATAGCGCATGCAAAATTGAGCGAGTTTGTTTCTGACGGAGTAGTTTTTACTGCATACTATATAGGGGTTTGTTTGCCAAGGCAGTTACAAGTCGGCCGGAGTGGTGCTGCTTAGTAGACTCACCACCTTTATTGCTCAAGGACCTGGGTTCGGGGCTAGGTGAGAGAAGTTAGTTTGTTTTCTTTGTGGGTTTTTTTCTGTCCTTGTGCTGCTGTATGGTTTACTTTGGCTCCATTCTGCCCACCCTCCAGACTTTGTTTCCCTCCACTCACCCACAGGTTGCCCCCCATGTTCTCCCCCTGCAATTTTGTCTCCCTCCATGGAGTACTCATCTCCTGAGTTTTCCCCTCTCCTCCAATGTCATCCCCCCTGGAGTTAATTATATTATTTGTGGGAGGTGTAGGGGGCAAAGCCCCCCACAAAAGGGGGTGTGGGAGGCATTGCTCCTGCATAAACACCATCTGTACATCAGCTCCCCAGACAAAGCAAGGAGCCATCACCATTTTTGCAGCTTGCTGTAGTGCACATTGCCGTTTTTGGTTTTCGATGATGTGCTCTCGCTATTATTGTCTTCACAATTTTTCCGTTGCTAATATTACATGGAACCAATCTTGCTTCAGTGCTTTTGCACTGAAGTTTTTGTCTTTTAAAAATGCTTTTCTATTTTGGTCTCAGCATGACCCAAATAAATGAGATTACAAGGCACATTTCTTCCTTCCATAGAGCTAAAATAACAGGTGACCCATAATTACTGTAATTGTGTATGGGTCTTCTGTAATTTCAGATGGGTGGTACTATTCTGGGAAACATAAAGGTCTTGTTGTTACACCTTACAACTATCTTTCCTGCTACAGTTGCACAGTAGTAGCACGTAGGTTGCCTGACCATTAACGTGCTGGAGTGAAACAGTGTGGTGGGTGGACCGTGACTTGACACCAGGTGCATGCTGCTACTGATGAAGTTGTTCCTTCCTTGCACCATACCTCGATGGCTGCTTTATGGATGATTGACGGCCATGCTCATATGAATATATTCCTGTCTTTGCCACTCCAACCCCGGAATCCCATGAATCAGTTGTCCACACTGCTGGCAAGTGTGAATCGCGTGCATTAGCCATGTTCCTTTTCGTTTCTTTTGTTATACGTACTACCCAAACATTTCCTCCTAATTGCAAGGCTGTAATAAGTGCAAGAATTGCTTTCCACTGCTTCCACAAGGGTCACTGCATCTTCTGACCAGGAGGTGAGAGCACCAGCTTGCTGGTGGCACTGCCACTAACATACTGACATTGCACCAGCTTCAGGGATTAGCACATAGTATGACACCCAGTGCATGGTGCCATGACATGGCCTGTGTCCTTGGCACATTGTGCTACTGCCAAAGTTGTCACCCACCCTCCTCCTCATGTTAGATGGCTTCTGTATGGCCATGTCTATAGGTATATATGCTGTTCCTTACTGGTCTTCTGTGGTGGGCCAGTCACCCTGGAATCCTGTGAACTGGCTGCCCAAGTCCCTGGCATCCAATGGATCAACCCATAAATAGCTCCATTCCCTTAATTTCCCTTCCATTACTGCGGCTGGTGGTGCCGTGAGCTGCCTACTGCTTCCCCGTTGGGCTTTTAAACATCACATCACCTGGTTATTTCTTCATGTACTCCAGCTAAATGAATGTTATCACTTGATTAATAAATACATTTTAAAAAATGAATTAAAAGCAACACCCTGTCTCACAACTTGCATGTGTGGCCCTACTGTGGTTTTAGGGGATTTGACCCCTTACGGCGTTCAGAGCACCGGCATTAAGAGCGCCGGGCAATCAGGGTGCCAACTGCGGGATGCGCTCCCCTCCCCAAGGTCCGCCCACCCCCAGAGTAGAAATCTATCAGTAGGGGTGTGTGGGGGTGCAGTCCCCCCCCTCAAGAAATGTGATCAGCGACATTGCAATTGGTGCCCTAATTGCCTGGCACCAGACTGTGGGCACTTTCTGATGGTGGAACCTGTTCTGACATGCCAGTTAATGTCAACGCTGATTGACGGAATCAGTGCCTACAATTTATAAAAGATGAAATTTTGTTCAAATGCTGTTTCAACATTATCGTATTTTCTTTTGAATCAGGTACTATCGTCTGCTGTTTTGTGAAGAGTTTTGGGATACATCAGTACTGTATGAAAGATGCTACAAAAATAGAATTGCATTATATATATCTTTGTACATGCTCCTGTTGTTGTCACTTTATCGCTGTTTCATTCCCCGCTGTATCCCCTTCCCCAGCTCACACCTAGAGATGAGCCCTGGCTCAGTGTTTCTATCTCAGTCACCAAATTTTAAATAAATAAAAAAATGTATGTTTCACTTTCCTTACAAGACTTTTAATACAGACATCCTGCCTTTCATAGGTGTCAGAAGTGGAGGATGAGAACACCACAATGACAGTGAGTGACAACTGCATCTCCACCACGGGATCCACACCTATTGAGTTGAAACAATCATTGAATCTTTGAGACTCTGGGGTGCTGTAATAGCTCACCAAGTTCATTAAAGTGCAGTAGGAGGTCAAGATGGTTCACACTTTCCCCAAAGAGTGCCCCGATAGCTGTTGACATACGGCGTTCAATTTACATCCAGAAAAAGAGATCAGCACCAGAGTCCCATGACAGGGCTTCTTGATAATAGTTTGGGGTAAACATCTTCACCTTTTCACTTATTCACACAGTATTGTTATGTAAAGCATTCCCTTTGGTTATTTAATGGATTTCAGGTACTCCATGCTGACTTGTAGAAATCCTGTATCTTGTATGCATATATCCATGGAAATTCCACAGGGTGCTGTGTATTGGGAACCATTTTCTCTTATATGAACCATACTGTTTGAATGTTCCCAGGAATTCATGTTGACAATCCTGCTAAAGCTCTTTAAATCAATAAACCAATTGTAAATTCTCAAAGTACAGGAAAATATTGTTCGAAAATGAACAAAATGTCAAGAACCCAGACATCTTCAGCACTAATCAAACAAGAACTTGTTTTTTAAAGACTTTTTAATGCTTTGTGGAAGGATATCCATTCTGTTGTGCCATAGTAGTTTTTTATGGCTGTGGGCAGAGCCTACAGCCATCTTGCTGTCTGTAGCTGGAAAAGTGAAATACCGTGGAACACATTTTTGGAGTTTTCAGTGTATCCTTCCACACCTACAAATCACTATGCCACTTCAAATAAAATACTCCCTTCTTTCTGTTTAGAATAATGGAGGCAGAACTCCAAGCTGCTTATCAGATGGCCATTAGGAAACTGAAACGGCTTGTTAAATACTGGCTGCCTATTAAAACCTATTCCATAAGTAAGTAAATAAGTTGAGATAGGTTTACTCCCTTCGAAATGCAACAACTTGCACATTTAAATACTTAGCATTTAAACATTTTCTTGCTACTGGCTTCAGTTGGGCAGATATTGTCTTTCAAGAAAGATTCATACCTCATAAATGTCACCCTTTCCCAGCAACAAAAGATTTACACTGTTTTTTTAACCTCTTAAGACACTATCTGATAGACACTGTCTCGGACATATACCAGATCTTCTGTGAACTATCCAGGCAAAATACATAGCAATCAGCAGGCATTTTTCACTATGCTTTTTGGGAAAAAAATATTGAGCTACAGCAAACACACACACACACACACACGCACACACATAAACACACACACCATCCTCATGGCCACAACATTCAAAATAAATACTACAATCTAATATGTTATAAAACAATAAAGAAACTGTTTATGTCAATGAACACAGTGAAGTTCAATTTACAGTACATTTCCTTTAAATATTTCTTATCCTATATTTTGCATCCTGGATAGCACAGGGGAGATGCTACATCTCATTGTCATAGAAACATAGAAGTTGACGGCACAAGAGGACCACAAGGCCCATCCAGTCTGCCCAAGATCTTCGTTTTACAAATTTTTGCACTGCATTTAGTCAGAATGTCCCAGATTAGATGAAATATCTTGTTTTTAGTGGAGTCATGATTTTAGCATGTTGTAATGTATTTATTCAGGATAGCCTAGTTCAGATGTAAAATACTGTTTTCAGTGTGTTCTGATTTAATGCAATGCATCATAATATTGTGTAGATGTAAAGCTTCACTGAAAATAAGATGCCATGTCTTCTGTGAACTATCCAGGCTAAATACATAGGAATCAGCAGGCGTATTCTAGGAAAACACATTGTAAAAATGTATAAAAGAAAGACCACATTGAAGCTGTCTCTCAGCAGATCTGCATTGTGCAAATTCATTAGAAATAATAGATAAAAGCATCCCAAAAGCTCTCCACAGCCACATCAGTTCTTCCTGCAATTGTTTATTCCCACAAAACATGAAGATTAAGCAACCTTGTAAGTGAGCATCATGAAAACAAGTTGGGCTTTTCAGCAGGAAAGAGCCCTCGGTGCTGAGACAGCAGGGTTTCATTTTCTACTGGAGTGTTCTCAGAGGTTTGAGAAACAATGAAAACTGGGCTCTGCAGCTCACTGCTAATGGTAAAACTGCATTTAGTTGTCATGCACCAATGTTACAGAAAAACTGCAGGGTTTTCTAAAGTTAAGGACTAAAATGAGCATTATCTTCAAAGCACTGATTGACCAATATTGCACTAATAATTGGAACTGCCAAATTAAACATATTTAATTGTGTGTGTTGTTATTTGCAATCTTATTGCCATTACTGGATTATGTTTCCTTGTATATTCTAAGTATGACTTATGTTTTTTATTTTGATATCCAGGACCTCCTTGTAAATGAGCTGTGCTCTGTGAACTGTTATCAGGGCAAAACAAATAAATATGAATAGAATGTCATGTACTGCTGCTATGCAGACTAGACTTGTGTTTGAGAATGGTGAGTTCAAATCCCAACACTGCAGGTCAACTTCAGGATTGATAACAAGTGGCAGCAAACTCAAGTTAACAAACTTCCATTGTGGGAAGGGCAGTGGGTGGGAGATCTTCCCAATCTCAGTAACCTTGAAAGTAAAATGAGCCGCTAGGATGTTTGACACTAGAAGAAGAGGGATCATGATGACAAAGATACAGTAACAGCTCATCCAGGTAAATACTGTAGTTGGCATTAAAAAAATATTTAAAAAGGCCGGCCCATCGGCGCAGCGGTGGGATTTCCGCTTGCGACGCCGGCGACCCGGGTTCAGGAACGGACTCGGGTCGCTGGAAGGGTCGGCTGGGGGGAGAAGGATTGAGCGTCCTATGGGCTGCTCTCCTTCTCCAGGGGGGAGGGGGGGCTTGATGCTCGGAGCACGAGCGATCCCCGGCGGAGGCTGGGAGTCGCACAGCTACCGGCACACGAAAGACACTTTGGAGGCGGGACAGGACGTCAGGCGTCATTGCACGTCCCGCCTCCGGGAAAAACGGAAAATGGCTGCCAGTCGTCCTCTATGAAGCCCGCCGTGGTTTCAATTAGCCCCCCAGGCCGGCCCTCCGACCTAATAGAGGTTCTGCGGGGTGTTGGCCCCTCGATCCCGTAGCCCCGCCGTGGGGGGTAAGCCACGGGCCTGAGGCCTCGAGGCCGTTGGGGTGGAAGCCATCGGCCCGTGACCGGGCGGATACCCTGGACGACCGGGCAGGAGGAGAGAATAAAAAGAAAATGGAAAAAAATATATATATATATTTAAAAAATATTATAGACCAGCCCTTTGGCACAGCAGTAGCAGTACTGCTTGTGATGCCCGTGAGGCAGGTTTGAGAATGAGCTCAAACTGCAGGGGGTAACTGGGGGGAAGGATTGAGCATCTCAGAGGATGCTGTCCTTCCCCAGGGTGGGAGGGTCTCGTCTGCTGCAGCCACACTGTCCCCTGGATTCAGGGGGTCATAGGGCTTGGCAATACTAGGGGTGAGGGGAGTCCTGCTGGCTATGTATAATGTCACAAGCTTGCATGCATGCACACCTGCAGTCCTTGCGTATGCAGCTACTGAGGGCTGGTACCGAAAACCATGGAAAAGGGCACCATGTGCCTGATAATGACAGTCCCCCAGCTCCATCAGATCTCCCTGCCTGGACCTGCTAGCCTGCTGCCTGACAAAATCAGAAGTGCTCGAGGCTAAGGTCCCTCACCTTGTCCCCACCTTGGGGGTATGCCAAGGCTATATGGAGGATGGCACCTTGTGTAAGTCAAGTAAGGGGGGCAGATGACTGGCCTTGGGGATCTGGAAGGAGACTGGGCAGAGTAAAGGGGAGTATAAAATAGAACTTAAAAATATAAAATGGATAGGATAAATCCTGGATGCTGATTGGCTAAGGCAAGTTGTCACCCATGCCCAACTCTCAGCATACTATAGATGCCCCTGAAATAACAGTACCAATACCAGTCCGCCTCATGACCAAACAGACTATGTACCTTCAGAATTTCCACAACTTCCCCCACAGACACAATCACAACTAACAAATAAACAAGTTAAATTGGACAGAAACTCAGTTCCACCAGCTCCTACAGAATTGTAGAAGGGCTCCAGCACATCTATCATCTTTGTCCATTGAATAATATAGGCGTTCTACCACCCTCAAACTCTAGATGTGAGAGTCCCCCTTCCTTAACTTTTTTTAAATGTAACTACTGCAGACAAATGTAGTGGTACTTTCTGTATAGGTGTTTAGCTTGCTATGTCCTACCTGCGCTCTCTCTCTCTCTCTCAGCATCGTCTATGTAAAGCAAAGTAAAACTGTAGAAAGAGCAAGAAAAATTAAAATCAACAATGGCACACAAAGGACGGCCCACCATAACTCGAAAGAAAAGACAATTGTCCTTTAGCACCCTCTAGTGAAGTCTTCCAGTGGCAGAAGAATGTAGCTAAAAAACACATTTTTAAAAATGTTTTGATTACATTTTTAACAGTGTCACAAAATCCATTTTATAAGTATAATAAAACACTCCAGTGTTGAATTTATGCTGAGAGTACTGCACTTTCAGGGGCTGCAAGGTCCTCCACCCGCAGCATCAGGCCCCAGCATGCCCCTGGGAATGTGGTAATCCCAGCATAAATCCCACCTGTCCTGTTGCTTACATGACAGATACAGCATCACAAGTTGAGTGTTAGTCGGTGTATTCATTGAGGAGAAGAATCCAATGTTAGCAGAGACTTTCCTCTGCAATCTATGTCTGGGAAACCAATACAAACCAAGAGGTATCCCTTACAGCTAAAACTTTGTTACTCATTGGAATTACTGGCACCAGGCATTCCGTATCTACTGACCCACTGTACATTTTATTGCTCATCCACCAATTAGTAGGAGTGAGCCAAGGACTGGACCTGGTGGTATCTCTTTCTCATTAATACATATACAGTATACATTGTCAGATAAACTTCATCAATGCTCTAGTTAGGGTTAAGGCCACAAAAGTAGGGAAATGTGGCGTTCAAGTTTCCAACTCTAACAGCCCACCCCCACCCTGCACACACCAACGGGCATTTGGGGGGTTGTTTTGGGGTCATCAGCCCTAACACTCACTCCATTCCATATGTAAATAAGCTTAGATGGGTACAGTATAGGAGAATGGTGTGAGTGGTAGGGCTGACGACCCCAAGAAACACCACAGACATCTGTTGGTGTGTACAGGGTGACGGTGGGGTGTTAAGGTTAGAAACCCGAATGCCACATTTCCCTACTTTTGTGGCTTTAACCCTGACTAAAGCACTAATGAAGTTTTTTGCAATTTATTTCCTTACTTTTTGAGATAGTATAATCATATCCTTATTTGCCTGTAGGAGCACAGGGCCCACATCCCTCCATAGATGCATATATCTATATGTAGCTGTGGAGGCACAGGTCCCTCCGGGCCCTGCACTTCCATTTATAGGACAACAGTGACCAAATTGTCAGTATAGCCATCTTATTACCCCACCTCATGTACCCGGTACAGAAAATTTTTAAATTCCCACCAAAATATAATTCTGTGCAACTGCAACAGCATTCCGCACCACAGGTGCAAAAACACATTTTTGCCAAGATTTGAAAAATGACAGTTTTGACATACATGAGGTGGGGTAATAAGAAGGCCATGTTGAAAATCTGAGGTCAAAATATTAAAATGTTCCTAATGTACAAGAGTGTACACAGTGAAACTGCAACAAATGGTCAAAACTTTGCCATTATTTCATGTTTTAATCCCAAATTTTCAAAATAGCCTTCTTATGATCCCACCTCATGAACAAGGGCAGGAAAATGTTCAAATCCCACCCAAAAGGTGAATTCACCAAGCGACTGTGAAATCACCTTTCGGGCAGGAGTTGAATAATGAAAGTTGTATTGTTCATGAGATGGGATCCCCAAAAGGCCATGTGGAAAATTTAGGGTCAAAATCTCAGAGAATATACAATTATACCATGGGGACAGAGATAAGTCAGTGGGAGGTGCCACTGGACACCAGAAAAATGGGGAACGGCAATCGGCAGATGGGGGTGCTACTGGACATCAATTTTTCTTTAAATTGAATATATGGGAATCAGAGGGTGGGGGGGCACTAAATACCAGGGATATAAATCAAGGAGATGGGAGGAAGGGGGTGCCGCTGAACACCAATGTAATACACTCCTTGCCACAGAACCCCCTCCCCTATTCTAAATACAGCAACTGGAAAGTTTAAAAAAGTGAGTTCACAGCAAAGTGATTGGCTGCAGTGCAAAATAGTATGCTTTTTTTTACAAACATAGCAGGAGGTTTAAAAAGGGGAGTTCTGTTTAACGTATAGCAGGACACTTATTGTGGTTGCTCTAGTGCCACTTGCTTTACTGGCCAGCTGCTCGCACCACAGAATTTAATCACAACTGTACTGCAATCACAAGCTAGTTCTGCATGCTGTACTGCTCATCTTTACACACCACAGAATCTGACCACAACTCTACTGCAATCGCAAGCTAGTTCTGCACACTGTACTGCGCGTCCCTACACACCACAGAATCCGACCACAACTATAGTGCAATCGCAAGCTAGTTCTGCATGCTGTACTGCTCATCCTTACACACCACAGAATCTGACTACAACCGTAGTGCAATCGCAAGCTAGTTCTGCATGCTGTACTGCTCATCCTTGCACACCACAGAATCTGACCACAACTGTACTGCAATCGCAAGCTAGTTCTTCACACTGTACTGTGCGTCCATACACACCACAGAATCTGACCACAACTGTACTGCAATCGCAAGCTAGTTCTGCATGCTGTATTGCTCGTCCTTACACACCACAGAATCTGACCACAACTGTACTGCAATTACAAGCTAGTTCTGCATGCTGTACTGCTCATCCTTGCACAGCACAGAATCTGACCACAACTGTACTGCAATCGCAAGCTAGTTCTGCACGCTGTACTGCTCGTCCATACACACCACAGAATCCGACCACAACTATAGTGCAATCGCAAGCTAGTTCTGCATGCTGTACTGCTCATCCTTGCACACCACAGAATCTGACCACAACTGTACTGCAATTGCAAGCTAGTTCTGCATGCTGTACTGCTCACCCTTACACACCACAGAATCTGACTACAACTGTAGTGCAATCGCAAGCTAGTTCTGCATGCTGTACTGCTCATCCTTACACACCACAGAATCTGACTACAACCGTAGTGCAATCGCAAGCTAGTTCTGCATGCTGTACTGCTCATCCTTACACACCACAGAATCTGACCACAACTGTACTGCAATTGCAAGCTAGTTCTGCATGCTGTACTGCTCATCCTTGCACAGCACAGAATCTGACAACTGTACTGCAATCGCAAGCTAGTTCTGCACGCTGTACTGCTCGTCCATACACACCACAGAATCCGACCACAACTATAGTGTAATCGCAAGCTAGTTCTGCATGCTGTACTGCTCATCCTTGCACACCACAGAATCTGACCACAACTGTACTGCAATCGCAAGCTAGTTCTGCATGCTGTATTGCTCATCCTTGCACACCACAGAATCTGACCACAACTGTACTGCAATCGCAAGCTAGTTCTGCATGCTGTACTGCTCGTCCATACACACCACAGAATCTGACCACAACTGTACTGCAATTGCAAGCTGGTTCTGCATGCTGTACTGCTCACCCTTACACACCACAGAATCTGACTACAACCATAGTGCAATCGCAAGCTAGTTCTGCATGCTGTACTGCTCATCCTTGCACAGCACAGAATCTGACCACAACTGTACTGCAATCGCAAGCTAGTTCTGCATGGTGTATTGCTCATCCTTGCACAGCACAGAATCTGAACACAACTGTACTGCCATCGCAAGCTAGTTCTGCATGCTGTACTGCTCATCCATGCACACCAATCTGACCACAACTGTACTGCAATCGCAAGCTAGTTCTGTATGCTGTACTGCTCATCCTTACACACCACAGAATCTGACCACAACTGTACTGCTATTGCAAGCTAGTTCTGCATGGTGTCTTGCTCATCCTTGCACAGCACAGAATCTGAACACAACTGTACTGCAATTGCAAGCTAGTTCTGCATGCTGTACTGCTCATCCATGCACACCACAGAATCTGAACAGAACTGGACTGCAATTGCAAGCTAGTTCTGCATGCTGTACTGCTCATCCATGCACACCACAGAATCTGATCACAACTGTACTGCAATCGCAAGCTAGTTCTGCATGCTGTACTGCTCATCCTTGCACACCACAGAATCTGACCACAACTGTACTGCAATCGCAAGCTAGTTCTGCATGCTGTACTGCTCATCCTTACACACCACAGAATCTGACAACCGTAGTGTAATCGCAAACTAGTTCTGCATGCTGTACTGCTCATCCTTACACACCATAGAATCTGATCACAACTGTACTGCAATCGCAAGCTAGTTCTGCATGCTGTACTGCTCATCCTTGCACACCACAGAATCTGACCACAACTGTACTGCAATCGCAAGCTAGTTCTACATGCTGTATTGCTCATCCTTGCACACCACAGAATCTGACCAGAACTGTACTGCAATTGCAAGCTAGTTCTGTATGCTGTACTGCCCACCTGCTCACACCACAGAATCAGGCAGCATGCAATTTCCCCAAGTCTGGTCATGATCTAGCGCCATCTTAACATGCGCTAGCATTGCATTGCTCCACTGTCCACACATTCTCTCCCCACTCACTCCACAGAATCACAGGGTCTAGTGCTGCCCATTAATTTCAGTTCTTACACACAGAATCAAACTTAACTGGCAAATTAAATGCTGTGACACGATCCTTTTCTGCCCACCAGCTCCCCTCACCCCATTAACAGCAGCAATTACTCACAGTGCTGCATCTGACCTCATGTAACCTCCAGACTGCAGCAAGTCAATTAGCTCATTCTATCCTATTTTCATTTAGAATGTTCAGGTACCCTCTGCCTGCTGCTAGAACACCTGTGTTCCTGAAGGGGTTCTAGATCTGCAGCATTCATACAAACACACTGTGCTTAAACCTACATATCTTAAAAAACGTACATCCAATTTTAAAACTGTAAAAAGAAAAGTTTTTCAGGACAAAAAGTTTTTGAAAATGAGTGCGGTTAGGTAATGTCTATTTAACTGGATTTAATGTTGTGTAAGGTTGTTTTCATATTTTAATACATTCTGATGATTTTATCTAAATATAATTGTGCTCTGTTTACTTAGTCGTGCAACAATATTAAATTTCTGTAAAATTGTTGATTAATATCGTTAAACATACACAATAAACAGCTGTCATTGTCTAAATATAAATTTTGCAAGGTTTTTACCATTTTTTAAGTCAGAAATCAATATCTGAATCTTTTGTTATTACAGTTTGAGTTTTTTGTTCCACTCCACTGGTTGGAATTTTTGCAGTGTTTAATTCTTCTTAATCACTGATTTTAGTTTATTAATCTGATTATCAATTTTTTTGTTTTTCCCCTAGTTTAGTAAGAACATATTTACACATTACCTTAGAAGGCCATATCAGGAAGTGATGCAGGAAGGAAGTGCTTTGTGAGGTCAAGTGATGTAAATAGGAAGAACACTTCGGGCCGGATATTCAAAAGGGTTGCGCCATGCGCAATAGGGTTGCGCCTGTGCAAGTCCGAACTTGCTCCATTCTGCGATATTCAGCAGGAGGCAGTTGCGCCACTGAAAACAGGCTGAGCAACACCGCAATGCAAATGAATGCATGCTGAACTGGTGGGGGAGGTACCATGCATAAACTGCACAGCCTGATATTCAGTTGGGCTGCGCAGAGTTGTGCAGGCGCAACCCCCAACCTGCGCCTGCACAACTTTGAGCCAAAAAAAAAGGCTTATGTCAGGGCCACCCACAGGTGAGCTGCTGCATTGCAGGCGCAACACAGCAGCTGCCATCTGGCTGGCCTAACCTCCTGTACCCCCCTTGCAGCCCGATCGTGGGCGCTGACTGTAAATCACCACCACCCCCAGTGGCCCGATCACGGGCATAGTGTACTCCCCCACCAGCCCGATCGTGGCAGCAATGTGGCCCCGAACATATCCCTGGTGGTCCAGTGGACTGAAATGCCCGATCGCGGGCGGTGTATAATAAACTCCCCCTCCTCCGTAGTCATCCTGGTGGTCCAGTGGACGAAATGCCCGATCACGGGCGGTAAGTTTAATAAACCCCCTGAACATAGCCCTGGTGGCTGGCGTCCCCACCCCACCCACAGGCCCACCACCCCGCTCCCCGGCGGCGGGGGCGGCAGCATCCACCCGCCTGCCGCCCGCCCTGACTGCCCAGTAGGGCTGCACGCCCATTGGTGCAGAGCAAGAGCCAATGGCCGTGCAGCCCATACCGTACTGACAGTCAGATTTGAGAATGATTCATTCACAAATCTGGACTGTCACGTATGTATGGCTGCACGCCCATTGGCTCTTGCTCTGCACCAATGTATGACAGTCACCGGCAGTCAGGGCGGCGAGCGGCAGGTGGATGCTGCCGCCCACCGCCGCCGGGGAGCGGGTGGTGGGGCTTCGGGTGGTGGGTGGGGGATGCTAGCCACCAGGGCTATGTTTGGAGGGGTTTTTATTAAACTTACTGCCCACGATCGGGCATTTCAGTCCACTGGACCACCAGGGATGACTGCGGAGGAGGGGGGATTTATTAAACTTACTGCCCGCGATCGGGCATTTCGGTCCACTGGACCACCAGAGATGACTGCGGGAGGAGGGAGGGGTTTATTAAACTTACTGCCCATGATCGGGCATTTCAGTCCACTGGACCACCAGGGATACGTTGGGGGGGCCACATTGCTGCCCGCGATCGGGCTGGTGGGGGGCAGTACACTATGCCCACGATCGGGCCACTGGGAGGTGGTGGTGGGGATTCTACACTGTTTTGCCCGCGATCGGGCTGCAGGGGGCGTCGGTCCCCGACGGCTGCTGCCTGGCAGGGTGCCAGGCACAAGTCCTCGGGGATCGGCGCACCTACATGCTAATGGCATGCAAATGGGGCCATAATCAGATGCAAATGGTCCCCTCGCTGCTGCATGAATTATGGCCCCATTGCATGTCACCTTTGAATATCGGGATTTTCGCGTAAGCGCAATGGTACTCTTCGCAAGTTGGATACTCCACTCTGTCAACTTGCGGTGGCGCAAGTTCCACTGCACCATGCACAGTGGCTGTGGCGTGATATTCAAAGGAGTTGCTCAATAGCGCAACTCCTTTGAATATCGCCCCGGACACACCCCTGTGCAACTATTTTGCGCAGCGCAAGGGCTTGCGCCTATGAATGGCGCAGTTTGAATATCCAGCCCTTCCAGTGTAGGTCAGTGAGCTGACACAGGAAATGGAGACAGTTTTTAGTGCTGGAGGTCTCTCTATGATTAACTGCATATTTGCTGAAGTTAAAATGTGTAATTGCATTGAAATAAACTATTTTATTTTATTTGTGTAATAAAATCCCATAATAAGTATAGGAAACTGTATTTTATTTGTGCTGTTTGCTTTATCATATTGTAAATGAAGCATGATGCTGTTCATGTAAAGGTTCACAGTCTTTCAGTGAACATCATGTTACATAAATCTGTGTATTTAATTTCCTGGCATAGTTTATTTTTTGGGCGTTGTATTATGGGATGGTTTAAGGTGAGGGAATGACTGTATGATGAAGCACTGTGTGTTAGTGGTGGGAGGTTGTCCTGCATTCATAATACAGGCTCAGATGCACTTCATATGTTCTGGGGAAATGAAAGGGGCTGTATGCATGTAATAATGGTGCTAACAGACACTGTAGATATATTATGGGTATGCGTATAGGATGATGAAATTGCTGAAAAGGCACTGGTAATTTGGGGTATACTGTGTCATGGGGAAGGGGGTGGGTGCGCCTGTATCAAGGAATGATACTCACAGGCACTGCAGTCATTTTGCGTCATGAATTGGCACCCATCCTTGGGGTATACTCAGTTGTAGGGAAGCAGATGGGGCTGCCTGCACCTGGTAATGGTGTTCATATGCCATGCAGAAACATTGTGGGTACACATACAGGGTGATGACATGGGAACCTGTAAAGGTTGTGTACTATGTGCTGTGTCACATGGTTTGCCTGCATACACATGTGATATGTTACAACATTCAGCATGGTGCACTGTATGGGTGGGAAGGAGTGTGGGTATGCCTGCACCATGGAGTCATGCTCATTGGTGCACATGTGTACTATGTGCTATGTTTCACTTGAATGGACTGTATAAGTCATACACTTGCACTGATCACATCACAGTGCATCAGAGGTAAGGGATTGTCTGAAGCATTATGAGCACAAGGGCCTAAAGTGGTTGTGGAGTGATTCGAACTTGAATAGAACATTACAGTGCATCTGAGGGTAGTGCTGGAATGAATCTTGATGTGCACAATGGACTACACAATGGTGACTGAGGAGGAATCCATATCAGTAATGCCCATCACAGAGTGTCAGAGATAAAGGTTGGACTGAAGACTGATGAACAGATGGACTAAATCAGTGACTCTGGGGGGATTTGAACCTGAACAACACTTTACAGTGCAGTAGAGGTTGGGGCTGGACTGACATCAGATCAGTCAATGGACAACTAAATCAGTGACTCTGGGGGGATTTGAACCTGAACAACACTTTACAGTGCAGTAGAGGTTGGGGCTGGACTGACATCAGATCAGTTAATGGACAACACCATTGGTTGTGGAGGGATCTGAACCTGAAATGCACTTCACTGTTCACTACAGTTTGGGGCTCGACGGATGCATGATAAGGAGATAGATTTTACAAGTGGCTGTGGAGGGATTTGAGCCTGAAGAATACTTTACAGTGCATCAGAGATTAGGGCTGAATGGATATCATATGAATTGATGGACTACACCAGTGGATGTGGAGGGTTTTAAACATCAAAGGCACTTCACAGTGCATTATGGGATTGGTCTGGACTGATACATGGTAAGTCAATGGACAACACAGTCAGCTGTAGAGGGATCTGAACCTGAAATGCAGTTCACTGTTCACTACAGTTTGGGGCTCGACTGACACATGATAAGGAGACAGATCTTACAAGTGGCTGTGGAGGGATTTGAACCTGAAGAATACTTTACAATGCATCACAGATTGGGGCTGAACTGATGTCATATGAATTGATGGACTTCACCATTGGATGTGGAGGGTTTTGAACATGAAATGCACTTCACAGTGCATTATGGGATTGGTCTGGACTGATACATGGTAAGTCGATGGACAACACCATCAGTTGAGGAGGGATCTGAACCTGAAATGCACTTCACTGTTCACTACAGTTTGGGGCTCAACTGATGCATGGTAAGGAGCTAGATCTTACAAGTGGCTGTGGAGGGATTTTAACCGGAAGAACACTTTACAGTGCATCAGAGGTTGAGTCTGGACTGACGTCATACGTGTTGATGGACAACACCAGTGACTGTGGAGGGATTCAAAACTGATTTGGCCTTTACAATGCATCAGAGATTGGGGCTGGACTGATGCCAGATAAATTGAAGGCAACACCATTATTTTTTCATTTTAAACAATAAGCAACTGCGTATTAGGGAAAAAACTCAAGTGCAGAGCATGAGACAAACATGCTACTGATCCTAACCCACTTATCATCCATAACACAGGGAGCAACATGCCACATAGATTTTAACATAGCCATAATCCAAACGTAAACTCTTTAAAAAGTAACTAAAGATGCTGAATTCATGTGACCTCATCTAGTACATGCACAAGAAATACTCTCTCCCATCAGGAATGCCATCTGGATCCATAAGATGTGATCACACAGGATGACCAGAAATTATCCCCAAATGAACAAAGTAACAACTATGAAAACTTTTATCATAAATAAAAATAAAAACAAATAAAGTAAAAACAGATTGCAAATCGAGGTTTTGGCACCAAAACGAAGTGAGTATTTTAGGATCAGAGCAGCACCTCCATCTTGAAACTAAGTTTCCAGTCGCCATGCTCTTCCTGCACCAGTGTGTGCTCTGACTGGTTAATGGAAATAGTGACGTGTACAATAAGCATAGAGCAAGCATGGCAACAGTAAGGATCAATATGGCCAAATGGTGATGCACTACAGAGCTAGGGTGGGTGCAGATGAGAGCTGCGACCCCTAACTGAAACATCCAAAAAAAAAAAAAAAAATCACTGTACACTCCAGAGCCCAGAGAGCCACTTTCCCTCCAGTGACGGTTGTAAAAAAATACGAGTCCTTGCTTGAATGCTAAACAAGGATTTATTCTAATGTTTCAGGCACACACATTGAATAGAACAGTGGAAGGCACAACAAAAGATCTGCGTGCAGGTTCCCTGGTGCTTCAGCAACTAAGGCTTCATCAGGGGGATAGTGCCGGCATCTAAGACAATCCCTTTATTCCAATTAAATTCAGAATTGATGATGTCAGAAAATCCAACCAATGACAGAGCTCGATTTTTAAATACAGAAATATTCAGCTCACTTAGTGGTATAAATGGACTAATAGTTATAACAATCATGATATCAGTGACAACATGTTATTGTAGAAATATACCCCAAAAGACAAAAAAAAACAACAAAGTGGTGACGGCCAATCGGATTGCTCGAATAAAAAAAATATGTAAGTTATGAAATTAATTATAGTGTCAACCTGATCAGCTTAACATGTTACACTAAAACAAAATGATTTGTTGTTACAATACAAACCAATGGCAGAATGAACATAATACATTTTTCACAGCACATGCAAAAAATAGTAAATTTATTTATTTATGTACTAAGGCTTGTTTTCTCAAAATAGCCAATGGGAGCATATATTATATTAAGTAAAATCAGTAAGGGTACGATGTCCCCTATTAGCTGGTACAACTCAATTCATCAAATGTAAACAAATGCTTGAGCTGCACCAAGAGAAAGATATGGACGTCAATCGGCATCATCAGGCACTACAGCACATGATTTAGGACGCCATATGGCATCATCAGGAAAAAGAAGTGTGTTTTTTTATGACGCCATATGGCGTCATCAGGAAGGAATGAGCTAATTAGCAATCGGTAGAAGGCACTTAAGACACCTGACTGATGCACTTAACACCTGGATGAGTAGCTGTGAAAGGGTTCTGACTGCCATTACAAATCGCCTGCAAGGTTCATTATAACAGCCATGTTTTGCATGCGCTGCAATAGAAAATGGCTTTTGGTTTTTGTTTTCTGTATGTCACATGCGGCTATCCATTAATATAAGCATAGACAGTATAAGTGACACATACTGTATTGTATTTATATAAAAGGAAATTGCAGTTAAATCCTTTTTTGCCAGCTGATTTCCTTTTTCACGATGACAAAAAGGGATTTGCGAAAAAGGAACTTCTCAAGTGGCAAAAAAGGATTTAAATAGATGAAAAAAAAGTTTGGAGGCCATGGGAGCTTTAACAAAATACACACTGAAGCTCATCAGCTCTCGATGAGCAAGATATATGTTTGGATGTCTGTAGAAGACACCCCTGGGCACAATTATGACAGTTTGTTGTGCGAAGAAAAAGAAAACAAGATGGCGGCTCACGAAAAAAGGATTTTTTTTCTGGTGAAAAAGGGCTGGCTTTTTATGAAAAAGGATCCTTTTTTGTGAGACCAAATTCCTTTTTTGTTCCAGTCCTCTATCCTGAAGAGTGATATTACCATTGAAAATAAAGGGAACTTAAAAATTGAATAACTTGGCAACAGATTAATATTTTTTCACCAAACAAATGCAAGGCAATTCTGTGACCCAAGCTGTTTCTACCATGAAAAAAATCACACCAAAATTCCACACCATCTAGGCATGAGGCAATGAGTAAAAAAATACAAAAAAAGGTGAATTTTAAGGTTTTTCCACTATATGGATCTCAAAATCTGCACATCTGATCAGAACAAAACTTTACACATCAAGACGTCTACCCCACAAGACAATGCATGGCAAATTTTGTACAAATCTGTTGAATGATGCAAAATCTGAGGTTTAACATTAAAGTGCCTACTCAACCCTAACCATAGGGGCACAATCGTGCCCCTATAATATATATAAATTGCAAAAAAACTGTGTTAATGAGCTAGTTGGGGTTCCAGTCACAAAATTAGAGAAATGTGGCATTAGGGATTCCAAACTTAACATCCCACCTCCACGCTGTGCACACTAACAGGTGTCGGGGGTGTGCCTGTGGGTTGACAGCCCTAACGCCCCATTCTATAAGTAAGTAAATAAACTGAGATAGGTACAGTATAGAATAAAGGGATGAGTGTTAGGGCTGACAATCAGAAGGCACACCCTGACGCCCGTTGGTGTGTGCAGTATGGAGGTGGGGTGTTAGGTTTGGAAACCCTAATGCCACATTTCCCTACTTTTTTGGCTGTAACACTAAATAAAGCATTAACACAGTTCTTTTGCAATTTATTTCCTCACTTTTTGAGATAGTGTAATCATATCCTTATTCCCCTATGGGAGCACAGGGCTAGATGCGTGTGTGTATGTAGCTGCAGAAGCACAGGGCTTTCTGGGCCCTGCACTTCCATTTATAGGACAACAGTGACCAAATTTGTCAGCACAGCCAACATATTACCCCACCTCATGTACCCAGTACAGAATATTTTCGAATCCCTGCCAAAAATGAAAATTACGTACCTACCGTAATTCTTGATCTTCTTGGACGAGTCTCCCCCACTCATTCACACTAGTGGGATTAGCGCCGGAGGCACTAGGACCCATCGGGAGCAAACTTTTTGCTGGAGGGTCGGCGTGAGAGATGGCGCCATGCACGAGCAGCGGCTCGAGCGGCAATGACTATCTCGGCGACGACCCTCCAACCGCCTCAGTACCTTTTTTACCAAGGAGGTGCAGCGCAACTAACGTAAAGAATAAATCTAACCTTAAAAAACGGACATAAGATAGTCCGTACGACCCGTGTAAGAAGGGTCAGCAAAGAAGTCTTCACGGCCTAAAGATTTGAGGAAGTGAAGACCAACACAGCAGTGAGCTCGGGGGATGGAGGGTGGGCGTGTGAATGAGTGGTGGAGACTCGTCCAAGAAGATCAAGAATTACGGTAGGTACGTAATTTTCATATCTTCCTGGACATAAGTCTCCACCACTCATTCACACTAGTGGGAGAGTACCAAGCTGATAATCCCCCAAAAGGGTGGCAGGAGAGCCAGAGCTCACGCGACTAAGATAGAAGTCCATTAAGGATAGTTCTGCCGAATGCGGAATGCGCCTGGCATGAACATCCAGTGCATAATGCTTAACGAAGGTATGCACTGAGCTCCAGGTGGCGGCGTTGCAGATATCTGCAATTGGAACATTGCGAATTTCCGCTAGGGATGCCGCGACCGCCCTAGTAGAGTGAGCGTACACTCTACCTTCTAATTTAACTTGAGCCATGGAATAGCAATGTCGAAGGCATGCCACTAACCATGATGAGATGCATCTGATAGCGACAGGTTGACCCAGCCGGGTGTCGCTGAAAGAAACAAACAGTTGCTGAGTCCTGCGAAAATTCTTGGTTCTATCTAAATAGAACCGCAAGGCTCTCTTAACATCCAAGGAATGAAGAGATCGTTCCCCTTCATTTTGGAAATTAGCAAAGTAAGAGGGAAGTACCAGAGGTTGGTTTAGATGGAATTCTGACACAACCTTGGGAAGAAATTTAGGATGAGTATGGAGAACTACCTTGTCTTTATGGAATACAGTATATGGAGGGTCCGTAACCAGGGCATGTATCTCAGAGACCCTGCGGGCTGAGGTAATGGCCACCAGGAAGGCAGTCTTCCAGGTAAGAAATTTTAGCTCACAGGTAGCTAGGGGTTCGAAAGGCTTCCGAGTGAGCATGTCCAGCACCAGGTTAATGTCCCAGGCTGCAACTGGACGCTTAACAGGGGGTCTGGTATGAAGAATCCCCTTAAGAAATCTCTTCACCATAGGTAACTGAGCCAGAGTCAAGGAAGAAACCGGCTCATGGAACGCTGAGATGGCACTAAGGTGAACTTTAACTGTGGAGTACTGGAGACCTGAGTTTGATAGGTCCAAAGATACTCCAGAACCTTGTCAGGAGGACAGGAAAAGGGATTCAAGAGGACTTTGACACCAGAGAAGAAACGTTTCCATTTGGGCGTACGTTTTCGGTGGCTGGCTCCAAGCAGCCAGAAGGATGTCTGAGACTCTCGAGGGGCGTTGAACCGATTCACTTCTACCTCTTCAGGAGCCAAGCATGAAGGTGAAGTGATTTCAGGTTGGGATGGACCAACGAACCCTGAGTCAAAGATTGATTTGCAAGGGAAGTGGTCTCGGGAGGCTGCCAACATACTGTTGAGTAGAGGAAACCATAGTTGCCGAGGCCAGGAGGGAGCAATGAGAATCATTTTGGTCCCCTGAGACTCGAACTTGAGGAGTACTCTCTGGATTAGAGGAAGTGGTGGAAAGGCGTAAAGAAAGTGTTTTGTCCACTTGAGCCTGAACGCATCCTGATAGAAAATGCCAGGCCCTGGATTTCTGGAGCAGAAGAGAGGCAGTTTTGCGTTGAGTGGGGATGCAAAAAGGTCCAGGTCTGGAGTCCCCCACTCTTCAAACAGTGACCGAGTTACGGCTGGATCGAGAGACCACTCGTGAGGGTCTGCCTCCGTTCTGCTGAGGTGATCTGCTAGGTCGTTTTGTATACCTGGCAGATAAACCGCTTGAATCAGAGACTTGTGCTCCAAGCACCACTCCCACACCCTCATTGCTTCCCTGCAAAGGGGATAAGAATGAGCACCGCCTTGCTTGTTGATGTAATACATCACAGCTTTGTTGTCCGTTTGAAGGAGAATGTTCTTGTGACAAAGGACATCCTTCAGAGCTCGGATCGCATAGAGGACCGCTCTCATCTCCAGGACATTTATGTGGAGATGAGTTTCGAACTGAGTCTATACACCTTGAGTGTGGAGGGAGTGACAGTGAGCTCCCCATCCCATTAGCGATGCATCTGTGGTGATGCAAATCTGATGATCCGGGGGAGCAAAGGGGAATCCTTCCAGGAGATTGCTCTCTTGAGACCACCAGCTGAGAGACCTTTGAAGGGGCTCCGTCACCTTGATGGGATAAGACTGGGGGTGAGAGGTCGGAGACCACTGAGTGGAGAACATCCATTGGGTGGTTCTCATGTGCAACCAGGCCAGGGGTACAGTGAACACCGAGGACGCCATGAGACCCAACATGCGTTGCATCGAGAGAGCTGTAACCGATTAGTTCTCCCCGATGTAACGGGCCATCCAAAGGATGTCGAGTCTTCTGTCCTCTGGAAGGAAAGCCTTCACGGAAGAGGTGTCTAGAAGCGTCCCTATGAAAAGGAGCCTCTGGGAGGGCTGCAGTTGTGATTTTTTCAAATTCAGCAGAACTCCCATGGACGTAAGAAGACGAGAAGTCGTTTACACGGCTTCCAAAGTCCCTTGGCTGGAAGGGCTTGCTAGAAGCCAATCGTCCAGGTAGGGAAACACTCGGAGTCCGATCTTCCTGAGATGTGCCGCGAGAACTGCACAACACTTTCTAAAAACTCACGGCACCGAGGATAGCCCAAAGGGCAGGAGAACTGATAATGCTGACCCAAAGCTACAAACCTGAGGAACTTGCGGTGGGTCGGGTGGATGGGGATATGCTGGTAAGCGTCCTGCGTATCCAGGGAGGCCAGCCAGTCATGCTGATGCAGCAAGCGTAACAGGGTACCTAGGGAAATCACTTTAAATTTCTCCCTGGGGAGAAATTTGTTTAACTTTCTGAGGTCTAGAATGGGGCGCATCCCCCCAGATTTCTTTGGAACCAGAAAGTAATGGGAGTAGAACCCTGTGTTTCGCAGATGCGGGGGCACCAGTTCTATTGCCCTGTTGTTTAGAAGGCCCTGGATCTCGGCGGTGAGGAGGTCTGACTGAGAGGCCGACAACCTGGGTTGTCGTCTGGGAGGACAATTCGGGGGGGTTTCCAAGAAATTGAGAGAATAACCCTCGAGAATTATCCGAAGGACCCATTTGTCCGAAGTTATGGACTTCCACTGGTTGTAGAAGTACATCAGACGACCTCCCACCGGAGGAGAAAGTTCCACCTCGGGCAATGTGGATGGAACTTGGGCCAGCAATTCATAAGGTGGCGCTGGGGGCTTTAGGCCCTTGCGCTTTCTGCTGCGTCTTCTTTTGAGGTTGGGCAGGTTGGCTTTTATGGAAGCTTCCTCTGCCTCTGCCTCGAAAGGACTGACGACTATGAAACTGACGTCTGTTCACATGCCCCGAGAGGGGCAGGCAGAGTCTGCCAACTTAATGGCTGATCTAGTCTTCTGAGTGGCCTCTAAGGCTTGCTCCACCTGAGGGCCAAAAGATAGGAGCCATCAAAAGCAGCCCATTACCTGCTGCTGAGCATCATTCGTAGCCAGAAGCACGCAGCCAGGAATGGCGCCAGTACAAATACCCGCGGCTGCTGAGCGAGAAGCAGTGTCAGCGTCCATGGCGGCTTTGACCTGTTGGTTATTGGACTCAATACCTCTAACAACGGTCAGAAGAAGCTCTGACTTGGAGTCCGAATCTGGAAGAGCTTCAACCATTCTTTTCATAGAGTGCCACAGGATATACTCATACTGAGAAAATAGCCTTGATAACTGGCACACCATACTTAGAGTGGAGGCAGCAAAGACTCTCTTACCTAATGTATCAATCTTACGAGACTCTTTGTTAATAGGTCAAGCTGTTGTAGTTTGAGGAAGAACGACCTTGTCATTCTCTGCCAGGACTACAATAGGATCCACAAAGGCTTGGGATGCCAAAATGGGATGATCCTTGGGAGCTGAATACTTCTTATCAATGGATTTAGCCACTGAGGGAATAAGAGCAGGATTATTCCATACCATTTGAGACAGCGTCTCGAAGGAAGGCTGGATCGGAGGAGTCAAATCCGTAGGGATCTCTGAAGCATGAAGATACTGGAGTCTTAATATCTTCCCAGGATCGATGTCTGTAGTCTGGAGAGAAAGAGTGGATCTCAGGTTCTTCAACAGAGACTTAAAGGACAGGTCCGCGACCACAGGCTCTGTAGCAAAGAAAGATCCTGTTTCCTCCACTTCATCACCCAACCGAAGGTCTGGGTCAGGCTCAACATCATCTCCTGATGGTCCAGGAAGGACTGTTTGGACAGGAAAGGAGTGAAAATTAGGAGAGGAGGAAATAGCAGAGAAACAAGGAGAGTCCCCGAGGGCCCCCAGCTCCGAGAAGGAAAAACGGGTTGAAAACGGCACCGAGGAGGGGCACGGCACCGAAGAGGCACGCAGCACCACAAGCGGCACCGCAAGCGCCCCCGGTGGCGCCGCAAGAGCACACGGCCCCTCTGACGGCACCGCCAATGGTGCCGCCCAACCAAGCGGCGCCGCAGATGGCACCGCAAGACCAAGCGGCACTGCAGACGGCACCGCCAGACCAAGCGGCGCCGACAACGGCACCACCAGACCAAGCAGCACCGCCGACGGCGCCACCAAACCCGACGGCACCGCCGGCAGCGCCGCAAGACCACACGGCGCTGCGGACGGCACCGCAAGGCCCAGCGGCACCAAAACCGGCGCCGACAAGCCAACAGACCCCGCGGAAGGTGCCGGGAACGCCCCAGGAACCTGGAAAGCTAGAGAAGGAAAAAAACCAGGAGATAAGGGCATCAGTGTGGCCCCCTGCACCGCAGCCATGTGAGGGGGAAACACCTAAGCACGGAGTCGCTGGCACCGAAGAAGGCGCTGCGCGACTAGGAAGGTCCAACCGCCCTACCTGATCACCGGAGAAGCCCGAGGGCTCCATGGCAACCAAGCCAGGCAGAAGAACCAACCTCCGAGCCCATCGCTCCATAAGAGCGGCCCACTGATGAAACTGCTCATCTGGAGCCCTACCTATAGGCAGGAGGGGCTCCGATGTCGGGGACGACGGTTACGAGGTAAGCGTCCAGAGAAGAAGGAGACGGCAACGCAACGATAACCCGACCATCGGCCTTGAACATACCAGAGGCGACCTCGAGTGATGCCTTCTCTTTTAACCTGTGGGGTCAAGAAGAGCTCGAGGCCGAACGGTGCCGAGAATGCACTGCTATTTTTATGCCGACGGGGATCACCATCCCCCGGCATCGACTGACCGTTGTCGGAACCCCGCTGAGGAGAAGGAGGCTGACCGACCCAGCCCGCTGACTGAACAGCTTACAATAAGTCTCCGCATCAGTACCTGACCTGCTCATGGTCGCACCTCGCCCAGTAGGCCGAGACTTCTTCAAGTGTTAAATTTAAAATATTAGAAAAATTTAATGAAAATAGAATAAAATTAAGCGATACTACTATCGTGATAATGTTACAAAAAATAAACCGAAAACTATGCGCTTAGTTTGAAGTTTGACTCCCGACAGGCGGCGGCGTTGTCACTGAAGCGCACTCAGCGAGAAAAAAAAGACTGAAGGCGGTTGGAGGTGGAAATACCGAGATAGTCATTGCCGCCGAGCCGGGCTCCGGGCGCCCATCTCTCGCGCCGACCCTCCAGCAAAAAGTTTGCTCCCGATGGGTCCTAGTGCCTCTGGCGCTAATCCCACTAGTGTGAATGAGTGGTGGAGACTTATGTCCAGGAAGATCATAATTCGTGCAAGTGCGATGCCATTCTGTGCCACAGGTGTGAAAACACATTTTGGGCAAGATTTGAAAAATGACAGCTGTGACATAAATGAGGTGGGGTAATAAGAAGGCTATATTGAAAATCTAGGGTCAAAATATTTAAAATTTCCAAATTTTCGAGCGGGCGTAGCAAAATTGCAATGAATGGTCATAACTTTGGCATTTTTTCATATTTTGACACCAAGGGCCAGATTCTAGAAGGGTTACACCTGGCATAACAGCAGTTATGCCAAGAAGAATGTTGCATGTAGCAACTTACGCCAGCAGTTGAGATATGCACGATTCTACAAAGTGGCCTGCGACATGTCGCAGGCCACTTGCACCAAACACCAGTTACGCCACATAAACCCACTGCGACATGGCACTAGGGGGATTACAGCAGCAGTTGTACCCCATTCTAGAAGGGCAGCCACAAAGTCCCCACGTTGGGATTCTACAAGAACCCCCGGAGGAGAACCGGCAACGTAAGTTACACCAGCATTTAGCTGGTATATCTTACGGATGCCCCTGGGGGTCCTGTAGACCCGTTGGCTGTCCAGCAGTCAGTGCTTGGTTTCCCTCCCCCCATGCCAGGCAAACACCAGCAGGGCCCCACAGGGATACCTATACCCCCAGTCCATGAAATACCCATTGGCAGAAGCCCAGCAGGGTGGCACTGCCATCCCCCACCCGTGCCCCGAACCGCAAGTCGCCGGCCGCATATGCAGCACAAAGCCAGCCCTCATAGTCTACTGGCCCCCCAATCAGTATACAATGAATAATGATTTCCACATCCCTGGTAGTCTAGTGGCCCCCACCCAGCCGTGCCAGCCCCCCAGCACCCCCTACCCATCCCCAGCTGGTGACTGGCACAGCCCACCTCTCACCACCATGGCCAGCCACCGACTGAGTCCATTATCAGCATGTACTGAAAGGCGCACTCAGATATTAATATCTGGGTGCGTCTTCTGACCTCAACTGATACTGAAACTCAGTTGGTGATTGATAAATAATGATGAAAACTGTCTCCGGTGCCCGGCAAGATAAGGTGAAATGCTGATGAAGCTAACATGAGTGAGGCTCTAAGCTACAAGGGAAATGAACTGAACTTTAATTTATTTATGTTGATCTTGGGGGGGCCACTAGACTACCAGGGAATAGACAGACTTTATTTATGTTGATCATGGGGGAGTCGCTAGACTACCAGGGATGTGGGGATCATTATGTGTTATATACTGATCGGGAGGGCACTAGACTACCAGGGCAGGCTTTATGCCACATTTGCAGTGGATGACTCAGGGGTCAGGGCATGGGTGGGGGGATGACAGTGCCACCCTGTGGGGCATTTAACAACATGGGTTTCGGGAGGCTGGGGGTGTGGCAGCCCTGTGGGGAATAGCTATGGGGGATTTGGGGCCAGTTGTTTTGGCCAGCACTGCAGGGCACATACAGATGGTTGGGAGGGCAGGGGGTGTAGGTTGTGGCTTGCTGGGCAGGGGGGTGCACTTGCAACCTGCAGCAGTGGTTGCAACATGCTGGCCAGGTATGCCCTCTGTGTGGCGTACCTTGCCACATGTCGCAAGCCGCAGGACTTTGCTGCAGAGACCCTGCCCCTTCTAGAATAGGGAGCATGGTCAATGTCACAGTTGCAGGTGGCGCAAGTTGTGTTCAGCGACAACTTGCACCACCCTTCTAGAATCGGCCCTCAAATGTTTAACATGGTCTTTTTATGACTTCACCTCATAAATCGGATAGGTGAAAATGTTCAAATCCATGCCAAAATGCCATTCCCACCACAGGTCTGAAAACACATTTTGGACAGGATCTGAAAAATGATAGCTGTACTGTTCATGAGGTAGTGTGAAAAAATGGCTGTGTTGAAAATTTGGAGTCAAAATATTGAGAATTATCAAAGTTATACTCATGTTTAGTAAAATTTAAATGAACACACATAACTTGGCCATTTTAAGGAATTTGTTCACCAAATTTTCAACATGGCCTTTTTGGGACCCCACCTAATAAACACTAGAGGTGAGATTTCATTATGAGGTCCCAAAAGATGATTCTGCACAGTGACTGTGAAATCAACTTCTGGGGCCAATTAATGAAATGACAGTGACAGTGTACATGAGGTGGGGTCCCAAAAAGGTCATGTTGAAAATTTGGTGAAAAAATTCCTAAAAATGGCAAAGAAATGAACAAAAGTTCAAAATGACATTGAAATACATTATACAGCACTTTCCTTGATTCTTCATGGAGTCATAGATTAGTACAAGTTCTGGAGGCCAAAGCCTATAATGAACTTGCCACCATTAATCTCTAATGGTGGAAAGAGTATTTTTTATCCCCCATATATTGGTCAAGTTTCCTTTTAAACTGTTCCACATTATCGCTCATAACAATGTTACTTGGTAAAAAATTCCAAATGGGGGAATGCTCTGGGTAAAGAAATTAGACCGCCTTGTTGTTCTACATACTGTACTTTTCAGTATAAATTTATGTGACCTAGTAATGTTGTTTGCTACCTGTTTTTCTAAGCGAATTGTGTTTAGTGTAGAATCTTTTTGAAAGGCTTTAAAGGTATAAATCAAATCACCTCTTAAGGCTCTGTATTCCATGGAGTACAGTCCTAGGGCTTTAAGTCTTCCCTCATAATTTACATTTGTCATATTTATTTATTTAGTTAGTTTTTGTTGACCGGGTAAGTACACTAGACAAATCCTGCCTATTTTCAGGCACGACCCGGGGGAGGGGGATACAGATGAATGCTAACTGACCTTGAACCAGATTAAGCTGTTGGTGGTATTTTTAGTGAATGAGGGAAATTTGGCCAGGACACCGGGGAAATTCCCCTACTCGTCAGAGGGGGAACCTCTGTCCAAGATGGCGGACGCACCCTTGTCTTCTGAGGAGGGAGCTATGGAGGTGGGAGATTTGATCTCTGCTCCTACCTCTGAACAAATGGAGACCACGATGCCAACAACTGATATTTTGCCTGTTGCTGTTCCTACTTCAACTTTAAGTTCTGCTGCTCATACTAAGGCTGCTATACCTAGCCCTCTGCTTACTTCTGATGGAACTGACTTGCTGACTTGCGTGCCTACAGTCGACTTACTGGAGGATTTTACTTCATCTGATTCTGAAAACCACTGTTTGACAGCACAAGAGATCCAGGAGCGTTTTGCAATGGCGGAGCGCCATTTTGCTAGTGCAAAACTGAAAATGCACAGAGATCTGCAACGCCTGAGAGCCAACGGCACAGATGCATCATCCACTCGGGTGGAAGTTCTTGAAGATTTACCTGACTTGTCTCCTTTACTGCCTGTTGCTGTGACAGGCTCTGACCCGACTAGTGTGTCGGGAGCTGAAGCCCTACTGCCTGCTCCCCTGCCGCCTGCAGTACAAACGGATTTGGTTTCCTTTTCACGACCTGCTTCCATTACATCACAGAGTTCCTCACATGTACAAGACTTATCTACAGTAAATGCTCCCCTGCCACCTGCAGTACAAACAGATTCGTTTTCCTTTTCACTACCTGCTTCTATTTCATCGCAGAGCTCCCTACATGTACAAGAATCATCTACAGTAAATATTAATAAAGAACCTACCTGGACTGCTGAATCGGCGCTGAGAGGTGCTGGCAGGGTCCAGGATACTGTCCCAGGAAGTTGGAAGTCTGGTCCTTCTCCAATTCTGTCCCCCTGCCCTGAAGATTTTCCAGAGCTACAGAGCAAGATAGGTGCTTCAAAGGTCACTACTGACCCCTTGTGTCTCCCTCATGAACTGGAGCTTACACAGAACCCTGTGTTGGATTATCTGAAGGGTTCTCCACCTCAGACTCCTCTTTCTACTACTCTATAGAGCTCTGGCTCCCCACCACCAGCCCCCAAAATATCGGGACCAAAACGTTCATATTCTTCTCTCTTCAAATTTCCAATCCAGGCTGCTAAGAGACACAACGCTGTTCGCTTGGCATACTGGGGGGGGGTTACCTGAGCCACCTTATCGGGTCTATGTGGCACGTACGCTTCTAAAGGATTCTTTAAAATTCTTTTCCCATGAAATATATGCGTTAATTCATATCTCTGGTGAAACCACGTTTGACATTAGATTCCAAACATCTAGAGGACTGGAGCGTTTTTGGTCAAAGTATAATTCTCTGCGGACTACTGCATTATGGACCCCATTTCAGGCTATTCCTCTTTCTAAACCTACTTTTAAGACGATCACTATTCTGTTTCGTAATCAGGGAGTTGAGGTGGAGGATGTTGTGTATTGGCTGAAACAGCGTTGTGATGTCCAGGGACAGCCTGAAGCCATTTTGGATACCGAGAACATTTGGACTGGGGGATGGAAGTTTAAAGTCTTGTTACAATCTAATGATTCTGGGGCTGTACATCTGCCTAACTCTTTTTTCATAGGCCGAGATGGGGGGGTCTTGTTCTACCCGGGTCAGCCGAAGGCTTGCTATCAGTGTGGTGACCCTGCACATCTTAGTAATGTATGTGATAAAATGAAATGCAACGTCTGTGGGGAATGGGGCCACGTAGGGGTACACTGTTTGAATGAATGTAGATGTAACCTATGTGATGAACAGGGGCACACCTTTCAGAATTGTAAATGGGCTGCGCATAACCAGGAATTTCACGATGGTGGAGTGGACCAGCACTTTATTATTACACAGGCGCAAAGGCCTGCCTCAGACCACCTTGGCTTTACTCTCCCTAGGGCAGCCTAGCCTTACTGCAGGCTTCAGTGCCTGTTGTATCCTCTGAGGTCATACCTCAGATGGTTTCCTCATGGATGACCCTTGCCTGAGATTTCTCCTGTCCCTGATCCTGCCCAGTCTAATTTTTCCTGTTCAGGACCCGGTCCCAGGTCCAAGTACTATGCCCCGAGTGCTTACAAGTGTCATACATAGAAGGTCACTGAAAATAACCTCGGGTTGCACCATCTCCTCAGTGGTCCGGAACCCCCAGTGCTCTTATCTAATTCTTCTGAACTTCTCCAACCCCTTTCTGATGACACTGGAGGTGAGTCGGACTCTTCCTCCATAGCTTCTTCTCTCCCTGATGGTACCACTGACCCTGAGTTGCAACTTGGCACTGGCCTCTCTCAGAAGTGAAAGGCCAGAGTAGAACTTAAAGGGAAGAAGGTGGTTGGGAAAAGGAAATTGTAAAATGTATTTTTTGTCTGTTTTCCTTTTTTTGTTGCTATGTTTCACTTTGTTTGCCATACTATTAATGTAAATAATATGAAGCGTATGGCTAAAAGGAGATAGATTTTTTCCTTTCTACGGCTTTTGCCTTTGGGTTTAATTTTATTACAGGATACAAGATTTCATACTACACCCGAGATCCGACAAGCACAACAGGACTGGTTACTGGGTCCTTCTTTTTGGTCGATTGGTCAGGATTCTTGTTCGGGACTGGGAATATTAATTAATATCCCAGACTTCAGTTTGCTAAAATTGTTTGATGTAGCCCCTGGTAGGGCGCTTATTATAGATTTTGTCATTGGGTCCTGTCCTTACCGGGTGATAAACATTTATGCCCCTCAAATCAAAACTGAACGCATAGCTTTATTTACTTTGCTTCGTCTTTATTTACATACTTCCTTTCAGGTATTGTTTGCTGGTGACTTTAATTGTGGCCTGAGTCTTCAGGATAAGAGCTCCTTGCTGCTACAAAGAAACTGTTTTGTGATTCCCACAATTGGGTAATTGGTTCGAGTCGCCCATCAACGGACTCTTATCTCTCCTTTACTACACAACACACCCTACCTTCCAAAAGGGTAAACTAGCCACATGTATTGATTATGTGTTTTCCTCTCCTACAGTACCAATTATTTCTGCCAAAGTTCAAGCGGTTGAGTTTTCTGATCATAAGCTGCTTTCTGTTGGTTTTGGTTCTGTTGTCTCTTCCCGTAAAGGTCCAGGTATTTGGAAATTCAACACATCTTTGTTGCAGATTCCGATGTTTATGCAGTCCCTCCTGTCCTTCATACAAGCCCATAAATCTTTTTTTATTTGTTATGAAGATCCTGTTCAGTGGTGGTTAGACACGAAACATGATCTGGTCACTTTTTTAAAAACTTACAGTTGTTTAAAATGTAGGAGGGAATACCTAGACTATTTGCAGAAAAGGGTACATTTTTAGTCATTATTAACCATAGCATACACACCGGGGCAAGACCTTACTCAACAAATAAAAGTCCTACAGAATGATATGTTGACTTTCCAATTACGGCAATCACAACTTTATTACCAACATAAATTCTGTACTGTTGGAACACGTGATGTTATTTCTCCTTTGGAATATAATTCCCGTCAGTCCGCCCGAAAAAATATGACGTGTCTTCTAAATTCAGAAGGGACCTTATGTTCCTCACAAACTGAGATTTGTCATATTGTAACGAAGTACACTACAGCCCTTTTTCTCCCTCCTGCTGTGGCTGGTAACAGTGCGACTATGTATAGTGGCCTTGATATCCCAGCTCCCTCACAGCTATGTCAGGACCAGGCTTGTTCTCCTATCACGGAGCAGGAGTTGACACTGGCTATTTCTTCATTACCTGTACAGAGAACTCCTGGTCCAGATGGTCTCCCTGCTGGCTTATATAAGGTGCTGGGTGACCATTTGGCCACAGAACTTACATCTGTGTTTAATTCTCTGTTAACATGTGAATCTCTCCCTTTGGAATTTACTAAGGGTACTTTGATTTACATTCATAAACAGAAAGGTGATATCCATTCTCTAGAGAATTGGCAACCTTTATGTATGTTGAACACCGACTTTAAGCTCTTAACGAAAATTATTGTGAAGCATTTGGTGAGGATAGCGGAGGTGGTTTTGCATCCTGCCCAATCCTGTTCTGTGCCTCAAAGTAGAATTTCTGATCATTTGATCCTCTTACGAGAATTATTTTCTCATGACTATGCAGGTCTGGCTTCGGGACTTCTTGTCTCCGTAGATCAGAAGGCTGCTTTTGATTCGGTTAGGCATGATTTTTTATGGGAAGCACTTCGTTTTCTGCATGTACCTGATGTTATGGTATGCTGGATTCGTGCTTTCTATAGAACGGCTACTGTTGTGCCTGTAGTGAATGGTTGGATAGGACCTATGATCCCCATAAAAAGGGGGGTTCGTCAGGGCTGTTCTTTAAGCCCGTTGTAATATGTATTTTTTCCTGATGTTTTGCTCCGTCGGCTGAATACTAATTCTCAGATTCAGTCTATTTCTAGTTGTGCCTTATGCTTGCCTTGTAAGGCAATTGCATATGCAGATGATGTTTGTTTTATTGTAGCTGAAGCAGCCTCAGTGGTTCATTCTCTCCGTGAGTGCTCTATTTTTGGAAACTTCTCTGGTGCTGTTTTAAATTACACTAAAAGTTTGGTTATTTGGGTCGGTTCAGTAACCTCCCCCTCAGACCGTATTGGCCCGTTATGTTTAGTTGAGGGCCGTATTCACATTTTGGGAATTTTTTTTGGGACACAGGACTCAGAATTGTTTAACTGGAATGTTAAACTGCAGCAAGGTAAACTTCAGGTGGCCTCCTGGAACCGGGGGCAGATAGGGAAAAAAAAACGTGTTTTCTTAATTAAAAACTATTTGATCTCTACTTTCCTTTTTCTGAGTTATGTATTCCGTATTCCATGACAGCTAGAAACTGCTGTCTTTAGCCTGTTTTTTTAGGCTCTTTGGGGTAGTAGGTTAAACCCGATAAAGCGGAATATCACTTATTTACCTATCCCTGAGGGTGGCGTTTGTATGGTTAACCCTTTGTTATTTTTTTCTTGTATTTTTTTCACTGCAAACCTTAGGCCTTTATTGATTCATGCCCAAAGGGGGTGGGAACCTTGGTTTTATGACTCTTGCAGGATTTGGTTTCTTCAATGGGAAACTAATTCCTTAACTGTGTTAAGACAAACTGTTGGTATACCAACTTACGTAAAACATATGTTTTTACGTCTCAAACAATGGAAGGTGTCTGTTCAGATGTTATTAAATCATTCACATAAAGTTTTATATAAGAAATTACTCCTGACGGTTTGTGCTGTATCAGTACCCTTCGATAAGTGTCCTGGTCAACACCTCCCTTCCCTTTTGTTATTGTGGAAATGTAAAAGGGTTCCAGCCAAAATGTGGGATTTTCATTGGCTTTCATGCCATGAAAAGATTAATGTAAAATCAAATCATAAACATAAGCAGTCCCAAGATAGAATGTGTTCTCGCCTATTATGTATTACAGAACTTGAAACTATCCCTCATTTATTTTTGGACTGTTCTTTTATCAAAACATGGTGGTCCTTTTTGGCACAGGCATGGGATACCCCCTTGCTTCAGTCGGTTACTTATTTGAATCCTGTATACTGGGTTTTTTCTCCCCAGTGGTCAAAATGTCACCAGGACACTTTAAACCTTGTTTTCGTCTGCATTAAATGGAATATTTGGATGGTGCATTGCATATTTTCTTTACAGCAAAAGGACTGCTCCTATTTGGAGCCGAAAAAAAGATTGTACAAGATTTAAAAGAAATTTATGAGCATGAACGTACTCTATACTCAGATATGACACTTTTGGAACTTTGGAAAGCTCTTCCTTGGATCACTGACTCTGATTTTGCAGTTACCTCAATGATTGTATAATACTTATCCTGTTTTTCCTTTGTTTTGTATTATGCTTTGTGTATTATTGTACGATTTTTGTCTCAATAAAACTCTCCCCTACTCTTTTCGATAAGTGCCATGGGATCTTTAACAGCCACCTGAACTACTACCAATCCAGGCAGATGGGACCTCGGTTTAACATCTCATCTGAAAGATGGATGTTTCATTCCCCCAGTAATTTTACACTGGACCTTTTCTATCATTACTTTATTTCCAATGGAGGTAGGAGCATAAAAGGGAGCACAGTATTCCAGGTGCGGACACACTGGGCTTGAATAGAGTGGGAGGATAACCTCAGGCTTCCTACTTTTAATGCACCTGTTGATACAACCTATGATTCCATAGAATTTTTTGACTGTTTTCTTTGTATGCGTGTCAAACTTTAAATCATCTGAGACTATGACGCCATGATCATTTTCCTCTGTTGTTACTTCCAATTGTACGTCATTCAATTTATAACTTGCCCTGATGTTATTTGTGCCAAGGTGCATTACTTTGCACTTAGCCTCATTAAAAGTAATTTTGTTTTCTACCGCCCAGTCAGATAGTATATTCAGGTTTGCTTGTAGGTGAGCTACAGATTGTACATCGTTTACTATGCATCCAATTTTGCAATCGTCTGCATACTTGTTTATCCAGACTCTTTTTGTGGTTTGCATACTTGAAACCAGGATGTTAAATAAAAGAGGTCCTAATACTGAGCCTTGCGGAACTCCACTTGTGACACCTCCCCATGCAGACTTGTGTCCTCTTATAACTACCCTCTGGAGTCTATTTTGAAGCCAAGAAAATATCTATCATATAATGTTAGAATGCAGATTTATTTAATCAGTTGATTAGTACCTTATGAGATACTGTATCAAAGGCCTCTGCATAATCCAAAATGATGATATCCACTGGCATTCCATTTTCCAATGCCTCACTAACTCGCTCAAAAGAATTTGTAAGATTTGTTAAACGTGATCTTACAAAAGTGAAGCTATGCTGGGATATAGCTGTATAACCTATCTTATTAATGTGATCAGCTATTTTGTAATGTAAAAGTCTTTCCATGAGTTTGCAGACTGTTGATGTTAGGCTAATGGACCTGTAATTACCCACCAGTTGTCTGCTTCCACCTTTGTGTATAGGTGTGATGTTTGCTAACTTCCAGGAATCTGAAGTTTTCCCTTCTTCCAGTAATATATTGAATAGAACAGTTCATGGTTCAGCTTTGAAGAGTGCAAATGTGCCTCAGTCCACAGAAGATGACAGCCTATGACCTTCAGCGATAAGTATATGGTAAGGGGTATGTGGTGGGTGCTCAGTGGGAGGGTTGGGATGGGGGATGGCGGGGGATGAAGAGGGACAGTTTTCTTTTTTTCAGGTTTTCAAAAAAGATGTTGGGGACTGTTTTCTTTTTGCAGGTACAAGTAAATAAAAATAAATATTTCAAGACACTGGGGATGAGCTCCCCATTGTCCCACAGTGCTGGGGGAAGGCTTGTAATGCTGACATGGGGATTGGGCCCCCCACGTCAGCACTATAAATAAAACAACAGGCTGTGGGTTGGGGTAGATAAAAATAAAAATTAGGGGATGATGATCAGTGGGTGGGGGGTGTCACTAGACACCAGGGACAGTGATTGATGGGTTGGGATGCCACTAGACACCAGGGACAATGATCAGAGAGTGGGGGATGCCACTAGACAACAGGGACAGTGATCAGATGGTGGGGGATGCCACTAGACACCAGGGACATTGATTGGCAGGTAGGGAGCGACACCAGACACCATGGAAAAGGGCGGCTTACAACTAATACTGCAGCCGGTAGCATGACTTCAGCTGCAGCTTCAGAAATCAAGAAATTTCCAATGTTGCGATACAGAGAATGCTGGGGAAGTGCTCCTGTCACTCAGCTGGGCACATGGGATTTTGGGTGCCCAGGAAAGGCATTTGCGGGCACAATTTTCAAAAACAAACACCAGAATCTTGCTAAATATGTCCCATTTTGTTAGGTTCTGATGTTTGTTTTTTTTAAATCTCAGCTGTTTTATGTATTTTCCACATTTGTCAGTTCATGGAAAAACTGAACAAGATGGCAGTTGGCACAGCACAAAAAAATGTTTAGTGCCATGACAATTCAGTGGCACGAAACCAAAAACCAGCACTGATGGCATCAAATTTTTACTTTTGCAACAGAACGTTATCTGGAAAACCCTACTGTGCATGGCAAGTCAGAAAACATTAAAATTTAAAGTCTAATAACTCTGGGACCCTTTGATATTTTTACCCCAGACCTATCAAAGGCACTACCTTGGGACCCGACACATGTCCCCTGCACGTTTGAGGCAAAATATCTTTTCCATGTAGGCTGTAGGCAAGAGCAAAAAAAAATAAAAAATAAACGTTTTATTTTTAAATGACACATGCAGATCTCAGAAACCACACCAGCTGCCATCACAAAAATTTCCACACAACAAGACCTTGCCTCCTAGACAACACATACAAAATCTCAGCTCATTTCGTCAAAGACAGTCAAAGATATTAATGTGCAAATTTTGAGATTTAACATTAAACAGGTTACTCAACCCTAACTATAGGGATGCTATCATGCCCCTATAATATTCCTTTCAAAAAACTTTGTTGATGTGCCAGTCAAGGTAACTTAACACCACAAAAGAAGGGAAATGTGGCATGAGGGTTTCCAGCCCTAACTCCCCATTTAAGTAGTTTGGGTCTGCCTGTGTAACTGTTTTTCCCACCTTTTCTCTTAGTTTATGAAAGTATTATTGCCTTTCTTTATCCTGTTTTTTTCTCTGTCTTTCTGCACATTCAGGACATGTAATGCTTATCATGGAATGTTCACCATGGAATACAGGGATTCAACATTCTGCTCAGTTCAGCTGGCAGAATGTTCCTCTTCTAACATACTGTATATACACACACACACACACACACACAAAACAAAGGCCTCTTCTACAGCCAGTGACTCAATTATCTCACTGTCAGGGCAAGCAGAAGATATTTCCCTGATGAGCAGGAAAAGACAGAGTGTTTTTTATTGTCAGCAAAGAAACAGTTATAATGAAAACTATGAACAATACTTCATGTTTCTAATTTGTTTATGTGTGTAACGAGAATGTGATGATCAAGGAAACATTTAATTAATTTGTTTAATTTTTTTGTTTAAGGTAGTTTTATTTTTAGGACCTAGTTGAAGGTTTTTACAGTGTAAAGGCAGCAACCATGTTTGTGATGGAAGCTCAATTTTCGTTGTAGGGGGACTGATAGGAGATAGTTCTGGTTGTAAGAGGACTGCTTTGCTCATTGTGTGATGTAGTTTGGGACCAGGATGACTGTACATTATGCCCTAATAATGCACGGTCACCTAACTGGTTTTAACCAATTAAAGTTATTTGATTTTTAGACCCATTTTGTAATGTGACATAATGGTAAAATAGTAACACAGTCATTTAAGATTGAAAGATACTCTAGAGCCATCAAGTAAACCACCCTAGCTTCATAAGCAGGAAACAAGTTTTTATGCTGCACAAACATATACTCGTTTACCATCCATCTACTACTGTACCAAGAGTACCCTGTGATTCGCTTGGTAAGCAGAAAGTTTCCCAGGCTTACCCTGAAGGCTTGTATAGTCTTTGTGTCCACTGTCTCCACTGGTGGACTGTTCCATAGGTGTTGCCCTCTGGGAGAAGACGTGCCTCCTAATGTTATGATTTTAATGCAAGAGGCCCTGACAGTAGTTCCTTTCATTCCACAATGAACCTCAGTGCAGCCCATCCAGCTCTTAGAATTTATCCAGCGTGATTGTTGCCACTTAGTCAGCTACTGAGGAGACTGTGCTGTCCAAAGGGCCCATACTGGTTATCCATGATGCCATGTGGACAGGTGAGCAAAGTCCATGCAACCAAACCCCCAGGATGCACCTACAACTGTGCTAGTGCAGCTCAGTGGGCCATTCCTGATCAACAAATTACAAATAAACACATGCACACAATTATTCAAATGTCATGCAGAAATTGTCAAACTGTCTTGCAAATCCTGGAAAAGACAGCTGGAAATGAAAAACAATGCATTCTCTAATACATTTACAACAGCTGAATAAAGTGACTTTTCTATAGACTGGAAAGCTTTTCAAGCACATATTCTCTGTTTTGAACGGACTTCTTTGTTCAGAGTCTTCATGATGTTGTATTTGTATGTGTTGTATTCTACCTTTGTTTTTTCTTTTTTTCTCTATACAGAATTATTTCCTCCAGGAGCCCTGGCAGGAGGATGTAGTCCTCCTCATGGAGGAACTCACTTCTCTAGTCCCACGTGTCCCCACTCTTGCTGACCCCAGAAATTCCCCCATGGATTGCCCATGTTGGGGCCTGGGAGGAGGACTCTGGTCCCCCCAAAGACCCAATCCAGAGACCAGGGTTGGCCTTTGGGGATGTGGGGCCATCATGGTACCCTGCCAGGATCCTTTTTCATTTTCTCCCTTCCCCCCTCCCTTCTGATGTAATGGCATTGGTATGTGCCTCCCAGCCTATACTGCCCTTGAGCCGCCACCACAGGGCAATCAATGAGTGGGTGACAGGTCACCCCCCCGAGAGAGGAGAGGAGAGCAGTCCTCTGGATGTTCTATCCTCTCTCCAACCCCCTGCTGCCCCTTGGTGGCCCACACTCATTCCCAAACACAGGTCATCAGTATGGTGTGAGGTGTAGCTAGGAATTGCTTTCTTTTCTGACACATGGCATAAAGGACTTTGAGCCTTAGAAAAAGGTACAAGATAAATAAAAGTTACCTACCTACAGTACCTCATTTTTCAAGCCTGGAAGGCAGGCTTGTGTCTAATGTAAATGGGTAAACATGAGAGGAATTGTCCAGCTGGTTGTTATACCTCCGGGAGGTACAACTTTGAAGTTATTTTCTTTATTAACAGACCACTTGAAGACCACTTCCTCTTTGCTACTCTATCAGCTGTATTCCCAGGGCAGCTAATTAGGCCCAGATGGAAAGGAGAAATTAGCTGAAGTGCATGACTTCCCCTCACTCCTTTCCTCAGGGCAGCTAGCTAGCAACACTGATCAATTTTATGTTGCATCACTCAAAATCCAATGTACAGTTTCATACCAGAAGCAACTAACACAGTGCAAATGAAGAAAGACATGGAATGCAGAAAATACTCGTTTTGCCTTGCATAGAAAAAAGATGCCCTTCAATTTGTTTGTACTGAATGTTTGACATGCTCTTGCAAGGTGCCAGCCCGACAGCACCGAAGATGGAAACCCTTTCATTCAACATCTACATGACAGATGTTGCCTGAGTGTCTGCAGTGCAAATGTCCCTCACTGTCCCACAATTGTCCCTCAACTATGCCAAGGAAAGATCCCTTCTAAAGTACTGTGTGAGATGACAGTTCAGACTCTATGCCCATTCAGTCCTCGGTGTGATGTAGGTTTTGTGATGTGGAGTGGACACCAGGCTGCAGATTTTCAAAGACTCGGAACTGCTGTAAGCCCCGGGTGCATAAAATATATGGTACACAGAGCTTGTGGCAATCTAGCAGGATATTCTTTTTTTCCATTAAAAAGTTTATTGATTTTGAATTTAACAATTTTACAGAAATATAAAAAGAGAATAATTTTCTTCAATAACAACTAATACACAAGTATAAACTCAGCTGATACTTAAACAGTTGAGTAAACAAAACACAAACGCAGTGAACATGGATTTAGTTTGAACATATAATACTATATAGTAATTAAAAGTGCTCTGTTCTTTATATCCAGGGAGTGTCCGGCAAGTATATTAAATTAATGTTCAGCAGACTAAATAAATACTTTATAAGAATATTCTCATAATGTTAACCACTTCCGTGTAGCCCTACTAAAAAGGATGAAAAAGGAAACCAAGTTGCTTCGAAGATTTGGATTTTCCGTGAAACTGTTAGTGCAATCCTTTCATTATTCACTGACCTACGCATTCAGTATAGTGTTATGCTTGTGTAACTGTGATAGTTTTGGTTGTGGCCATTCACACTCTCTATTCCACAGGAATTACCACCCTGTAGGGGTACGAAGCAAGGAACTCTCGGAGAGGGTTCTGCCCCTATAGGTGCCACGGGACAGTTCCCATGACTAAAGGTACCTTAGGAATCCCCAAAATAAATGTAGTATCGTCCCCAAAAGGAGGCAACAGGATGCACATGAGCAAGCAGTAACAGTGACGTAGAAGCAGGAACTGCAACATAGTAGTAAAGAAGAATAGTGATGGCTTGTATGAGAGAAGGGGATCCCCTAAGGAAAGAGGGAATGGCAGGACATCCTCCACCTCCATCCAACAACAGAACCTACCTAAGGAAACTAGGGGAAACAACTATGCTATCTATGTTATGACCTGAGGCAACGGAGAAGAGGAAAAAAACCCTATGAGGAGGAAATCTCTGGGGATCCAAGGCCTAGGTCGCCTTTCCTCCAGGCTTGGGAAAATGTATTTAGTGACGGCTCTGCAGCTGCAATTTGGAAAATCCAATTAAAGGGAGGTGGAAAATATTCCAATTTAGAGGAAGGCTCTCACTCAAACCCTCTAGCGGGAACGCCGTGGAAGGTTGCGAGAAAACTCTGCAACAATACGAGCATCCAAGGCGCAGGAGGAGAGCAACAACTGCTGAGGCACTCACCTGGCCTACCTGCCCTGAATCAAACCAGGTGAACCAGAGGCAGTCGTGGGGAGAATGCGGTGAAGGTTCCTTGCTAGGGAAACCACTAAAGTCAATGGGCAACTGTTATAGTGGAACACTAGAGCCAAAGGAGATAGTCGTAACCACCCTTCACTGCTAGTCTTAAATTCTACACCAGGAGCTGCTGTCGCGTAGCAGGCAGCTAAAGCCAAGCCTGGGGTGAGGACATTCCCAGCTATGGGCCAGGTAAGAAGGATCCCGCCCCAAGTTGGACACACTCAATGATGCGGACTAAATGCTAAGCGAGACCATCGGCTGCAGGAACCTGCACCAGATTAGAATGGCTGCCATACCCCAGAATTGATTGAGAGCTGCAAAGCTGGTGCACTGAATGAGCACAGCATGCTGAGATTGTAATGAGCACTGACTGCTAACACCTTGCAAGGTCGCATGCAGATTGATTGCAGGAGAATCCCAGGCCGAAGCCGAGGGGATGGCACTAGGCATGAAGCAATGGTTTGCGTAAACAAGGCGCAATGATTGGATAAGCAAGTGTGGACCTGATAGGTCAGTAAGCAGAAGTAGCAATAGGTGGACCTGCATAACAACTGTATAGCAAGTAAACAGCACTGAGTTAGGGGCAAGCCAGCCAGACATGAATAGCCAAATCAAGGTGACAAACTCTGAGGATTTTCAGCGGCGAAGACAGAATTTAGAACAAAATTAATTAACCACATAGGCCACGACCTCCCAGACACCTCCCAGTCCCCACCACAGGACTAACAAGGAAGTGATGAAAGGCCGAGAACCACATGCAGATATAAAAGCTAGTTTAATAGCCTCAGCAGGAGCTTCAGCAAACCTCAGAGTAAACAAGGTAAAATAGGAATGGGTGTAAACAATGCAGCAGCAGGAAGCAAGTGGGCCTGTACAGCAGAAGTTAAATGAGTACAGTGTTAAAACACAGGCACTGGGTACAATAGTAATTAAAGTAAACAGTCAGCAGCAGTGACTGAAGTTGTAGGTAACTGAAAGCAGTAGCATGTGCTCTGAGTAGGTTTGCATTTGCAGTGCAGTAAATTGAGAGTTGTAACTGAAAGCAAGCAGCATGAGCTCTGTAGTAGCAGTATGCTAGGAGTTGTAAAAAAACACCCCCCCCCCCAAAAGAGGAAACCAAAACACAGCAAAACAGAAGACAGGGAAAGGCCCAAATAAACAAGAAACAAAACACAGGGAAGCACACAGCTGGAGGAAAGATACAAACCAGAAGCAGGAAAACAAACACTGAAGTCCAGCAGAGACACACAGAAACAGCAGGCGGGAGAGGGTAGGCCCCAGCCAACTCACAGGACAAACCAACATAGCCTCCAGCTGCAAAGACCAAATGCTTCACAGTGAGGCTGAGAGGAACTGCTTATATAGCTCAGGAAGTGGGCGTGGCTGGCTGCTTGGCCATTGAATTACAGGCAAGCCTTTCAATTAGCTACCTGACTTGTGTTATTGCACCATTCAGTAACGGCTGGAACCCTCTGAGATTTTCAGTAAGGCAAAATAAGCCTTATTAAGGCCAGGACCAAAGCCAGCACCCAATTTTTCTGTGAGGTTCTCAAAGTGTGAGCATTAGAATCAATACCCAAAATGAAAAGCTTATAAGAGAAGGGTATTTTGCATTTGGTTACTGCCTCGCAAATCTGACATAGTTTGCACCAAATATCTGAACTGCGTGGGCAGCTCCAAAGCATGTAAAGAAGGTTTGCATGCTTTTCTTGGCACTTCTAGCATGCACCATCGGGTAAATAATTCACATCCTCTGGCCATCTGGGGAGTAGTAGCAGCCATGTAACATTTTGAATTGAACGGCCCTACTTTGAACTTCCCTGCAGCACTTGTATGCATTTTCCAAGACCTTTTCCCTTTCGTCCATGTATATGGATTCTCCTAGTTCTTTTTCCTGTCTCTCTTTTGAGGCATGTGATGGAGAAAAAGCAAGATTATTATTTTGTAACAATTTATACATCAAACTAGCCCCTTTTCTTGACGTAGCTACTTTATATGTCTGTTGCCATTCTGTATTCCTTGGTGAGTTAAAATGTGGGCCTAGCAGCTGTGTTTGAAGGGCATTTTTGATTTGTAGATATTTTGTAAATTGAAATCTATGTAAATGGTATTTTGCTTTAACTTCTTCAAATGAAAACAGACATTTAGTCTGAGGATCTAGCATATCCCCAATGTTTGTGATACCAGCCTGGATTCAGTCCTTATCATCCAATAGATTGTTGTTGTGTAAGACCCCCAACTGGGCTTACCTGTTGGGCTCCAGCCTCATTCACTGACCCACTGGTGTCCGCATAAGTGGCCATGGTGGGATTCAGGCCTGGTGGTCCCCTTATGTTTCACAGCTGTGGCCACCTTTATCCCACTGCTCAGCCCCATTCACTGTCAGAGGCCAAGCTCCAATTAATGTTTTTGCACCTCCGGGCTCTTTGAGAGAGTTGGAGTGGTCCCAGTAAAGTAGAAAAGCTGGGCCACATCATGTAAATAAAAAACAAGGTGGCTGTGCCCCAGTGAGCATGTGCGACCACTGAGGGAACAAAATTTAAAGGAGCCATTACTCCAAATGAGTGTTTTCGGCTACAGACATGTTTTATTAATATCCCCAGCTCCAGGACAGGCAGAGAAGCCAGGGATCAGAAGAATGAAGCTTCTGGGTTTACAGGGGAAGGTATGTGTTCTGCCCTTGTAATGGCATAATAAATATACAGGACTGCAGAGTGGGGCATAAAACTAAACAAATACAGCAACCCCCATGGAACTGAAAGGGAAAGAGGCTGCTAGGAAAGGTTGTAGGGCAACAGATTTTGCCCGGGAGAAAAGCAGCCAATCAGAAGGGAGGACTGCTAAAAGCATAAGGAGGACTGTTTTGACCGCCAAAGTGGGTTGGTTGGTTTTGGGACTGGAGTGTGTGCAGAAGTGCAAAAAAGACTGCTGTGGGGCTAACCAGCCCAAGGCTTGTACTCAGCACTAAATGGTCAGTTCAGCCGCAGCTTGTTATAGCAAGGGAAGTGCCTAGAAACCCAGCAACTGAAGGGAAGAGAGACTGCAGAGCTTGTGCAACCAAAGAGGTGTTGCTGTCTCGTGAAGAGAGCGAGAGACCTGCAGAAATAGCAGACAGAGAAAGAGAGAACACTGAAGCTACAGTGTGAGAGCAGAGACAGCAATTGTGTGGTCTGAATTAGAATTGCTGCAAGCCTGAGAGACTGTGTGTGTGCTGAGGCTAGGGACTGTGCCACAGTCCAGCCACAGCTGTGTCTAGAGAAATGAAATCAGAGAGCTGGGACTAGGGACTGAGCCAAAGCCCACCTGCATCTTGTGCCTGTGCAACAGAGGGGTCTAAGGGACCATGCCTACCTCGTCCCCAGACCAAAGAAGAAAGACCAGCAAAGAAAATGGCGAGAGGCCTGCCTGGTGAACACCATCAACAAAGGCCTCAGAGGCAAAGTTGGCAAGGACAGGCAGTTGAAGACACCAGCATTCTTCAAATTCTCCAGTCAGCCCTGCTGTTGCTGTGGTGCACCACCAACCTGCTACGTCCTCAATACAGTCAAAGCCAGTTTGCTGAAACCCCGTTTGGATTGCTGAACTGTAAGTACCCCCTAGCTGTGACTTTTGAGAGCCTTTATTAATGAGCTAGCTAGGTTAAAATTAGGAGGTTAGATCCTGGGCTGAACTCTGCTGGAAAATTGTGCCCAGACCTGAAGTTTTATTGTTTCCACCATTCACAGTTATTTGGGCCCCAACATTAGATCCCTAGTGATGTATACACTGTGGTGTGGCACCCACCAAAAGGACTTTAGAGACATTTAGGGCAGCTGCCTCTGGGAAACCCAGTACATCCGTAGGTGGGATTGTGTGTGGGGGGGTGAAATTGTTTCAGCTTGTTGTTAATGTTGTTGCACTATTCTCCTCCCCTTTCCCCTCCCTCAAAGAATAAATACTGTTAATTGTTCATGGTACAGGTGCAGGGGTGAAACTGGTGGGATGGGTAGTAAACTGGTTACTGGGAAGGCAGCAGAGGGTGGTGGTGTGAGGGGAGCTCTCATCTCTGAGGGCAGTGACAAGCACAGTACCGCAAGACTCAGTGCTGGGACCGGTGTTGTTTGGGTTGTTCATATCAGACATCTCAGTGGGCATCGAGAGCAAGCTCAGTTTGTTTGCTGATGACACCAAGATGGGAGCAGCAGTGGATGACCTAGGAGGGTGGCAGGATGATCTGTCAAAACTGGAGACCTGGTCAGACACCTGGCAGTTGGGGTTCAATGCCAAAAAGTGCAAGGTGCTACATTTCGGGGCAAAAAAAAACAAGAAGGAGCTACCAGCTTGGGGGGGGGGGGTCAGCTAGCAATGACAGAGGAGGAGAAGGATCTGGGGCTGATTATAATGGGCTCAATGAACAACTCAACACAATGTAGGAAGGCAGCTGCAAAGGCCAACAAAATGCTGGGTTGTATTGCCAGGAGTTTATCTTCAAGGAGAGGGGAGGTGAGCCTACCGTTGTGTAGGTCACTGGTTAGGCTACACCTGGAGTACTGCATGCAGTACTGGCACCAATACCTGAAGAGGGACATTAAGTTACTGGAGGGGTGCAGCGCAGGGCAACAAAGATGATCCAGGAACTAGGGGACATACCCTACGTGAGCAGGCTGAGGGAGCTGAACATGTACTCACTGGAGGAGAGGAGAGACGGGGGATATGATTCAAACCTTCAAGTACATGAAGGGAATAAACAAGACAGGCATGGAGGGACTATTGAAGTTCAGGGGGGTTAGGGACACTCAATGTCACAATCTCAGATTGGAGGTAGGAAAGTTCAGGAGGGAAATGAGAAGACACTTTTATGGAAAGAGTGGTATCTGGGTGGAACACGTTGCCTGCAGAAGTGACATCCTATAGAATAGTGGACTGCTTCAAAAGGTGATGGGATAGGGTAAGAGGGAGGGTCAGGGGAGGGGAGGAGCAGCTGCAGTATAAAGGTTGCTAGCTGCACACTCGAGCAGATGAAATAGACCACAAGGCCTTTATCTGCTGGCAAATTTGTATGTTCGTATATTATATGCTGGTATTGAGAATCATTGCAAAAAAGTAGGGGTTGTTGTTGTGTGGAGAGGTATTTCAGGGGCAGCTTATTTATTTTTCTGGGGGGTGGTAACCTGCAATTTGCTCACAGGTATTTCCTGCCATTACCCCAGGTGGAGGCACTGCACCCTTTTTTTGCACCCTATTAGAACCCAGGCTGGGCCCCTCGGAGGTGCATCCAGGAAAGACCTCGAGGGCCCTGAAACAGCCAAAGTGAGTTTAGGGGGCTGTTGCAGTTGTATAATAAATTCTCATTGTTCCATAAAGGGACTAATTCAATTGGCGTATTTTGAAATTGTAGGGATTTATCATGTTGATTGTTGTTCGTGTACGTCTAATGCATAAATTATCTTTTGGGCAGTCCTGTATGGCAATGAAAAGGAAGTCAGAGGATTTATAGGAGGATATTTTATGCCAGTCTTCAAACTGACACCCACTAGACCAACTTTCTTGGGTCTAGTGTGCATGATCCCTTCCCCACCCTCACTCCTCTGCTCAGCAGTCAGCCTTCTCCTATCACTTTCCCTCCCTCTGGAACCTGCTCCTCTCCTCTCCTCTCCTCTCTCTCCTTCCCCTGTTCCCCTCAGGTACCACCTAAAACCCCTTCCTTCCCCCACTTGCTCCTGTCACCCACTTTCCTGTTTCTCCCTTGTTGGAGCCCCTACCATATCTGTTACTGAGCCTCATCCTGGGTTCTACCTCAGCCTGTATCAGGCTCTTTCCTTTTCTATATCTGCACTGCCATTCGTTCCACCTGCTTTGGTCTCTTTATTTGTGCATCAAAGCTGCTCATTGTACCGTTGCATAGCTTCATGTACTTTTTATGTACACTTGCACCTTGTTAAACTGTACTCTGCACTTTACATCATACCAATCATTAATACTGTGAATGCTTTTATTATGGTAGTTCCCGACCCCGCTCCCCTGTGACTCAGCTGGAAATGAGCCTTGGCTCAGTGTGTCTTTCCTGGCCACTAATTTTCACATAAATAAATAAACCAATTAATAAAATTACATCTGGGGCCCCCTTACACACAGCTTGCAGCTGAACTTTGCCTCACGCTGTTGCAGAATGGATCGACGGTTGCAACTATGCGTAAGACTGCATGATTTTTACTCTTTGTATACTTCTTTTCAAGCCTAAATTATTGCATTCTTTTTTTACCCTCCCTCATGACACCTCTGAAAACAAGGCTCTTCCTGGCTAAACTTTTTCAATAAAGCAATATAAATAAATCAACTATCTTTTGTTTTATACATGTTCTGTATTTCTCTTTTGTCTATTTCCTGGGTTATCACATGCACACAATAACCTTGTCCCCCAGTGTCTGTCATCATCTGTTGCTTTATCCTTTCCAGGAACCATTATCCTCCATTTGCAACATTATAGTTTGTTGCTTTAGAAACAAGTATGATGTCACACAGATGTATGATGTCATCAAATACTTAAACAACTGGAGTAGAACCGCAGGAGACCATTTCCGTGCACTATCAACTGTAATAAGGAACAAAAGGACTATGACATTTATAAAATATTAGTTTGATCAGATGTAAATATGTTTTTAAAGTTTTCTGAATCTTAGAATTAAGTGACATGACTTCAAGTGTTGAAAATTTCAATAATAAGATTTGACACACAAAGTATCATTTCCAGACACAAACTCTTTATTCAGATCTGATGATTTCTCAGTTCCATAACACCAGTAAAAATTGATTTACAAAAGAAAAAAAACACATTCTTTGTGAAACAGAGGTAAGGAAGTCACCATTAGCCATTTCTCTCACTTATGTAGGAGAACTCTACAGAGGGGTTGGGGTAACAATAGAGGGTGGATGTTGATAGAGTGTGTGGTCTTTTCTAGTCCCCCAAATTGTCCACTTTCTTATTGTTCACTGTAAGAAATGCCTTCTCTAGTATCAGTCCCTAGAGTTACTCTAAATGAATTCTCATGTTGTTGGTGAACAACCCACGGCAGTCAGATGATTCTTGAGCAACTGTAGGCTTACCCAAAAAAGTACCATCTCTATGCCCAAATTCAGGCTACCCTCCATGAGATGCTCTGGCTCTCTGAGTAAGTTCCCCCTCCATGGACTACTCTAGGCTCTCCCAGCAATTTACCACTTCCATGGCATGCTCCAGGCTTACCTCACCAAGTACCACCTCCACGTCATGCTCCAAGCTCTTCTAGCAGGTATCACCTCCATAGCAGAGTGCAGGCTTCCCGCACCAAGTACCACCTCCACGGCATGCTCCAAGCTCTTCCAGCAGGTATCACCTCCATAGCAGACTGCAGGCTTTGCCAACAAATACCACTTCCATGACATGCTCCAGGCCGGTTCCATGTCATAACAGCAAACCATTTTGCTCGACTCGCAAAAGAGTGCGTCAACCCTAATGAAAACCAATGTGGCACATCACATTACACCCCAAACACAAACTCAGCGCACATGGAAAATAATGTTTAATGTGGGAGGCAAGCCCTCCACACATCCCATACTTAAATAATATTCTCCAAGGGGGGGGCGGACACTGGAGGAAAGAAAGGGGACTGCCAACAGCAAAATGTAAAAAAAACAAACAAAAAAAACACCTGCAAATGACAAAACATTTACCTGTATGCAATCCCAAACCCAGGACCACCAGCTCTGCAGATGGTGACCCTACCCACTATGCTAGGTGGGTAGCTTGGTGGCATCACACTCCACGTCCCAATTTAGCCCATCCCTCTTCCTCCGTTCCTCCCCTCTTCCATCGCTATTCCGTCCCCTCACCATTTTTCCCTTCCTCCCTCGCTCTCCTTTCACTGTCGCTCATCCTAATAGCGACCAAAATGAGTTGCTCATTTTTGAGTCACTCATTTTGGTTCACTCATATGACATGATACCCTTCAGGCCTCCCCAACAAGACCACATCCATGACCCACGCCAAGCTTCCCCAACAGCTTTCACCTCCATGAGCTACTCCAGGCTCCCCAACAAGTGCAACACAAGGGCAGAGTACTCAAAAAGGATCCATGAAGCAAAGTTGCTGCAAAAATTGACTTGTTGGACTCCAGGGGCCCAATATTCAGTAAGGCACAAATGTTTGCACTGCGCTTTGCAACTGTCCCGGAGTCCCAGGATAGTATATTCAGTCAGGCACTATCCAACTGAATACAGGGCAATGTTGGTGCAGAGCTACATCGGGTAGACCCACCCTAATATGGCTCCTGAAGTTGGTCTCAAGAGCTGATAGCACCAGAGCACTATTGGCAGTTTTTTTTTTTTTCATATTACTTTTTACCTTTGTTTTTTCTGTTTTCTCTCCGTACACCCCTCCCCCTTGCGGCATAAGCGTGCATGTGTGGAGGCACCATTATCATCACTCTCTTCACTTCTGTGTCTCCCAGCCTCCGGCGCCCTCTGGCCTCCCACTGGGGGCAGCCAAGGAGCAGGATGACAGCCCCCCTTCCCCAAGAGAGGAGAGGAGAGCAGTCCATTGGACACTCGATCCTCTCCCTCCCCTGCCGACCCCTGACAACCCGAGATCACTTCCAACCCCAGGTTGCCGGCATGGTGCGTGCTGTGTCGTCCAATGCCTCAACCCTCAGTGCCACTGAGACGGCCCAGTCTGCAGTTTTTTTAAAAGTAAACATACAAATGAGTCCACTGGGCATGCAAGGCACTGAGGGTCCATTTGCATGGGTAGTGAGGCAGATAGTGCAGCACCACCACCCCTGCCGTACACTACATCCGTAGCTATCCCTGGTGCTAGTGGTCCCCTCACCCCATTGCCAGTCCATAATGTACCAAAACACAATCCTTGGTACTACTGGTTCCCTCCCCTCCCTCTGATTGCCAGTCCCTAAAGTGATAAACACAATCCCTGAAACTAGTGGTCCCTCAAGTCCAATCGCCAGCCTGTACTGTGAATATCAAATCCCTAGTGCTAGTGGTCCCCCCTCCTCCAGCCACCCACCCATGAAATGAATATCAAATCCCTAGTGCTAGTGGCCTTCCCCCCCATGATCACCAGCCCCTAAAGTGACAAACACAGTCCCTGGTGTTAGTGGTCCCTCCCCTCCAATTGCAGTCCATATTGTGAATTTCAAATCCCTACTGCTAGTGGTCCCCCCTCCTTCTGATCACCAGCCCATGAAGTGAATATCAAATCCCTGGTACTAGTGGACCCCCAATCAGCCCCAAAACTTACAAACACAATCCCTGGTGCTAGTGGCCCCCCCCTCCGATTGCCAGCCCCTAAAATGACAAACACAATCCCTGGTGCTAGTGGTTTCCCTCCCTCTAATCCCAGCTCCTAAAGTGACAAACACAATCCCTGGTGCTAGTTGTCCCCACTCCCTCTGATCACCAGCTCTTAAAGTGACAAACACAGTACCTGGTGCTAGTGCCCCCCTGATTGCCAGCCTGTAGTGCAAATAAAAAAACTTCCCTGCTGTCCACTGGTATCCCCTGGGCACCAAGTCATGGTGCCGTGGGTCACAATGTCCTACACCCTTGCATCTTGTGGCACCCTCTACCGTGGCACCGAGCAACCACCCCTCCAGTTCCCTTATGAGTATCCTTGGTGCCACAGGTGTATAAGGTTACTGGCGCTGCCCTCCACACACCTACTCAGCTCAGAGGAAGGGGGGCCACTAGCATCAGGGAGTGTTGTTGTTTAATTTTTTACCAGGGGCTGGCAATCGGGAGGTGCCATAGACCACAGGGGTGGGTGTGCTCTCCAAGTGGCCAACCGGCTGGCTGCATTACCTTTGGAAGCCACTAGGGTTGTGCAGAGTAAAAGAGTTTCTTCACTGGTATTTGCAGGGTGCAAAAGGACCGCTCAAAACCCTTCTGCGAAGCTCAAATCCACTTAATATCAGCAAGCACCAATTTTTCTGACCCCATTCCATTTGCATACCCTCCTTTTGGTTTGTGTGGGTGCTACCCCTGTTTGCCAGTGCAACAGAGCCTTTTCAATATTGGGCGCTGGCACAAAACCCAGTTTCTGCAGGCAAACACCAGTTAGTGTCCATGCAAACGTTTGAATGTCGGGCCCCAGATGTACAAATGTCTGAGGCACTACAGCCTGGAGCGTGTAATAGAGGGAGTGCTTGTTATGACAGCCTGCAGCAGGTCATGGAGGGGGGGCACAAAATGTTAAGTCATATACTGGAAACATTTGATGCCGCTGTGAAGTTGCAAAGACAAAATTCAAAAGCAACACAAGGGCAGAGCACCCGAAAAGGATTTGTAAAGGTAAGTTGCTGCAAAAATAAATTTGTTAGACATCAGGTCTACAAATGTCCCAGATAACAGGGAAAATACCCCAACAGTTTGTGTGATATTAGTACTTTATCTGGGGTTGGAGTTTTACTCAATCACATCTCCTTTCATAGCAATCATTTGAAGATACATGTCATATATTTCTTCACAGGTAATTCAATACATTGTAGGTACATATGCCACAATTACTGGATCAGGAAAAGAACTAAAAACTGGACACACTAAACACACAGATAAAGCTACTTCACCCTCACGTATCCCCTCATTTCCTGGCTAAACACTTCCACCCTCCCCACCCATCCCCTCCTCCCCGCACCCCCACAGGTACCTCCTCAACATGTTCCTCTCAACTTCACCTCACTCTGTAGCTCCTGAACCCTGTTATCTACCTATCCTCCCTCTTTTCCCTTTTTCACTGCTTTTTATTTGTCTTGGCTGACCCATGTCAACCTATTGACTTTGACAAAGTTATTCTTGCCCGCCTATTATCACATACTGACACATTACTGTATTTTATCTTAGCTTTTACCCTGGTATCTAGTTTTGGTTTTTATTTGCCAACTTTGACAAAGTCTGATATAATGACTGCTCTGATTGTTTTTTGTTATATCCTAGTCATGTTTTTGTTTCATTGTTGAATGTTGCTAGTTGTTCTGATTTCTTTTGGACGTGGAGCCTTTGTAAATGAGTCTCTGACTCAAAGGTATGTCAAATTCCAAGACTGTAATAAATAAAGTGTTTACATATAGTATAAATGCAATGAAAGTCATAGTGGTCAAGTAAAATTGAGTATAATGTTTCCATTGAGTTGTTAAACAAGCAAATAAACTAGGAGGCCAAAGGCTGAGTGATCCTTTTAGCTTTTTTGACCATGAGATGGAATTATTGAAGAGGTCTACTGTCACTTTCCAATCTTGTATTTTATATAAAACTGTACATTTTTTAGTAAAACATTATTTTACTTTTTTGGTACATATTTTAAAACTTTCTAGCAGGGTTGCAGTTAAAGCTTGTGAGGGAGTGCAGATAGTTTCTTGTTTAGTGTTTGTGGAATAAATGGTGTGTTTATGGTTGCCATGGTTGTTGACTGTCGCTTAATTTCCAGCAGGGTACTAATTTGGTATGCAAATAACGTGCCTGATAATTGTGCAGCAGTGAAACCAAGACGGAGTCTGTATTTGGTTTGTTCAAATCTACTATCTGAAGGAGCTGAGTTTTGAAGTAACTGTGCCAGGTCATAGCTTTGTTTTCTGTCCAAATGTGTTTGTGGTGACTCACATTCGTTTTATTGAGCTTGAATGTTTCTTTTTAGTTTCGACAGTGCTTGTAGTGGAGTAATCAATTAAAGCTTAGAGAGGTGTGGTGTAATATGTTTTTGGTGTCTTGATCTTTAAATTTTTTCTCAATGGTTATACCAGTAATCCTTGAATAGTGAGTGTTTTAAATAAAGTGATGTGATGGCAAGATGGGTAAGTTTCACTATTAAATTAGCTGGGGGATTAATAGTTGGAGAGCTATTATGACAGAGATTTATACTATGGAGTGAATGACATATACATTAATGGGTTAATTACTGCAATTTGAACTTAAGTGGGGGATCTGGGTTTTGATCTGGGTAAAGCTGAGGGTATATTAAATACTTTCAGTAGAAGACATTCTTTGATGACATATCTATTTTTAATACTGGCTAAATAATGATTTTTATATTTAAACTTTTTCCAATGTGGTTTATATATTGGCCATCTGATTGGTTTTGTAGTATAACTTATTAGAGATATTTTGGAGTTTTAAATCTGATACTAAAAGTGTTAATGCACATTTACTACAGAAGTTAGATTGTTTTAGATCACTCACGTATATTGTACTTCCTGCCAGTTTTAACAGTTAACATTTGGACGTACTGTGACGCTCTGCCACCTGCTTATTGTTAGATGTATCATATTTGTATTTTAAATCAATGTGTATGTGTCTGTGACTGCTTGGCACACAAGTCAGCCAGTGTGTAAGAGGCTTGACCTTTGAGCTCAGAGGTGACAGTGTGTTGAAGCAGCAAACTGTCATAAAAGTTGGCTGGGAGAAAGCTAATCAAAGGTTTCCTGTCCTGCCTTAACAGAGGACTTCCTGCCATATGCCAGGTAATAACATATTGTAACATTTTATGATCCTGCAGGAAGAGACAATTTGGTTACAGACTCTTGTTAAAGTCATAAACCTCAGATCATTCTTGCAAAACAGGAAACCAGCAGGGAGACATCAAAGGAAATGTTTTGAAGAAAGACTGTCATATTTAAAAAATTGCTAACTGTGGATTTTTTCAGTTGTAACATACATCCTTTTGGATATTGATACTAAGTATTTAAGTTTATTGGAGGATCTAACTGTGACCTCACCAAGGGGGTGGGGAGATGGATTTTGAAATGGTCCAGGCATCTAGGGAAACATTACTTTTTATCTCTGGACTCGAGAGGGGTGAGACTTTTGTCTCTAGACTCAAAACAGGCACTTCTGGTAACATGTAGCTACGCAAGAACGTTTAAGTATTTTTCAGGCATCTTTCTTCATTCTGTAATTTCTTAATTATTTTATCGACTGTAAGTTATTGATGTATATGTTCTGTGTTTCATATTTTACCTATTTTACTATTTTTAGTAAACAATAGTTTCCTTGAAATTCTGCCTGTGTTTTATCAATTTTCTTTTGCATGTGAATGCTGAACCAGTATTTAATTCTGACAGCTGTTAAGAGCTCAAAAAGGGTGTGTTACTATCTGGCAAAAAGGTAAGAATATACCTAGGTCTCATATTGAGTCGTAAGGGTATATTTTGGGAACCTGGCTGGGTGCCACTGGGCAAAGGATTATATTGCATTTCCCCAAAGAGAATATACACTATATCTGAGCCTGTTAACTGGATATGCTAGCATAAGGTTCACATTTGATCCCTAGGACTCAAGGCTGGTAGGTGATGTGGACCCAAAACAGACAGGAGGGTTACCCTGTTTGTCTCCTGTTCACATTATTGCACTTCGAGGTTGGCACTGTGGGAGCAGAGTGCCTGACCTGCGGAGCATGTTTGTGACAGATTTAGTGGCAGCAGTGGGATTTTAAAGTATTTGGTAACACAAGCATTAACAGTTCAGTGTGTCAGATTAATACTGTACAGCTCACATACAAAATAAGGCAGTGATTTAAAAAACAAAAGTAAACAGAACTATATCATTCTGCTTACAGTGTAAGGTCCCTACCTGTTTCACTTTTTTCGGGTGCAATTTAGTGTAGCCGTAGTTAGGGAAGAAGATTGCTTCCAACCACAGCGAGCACACTGCAGACTAATTGTGCCAAGAGAGAGGAGTCCAGCACGAGGGCTGAGCTAAAAAGCAGCATCTCATGGAGGCTCTTGTGGCAGCTGATGCACACAACCTCGAGTCAGAGTCTGTGACTGGAAAGGACCAAACCTTGGGTGTGGAGGGGCCAAGGTCAGTGCAGTGCCCAGATCCAGTGAGGAGGACAGAGGAGCCAGTGTAAGCCAAGGGCCACAGCAGCAGGGGAAGGTCACCAGCATTCTGGAGCCAGAAGGGATCAGGCTGCAGCTGAAGCTGTGGAGGATGGAGCTGGAGTTTGAACAGAAAAGATTTGAAACCCAGTAGTGAAGGGAGCTGGAGTTCCAGAGAGAAGCTGCAGAGGAAAGAGAGTGACAGCTTCAGTGGGAGGCCAAGCAGGGAGAGCGGAAGCACCAGAGGCAACATGGACTTGAGAAGCTACTACTCCAAACACCAGCACCAGAGCAAGTAAGTGGCCTGGAGTTAACTGGGACTCCAGGACTGGGTTACAAATTAAATTCTAAATTCGTAGCTGAATTTAAAGAGGGGGAAGATATGGATGCCTTTTTAAATTCCTTTGAAAAAGTATGTATTCAGGCAAATATTCCTAGAGGGTCCTGGAGATTCCAGCTATCCCTGCTACTTATTGGAAAAGCTTGGGATGCATTGGGTCAAATGGACAATGAGGACAGTAATGATTCCAGTAAACCTAAAGCTGCACTTTAAAAAAAATATAAGCTAACAGCAGAGGCATACAGAGTTAAATTATGTAAGCTCAGGAGAAGCCCTGACATGAGCTACAAGGAGCTAGCCACTAAACAACGTCAGATTTTAAAACATTGGTGGGAAGGAACTGAAGCAAACTCTGTAGAGAAAATTGAAAATGCTGTACTGTTAGAACAGTTTTTTGGGGGCATGCCCAGCAGAGCTGAAAACCTGGCTGGAGGACCAAGATCCAAAACAGTGCTAGAGGCTGCTGAACTCTTGGACCGCTATGTCAGGAGCAGACCTGCTCTGAGAGGTAATGGGGTGGTCGTGGCAGTGCAGAAAGTGAAAAGTGCACCTTCAGGGCAGCTAAAACCCTCACTGCCTCCACCAAAACCAGGTAGCCCCAGGTTACAAAGAAAAGATTTACCTGAGAAAAGAAATGAGTGTTGGGTTTGCAAAGAAAAGGCGAGACATGGCGAAAGGGCGGATCTTGTCCCATGGCACATGAGCAGCGTCGGCACCTGAGCAGGCGTCGACAGGGCCCATGGCACCGAAGTGGCAGATGGCGCCGACAGGACCCGTGGCGCTGCGAGCGGCGAAAGCTCCCGGCGGTGTCGAGGCGGCGCCCGATCAAGGCCTTCAAGCGCCGAAGCGACACGGAGACTTTCACCCCAAAGGCGTTGCCGTGGCAGCGCCTCCGCCGCTCCCGGGAGGCGGGGCAGGGCCTCCTGCGCCATAGGAGGAGCCTCGGCAATGGCCAGGCTACAAGTAGCCGAGGCTCCCTCCTCCTCAGTCGTATAGAATCGGGAGGGGACCCAGAGGAAGGGCCGAGAGGCGGCAGCTTAGCCCGGAGTGGAACCCTCGCCCACGTTCCTAGCGCTGTTCGAGGATGCGGCGGTCCATGGAGAAGCAGGCGTCGCACGAATCCATGTCGTGAAGCGGGCCGAGACACGCAAGACACCGGTCGTGCTGGTCGGTGACGAAATATTTTCGGCCACACGGGCACCGACGCATGGGGGGGCTGACCCATCTTAGAAGACTTTTTGCCCTCCAACCGAGACATGACCTTCAGAGAAAAAAACACCACAAAATAGACTCGACGTCGCAGAATTTCAAATAAAAGGAAAGATCTTATTGGCGACGTCGAGTGGAGGCAAAACACAGAACCGGTAGACAACCGACGGACTGAACGTCAATTTGTTTCGAACAAGCTGAAAGGCCTAAAATTGCAGAGAAAGCTTCCCATGAGGTGACCTCGACGGCGGGAGACGGAGAACTGGTAGGCAGGCGGAGTCGACACAGCCTAACGGCCAACCCTCAAGCACCACGCAGTACATCGGCCTCGAGGGCGGCGCCGATGCTGTGTCGGCTCCGCCTACCCTTTTTAAAAAAAAAAAAAAAAGCTCCCGCAGGGTCCTGATCTCCGGCCAGTACCCATCTGTGATGAATGGTGAAGACTGACACAGATAAGATCTCATCCCATAGCAGAGGATAGAGCCCCAAATTCAATCTAGGCGGGGAGGACTGTGACGCTCTGCCACCTGCTTATTGTTAAATGTATCATATTTGTATTTTAAATCAATGTGTAAGTGTCTGTGACTGTCTGCTTGGCACACAAGTCAGCCAGTGTGTAAGAGACTTGACATGTGACCTCAGAGGTGACAGTGTGTTGAAGCAGCAGGCGGGTGGGGTGCTGCCGTTCGCCGGCCGACCGGGAGGAAGCGGGGCGGTGGGGCTCAGTAGGCGGGTGGGGAGGGGGGTACACTAGACCACCAGGGTAATAGGAATATTTTATGATTTACAGATGCCCGTGATCGGGTAGCGATTGGTCCACTGGACCACCAGGGATATTGGACGTGGGGGGGGTTATAATACTGATGCCCATGATCAGGCAGAGTGCGGTCCACTGGACCACCAAGGATATTGGACAGGGGGGTTATTCTTTTAGACAAATGCCCGCGATCAGGCACATAGCTGTCCACTGGACCACCAGGGATGTTGGAGGGGGGATTTAACTACACAGATGCCCATGATGGGGCATGGGGGGGCGCCGCCAGGTGCTGCAGGAACTCGGGTGGCCACCCACAGGTGGCAGCTGCCGTGTTGCGCCCTGCAATGTGGCAGCTCACCTGTGGGTGGCCATCACTTGTTCCTTTTTTTTTTTGGCTTAACTCTGTTGCAGGCGCAGGTAGGGGTTGTGCATGCATGACTCTGCACATCCCGGGCTGAATATCGGGCTGTGCAGGTTATGCATGGGCACGCCCCCCCCACCTGTGCCTGCATACATTACTGATACGCTCCGACGCATCTGGATTTGTCGCGCACTTTTCCTTTGAATATTGCACCGGGGCACATCAGTGGGTTGTGCATGGCACAACACTGTTGTGCCATGCGCAACCCTTTTGAATATCTGGGCCTATATATACAGGTGTATAGAAGTACAAGGAACTAACTAGTGCAAAATAAAACTAGCAACTAACAACTCAGTAACAAAACGGCAATTCCTACAGTCTTGAGAAAATGTATCAGCTGGTATGTCACAGGGCTAAGGCTGAGTTTATCTTTTGATAGACAGATTCAACAAACCCCACTCCCAGCACTGAAATAAAAAAAAAACTGTGTGTCAAGCTTGAAAGATTGGGGTTTAGCAAAACAAAGAAGGAACTTTATTGGACTTACCATAATTTATTTTTCTGCTAGTTCCAATATTGTCACTGGTCATTCACTTACTGCTGGGGTTGCACATGCTCACCCACTAGAGACCAACACACTCCAAAGCTATGACATCATCATAGAACCCTGGCCCTTCCCCATTCCGAGGCAGTTAGCTTTGACTCCTCAGTTCTAAATCTTTCAGAGCCACATAGTAACTCAGCAATACCAAGGTTAACTTATACATTCCTTAAAAGATAACATTAAATCACAGCCTCCACCTAGGAGATGTGTGACAACACTGCACTCTCTGTAATTTTCTGTGTCTCAAAAAAGGAATCTTTGTCAACCAGTCTGTGGCCATTATAACTTCATCTATTATAACTTCTACAGTGACAGCTTCTATATATGATCATACTTGAGAGAATCTTTGAATAATAAACAAAGAGTCAAAGAAATATATGCCTAAAACAGTAACATTAAATTTAACTGATAGATAATAACTGAATTCAGTTCTAATCTCTGCAGAATATTTTCTATAGAGTAACATTCTCTAGGGTGAGTCTCAGTGACAGCATTGTCTAGTGAAAGTATAGACAAGGGCCCAAGTAGCAGCATTGTAAATGTCCTCCAGGAATGCTAAAGCATGCTTGGCACAAGATGCAACCAGAGCTCAAGCAGAGATTGCTTTGAAACCCAACAGTGCTGAATACACTAATCCAATAGTTCTCAAACTTTGTCATAGTGAGCCTCCCCCTGAGCCATGGAAAAGATCTTGAGCCTCCCCCAAACTACTGAAATATTTTTGGGCCTCCCCATAGAAAAATAGCCTACTTTTCACAGTACATCAGGAATAAATTGAAACCTCTTTGCATAGCTGGCTCTCATGTTATTAAGCTTATTGTAACCCCCCCAAAACAGGACAACCTACTTGCTCCAATATTTTTGACTCTCGAGCATTGTTACCCCTTACTGCCATACCTTCATGGGTTAGACCGCGTTTTCTGTTTCCCCCTCTAACTGGAATAACAATCCTGTCAACCTCTGCCTCTCCCCCTCTCCCCCTGCTCTTAAGCAACTTCTCAGGGATCATTTTGCTCCCTAGGTACACCTGAAATAAGCCTTAGCTCAGTGTACAGTACCTTCCCTAGTCATAGACTTGTGAATAAATACATAAATTTACCTGTTATCCTCTTTCAGTTTGCCTTATCCCTTCACACAAAATCTATAAAGTTCAAAATTGAAATATAATACTTTTTCAAGACTTGCTTGAGCCTCCCCTGGAACAGGTTGGGGCCTCCCAAGGGAGGCTGGCCTCACAATTTGAGAACCCCTGCACTAATCTCTACACATAGCCATTTAGCTAGGGTACATTTAATTGGGGCAGGTCCTTTTTGGCTTGGCACCAGTAATACACAGTCTATCAGTGTTATGAAAGGATTTGGTATGCTACAAATAAATCCTGAGGGCCCTCTTGAGATCAAGTTAATGCAGATGCCTCTCTTTTGCATTCTTAGGATCTGGGAAAAGAGAAGGTAAGGCAATCTCCTGCTGTCTATGAAAGGCGGAAGGCATTTTTGGAAAAAAAGAGGGTACTGTTCAGAGAACCCCCTTTTCCTTATGGAACACCAGGTACAGTTCACAGTGGGACAGCCCATGGAGTTCCCCAATCCTCCTTGTTGAACAAATGGCCACCATGAAGAGCACCTTTAGGGTGAGATGCTAAAGGGAAACCTCTGAAAGAGGTTCAAAAGGGGAATCCATCATAGCTTCTATGGCCACATTCAGTTTCCAGGGAGGGGAAGCAAACATACAGTAGCCAGGGTGCTAGATCAGCTGGAGGTGTGAGCTGCAAAAATGAAAGTCAAACACAGGAGCACAAACTGAAGTGCACATAATGGGTGGAAAGGAAACCAAAAACTTGTACCTGCAAAAAAGTATTTAATGGGTAGTACAAAAAAAAAAAAAGTGTGGAACAAACCATATCCCAGAGCTTCGACTCTAGAGTTAGGCTACATCAGGGGCAGGGAAAGCAATCCAGTCATAGCATATATGCTCCTTAGTTACAGCAGAAAAAAGCATCAATGGGGGATGGCACCTTCCTGTTTCTGTTTTTTTTTTCCCCACTTAAGTGCACTGCAGTTTGTGTTCTTGCATCCAGATAGGGGAAACGTAGAAAATGCAAGGACAATTTGTTGCAGGTTTTAATGAAGCAAGCAACATCCAGCCTGAAGCAGACAATGTCCAGATGAGAGCTTAGGGGATAGGTCTACCCACAAACCCCTGGACTGTGGACTGTATCACCACATGATCCCTGAGGAAGATATTCCAAAAATTCCAAGATACTAGACAGAGGGCAGGCCGAGGGTCTGATTCCCACAGAGGAGCAGCAGGAACTGCATTTATCCCAAACTCTACTGTAGGTCTTGTTTGTATAGGTGTTCCAGGAGTGCATCAGGAAGTGGATCATGCCTTGGGAATATCCAGCCCTCATGTATCTTCTGTGCTGAGGAGCCAGGCCAACAGATGATGTTACTGAGGATCTGACTGCAAAATTAGACACTGTGGAAGAAAGTCCAGTTTGAGTGGAAGTGGGACTGGGGACAGGTGTATCAGTTCTGAGTACCCTACTCTTTGGGGCCACTTTGGGATGAGAAGTATCAGAGTTAATGACTCTCTTTGCAATTTAGAGAGTGCCTTAGGGATCTTTGCCTATTGCAGAAAAGTATACAGCAGTGCATCTGGCCATCGCAGAGACAGGCAGTCTGTTCGCAATGATTGGCTTCCTCAAAACAACTAAAACATCTTGGAGTCTTTGCATTTGCCTTGGTGGCCATCGATCTATGAGTGGAGTGCCCCATCTCCAACATATAATGTTGAAGACATCCTGACTAAGCTCTCACTCCCCAGGTGGAGGACTAACAACTGAGCTAGTCAGCCAGTAAGGTCAGAATCTCTGTGAGAGGGATTGAGGATATGCAGAGTAGATTCACTTCTGCCCAGCAAAGTACCGTGTATATCTCTGCCATTGCCTTGCTTTTTGTTCCTACCTGCTTCCTGATATATGCTACCATCACTGCATAGTCCAACCCTACTAGGACATGCTTGTTTTAAAGCTTGTTCCTAAAGGATAGCATTGCTCTGAATACAGCCCTCATCTCAAGGGAGTTGAATGGTAGTTTTCTCTCTGGAAGACTCCAGGTGCCCTGTGCTGATGCTGTGCTGAGTACTGCACCCCATCCTGTGAGGCTGGAGTCTGTAGTCAAAGTCAGCCATTGAACATCCCATTGGGAGACTCCTTTGGATAGGTTATGCTGGTGAGCCCACCAAGCGAGAAAGGTCTTTACTTCCAAGGTAAAATGAATCTTATCCAAGATCAACCCACTCAAGGGTCCCATGAACACTGGAGCAGGGGCTGCAGTGGACGAGAATGTAGCCTAGCCTATTGTATCAGATCAATGCTTGCCACAATAAGTCCGAGCACATGAAAAATGTCCCTAGGTGTCTCTGCTAGTTTCCTTCTGAGTCTTTTCTATGCCCAAGAAAGGGAATGGACTCTGTCTACGGCCAGAGCCACGGTGGCCGTTGCTTTGTCAAAAAGTGCTCCATGATGCTGCAGGTGCTGAGAGGGCTACAGTGAGCTCTTCTGATAGTTGATTATCTAACCATGGAGTCACAGGGTTCTGATTACTGCTGCTATTATCTGTGCGTCCTTGTGGGATTGTGTCCAAATAAGAGTCATCAAGGTAGGGATGAAGACAGATGTGCTACCAGCACCAACTTTTGTGAATACTCGTGTTGCAATTGACAGATCCAATGGTAGGGATGTGCATTGGTAGTGCCATCCCTGGTCACAAAATCTAAGGTACTGGCAGTGTGGCAAATTAATTGGGATATGCAGATTTGCATCCTTCAAATCCAGTAATATCAGAAAAATCCCACCAGGTATATCAGTGCCATTGTGGAGAATAGTTTCTCTCTTGAAGTGCACTGCTTTATCCATCTGTTGAGGTGCTTCAGATCCAAGATAGCTTAGAACCGTCTTGTCTTTTTTGTAATGACGAAGCCTGAGAATATGCTAGAACACTGTTGGACAGTCAGAACTGGTTGGATGGATCTCACATCTGTGAGATGATGCATTGCATCCTACATTGCTTGCTGTTTGGTTGGGTCATAAGACACTGGAGACTGAAGAAAGAAGTGTTGAGTTTGAGGATTGTGAACCTTGAGAGAGTAGCCATTGGATACAATCTCTAAAACCCACTAGTTCACAAATTCCAACAGTCTTGCCCCAAGCTGGGGCAGACTGAGGACAGGCCTGATCTCAGTATGACTGAGTGGCCATGCGGTTTTGGTTGTCTGCATTTACCTCTGCCTCCTCTGGTGGACCAAAGGAGCTCTGGTGGTAGGAGTTTTGTGACTTTCCCTGGTTAAAATTGGGATGTCATCCTAGACAGTGCTGTCTTGTCTTGCAATAGGACCATTACCCTGCTGCTTTCTTGTCCTGAGACAGAGCAAGTTTAGAGTTGGATATGTGCTTGATAAAGGTTTCCAGTTCAGACTGAAAAGCAGGTCTCCTTGTTAAGGCATGTTTAGTACTGATACTTTTGAGGAATTGTCAGCTGCTCACAGTGGAAGTCAGTGAACCCATCTTAAAGCACAGAGTATAAGAATTGCTCGGTGGTGATCTATAGAACATCATAGGATGCATCTGCCAGGAAAGGGAATCCAAGATCAGGAGAAACATTTGAACCGAGACCTCTTGAGTTTGTGGGAAAATCAAAGGAGACATCTGTGAGCCAATAGACCATGACTCTGGACACATAGGCAAATTCTAGGGTTGCCCGCATGACTGCACTGGGCACTTCATAAGACCTCTTCATAACAGATTCCAGCTTGTGGTCAAGTGGGTCCTTGATGGCCTCTGACCTGAGTACCAGAATGGTAGTTTTCTCAATGACAGTCAAAAATGTGTGGGTCCACCTTTGAGCTTATATCCCAGAACTTTACATCCTGAACCTTGTACAGTGTGGTATAGCCAATGTCTTGTGGTCTGTGTGAGTCCATTGCTAAGCAATAATTTATTTAGCTATTTTGTACACCAGAAAGGTTTTGTCCCTCCTATTGACATTCTTCAGCAGGAGCAGGAGACCACCTGCTTTCTCCTATGAGAGCTGAGACAGCATTTTGACCTGTAGAGAATGCGGAGCTTAAACCCTAAGATTGGTAAGATATGACTGAAGTTCTACTGTTTGTAAGTTTTACATCAAGCCAGATTCACAGAAACATGGACAAAGACAGCAGAAGATCGAACAGTCCATCCAGTCTGCCTGTAGCACCCTATCAAACCCCAGGACCTATTGTCCATAAGGGTTCCAGCCCTCACTGCCCACCCCCATGCTCCACACCCTACTACTACCACTCTGAGTAATCACTAACACTTCACTCTGTCCCAGGGGTGCTTGAAACCATTAATGGTTTGGGCACCTACCATATCAGCTGGCAGATTGTTCCACAGCTCAACTATCCTTTCCTTAAAATAAAATATTCTCATGGCCCTCTTGAATCTTCTCTCTGCCAGTTTCTGCTCATGCCCCTATGTTCTTGAGCCATTACTCATGCTATATAGATTCCTAGATATTTGAATTTGTCGACTTGTCAGCAGCATTGCGATTTGATGTTATGATTACAATTGGATCAGTCGAACAAGTTAGCAAGTTCTGGGATCCAAATAACATTGATTTAGTTTTGGTTATAGTAAGTATCAGGCAGTTGTTGCCGATCCGGAGAAGATACTGAAATTCTTTTTTTCCAAAATCTTTTTATTAAGATTTTGTCAGAATTAAAAAACATATAAACTTACTTTTCGCTTACATTACTGTACAACTTCTTCAGCTCTGACAAACAATCCACAAACATTTACAGAACTATCATACATCTGTAACAAAGACAAAAAACATAAAACAGAGAACAAAAAAACAGCATGGGTCTGATTTCATACACCCTTTCTCTCATTTTATATATAATACTTATTCATCCTCTGAGTCAATAGTTAATATAAACTAATATAACATAGGTGGTGGCTTCAAAAACAAACAAGCATTTGTCAATGGCGAATGTTTGCTTGCTGATATTAGCATTGGACGTGCAGGAGTTAGATGCAGAATAGGAATGGCAGTGAAGTACTGAACTCACGCCAACCCCACCTCCACCCTGCAGAGATGGACAGGCATTGGGGTGTGCTTTTGGGTCACTGCCCATAATGCTCACGGCATTTCACCTCACCATATCCTGTAGACACTGACAAGTGTTGAGGTGAGCCTTGGGGTGTTTGGCTTCACAGTCACCCCATTTCATAAGGACATATGCTGAAATGGGTGCAGTATAGAAGAATGGGGTGAAGTCTGGGGCCAAAGAGTCCAAGGCACACCTCAATGCCTGTCACTGACTTCAGGGTGGGGTGGGGGTGGAATAGCGTGAGCATTACAGCCAGCAATCCAAACGCAAACCCCCGATGCCTGTCAGTCTGCACAGGGTGGGACGTTATGGTTAGAAACCCTGACGCCCTGGGCGTTTGTTGGTATTTGCACTACAAATTTTCAACATGTTCTTTTTGTGACCCCCACCTCATGAAAGCATTTGGAACCTCTGCTCATGAACAGTGGCACTGTGATTTTGTTAATGTGCCCCAAACTTTGATTTCCCACAGCGACCATGCCATTCTGCACCAGATGTGCGAAAACACATATCGGGCAGGATGTGAAGAATGACAGCTGTACCATTCATAGGGAGGTGTGAAGAGATGGCAATGTTGAAAATCTGGAGTGAAAATATTAAAAATGCTCGAACTTCCGAGCGTGCGTGGAAACTGCACAACGCACGCTCGTAACATATATAGAATAGTGTATAGGTGGACATACACAACAAGGCTGTGTTTCTATCAAGGGGATGAGATGACGCCATACAGACCTAGAGAGCAAAGCTCGAGAAGTCTGAATGACATCATCACATCCCTGAAATAGAAACACCGCCTTAGTTGTGTATGGCCATCCATACAGTATTTTGTATAGTATATGGTTCCCAGACTGCAGAGCACATTACTTTCACAAGGACTCATACCTTGTGTTCATGTTCACTTGCTCCAGGTCCATGGTGAAGTCCCGCTATGCTCTTGACTCCAAATATCGCGTTCCTCAGTGCAGTGCCACTCTGCTCTCAACCACAATGATGTACAGTGCCAGTGATTAAAAAAAAAAAGAAAACTGCCACACTAGTAGTTAAACACACAAAGCCAAAGACAGTCGGTGTCCAAACTACATTAATCCACCACTCTCCAAACCGCTCGCTGCACAACACTGTTTCGGCCAATCAGGCAGCAGCTCAAAGGGGAAAAGTTGTTGTAGTATCGTTGTGAAGTCAGAATGACACTACAATAACTTCTTGACCTTTGAACTGGCCTACAACAGCTTTTGGAAAGCCACTTCTTTTTATTCACAGTAAGCCCTAACCATATACTATTGTCATTTAGTGGAATTATTTCACCAAATTTAGGCATATAGGCATACATAGGCATTTTTGTGACCTCTGCTCATGAACACTGTTAAGATTTTCTTAATCTGTCCCGAACATTGATTTCCCACAGTGACTGCGCCATTGTGCGCCAGATGTGCAAAAACACATTTCGGACAGGATGTGAAAAATGACAGCTGTAATACTGTTCATAAGGAGGTGTGCAAAATGGACAATGTTGACAATTTTGAGTGAAAATATTACATATACAATAATGAATGGGGAAATGTACGTAATGAGAAATTAATGGTTGCCTGAGGTGTGGGATGCTACATAAACCCTGAGGGCGCAGCCCAAGAGGTTAATTAAGTCATCCCACACCGAGGGCAATCATTAATTTCGAATTTAGGACACTTCCCCATCACTCATTATTTATAATTGCTATTCAGCAATGTTTTCTTTTATGTTTATCTCACGGTTGCAATCTTACTGCAGTTTTCTTTTGGTCAGAGCGCTTCCCCCTGCCACTTCCGCTGAACTGCAGGATCAATCAGATAGTGAGTGAGAGTCAGAAATGTTCTGTGCTACAGTTTCTAAATGGTAGGACCAACCAGATCGATGTTTTTGTTTTTAAAAAAAGAAAAAGCGACAAGAACACTTGCTCTGGCAGCTCCTTGCTAAGCGTGTGAGAAGCCGCCATGTTTTGGAAGCTGAAAGCCCGCCCTGGACCACACACACAGGCAATCAGGGAGTGGGTTTTCATGACTGACTCAGCGCGAGTTCCCCGTTATAACTCACAAGTTATAATGGGAAATTATAACTCAGTCAGGCAATGTAACAAATTGCTGACCGGTTATAAATTTTTAAAGTTGCAAGTGTGCGTGGAAACTGCACAATGCACGCTCGTAACATACTCATTTTATGGACTTCTGTCACCAAATTTTCAACATAGGCATTTTAGGACCTCTGCACATGAACAATGTCACTGTGATTTTCTTAATCTGTCCCAAACACTGATGTCCCACAGCGACCACGCTATTCTGCGCCAGACGTGCAAAAACATATTTTGGCCAGGATGTGAAAAATGACAGCTGTACTGTTCATAAGGAGACGTGAAAAAATGCCAAGGTTGAAAATCTGGAGTGAAAATATTACAAATTCGAGAACTTACAAGTGTGCATGGAAACTGCACAATGCACACTCGTAACAGTCATTTTTTGGAATTTTTTTCACCAAATTTGCTTCATAGGCTTTTTGAGAGCCCACCTCATGAACAGTGACACTGTCATTTCACTAATCTAATCGGTCCGGAAAGGTGATTCCACACCATGACTGTGAAATCACCTTTTGGGACCGAATAACTAGATGACAGTCACTGAATTCATGAGATGGGGTCCCAAGAACCCCATGTTGAAAATTTGATGCAAAAATTCAGAAAAATGGCTGAGATATCCACATAAGTTGAAAAAAAAACATTTATGGCTTTATACAGCTTACTGGCATTTCTTCAGCTCGCAGTCGGCTTTGAAGAGTGCAGACGTGTTCCCGGTCCACCGAATATCGTCACGCTGGGCTCTGAGGTAAGTATGGGGTGGAGGGGTGGGAGGTGGGGTGCACAGAGGGTGGGTGCAGGTTGGGGGAGGAGCAACAGACTCAATGAGGGATGGTTTTTCTCTACAGGAAAGGAAAAAAAAAACATGGGAAGGTTTTCTGTTTTTGCAGGTACTTTGGCATGCTGGGGTGGGCTCCCAGCATTCCACCCAAGTGTTTCTTCGGTGGAGGTCTGTGGCCAAAAGGGATTGGGCACCCCCATTAGCAGAGTCTTGGGCAGGCGATGAGCCAAGAGGATCACACCCTGGCACACAAACAGATGGGGTATCATGCTGACGGGATTGGGCTACCCCATCAGCAAATGAACAGGGAAGGGGGCATGCCGACAGGGGGATTGGGCGCCCTCGTCAGCTTTAATGGGGACTGTGAGAGTTGGCGGCTGTCCGTCGGCTTCCATGGGGACTGTGAGAGGCTGACAGAGAAGCCGCCGCCATGTTTGTTTGAAATGGGACACCAGACAATGCAGCTTTAATTCGTTGCTGCAGTTAGGGACCACCCTGGAAAAACAGCTGATTGTTGATGACGGGACGCACCCTGATTGCAGCGGCGAGTTTCTTTGAAGTTGGTGCAAGCTGCACTACTGATGTCATGGACAGCATGATCCTCTATTGGTGCCACACAGACCAGCCCCAAAATAGGCTGCTGGCATTGGCAACAACACTGCCATGCCTCCACAACTTGCTACTGCAGCAAGCTGCCCCAATATGTTTCTTCTACATGCGTGCAAGCAAACATAAAAAGAGATACAGGGATACCTAACTACATTTAATTCTATCTTAAAATGAAATAACTCCATCCCAGTGTACCCCCCCCCGGTCAAAGCGAGGATGCAGGCACATGCCCCTATCTATGCATCAAAACCCCTCTCTAAGGGCCTCTGCCTCTCCTTGTGACATGGAGTCAATAAAGGTTCCCCAATCTCTGAGAAATCTCTCCTCCCTATCCTTTATCATGTAAGAGAGATGCTCCAGTGCCAATACTTGTATGGCTAACTTTCTCCACTGTTGTTTTGTGGGAGTTACTGCTGACACCCATGTATTCAAGATGCGATGCAATGCCTTGCCAGGGAGAGCAGCACTCTTATCCACCCCGGCAGGGGTCTCAGTTTCCTTCTTCATCTTCCTCCACCCCAAATAGCATAGTTATCAGGTCCAACCTGAGTCTCCCTCCCATCAGGGCTTCCAATTCAGTAGCCACCTCCCCCCAAAACCTCTGTAGTACTGTACAAGAGCAGAAATAATGGATGGATGTCCCCACCTCTGTCGCACACCTCCAACACATAGGGGAGATACCTGAGTTAAATTTATGCACCATGATAGGTGGGCAATATAACCTATGTAAGAATTTGTAATAAGACTCCTGATATCTATTACAGATCAGTAGCCACCTATGCAGTTCTAATAGCAGGTGACAATTCTCATCCCGAATCCCCCAACCCAGGTCCATTTCCCACTGTCGCTTGGTTTTTAGTGCGTAATCCGTGAGGGTTCTCCTACCTAGCTATGCTGCCTTACCAATTAACCCTTTCATCTCGTTTCTCACCACCAAGACCAGGTGTTCAACCTGTGAAAGCGATGAGGCAGAGGCCACAGCCCTTCCCAGTCTATTAATTTAGGCCCTAATCTGCAAAAGTCGATACTGATGCCCGGCTGGCAGATTTAGCCCCCCGCATCTCCTCCAGAGTTGCCATTTGGTCTCTTATGGATAAATCCCTGAGGCAAGAGATGCCTCCCCTCTCCCATCTCTGTACTCCCCCATCCCCCATACCCACAATGAATGCTGGGTTCCCCCTCACTGGAAGGAGCAGAGTTTCCTCCTGCTGTGCTCACACTCGACTCCTAATCTTCTCCCAGCCCCATTACCGACTCCACCAATGGGTTTCTTTTTGCCACTCTCCCATAACTTCCATATCCCCCCCCCAGACACACTGAGTCTCCCCAGGGATTGTGAAATTTAATCACCCACCTCCCCCCACCCAGTGTATCCCTGAAATCATGAGCAACCACCCCACCCTACCCACTCTCTATCACCTAGCCTCCCTCCTCCTCCCAAAGAAAACCATCCAACAATGGAGAAAGATGTCCTCTTCGTTATCAGTGTCTTGTATAGAATAAATGAATGATGACATTCCCATATAGTAACACCTGATTGGCTGGCAAGCAGCAATCAGGTGTTATTATAGCAGGACATCACTGTTCATTCTGTTAGCCCTTCCATACACACTGCTGCACAGAACAATTAGCTTTAGGTTATTGCTAATCACTACTTCTAGGTCCCTCTCCTCCTTTGGGCTCTCTACTAGTGTCCCTTCCACATAGTACACTATTCCCAGATTTTTCCCTCCCACAGTTGTAGCCATCAAGTTACCCAGATATTCTACAACAATGTTAAAGGAAATCTCTCCAGCAGCCCTACAGGTGAAAGTCACCTGTTTGAGCTTACCTACAATAATCCATTACAATTTAAATCTGTTGTATGGTTTGCTATTTTATTTAAACTGTTCTGTGACTTGCTTCACTGCTGTAATGTGCCCAGAGACTCAAGGATAAGGTAACAGAAAATAAAATTGCCTTACCTTGTTTTTTTGGCACTTGGGCCATCCACTAATTGGTAAATAAATGGAAAAAACTCCTCCTTTTTGCTTTCAGTACTGCTGGGGGTTATACACTGGTTTATTCATAGTTGTCCTAGTTTCTGCATTTCTCTTGTATATTTGTTTTATTGTGTCTTTTTTTACTGGGGTCCTTAAATTTACTGATTAATATTTTTATAGTTTGTAGTGCAAAGGGTGAGAATGCAGTGTTGGGTAAGTTACTTTTTCTATTACTTTCTATTGTGTTTGGAAACTTGTTCCAGGAAGCTCTGTGCAGTCACTAGCAAGGATGGAGAAGTACTACAAAAAGTAATGCACCTTACAATTATAGTAACTTATTTCTCTTTATACAAAAACAATACAAAAATAATAAATAACTATAACAGATTACATGTTTTTGAAAGTAATAGGTTAGTTACCAGTTACTTTTAAGTAAATGTAATCAGTTACAGTTACGTATTTCTTTTGTATAAAAAGATATAAGTAATTGTAACTGTAAGGTGTGTTACTTTTTCCAGTGCTTTTCCATCATTGCTAGTGACTGCACAGAGCTTCCTGGAAGAAGTTTACAAAAGTAACAGAAAGTAATAGAAAAAGTAACTTACCCAACACTGGGAGAATGCACCTTGCGTAAGCAGTGCCTGGTTAAAAAGTCAATTCAATCAGTTTGGTAGGAACCAGCACCTGCTACATGCCGCATAATATTTGTGTTAAACAACACAATGTGAAATAATACTAGTCACTGTAGTACCACAAGGGAGAGAGCATACCTGGTTGCAGATAACAAAGTACTTGATTTTATTTAAAGTCCACACAAAAGTGTTCCGTAAATTTTAAAAGGCAAAGTACAATCCAGGACACTACAGTTAATCTTCCTGACCCCGCCACTCAAAGCACAGTCCATGTCACCTTGTGGTATTACAATGACTAGTAATATTTCTCATTGTGTTGGTTAACATGAATAGTCTGCAGCATGTAGTGGGTGCCGGTTCCTACCGAACTGACTGAATTCATATTTTTATATTTTAAATATTTTCTTGGTGTATTTAGTGTACCCAGTTTTCAATCCCATTACTGAGCCAGTAATTGAGGCATACGGACATACAATGTATTGAGTTACCTGTGAAGGAACATATGACATGTTTCATTAAATGACTGATATATAGGGAAATGAGACGGAGTGAAACCCCAATTCTAGTTGAAGTGTATGTATGCATTAAACGCTGGGGTGTTTCAACTACTGCTTTGGATGTTTGTAAACTGGAGTCAAATAAATCTATTTTTGCAGCAACTTTGCTTTACGGGCCATTTTTGAGAGCTCCACCCTTCTGTTGTTTTTGTATTTCAGCATTACAACAGCACCAATCTTTCCACAGCACAATCTCCACTTTGTATTTTTTCCACCAAGGACCACCTTTGTGACCCGCTCCAGGATCCCACAGAAAGTAGTCCCTCTGCAACGTGCTCCAGGTTCCTACAATAAATAGGCTCAATATAAAGTTCATAAGGAGTGCTGGCAGTATGGCCTAGAGGTTAGAATAATGAGCTGTAAAAGAGCTTGGTACGTCCAACAGACCTGAGTTTGATTCCCACACCTTCCACTTGCATACTGTGTGACTCTGAACAAGTCATTTACCCTCCTCAGTGCTCCTGGATCATCCCTGAAAACAGGCATTGTGTGTACTGGGCCTTACTCAGTTACCAAAGGAAAAAAGTACCATCTCATGGAGCACTCCAGGTTGTCCCAGCAAGTTTATTGATTTATTTATTTGTTTATTTATTTAAACTTTGATAACCGGGAAAGGCACACTGAGCCAGAGCTCATTTCCAGGTGCACCCGGGGGTACAGGATATAAGAGAACAATGTACAACATTACATAAACTCATGTAATATAGCCAGGACAAGTACCACTTCCATGACCCACAGCAGACTCCCACAGTAAGTACTCCTTCCATGGCATGCTCCAAGCTCCATCAGTAAATACCACTTCCATGGACCCCTTCAGGCTCCCCCAAAAAGAACCATCTCCATGGCCCACTACAGACCCCTCTTCCAACAGGTATCATGCCCATGGTGCACTCCAAACTCCTACAGTAAGTCATTCCTCAATGTCATGCTCCAACATCCCCAGTAAATACCACTTCCACAATCCACTCATTCCTCAGAACAAGTACAACCTTTATGGCATGCTCTAGGCCCCACCCAATAAGTACCACCTCCATAGCTTACTTCTGGGTCCCCCAGTAAGAACCACCTTCATGATCTGCTCCAGTCTCCCCTAACAAGTACCACCTCCATGACCCACCACAAGCTCCCACAACAAGTACCCCTCCCTGACACACTCCAGCGTTCCCAGACAAGCAGCATCTCTATAGCATACTTTAGGCTTGCCTAAAGAAGTACCACCTCCATACCTGTTTCAGCCCCCCACCTCCAGCAAGAATCACCTCTCTGATCTGTAGAATATCTCACAGTTTGGCCAAGAAGAATCTACAGCACGTTTTCCCCTCTCTGCAACATTTTGCCTTTTTGCCAAGAAAATTAGCCACCAGGCCACTGCTGCTCGTATTTGGGCATCCACTATATTGACCCCAATCTACCCCAGAGTGCTGGGATTCCTCCTCATGCCTGCCAGCTGTGGAGGGTCAGCACCTGAATAAACTCCCACCACAGATCATGTCCTTTCTCCAATAATCAATAGAGATACTGTAAGAACATGTGATCACACGATTATCATGAACCTCTTTCAGAAGACCGGATGTGTTGATCCATCCCTGCAGTCAGATGCCTCACGTCCCTTTCAGCGAGATTCAAATATCCAGCATCTACTACCCGCCAGAAACAAAACTCTGGATTTCTAGGCTTAGTCACACATTCAAGGCGGAACATCTCTGGAAGATGCCACAGATGTGACAAAGGACCCCTTGTTTTGGGCGAGGAGTCTGGAGAACAATGGTTTTACAAATGAAACATTCTGATATCCCAAATCTACAAAAGAAGACAGAAGACAAAAATACACAGTTTATTTACGATACAGCGCAGTAACAGGATAAAGATAACAAAGGGGGGGAATAACTCCAAATACAGTACCAGGATCCAGACATATGTCCCATCTTGATTACTGATTGCTTGAGTTACACTACTGTATTACAGTGCACACTCTTTTATTATCTCGTTGGTGATCTTTTCCATTTGTCAGTTAGAACCAGCGTTCAAACAGTATAATGCTGGTGTGCTTTAGTGCGGGCCTGGAGATCCTGGTCCAAATGAATGCATCAATCCCACCCCCACCCCGAGCAAAATGACATAAGACTTGCAATAAGGATTCCTGGCTCAGATACCAGCTTCATGTCAAATGATTATGGTTGGTGACCATGGGCACAATGCCACCAATTCTAATTCCCCATGGCAAAACATTAATATCCCACACCACACTCCAAGGGCAAAACAACCCTTCCCAATCCCATGGTCCCACCGCCACCTCCCTTATGTTCCATGGGCACAATACTCCCTTTCCCCATCTCATTCTATATTGAAACAGTTCACCATGACATGGTTCAGGGAGTGGGTGTTTTGGTGCTGTTTCTCGGCATGGCCGAGTGGATTAAAATTGTAGCAGTGAGAGACACTAACTAAAGAATCATTTCTCTACTGAAAAATATTTAGTTCTTTATTTATTTTTCAGACACGTTGATTTTAGGTAGTAGCCAGCCCCCAAGCTCCTGCACCATCCTTACTTTAAAATTACCGTCTCACCGTCAGCACCTTTTTTGGGAGTAGCCTGTTTGTAAGCACCAGATCTGCATTACCCTGACCCTGGGCCTATTGCTCCCCCCAATAAAGAGGGTTTATATAGCCTCGAAGCACAGGGGTTACTACTCAAGGTCTCCAGTTGTAATATTGCCAAACTGGCAAGATGCTTGTTCGATAAATGCAGTTTGTAGAAACGCAGGTCTGAGGGTGCTTCCTTTTGTAATGGTTCCTTGTTCTGCTGAACAAATCTTCAGAAGGCACCAGGATTGGCTGTAAGTGCTGCGACCCTCCCTCAGGCAACCTGGTTTATTGACTAGCTGCCCTTTTTTGCGACTTGGACTGGAAAGTAAATGTAGTTTTGAAGTTGTTTTTTTCATACTGCAGTGCAGATGGAGATCAATTATGAGACGTAAGATCAATAGGTGCCTACCCACACATCATACAAACATAAATGGTGTGTCTAAGCTGTATTAGACGTTCAAGGCTGACTGGCCCTCTTATCGATCATTTGCAAGTACTCAGGTTAGTTGAGGTTTGAACTGAAAAGTAAACCACATACCGGCATTTTTTTTTGTTTGTTTGTTAAAGTTGGAGAGCAGTTACAAGCAGTCTGATCAGTAGATTGAAAACAATGCCACAATGCGGTTTGCTTTTCAGTCCAAAACCACGGCCGGGCACACTCATAATAGAGGGTCTGTCAGATTTTAATGTCTGATTATAGCCTAGGCACCCAAGCAAAATAGGTTCTACCTCCCTCCTAGGCATGTATGAAGTACAAGCACCAAATGACAAGTAGACTGGAGTGTAGATGTTTTTGCTGACACAGATATGAACTGTTAGTTCTTTCAAGAAGATACTTATCTGTTTGAAAACCATACAACAAATCTTCAGCTGTACAATGGGACAGTATGTGATAAGGAAAAAAAATTGGGTTGAATTTTTAGAGTAAAAGCATCAAAGGAGCAATATTTTTGCCTGTTGGCTCTCTCAGATGAATTTCAAGGAACTTCTCTAAGATTTAAAGAGATGTAAACTACGTGCTATTCATGTGGATATGTTTCAGTGTGCAGCTTCTTGCCTTTACTGTGTATTATATTTAAATAAAAGGAGGAGGACCTCTCTTATTACTAGAGGAAGTTTGACTTGCTTTAAACAATTTCAGAAAAATACCTTTTTTACTTCATTTCCCATCTCATGTACTTAACATCTGCACTTGAGTCTACTTGTCATTTGCTGCTAGTAATACACACCGGCCTAGGAGGGAGGTAGAACCTGTTTTGCTTGGAATTTGTATCTGTCTAGTACATTTATGCACTTGTACATGTCGCCTGGGAGCTGGAAGTACTGTAACCTTTGTTCTAATAGCTTAGGTACTCTCTTTGTAATTGTGTGATGTGTGGGTGGGCACCTACTGACCAGAGTGCTCCTAACTGTTCTCAAACTGTATTGCAGTATGGAAAACATAAACTTCTAAACCGCATTTACTTTTCAGTCAAAACCACAAAATGCACAGACTACCAACAAATGTATTATAACAGGAACAGCCAGGCTTAATATTTGATATATCCCAGGCACACTCCGACAGCCCCTACATTACTTTAAAAAAATTAAAAAAAAAATCAAGGGAGCACTATTGCTATTTTCTTGATGGTTTTCCCCACACCACATTCATTCCATTTAATTCTGCATGCTAAATGCATGAAAATTATTAGAACCACAGAGTGCCATTTCCCAGAAATAATTCCAAGTGTTACAGAGTGGATATAAGATGCAGCAAATGTGGTTTATACGCATTTCTGTTCTCTCCTTCTTCTTCTCTGTGAATTTCAGTATTTATACATAGGATACTTCCTACAGTATAGCCTCTTCAGCATTTAACATTTTAACTAGCCTCTGAAATGAATAATATATTCCAGACTAAAAAAACACACACAAAAAAAAACTCTTGTCTGTTTGTAACATGCATGAATTGTAGTGAGTTTCTGCAGTCCAAGTCCTGCAAGCCCTTCCCCTTTTCAGTGAACAGGAGACAGGCATTTCCGAATGAATGAGCTGAAGTCCCACATAGTGAATCTCTAAGTTAGCACAAAACACTCGACTGGCAGAATGTATGGAGCCAAGCAGCACCTCAGATGCCATGTGTAATGCTAGCGCAGAGCAAAACGAGCAGCAGAGAGCACTAGAGATCACAGGTTGCAGCTTGCTCTGACTCAGAATCAGGACTCACGGGGTGGGGGGTAGGTTTCAAAGTTCTGGAAATTAATGCTAATTGGTTGCAATAAGCAACAATATTAGCATACAGTGTCCACCCAGCAAGTAAAACAGGTACAGCACAGTATGTAGAAGGAGCAATTGTAAACACGATAACCTGAGAATCATTTCTTCATTGAAAAATATATAGTTCTTTATTTCTGAAACGCATTTGAGAAGGTAAGAAATAAGCCCAAATATATTAAGTTTCTAAGAACCCTTTTGGACAGGAATGTGGTGTTTTATTTATTTAGTTAGTTTTTATTTTTCTTTTACCCATTATATTCTATCTACAGTTCTGTATCTTGTTTTCAGTGGGGTCTAGCCCTTTTCAATACTTCAGGGACTTCTCTGACAGAGTGCCAGGCCACCCAAACCCCTGCCCTAACATTTGCAAGCACAATGGCTCGGCCTCCCACAGTGAAGCATATTACAAAAGGGACACTAAACACCAATGGAGTTTAGCTCAAAATCCCTTACATTTCACTTTTAAAGGGAAAACTCATTCTTAACACTTGCAGATGTGCCATGACTGATGTGCACATGATGTTGACACAGTTTGTGTGGATCACTGAAGCAGTCAGGTTCACAAGTACCAAAGACTTCCAAATCTGATCGAATAACTAGACTACTTTTTATATACTATTGAGCAAGGAATCTTGAGCAGTGTTGGGACCCTCTTTGCTCTTACTGTTTCAATACATCAGCTGTAAATGTTGAACTGGATGATCTTTCTCCAGCCAGGATCAAATTTGAATCTGTTTCAAAATACGATACTATTAAAACTTTTCGCAGAGAACTGGGTGATGATCCTGAAAGTCATCCAGAGCTAAAGTTCTCCAAATCCACTCCCAGCGGTAAGCTGAAACTTTTGTGCCCCCTGTAAGACAGAACTGATTGACCTGTGCTTCCACAGCTACATACATACATGCCTGCGCTCCCACAGGCAAATAAGGAGACAATTATACTATCTCAAAAAGTATGGAAAATAAATTGCAAAAAAAACTTTGTTAATGCTCCAGTTAGGGTTAAAGTCACAAAAGTAGGGAAATGTGGCATTAGGGTTTCCAACCCCAACACCCCACTGCCACCCTGCACACAGTAACAGGTGTTGGGGGTTACCTTGGGGTTGTCAACCCTAATGCTCAACCCATTCTCCTATACTGTACCCATCTCAGCTTATTTACTTATAGAATGGGGTGTTAGGACTGATGACCCCAGGGTACACCCCCAACACCTGTTGGTGTGTGTGGGGGGGGTGTTAGGGTTGGAAACCCTCATGTCACATTTCCCTACTTTTGTGGCTTTAACCCTAATTTTAAATATAAATGAGGTTGCTTCACTTTGTTTTGCCCTGGTGTGAAAACCTCTTTATCTCCATTGCAAAGGTCATGCCCCACTCATGCAAGGCATCATGTGAGTTGATGATGCATACCTGCACAAGCCAGCATAAGTTATACTCTCATTCAGTACTGTTGCATCTTGTGAAGTCCCTACATTCTCTAAAAGCATTTTCTAACCCAGCTACATTTTAAACTACAGAAAACACATGGGCACTTACTTTATCTGGTTTCTGATAATCGGATGGGTGCACTAGACATTAAATATGCCAATTTTTGACCGGCCCGGTGGTGCTGAGGGCTAAGGCGCTGGACGCCTTAGCTCGCATCACACCAGCGACCCGTGTTCGGGTACAAGCACGGGCCACCAGAGGCCGGGGGGGGGAGGGCGTGGAGCTCGTAGGAGCAGCCGAAAGGCAGCTCTCCTCTCCGGGGTGGTAGGGTTGCATCCCTTGGCCATGGTTTGCCTCCTGGTGGAGGCCAAGCTGCAGCGCAAGCCAGAGGGGTGCAACAGCGCTAGGCCAATGGGTAGGCAGAAGGGGCTGTTGCCGGGCTGTAGAGTGCATGCGTGCCTCCATGTGCATGCGTCTCTACTCCTGGGCCCTCTCGTAACGGGGAGAAAAATGGAGGAGAAAAACACCTGGTAGGCAGGATGATGCCCGACCCTCCGAAGGCACCAATCCCGGGCCAGGCATAAGGTAAGCCCTGGTAATTCCGGGTGTCAGAGCTGGGGGGTCAGGGTGAATGGGGCATGCCAGCGGCGAAAACAGTGACATGTTAAAAAAAATGCCAATTTTCAGGCATGATCAAGGACAGTACAAGTTACTATGACTTGAAAAGTTTCATGGCCAGCATAAGACTGGAACACAGGGACCGCAGAGGACAGCAGTAGCACTGACTAATACAGTATACCTACTGCAGGCTTTAGCACTAAAACATCATAAAATTCCAGGATGCCTTACATGAATCAGGCCATGACCATTGCAATGGAGTCAAGCAAGTTTTCACGGCAGACTTAAGTACCTTCATTTATAGGGGAGCTATAGTAGCAATCAGCTAAAGTAAGGAATAGGAAGTAAACAAAAGAAAATATAGAAACATAGAAAATATGGAATGATAAAGATCTGTGGTCCATCCACTCTGTCCAGTCCCTACCGGACAGAGTGCATATTTCCCACTGCTGAGGAAGATCCAGTGTGGATGCAGCCAAACCAGAAATGATCAATTCCAAACTGTAAGGGAGACCTGGCCGAGTCTCATTTAACCATTCCTTACCAACAAAAATCAGCTAGCATGTGCAGAAACCCAAGACTAAATCAAAGAATTGTGCATTGTGTTTGGTACCTGTAGTGCTGCTGGCAAAGAAAGCTCTCTTTTCCCATTACCATGACAACCTGTCCACAGATCACACAACTGTTACCATTGGGGAACCTCTGAAAAGTAAAACAAACAAAAAAAAATCACTTGATGACTGTCTGAAATAGCCAGTAACTCATAGGGTGTACATCATCATCATCATCATAAATAAAATGGAAACCAGTACAACTTTCAGTCCAAAAGAAGAGCAAACTCTATAACCCAGGCCTTATCAAGATACAATACATTAGCAAAGTGATGATTACCAGAACTGTGCATTTCTCTGGGGGGTGTGAAACACAAAACTATGTGGCAAGCATGACCTTGACTTGGTGCAGAGGCAACTTTCTAGAGTTGCACGTGAGGCACCTTTGATTTCCACTGCACCCCTTGCTCTCCCAGTCCCCCTAACCTCCCCTCTTGCTGTCTTCCTCCTCCTCCTCCCTCTTTTGCACCCTCTCCAGACCCTTACCTCCTTGACAATGAACTTCGTCCGGCCTCTCCCGCCCTGTCTTCCTTCCTGCCCTGCCTTGCTCCTCCACTACCTACTGTTCATAGAAGGGTTATTCCAGTATGTCTGCTTGGTAATTACAATATGCTCGCTATGTAGAATCATGTCCAAAAATACTGTTATCCCATGCATCTTGATGTACTAAACTCTTCTCAAAGGCTTCCAAGCCTGTATATTGTACTCGTTATGCTACCGCCTCTGTATATTGCACCTGTTATGCTACTGCCTCTGTATATTGTACCCATTATGCTACCTCTTCTGTATATTGTACCCATTATACTACCGCCTCTGTATATTGTACCCGTTATGCTACAGCCTCTGTATATTGTGCCCGTTATGCTACCGCCTCTGTATACTGCACCCGTTATGCTACCGCCTCTGTATATTGTACCCGTTATGCTACCCCCTCTGTATATTGTACCCGTTATGCTACCTCCTCTGTATATTGTACCCGTTATGCTACCTCCTCTGTATATTGTACACATTATGCTACCACCTCTGTATATTTCACCCATTATGCTACCTCCTCTGTATATTGTACCCGTTATGCTACCTCCTCTGTATATTGTACCCGTTATGCTACCACCTCTGTATATTGTACTTGTTATTGCTCCCTCCTCTGCATATAATCCTGTTGTATTTTGCCTGTCAGTGTTTTGTTCCTATGACGTGAAGCCTTTGTAAATGAGTCTCTGACTCAAAGGTTGTTTCCGAAACTTCGATAAATAAATAAAAATAAATAAACCTGGGACGTGCAAACTCTCCCTGGTTCATCTTCATTGAACCCCAACTAAGTGTTTTGTTTTTCCACATAGGTGTTTTTCCTCCTTGGTTTAAGCAGGTGGCTATCAGCCCTGTCCTTGCCTCTCCCAACCAGCTGCCACCTCTGCTGGGTATTCACTTGGCACTGCAGAATCCCCCACGTATCCCCAACCCCCCCAGGCGAGGCCAGGATGGGGAGTACTCTCCCCTCCCAGAGACTCTCATCCAGATACTTTGCCGGTGGTCCTGGGTGATGGCATGGATCGGGGCAGGCAAGCAGGGCTTCAAAAAGCCTGCTCTGCCATTTTCCTGTTTTCTTCCCTTACCCTCACTGTGGCACAGACATAAGCACCTGTGTGTGGAGGTATACACACACACACACTACATCAAACCGGCAGCTCCCACCCCTCAAGTCACTCTCTGCCTGTACTACCACCAGGCCTCCACCTGGTGGCAGTTGTCAGCAAAGTAGTGATTCCAACCTTCCCCTAGAGAGGACAGCAGCCTATCAGACATTCAGTCCTCTCCCTTCAACCAACCTTCAGCAACCTGAGTCTGCTCCTGAACCCTGGTCACCAGTGTGGCAGGAAGTGTGGCGTCCAGTGCCTCATCCCTCCACACCATTAGACCAGTTAAAGGTAAGCATTTTGGATCAAACTTTCCAGGCTATAACATGGCTCTCATGGGTGCTTTAGACTACCTGGCACCTTAAGTGTTCATCCCTTGACATCCCGCCACAGCTCACCAAGGTTTTGTGATGAGCTAAGGTAACCGAGGACTAAGGGATGGAAGCGTGAGCATTTCTGGCAGAGGTCCTGTTCAAAGGAGGACTAGTTGGCATTGAGGCCTCACTATGGTAAGGATCAGCTTGCAATCACCCTGAAAAGGACTGGTCCTGTCAAGGGTGATTAGCACAGGAACGAATCAGCTAGCTCAGCTCTTTTGCACCATAGAGAGGTTAATATCCCTTGCCTGCAGTCAGAAAGAGTGTTTTCCACAGAAAAGTATAAAGACTTTAACTGATTCTTCCCTGACATGGTGTCCTCTATTTGAGCTGGAATCTCCTCAAGTGGCTTGTCATGGGCCAACAGTACCCTGTCGTTAAATAGGCTTAAACGATCTGCCATCATGGAGGGAGTTTCATCTGGTTCTGGTTTAGGAACTGCAGTCTTGTTTAGGAACTGCAGTCTTGGGGCTGTGCCCCACCTACTGTATGTTAAACCCTGGGCATACCTGGATGCTTGCTGGTCGCTGGGAATTCCTGCATCTGATTATCAGAGCATGGAGTGTTCCTTGAAGGAGGATGTCTTCCCCAACTCTCTGAAAAAGGCGGTGGTAAAACTCCTCCTGAAGAAGTCATCTTTGGACCAAGATGATCACGTGAATTACAGACCTGTCTTGAACCTTCCCTTTTTGGGGAATGTTGACAGGAAGGTGGTAACGGCGCAGCTAAAGGCTCACCTGGAACAATTTGACATCTACAATATGTGCCTCTCCCGTCAGAATTAGGCCCTGCAACAGCACTGAGACTACCCTTGTCAAGGTATTCTATGATCTCTCCACAGCAAGAGACAGAGGGTACCAGTCCATCTTGGTACTTCTTGCTGTCTCGGCATTTCATATGATGGATAATAGAATGCTGTTGAATCCTGAGGCACTATGTGGGGCTCACTGGCACAGTTTTATGCTGGTTTGTGTCCTACCTTACTGGGAGGGCACAGCGGGGGTTCAAGATAATTCCATCTCTGGAACTACTGTGCTCAACTGTGGTGGGCCTCAAGGCTCTGTCCTTGCACCCACATTGTTCACTGTTTACATGCCGCCACTGGTTAAGATCGTAATATGGTATGGTGTTGAGTTTCGTGCTATTCCAATGTTACTCAGTTGTGCCTGTCTTGTGCACGATGCAAGTAATGAGAGCTCTGCGTTGGATCGATGTCTGCAAGAAATGAATGACTAGATGGCCTCTAACTGGCTGAGCCTCAACCCACATAAGACAGAGGTGACGACTGTTGAGTTGGGTCCCCATGGATCAGCAATGACAAGTGGAAATGCCATACTGCCTTTGTCCGATGGCATAAACCTTCGAGCTGTGGAAGTGATTAGGAATCTGTGGGTCACTGTGGACTGCAGGCTGACATTAAAACATCAGGTGTCTGCTGTAGTACACAGTGGCTTTTTCTACCTGTGTAATATTTCCTGAGTCAAACCGTATCTTGTGCCAGGGGACCCGATTACGATAGTCCATGCCTTTGTCACACCAAATCTGGACTACTGCATTGATTTTTTTACTGAAGGTAAGCTGGAGTTCTGATGGGTCAGCTGCAGTTGGTCCAAAATACTGCAGCCTGGCCGGTGACTGGAACATCTCACAAGCAGCATATTACACCGGTTCTGCACTGGCTACCCATTCGGTGGCACGTCAGCTTTAAGATATGCGTATTAACACAAGACCCTACACGGTCTGGGTCCTGGACATCTGAAAGAGCTCCTGTCTGCTTGTTGTCCTATTCTGCCCTCTCTGCTCCACAAGGGAGGTCTTGCTAGCATTCCCTTGATCCTGCCTTAAGCTTTCCAGGAACAGAATGTTTGGGGCGGCACACCAGTTCTCTGAAATTTCCTGCCACCCAACATTCTTCCCGTTTGAAGAGACTTTTAAGGAAGCATTAAAATCTCTCTTTTTTTTCAATCAGGCCCACTGTTTTATCTAATTTTATTAAATTTATTTTTTTTTAATTATTTCTGTATTTTGTGATGCTTCCTTGTATGGTGCCCTGAGCCTTTAAGAAAGGGTGAATCATAAATAAATTGTGCCTTACCTTACCGTAGCAGCTATGCCAAGGCTGGCCTGCACGTTGTCACTTGCAGGCATTTCAGACAGTAAGGTATACACCTGAGACCACAGGCATCACTGCTAAGCCACCATGTAGGTCTGGTGTGACACTACCGTCAGGGATGACAGGTCCATGGTAAACATCCACCCCCTCCAAATCATCCATCTGACTAGATTCTGGCAACTGGGGGATGGCCTAGTCACAGATACAGGCCCAGTCCCTGGCAGGAGGTACATCAATCCCATAGTGCGGTGATTGATCTCTCCAGGAGAAACAGTCAGAGTCAAGTATCTAGTCAGGAGCCCCTCGGAGCAGGTGGTGCAGTGAAATGGTGCCTCCAGAACACCACAGTGGCCTTTCCTAGTGAAATATGTCAGGCAGGGGTCACTACTAGGTCCTGACTGAGTAATGTTAAGAAGCCCAGTTGCGTAGTATTAGAGCTACTGCCCATTAAGTAGGGCCATTCCACTGCTGCATCTTTCTCTTGAATCACTGGAAGAATACATCTTCAGCAGCAGAGAAGACATGGACTGAGGATTCATTGTCCTGTAAGGAGGAGTCTAGGGAGAGGATGCTGGAACCCCACCAGAAGATGAGGCTGGTAGTGGCACTGGAAACAGCACTAGGTTTGTTTTTCTAAAGCAGCACTGAAAGTTCTTATTCAGTGATGGAACTGTTTCTGTGACAACTGGCCCAGAGACCTGAGCACCTTAGCCACTCTACTGAAAAGATACTGAGGCACTTGCAGCAACCTGAAAGGGATATGGGTGATCTGTTGATCCACCATACCCACACCCAGTCTCTGACTCTGCACCCATCTGGAGTCCTTGTTCAAGAGTAGAAGCAAGTGAAGCTTCCCAGTCCAGCAGTATCAATTCCAGTGGTGTCTAGGTCAATGGGTGTCCATGGGGGAAGCCTTAGCTATATAATGACTGGCAAGTTCCCAGAGGGTCCTGCTGCAGGGACCACCCTCGAACCAAACTCAGTGCCGAGACCAGCAGAGGCCATGACACCTGAGCTGATGCTGGCCTCAGTGCCAACACCGTAAGTCACATCAGCATCCAGGATCACACCAGCACTAGCACTGACAGCTCCACCATCAATGACACTGGTGCCAGGCTCTGCACTGACTCCAATGCCAGCACTACATATGGCACCAATGCCAGATCTGGCATTAATGTTCAGCAATAATGTCATCAGGACAGTGGTTAACACGACAGATGGTGTTGACTCTGCTGACAGGGTGGTCCAGCACTGATGGTTACCATACTGTAGTGGGTGCTACTGGACTGTGGTGGGTGCTCCTGCGACTTCCAGGAAGTGGTCAACGGCCTACTTGATGTCACTACTTGGCACTCTGTCATGACCCAAGCTCAGTGAAGGAGGGAGAGCTCAGTACCTCAACCATCTCCAAAGAGCAGTGGGGGACTGGGGGAAAATTCTGGTAATCTGCGTTGAGACTGCCTGTGTCAAGGCCTGCCATCGAGGCTTAGGATGGGATGTCCCATCTTCAGAACTTAAAGTTCCCACAGTCAGACATCAAATACAGTGCAGGCTTCATGGGCCTCCAGATCATGGCTGGGTCCAAGGCAGGCAAAACAAAGTGTGTTATGGTTGGTGCATATAATATTTTTCCCACACCAACTGTGTTGGAAAAGCAGTCCCAATGATCCGGAAGGCCATTGCTTCACAGAACCTGATACAACACACAAGTGAAGATAGACCAAGACAGTCTTTACTTGTTCTTATGGTACAACTGAGGCAGCTAAGACATTGATGACAGTTACTGGTTCTGGCACATGGTGCCGTGTATGCACCAGTGCCCACATCATCATCTGTGCAGCAGCAAAAAATGTGCTCCTTCTCGATCCTAGCACTTCCAGCCCTAAGACCAAAGAAAGGGGCACTATGTAGAAGACTGATTCTTGGAAGATCAAAACAGATACATCTTCTTGATCTCTCGCTAGATAAAGGTCATTGCAAACCTTTGCCAGGGTGATCATGGTGCTGTAGCAGTGGTGGAAACAAGACTGGAGTGGCTCACAGTTGCTATGAAATTCAAGGTGCTTACTGAGCTGTGATAGAAATTCAACAGGTCATAAAGATCTAAGAGCGACTTCTTGAACAAGTGCCTCACCATAGAAACATAGACTTTGATAGCAGATAAGGACCGCTTGACCCACCAAGTCTGCCCATTTCCCTACCTACTGGATAAACTGCAGATCCTAGTTAACCAATAGCCTATTTCTTCCTACCTCCCACAAGAATTGCCTTATGTCTGTCCCATGCATTCTTGAATTCCCCCACTGCTTTTCACCCCACAACCTCCTCAGGAAGGCAGTTCCATGCGTCCACCACCCTCTCTGAGAAAAGAATACTTCCTCACATTGCCCCTGAGCCATCTGAGGTAGAATTACAGTGATTCTAGGTTGAAACTGCATCATGCATTGTTCTGACCCACAGAGATGTTCCACTGAGATGTTCTGTACACAGCCCTTCCATCCGTGCCCCTCGAAACCAAGTTTCTTAATGAAACAATATGTAAACTAAAATAAAACGTATTAATTGTGGAAGAATTGTAACAATTAATGCTCAGGTCTTATTAAAACAACTGATTCTTTTGAGAACCTTTTTTCAGGTTCTAGAAGGGGAGATAGGGGTTAGGGATTGTGATACTTAGTAAAGGATCCCTTAGAAGAAACAACTTTACTAGGGTGAGTAACTGTACTTCACCCAGGAATCCCTTGCTAATGTATCACACACAGCAGACTCCATGGCAGTACTTTGGGAGGCTGGGAAGAGAACCTATCTGGGAAAAAAGCATTTGCAAGACAGCAGTGCCAAACCAGCATCACTTCTAGAATTTATGTCTGGAAAGTAATATTTTGTGAAGGTGTGTATTGCTTTCCAGGCAGCTGCTTTACAAATCTCTTCAAGGGGATGCCCCTTGTGAGTGCAACTGTAGGCCTCTGGGTGGTACTCTGCCACCCTCCTGATAATAAAATTGAAAGCAGGAGACTATCCGATGAGCTACAGTTTAGCTAGTTGCTGGTTTATCTTTTACACTTCATCAAAAGTGATGATCAAACTGAGCGTTGTTGGACCTGACATGTCTTGTGTGGTCCAAGTATTATATCAATGCCCTTTCTGTATCCAGTGAGTGCAGCTTTGTTCACCTGAACTGGAACGCTCAGAAAAACATACTGGAAGAGTGGCCACCTGGTTCAAGTAAAAACTCTGACACCTTGTTTAAGAAGAAACTTTCTGTAGTTCTGAGAACTACTTCGTCGCTGTGAAAGATTACGTAGTTTGCATCTGTACACAGGACTTGCAGTTTGCTCACTCTCCTGGCAGAAGTCATGACAATTAGGAAAAACTGTTTTCCAAGTTACATATTTTAAGTTCAGCAGTAGTAATTGGCTCAAAATGAGCTTCCCTCATCTGGGTAAGGCATGCATTTAGGTCCTAGGGATGGACAGGACCACGGCCTCTCACTAAGCGAGGAATACAGCAGCCATATTTTTTATTCCCTGTCACACCCCATTAGTAACTAACAGATGGCTGTGCTACAAACGTAGGGATGCCTGTTCCCTAGCAACCAGACATCTCACCCAAGCAACCAGCACTAATGAACGAAATGGGACCTGGCAACGATCAATTTCTCTGCTCTATTTCTAAAATTAAAAAACTGTTAAAACTGTATTTATTTTGATTGGCAGGGAACCAAACACTACAAAAATACTGGATGGATAACTCCATTCCCAACTAGTGTGTTGTGCCATCTTGGGGTTCTGATTCCCACGGACCTCTCAAGCTTCGCTCTCGAGGTCACAGGGAATCAGAACTCCTCTGTGGCACAACACACTGGTTGTGCATAATTGCCCATTCAGTATTCTCTATGTTCCAGATCCTCATAGCTTCTGTGTATAGTTTTGAGGATCTGGTTCACCCTTGTTTCTTCATGTAATACATTGTTGTGGTACTGTCTGTTCTGATCTAGACAGACTGACCTTGTATTCTGGGGAAAAAAAGCTTGCATAGCCAGGAACACTGCCCTGAGTTCTTGCAAGTTGATGCGTTTCTTGGTCTCCTGTGGACTCATGATGCCACTTACTGTAAAATCTTCTAGGTGGGTACTCCATCCGAAAATGAAGCATCTGTTGTGATTACACTTAGTGAATGTTGCAGGAAGGAAATACCCTGTCTGAGGCTGCTTTCCTCCTTTCGCAACTGAAGTGCCTGTAAAAAAAACGCTGTTACTGGCACCAGCTTTAAAACCAAGTCCACCTTTGTGACCAGTGACCTCTGAAATGATACTGGATATCTGTTATTTGTCATCTGGGCCCGGTATCACTGATGTAGTGGAAGCCATGTGGCCTAGAAACTGCAGAAAGATCCCTTGAAGGCATTGGCTGGTCCAGGGTAAAAAATTCTATAGTGGCAATCAGGCTCGATGCCCATGCACATGGAAGAAGTGCTATTCCCTGCAGGCTGTCCGGATCTGTACCTATGAAGGCCAATACCTGTGCAGATTCTGTTTGTGGCTTCTATAGGTTTATTAGGAAGCCTACATTTTCCAAGTGCTCTTTACATTCCACATGGAGCAGATTGTTTCAGTTTTTGTTTTCCTGGAGCAATTGTCCATGTAGAGGAAACACCACTACACCTTGGCTTCTCAAATGTGTTGGCACAATGGCTAGGCATTTGTGAACACCTCTGGTGTTGAGGTAAGGTCAAAGGACATGGCTATGAACTGGTATTAGCAATTCCCCAGTTTGAACCTGATGTAAGTTCTGCCAGAGGTCATGAAATATGGGAAGAGGCATTTTATAGATCCAGTGACCCCAGTTTAGAAATCTTAATTTTTTATATATTTCTTATTTCTGCTCCCCCACAGCTCAGCCTACCTTACCTCCAGCCGCCGTCCTCTCTCCAGTCCATCCGCAGGCTCACTCACATCCGGCTGGCATGCTACATGCCCGTGGAGGGGTCCCCACTCCCTTTCTTTGGGCCGGGATCCACTACCAGAGTGCGATTTCACAACAGGCCTCCTGGATATAGAGGCACGGCCATCAATCTGCCCGGCCAACTGCCATTATCCGCCAGTTTACACCCCTTGAAGCACGGATGTGCACTAACGCCCAGGCACAGCGTGCCGACATCCGCTGCATTACCTCATGCACTGGGCTCTGCAGTGCCCCACTTCCATTGGGGCCACCGCAGAGCGATGGAAACCCTAAGTTTCTCCCAGGGAAAGGAGAGCAGTCCATCGGACGCCAATCCTTTCCTCCCCAGCCAGCCTTCAACGGCCCGGGCATGTTCCTGAACCCGGGTCGCCGTGTGGTACCTAGGTGTATGCCCAGTGCCTCAACCTCAGAGTCACCAGTCAAGCATAGAATTTTAAATTTAAAATGGTTGGCACTCCCCATTTTTCTTGTGGGTTAAGAAAATAGTTGGAAAAACAGGCCTTTGCTCCATTGTAAGGAAGATACTTTTCCCATAGCTTCTATTGACAGCATTTTTCTTGCCTCCAACCCCAGCAGTATTCTCTCTGGTGGAGGGTGAGCTGGAAACACTGTTGGTTTCTGCAGTTTTATAAACCTTTTGAACTGCAGGAATAGTCCCTGACTCACTACTTACAGGACCCACTTGTCAGTAGTAATATCTACCATTCCTGGAAGTAGTTGACCAGACCTGAACCCCACTGGCAATGGTTGGGCGACCTGTTCAGACTCTGCCAGTGGTTCTGTTTAGGTTGTGGCTGGGGTGCTGTTGTTACAGCAGCACACCTACAGCTCCTTTTTACATCTGCCTGAAGTACCCTCTTGTGGTTAATACTTCTAAGGGTCATAAGGTCTCGAATAGTAACCTCTACTCCTGCCTCCCATTCCATAAGGTCTGCAGGAAGTGGAGGCCTTTCCTTTTTCAGTATTATTCTTTTAAGTGGTTTTATATTTATTTACTTTCTTTCAAGTATAACCCCCCCCCTACAAATGGGAGTTCCTGAAAAGTCTTCCTTGAGCTTGTCTAAATGCTCACTGCCAGGCTGGTGTCCTGCGTTTTTGCAGTTTAAATGTGATTGCCAGAGAGTGCCTATATAGCCTCTGTGTACTGTTTCTTTAAGAGCTGCCTGGATTGCAGTCATAATTAATCTAAGAGGGAGCTCTGTTAGAAGATGTGCTTGTTTGCTGATCATTTGTTAGAGCAGTAATATTATTGCAGTTTGTTCTAACCTGCCTTCTTTGCAGCAAGGACTGTTCTGTTTATCTCCACCAACTTGGCCCGGTACTGTCAGAATGGGCCAATCAGTACTGTTGGGACTCTAAAATGGAGCCTGCCTACAGGGGCTTGGTGAGGTCAAAACTTGTAGGAATTGTAGTTTTTGCATTTTGGCGCCTAAAATAACCTGGAGGGGAAGCCCTTGTTGTGACTGACAGACAGATCAGCCAACCGAACCTTTTGGATCTTGGGGAAATTCCCAAGCTGCTTGCAGCTAGTTTCAGTTCTGAGTTGGAAAGTGAAGAGATAACAACTTGAATGATTCAAGCAGCAGCCCCGGCGTAGACTCGCGTGGGAGAACTGTGGAAAGGCCTGAGTTTTGGCCTGTATGCCTGTCTGTTGTCCCTGAGAGGGAACCTGTGCCTTTTTCGGACTGAATCCAAACTTGGAGAGTGAAGTAAACCATTGAATTGTGACCAGGCTCCTACCTGAAGAAGACCGAAGATTTGCTGAATGCGATCGGCCTGTCTGGACTTCCAGCCACCTTGTGCAGAGACTCTGTAATTGCAACCGGAGAGCCTTTTGCTTGGTACAGTCGAATTTCCTTACATGTAAATGTGCTGTGTGCAGTGTGCTGCTAGTGGGTTGTGATTTGGTTCCCCACTGTGGTTTGAACTGTATTCTGCTTGCTGGAAGCTGCATCCAGCCCCACGGACTGAATCCAAAATCATCTCCATTGGGCCTGGGCCTTGCCACACTGGCCCAGCCTGACTACCTGCTGCACAGAGAAAGCCATCGACGAGAGACCTGCCTGGGGATCAGACCCCTGCTCAACACTTGAACAGGAACGATGCCTTGGTGATTCAAGTGGGCCCCACTTCTCCGGGCACTCCAGCTCAACAACCTGCAGTCTCAATTTTGTCATGCCTGTGTCCAGTATTGGGTATTGTGAGTAAACATCAGGGTAGCTCCCTGCAACAACAGCTAAATCTAAAGTGTTGTCATCTGATTGTCTGGTTGCTTTTTCTTTCACGAACTGAGCCCTCCAGCTCTGGATTAAAAATAGTGTGTGTTGTGCATGTTGCTTTCTTCCATCACAGGGCTCCAACCAGCTGCAACGTTCCTGGCTAGCCCATCGTCTCCCTACCTGGGTACCCAGAGGTGTGACTGTGTGGGGACTTAAATCGCATGCATAACTGTTTGATTAATGCAGCCTTTAAGCCAATCAACCTGATTACACCCCTTCCTTGTTCAAGTCCCCTGAATAAATCAAATCTGACTTTTTTGCTGCATTTAACCTGACTATGGTTCCAGTTTGTGCCAATAGTACTGTACTGTTGCTATTTACTGTGCATAACCTTCTTTTACAGGGGGTCCCCAGGGTCGAGCCAGAGGAACCAGTCCTGGTGGTAAGTGCAAACAGTGTGGGTACTTGTATGGTGTAAAAGGCATACTGCAAAAGTGATTATCGTATATTGCTCAGGCCACTAGAATCGAAAGAGGGGGGTTACAGTGTCCCCGAGGGCTGTGCCCAGGTTAGTGTGACCACTACCAACCCTGATCTCCGGGTGGAGGCACCCATTTCAGAACTCAGGCCCCTTAACCTGCTATTAACTGTGCAGGCAGCGGCAGTAGCCCTTGGGATAGTGCCATCAAGGGGTTACACATGCAAGCCTCTGTTTTGTCACCAATTTAAAAGGGAAAATCCATGGCCTTAGACAGAAGGGCAGACTTGATCCAGGCAAACCTCCTGAAAGACACTGCATGTGCTAGGACCCTTGAGGGTGAGTGATTAATATCCACAGCAATGTGGAATGAATATTTAGTGGTGTTCACGTCTGCTTTGGCTGTAGTCAACAAGTCCTGTGCCACCTCCTCATTAACTTTTTTGCTCACTGCCAGCACTAGAAACATAAACATAGAAACACATAAGTTGTCAGTAAATAGGGACCTCTTGATCCACATAGTCTGTCCTATATTCCCTACCTACTGTTTCACCACAGACCCTACTCGATCTCTGGTCTTCTCCCCCCTCCACCCATCTTACTTCCAAGGTCCCCTTGTGTGTCTATCCCATACATGCTTGAATCCTGTTACCGTTTTAGCACCCACCACCTCTGCTGGGAAGCTGTTCCAGGCATCCACCACCCTCTCTATGAAGAAGTATTTCCTCACATCTCCTCTGAGCCTCCCGCTCTCCAGTTTCGTAGCGTGACCCCTTGTCCTGAAGCATCTTTTTCTATGGAAAATGCTACCTTCCTGTACATTATTCATACCTGTGAGGTATTTGAACATTTCTGTCATATCCCAGCTTTCCCTCCTGTCCTCTAGAGAGTATATATTTAGTTTCTTGAGTCTTTCCTCATAGGGCATTTGATGTAGGCCCTCCACCATTTTGGCAGCTATCCTTTGTACCGCCTCCACTATATCTATGCTTGACTATGGTGGCTGCTTGCAAAAATCCTGTACATGGCAGTCAGCAGAATCCACCCCCCCTTTTTTTAAACCCTGTCCCAGGAGCAAGGTGAGATCCAAAGGAATAGAAGAAACTTTAACCTTGGAGCCAGCAAGCACATGAGCATGTCCTGAGACACATCAGATGTACCTGGGTGTGAAGAGTCCAGGGAAGAAGTCATAAATGCCCCCCCCAGCAGAGATGAGGTGGGGAGAGAGCTATTTTCCTTGATATCCCCACAGGGGGAGAGGCAAAGGGAGGTCCCCTAAACTGAGAACCTCTGGCGTCAACTGGGTGCCACACGGAACACTATAAAGGGTGCTGGAGACAGCACCAGGGATTATGCAGTCCCGACCCAGATCCGGTATGAAACCTGGGCCAATTCCAGCCCTGGCGCCAGGTATGATGTTGGATCAGGTGCCAGACATGACATCAGACACGATGCTAGACACAATGCCAGACCCGGTGCAGGACACGATGCCAGACCCATCACTGGATCTGACGCCGGACATGACATCGACCCGGCACTGACATGACACTGACCCAGCTCCGGCTCAACAGCAGGGCCCCACTCTACACACTAGAAGCACCAAACTGGCATGAAGGCAGAGGACAGAGAGAAAGAGAGAGAGCCTGGCACCAGAAAAAGTGGAAGAGCCGAATCAGCACTAGAACCAGGGCTAGGAAGACACCACCACAGGCCAGAAGGCCAAACTCAGCACCAATGCCAGCCTCAGAGCACCAATGACCCTGGCAGACTCAAGGTGACCAGAGCAGTCCTACCAAAAGATATCTGGTAGGGGTGCAGCCAGCGGGTCAGGAGTCGGCGGCGCGGTCACCGGCAAGAGCAGAAGACCATTACCAGAGCCAAATGCTCTACCTGGCTTGGAGGGCCTGGCCCGTGGGTTCAGTGCAACTGACCAACAAGTGCCAGGGACTAAACCCACCAGCAGCGACACCCCAGGATGATGCTACACCCACTGCTCCAAACAGCTGCCATGGGAAACTGCCCACTGTGGGCCCCCCTAGGGACAGAGGGGGACTTCGGGCCCGAGGTCCAAGTGTCCCAGCACCAAGGTCCACAGTAACGTGGTATGCCAACAGGCCCATGGCCCCAGGAACTGAGGGTCTCGTGGAGACTTCCCGTAGGGCGACCTCGAATGGTACCATTTATTCTCCCACAGAAGGGTGAGAAAAGAACTCTAGGCCAAGCAGCACCAAGAAACCAACCAGAATCAGAACCAGCCCACTCCTTCAGGCGGCAGAAACTGCCCTTCCCTCAAGCAAAGGACCGCCCACGGTCAGAACTCTTCCTTCATGGGAAAGTGGACTGCACACAGTCCCCACTGCCTGAGCAGCCTGCCAACCACAGTGCCAGGCCAACACAGCACCAGCCCAAAAAAAGGCACTGGTCAAACATGGTGCCAGGCCCAACACAGCACCGAGCCCCAACATGGCACCAGTTCAACACGGCGTTGGCCCAAACACAGAACAGAGTCAACACAGCGCTGGGCCGAACATGGCGCAAGGCCAAACAGCACTAAGCCAACACGGCGCCGGACCAAACACAGAACCAGGCCAAACACGGTGCCTGGTCAACACGGTGGTGGGCCAAACATGGCACCAGGTCAACCACTGCACCGAGACAACACTGTGCCAGGCCAACCCAGCACCAGGCCGAACATGGCGATGTTGCAAAACACCAGGAAGGCTCCCTACTGTGATCCTGTAGAGACGTCATCATGAGGTTCAGTAGGGCTGAGAGAAACTGACAGAAAATTTTTCATAAAATCACTAAACTGATACAAACATAATAAATTCTAGCATTAAACAACTAAAACAGACTGAAGTGGCTGTTGTATAGATGTGAAGTTCTGATTCCCGAAGAGCGAGCGAGACCATCACTGAAATGCACTCGGTGGGAAAAAAGGAATTGAGGTGATTGGGGACTGGTGTTGAGGTAAGCCTCATGCCAGGAGCCACTCTCGTGGCGACGTGCATGCTCACCGCTTGCTTCGGCACCGGCCCTCTCAAATGTTTTGACTCCCACGGGGTCCTAGTGCCTCCAGGCTAGACTCATTAGTGAGAATAAATGGTGAAGATACATTCCTGGAAGATTAGAAAACTTTAGTGCCCAAGAAAGTTATGAAATAAGTGTCAGGCAAGAGACACGCAGTGCATGGGGTGGGGGCAGCTCATAGTGGTCTAAGGACAAAACAATCTAAATGTACTGGGAGAGACATGCAGGATAGAAACAGTGAGCATTTTAATTTGTGAAGTGTGGGAAGGTTTGGAGGCTCCTAATTCTGCATTCTCACTCTGAATTAGCGTATTTGCAGGTGTGTCTGGTGCTTGAAAATGCTGTTCATGTAAGTGTAGAGCAAAGTGGCATGCAGGGGAGGGCTAAAAACAGAAGACAGTGGAGTTGGGGTATAAGAAAGAAAAGCAACCAGGGAGTGGCATGGTTTGATCAGCTCAATGATTGGGGAGAGGTTCAGCACAAGCATGACGTGAGCAGCTGTGTTTCATGGAGATGTTAAATTTTATATATCAGGTGGCTAGGCATCTAATGTTTCACATATTTTGGAGTAAAGTAGTGTTTGAAAACTGATGTGATGGCTTGTGGTGGGGTGATCCTTTTTTACAAAATTATGTAGTACAATCAGTGCATAGTTTTCTCAGCAGCGGAGGAACCAAACTCTGGTCAGAGCCATTACGGCTGCATAATGCTGTTATGAGTGTTTCTGCTGTGTAAAAAAAAAAAAAAGAAACAGATAGGAAGATATAGCAGCAAGAGCTCTGGTGAAACATTAATCGGAGCTCTCACTGCACCGGATCAGTCATATGGCAGATGCAGCACCTGATCAGCCATACGCAAGATGGCCAATATAACAGAACTGCGTAAGCGTGATACTCATGCATGTGCAGTTGCATGTGGCGTCCATCTTGTGTACGGCGATGTCAGTGCCAGAATAACAGCACACAAAATAGAGCGCTGGCGAAGGGAGTGTGTTTATGCAGCCCGTGGAGGGGAAGGGCCACATAAACTGCACTAATGGATTTTTGCCACAGCACTGTGGAAGCACACCAGACAGCGGTCTGGTCACGTGCTTCCACAGTGCTATACTAAAATTCCGATGATGTCATAACATCTGCAGAGCGCCGCCCCTGCAGCCATAAAAAATGGCATCTGTTTTGAATGTTAAAATTTTTATGTGGCACAACAATTTCTTTTGTAATGTGTCGTAGTTCTGGGCACTTGTTTTTAGCCATGCATTAGACACTTCTAATGTGTGGCTAGCAACCAGCCAGGAGGTTTAGATTTTCCTTGCCCATTTTATAAGATATATTAGTGAGGAATTCCTGGGGTTAGAATAGGTAGCAGCATTTATTGTTCTTTAAGACATGGATGAGCTGGCGTTTTTGCCGATTGAAATGCACCTACCTGACCAAAGGCCCCAGACCTGATGGAGCAGAAGTTACACATCAATAATGGCTGTCTCATGAATCCATCTGAGCAGGGCATCGTACAGCGTAGCTCCTAAGGAAAGATAAAATGTTCAGCACTAAAAGAACACAAACTATAGCATAAACCTACAGTGGGTTTAGGTAATACAGTGCATAAACAATGGACTCCAGGTCTTCTTCTGCCTGAAAAATGACTATGTTTCTATATAACCTCTCGTGCAGAGTATAGCCAAACAAATTAACAGATGGAAAGAACTCCCTGTGTCTTGGCTGGGATACATTAATTTCATTAAAGTTGATATCCTCCATCACGTACTGTATCCTATGCAAAATGCTTCCACTAGGTCCTACAAATGATACGTATGTGATACAGATGTACTGTTGTAAATTTACATAGTAAGGGAAACATCCTCTGACCAGCTTAACCAGATTAAAATCTCAAACCGCCAGGGGTGGATTTAAATACCTAGATATTAACAATTTTTTTTTAGCAGTCTACTCACAATACATTTAAGGTTGTTGGATTCGGGAGGTGACTTAGTGAGCTGGATAAATTTGGAGAAAGACGTGCACAAACTACCACCCCAAATATATCTGGGCTGGGGGCAGCTATGAGCTTACAGGTGGGTCTATAACAGAAAACCCTCTAATGGTCAGTACATTAGAAGCATAGGAGGAGCTTGAGAAGGTACGAGGTGGTCAACTTGACCCCACCCTGCTTGTCCCATACAAAAGTAAAAACCAAAAATGTCAGCTCCTGGAATTCTGCCATGAGCCAATCACTTGTCCTCAAACCCCCTTAACCAGATCCCTCCAGTTACCAAAATGCCATCACATAGAAGTGCTCCCTTCTGACCCCTCCTTCATGATTTGGGGAGCTAATGGTATTACAAAATCCTGGTTATTTCATTACCTTCCTTGCATCACATCCACTCGGTTCAGTTACAATCATGTGACTTTGAGCAAGAGTAGGATGGAGCGGTCTGCATCACTGATGATGCCCTGCAGATTGACAAATCTGTCCACCAAGTACCATCAGTGAAGCAGACTCCCCCCCCCCAAGTTGAATGCCCACTAGTTCTTACACTCAAATTACCATGTAACTAAATAGCAGAGGCTGGAAGTGGGGTGATAGCTTGGATCTTGGACTACTATTGGCCTCCCTTACAGAATCATGGTTTGAGGTCAGGAGGGGGGGACCTACACTAAATAATGTCATTCTGATGACTGGGGGGGGTCAGACTAGTGAAGGAGGGTGGTCAAAAAGACAAAGTTGACACCTGGCATAAAGCTGGGGACTGGCATATATTTTTTATTGAACTAGTGTATGGGTGAACAGGAGAGGAGGGTGGAGTGGGAAATAAATGGGGTTGGGAAGGGGAAGACAAATGACTAGCCCTGGCCACCTAGCAAAGTCTATATAGTTTTCTTTATCTTTTTTTTATTTTCAGCCTTGCAAACTATACACCAATTTGTACTATGGTGAATAATTCCTGATTTGAAAGTTGATGTTCACAAGGTCAAACTTTGGGAGGTACGCTCAGCTCTACATGGAATTTCTTATGGACTGGCTGTTCCTTCAGAGAAGCAACGTATGAGAGACTGACTACGGAGGGCAGCATACAAAATATAGTAAAGCCTTAACTTTGGCATCTCAAAACAGCTATCAACTGTCCAGTACAAAAGAGATTAACCATACCTAGCTCTGATATAGGCCTCTATCCAGGAAACTGCACCATCAAACAAAACTGGTGCCAGCTCTAACATGGCAGTGTTTGGCAAAGGACACTACGACATGAACCCAGCATGAGCATTAATACAGCAGTGTCTGTAAACATATACCCTGAACATAGCCTGCATCAATTCTGGTACAGCACAACACCTGAAATACACACACCAACTCTGATACAGCACAACACCTGAAATACACACACCAACTCTGATACAGCACAATATCTGAAATACACACACCAACTCTGATACAGCATAACACCTCAAATACATACACCAACTCTGATACAGCACAATATCTGAAATACACACACAAACTCGGATACAGCACAACAGTGAAATACACACACCAACTCTGATACAGCACAACACCCGAAATACACACACCAGCTCTGATACAGCACACCTGAAATACACACACCAACTCTGATACAGCACAACACCTGAAACACACACCCCAACTCTGATACAGCACAATATCTGAAATACACACACCAACTCTGATACAGCACAACACTGAAATACACACACAAACTCAGATACAGCACAACAGTGAAATACACACACCAACTCTGATATAGCACAACACCTGAAATACACACACCAGCTCTGATACAGCACACCTGAAATACACACACCAACTCTGATACAGCACAACACCTGAAACACACACCTCAACTCTGATACAGCACAATATCTGAAATACACACACCAACTCTGATACAGCACAACTCTGAAATACACACACCAACTCTGATACAGCACACCTGAAATACACACACCAACTCTGATACAGCACATCTGAAATACACACATCAACTCTTATGCAGCACAACACCTGAAATACACACATACATAGATACATAGACAGTGTCGGCAGATAAGGGCCTATGGCCCATCCAGTCTGCCCATTTGAGCTTGTAAGTTCAGTTTATGTTTTCCTAGAAGTCTGTTGCCCCTTACCCCTGACCTCCAGAATTCCTTTATGTCTATCCCACGTATTTTTAAATCCCGTGATTGTTTCAGCCCCCACCACTTCCTCTGGCAGAGTGTTCCACTTGTCCACCACCCGTTCTGTGAAGAAATTCTTCCTCATGTTTCTTCTGAATCGTCCTCCTCAACTTCATCCCATGCCCTCTAGTCCTAGAACATCTTTTGCTTAAAAATAGTGTATTCCTGCACCCTGTTCCTCCCTGTGAGATACTTGTATGTCTCTATCATATCCCCTCTCCCTCCTCTCCTCCAGGGAGTACATGTTCAGTTCCTTCAACCTGTCTTCATAGGACTTGTGATGCAATCCATGCACCATCTTTGTTGCCCTCCTCTGAACCTTCTCTACCCTGTCTATGTCCGTGCGTAGGTATGGTCTCCAGAACTGTACACTGTACTCCAGGTGGGGCCTCACTAGTGTCTTGTATAGCGGAATTATGACCTCCCTTTTCCTGCTGGTGATGCCCCTGCCTATGCATCCCAACATCCTATTTGCCTTACCTGCTGCCTTGTCACACTGTTTCCCTACCTTGAGGTCATCAGAGATGATAACCCAAGATCCCTTTCCTGCTTGGTGCATGCTATATCCTCACCCTCCAACTGATATATTGTGCCAGGGTTTTGTGCCCCATATGCATTATCTTGCACTTCTTTGCATTGAATTTCAACTGCCAAACCCTGACCATTCTTCAAGTTTCTGCAGGTCCTTCTCATTCTGTCTACACTCTCTGGTGTATCTACTCTGTTACAGAGCTTTGTGTCATCAGCGAACAGTGAAATTCTGCCTTCTAGGTCCTGCACAATGTCACTGATGAAGATGTTGAATAGGACGGTCCCAGCACTGATCCCTGTGGTACCCCACTGGTCACTCTTCCCTCTGTGGAGTGACAGCCATTTACCACCACCCTCTGTGTCCTGCCACCCAGCCAGTTACCTACCCACCACACTACTGTCCTGCCCACACCCATATTCCCAGTTTGTGTAATAGTCTTCTATGTGGCACAGTGTCCAAAGGCCTTGCTGAGTCCAGATACGCCATGTCCACTGCCCTCCCTCGATCCATCTCCTAGTCACCCAGTCAAAATTCAACGAGGTTGGTCTGACATGACCTCCCCTGGTGAAACCATGCTGCCTTGGGTCCTGTAGTCCATTGACAACCGATGTTCCACCAATCTCTCCTTCAGTGGTGCTTCCATGATCTTCCCCACTACCGAGGTGAGGCTGACTGGTCTGTAGTTCCCTGCTTCCTCTTTGTTCCCACTTTTGTATAAGGGACTACATCTGCTGTCCTCCAGTCTTTGGGTACCTCCCTGTTTCCAGTGATCGCTAAACAGGATGCCAGAGTTCAGCCACCACCTCTCTTAGTTCTTTAGGACCCTGGGGTGCACCCATCTGGCCCAATTGCTTTATCAACTCTTATTATTTCCAGTTCCTTCAGGACCCTTTCTCGTGTAAAGGGACTTGTGTCCATTTCTGCACCATTCTCACCCCTTGTACTCCCTTCAGACCCATTACCCTCCTCTTCCTCAGTAAAGACTGAGCAGAAATACCTGTTCAATATGTCAGCTTTACTGTTGTCATCCTCCACGTGGCCCCCATCCTCCCCTTCAGTCTCACTATCCCTCCCTTTGTCTTTCTTTTTTCACTTATGTACCTGTAAAAGGTTTTGTCCCCTCTACCCACTGATTTTGCAATGTGTTCTTCTGTCTGAGCTTTGGCTTCCCTTACTGACCTCCCCGCCTCCCTTTGCTTCTCCTGGTACTTCTCCCTATCCCCTTCTGCCTGTGTCTTTTTGTATTGCCTGAATGCAATCTTTTGGCTTTCACTTTCTTTGCTACCTCTTTGGAAAACCATAATGGTCTCCTCTGCCTTTTCCTTTTGCTAACCTGCTTAATGCATAATTCTGTTGTTCTTGTAATCCCCATTTTAAATACTGCTCACTGTTCCTCAACCCCTGATTCTGTCCCATTCCCTTAATGCCTCTTTCAAGTAGCTCCCCATTTTCCCAAAGTCTGCCCCTAAAATCCAGGATCGTGTTTTTGTGTGGTTTGGTTCTGCTCTTTCTGTGATTTCAAATCCTGAGTTGGTGGTCACTGTTCCCCAGGTGCTCCCCACTGTTACCCCCATCACACTGTCCCTGTTTGTGAGCACAAGGTCAGTATTGCCTTCTGCCGGGTTGGTTCATGACCAGTTGCTTGAGGAAGGCACCCTGAAGGAGTCCAGGATAAATCTACTCCTAGTTGATGCTGCTGCTGGGATGCTCCAGTCCCGTCTGGAATATTGAAGTCTCCAACCAAGTACTACCTCACCTTGTCTGCCATCCTTTGGATGGCTAGCATCAACTCCTATCTGTTTCTTCCTCCTGGGCTGGTGGTCTATAGATCACACCTCTCTGGATGGCTGTCCCCATTTTCCTTTCCAGCTTAACCCACAGTATCTCTGCCCCATTTTGTTCCTCCTGGATCTCTGTGGCCCTTATGTCATTTTTCACATACAGTGCCACTCCTCCTCCTCCCTGCCTGCTCTGTCTATTCTGAATATGTTGTAGCCAGGTATGGCCATCTCCCAGTCGTGGTTATCATTACACCAGGTTTCAGTGATGGCCACAATGTCCAGGTCTGACTGCACCATGACAGCCTCCAGATCTTCCATCTTGTTGCTAAGGCTCCTGGCATTTGCACACATGGCTTTCCATGATTTGACCTCCCTAGACTGTTTCACTGTTCTACTCCAGCCCCTTCCTTGGTTGTCCTTTATCCCTGGTTCTCCTTGCTGTCTGCCCTTCTGTTGAATTTTGCCCTTTTCTGCCTATCCACCTCTTGGGCACTAATCTCCATCTTTGCACACTGCTTTGCAGAGATAGCCACTCCTCTGGTTCACTGGTTCCACTGCTAGCTGTGGGGGTGAGACAAGTAGGTACCCTCCTTGCTGGCCTGCCACCCCCTTTGCTAGTTTAAATGCTTGTCAATGTAGCATTTAGATTTATCATTGAGTGCTTGATTCCTCCAGGATGGATGCAGGCCATCAGGCTTGAACAAACCTTCATCCCTCCAGGTGGGTCCCCAGTCACCAATGAATCCAAACCCTTCCTCACAGTACCAGTTCTTCAACCATGAGTTAAAGTTCCTGGTGCATGCACTCCTATGCTCTCCCTTGCCTCTCGAAGGTAGTACTTCTGAGAAAGTGACAGAAGTAGCTACTTGCTTGAGACCCTTCCCCAAATGAACTCTTATACAGCACAACACCTGAAATACACCCACCAACTCTGATACGACACAACACCTGAAATACACCCACCATGATACAGCACACCTGAAATACACACACCAACTCAGATAGAGCACAACATCTGAAATACACACACCAACTCTGATACAGCACATCTGTAATACACACACCAATGCTGATATAGCACAACATCTGAAATACACACACCAATGCAGATACAGCACACCTGAAATACACACACCAACTTTGATACAGCACAACACCTAAAATACACACACCAACTCTGATACACCACAACACCTGAAATACACACACCAACTCTGATACAGCACACCTGAAATACACACATCAACTCTGATACAGCACAACACCTGAAATATACACACCAACTCTGATACAGCACAGCTGAAATACACACACCAACTCTGATACAGCACACCTGAAATACACACACACACCAACTCTGATACAGCACAACACCTGAAATACACACACGAGCTCTGATACAGCACACCTGAAATACACCCAACTATGATACAGCACAACACCTGAAAGATACCCACCAACTATGTTAAAGCACAACATCTGAAATACACCCAACTATCATATAGCACAACACCTGAAATACACCCACCAACTACGGTACAGCACAACATCTGACATACACACACCAAGTAGGATCAATCAATCAATCAAAATCTTTATTTATCCAGGCGAACACCATTGAGCAAGCTCATTTACAAGGTGGACCTGCATCACACAAGGTCAAGTAGCAATGCATTTATATACAGGCAATTAAGCAACAAGTGAAAGTGTACAACAGTGCAGGTAGGCCTGCATCAGACAAGTCAAGTAATAATACATTTATGTTCAGACAGAAGACAGTCAGCGTGGGTATACATGGAGATATAACAATAAGGTAGCAAAGTAAGTAATAATTGGTACTAGATTCAACAAACATACACATGATCTAGTATTCCTGTAAGGTTAAGGCATTTTTAGTCCAGCTAAGAGAGTAGCTGCATTGGATGCTACAAGCGAAGAGAAATACATAGTCAATTTAATAAAACCCAAGCGTATAACAAAGGAGACATGTGTCAGGAGAAGTGGGCAGACAGTACGGGGGGGTCTGGGACTGGCATAATACTAGAAGCGAAGGGCTAAGATGCTGTGGGTATGCGAAGATTGGGGATGCGGAAGGAAGAATTAAGGACAGTGAATTAGTAAGTGGCTCGAGGACAAATTATGTGATGCTACAAATTGGAAATGAAGTTGGGAATTGCAGGAAGGGTGTGGAAGGGATAGTGTAAATAAGCTAGGATCGATGGAAGCAATTGCAGGCTTCTGTGATATATTTTGTATACAAAGTCTTAAACACAGTAAGACTAACAGAAGTCCTCAGTTTCAATGGTTTCTGCAGCACATTCCAGCGCGAAGGCAGTACGAATCCTATGGCAGCTCTCCTAAAATGCGTTAGGGCCTTAGGCACTTTCAGAGAAATCAGGCAGCAGCTTCTTAGGGCATATGTTCCAGACACACTAAGAGGCAGACAATCAACAATATACTGTGTAAGTTTGCCAATGATAGCTCTGTATGTCCAGAGAGTCACATTTCTATTTTGTCTATACCGTAGGGAGGTCCAACCCATGGCTGCATTCCAGTAAGTTATAGTCGCTGAAAAGAAGGTGATATTCCATACAGCACATTGCGAAATAGGATAGCTATTCTGTTTTTTTTATATACAGTAGAGCTGCAACTGATGGCAGCCGATTGCACAGGCAGACAGGGGTATACCCTTTTAAGCCCTTTAGCAAGCTAGGAATTAAAACACTTCTCTGCCCAGTACCTATAGATCTCCCCGACTTGTAAACACTGTTGGCAAAGGATCTCGCTTTTTGGTTTTTCAAGTGGTTTTAGTAAACATATGTTAATATCACATTACTATAATAAGGTATCTGTTGTAACCTTCTGATATTTGTCATTTATGATGAGTGGTATGTTAACGTTGGGAACGTAAAACAAGCATATATGGCATTTTTTTTAATTAATGATTTGATCTCAAAATATTGCTTTTATATAAAATAATGCTTTTTATAAAAAAAAAACAAAAAAAAACATAGCTTTCCTGGACCACATTGTGGAAACAGACTAATTACATTTGCTGTTCTCTTTCAAAAAGGACAAGTAAGAGCTAATGCCAAATGCTGGGCTCTTTTCAAAAGTTATAACAGTTTGATTATCAGACTCTGTATTCTGAAGACATGCTCTCACCAAATGGGGATGGCTATGTAATTGTTATCCTTCATTTTAGGAAATTATTTATATATGTTTTACGTATATAAATAATTTTATATATATATATATATATACACACACACAACATATGTAAAACATATATAAATAATTAAATATGTTTTACATTCCTATATTTTACTCTTGCCGCAATTCCTCAAACGTGCATTATAACAGGTAATGCCTGGCAATCTGACTCAGCCTCCTTGATATTCAGCATACAGTTTCTCTCAGAAAAGGGGACATAGGTGTTTGTACAGTGTGTACTGAAACTGGTTCATTTGTGAGGGACTGTCATGTGGGAGGATTTTCCGACACTGCCGAGCAATCGTATTTATAAAAGACCTGTCATTTACTACAGAGTTGATATTAATTTTATCTTTTGATGTGTACTGCAGATTGCAAATATATATTTATGGAACATTCTCAGACTAAAAGTTACCTTGGTGTGTGTGTGTGTAGGTGTGGGCCGGCGTGCGCGCACCTATAATGCAAGATAAATCGGCACAACCTTGAATGCCATTTTGCTACATAAATGGTTAATTATGCCCATGTGGCACAGCACTGGCCATGCAAGATAACCATTCATGTGTTTTACAAAGTTTTGTCTTAAAAAAAAAAACCTGATATAGTCAGCATTGTTCATGGACTTTTAAACTAGAAGGGTTTTGATGGAAGTTGTTTTTAATTTTTTTTTGCAAACAGGATCTACTTGCACCAGCCGTACTATGTATGAATACGGGGCAGACCGTGTTCTTTGTTTAATTTCCTCGTAACGGTTTATAACGATGGGCACGGTAAGGCCATGTAAATGTGTAAATAAAGTAGAAATCTGAGTGCCAAGAATCACCGATACATTGGAATGTCAGATGCACATACTACATATCGAATTTCTTTTTAACTTTCCAGCAGTATTTTCATCAGCCAGGCTACAGTAAAACTACAGGAATTTGACTCTTCAGGTTGATGAGGTGTTACAGACTATTGGTGATATTTGTGATGCCTGATATCAATACATAATATAAGAAGCAAGTTAATGGTCTCATTCATTACTGAAAACCGATTATCTGTTAGCTGTTAAGGGGTTATGTGTAATATTCCAATGATTTGGAGTACCATCATTTTTCTCTTTAGTAAATTAGCTGCCTGGTTCCCCAGTGGATTTTTTAGGTTGTTATTGACAGATTATTTTATTTTCCCATCTTTTAAGTTATCTGGAATGAACCACGGACACTTGCAACAAACAGACGTAACACCTGAAAATGGGATGAGAAAGAAAAAAAGTAAATTGAGTTGACTTCAATCTGATGTACAAAAGTAATTTGTTATTCTATAGGCACCTACTAAGATGTGTTGTAATCAACCTGTCCTTTCTTTATAGCGAACTGCATATTTAAAGCCACACCCATTACATCACCCTGCAGCTGCCACCTTTTTACCTGTTTTCAAAATCAGCTTCTTGTCAACTTCTGTAATGCTCACCATACTGCTATCACTGTTTATGAGGAGAGTTCATCTTACTTTATAGGTTATTTAAAGATACATTTTATTTTCCATGCATAAATGCCAAATGCTTTTTAAACCGGACATACTTATTGTGAGGGCCATTGTTCCACATTTTGAGGGCCAGTCCATCACCTTCTGTGGGCCAATGACATCCCATGTTTTTGTATCAGTATCTCACATTCTAATCCATTTAAAAGGTGCCGTTAAAATGCAACTTGGGTTTTCCTCAGACCCCCGCTGTGATGTAATGGATGTGTAAGCCTTGCTAGCAGTAGTATGGGTGCATCAGGAAGGTATCACAGGAAGCGGGAGGCTCCAGCCCCACTTCCTTTGTCAGGCTAGGAATGGTGACCGCTATGTGTGTGCTGATGTCTTCCCCCGCCGTGCCCACCACTGGTCACCGGGAGGGGCTGACAGCAGCGGTGGAGGGGGCCGGCAGATCCAACTCTCACACACAGAGTCACTGCTTTGGAGTGCCAGGCTTGGCTGTTACTGTAATGGACGCCTCCCCCTCCATCAAAGGGCTCAAAGTTCCCATATTGTAGTGGAGCTGAAGTTTTTCACTCACTTGCCTCTGCAGTGATTCTTGTGGTGGTATGTATCCCTGCTTGTCTGTGTCGGTTCGCCGTTGCTCAGCACTCACTGGGCTGGTGGTTCGAAACATTTGTCTGCGCAGAGCGGGGGAGGACCGTCATTATCGGCACAGCTGCAGCCTCTCGCTGCTCCCATTTGCGACCTGAGTTGGAAGTTTTTGGGAACAAAAGCGGAGACGGACGGAGGGACAGGAGCTACAGACAGCTAGCAGCAGTGAACAGTACTAGCCCCATAGTGTCAGCACCGAGCTGTACCAAGCACTTTGCCCAGTCCTGAACATAAGAGAGCAGAGCCTGGAGCGCGTGTTTGTCTCACCTGAATCCCGCCTGCAGAACCGGAGTGTCCCGTTGCCCTGCTGCTTCAGGTAGGGGCCCGATGGGATATGGGGAGGAATCCAGGATGGATGGATGCATGCATTCTCAGGGAACCGGCTGGGAGGGAGAGATGGAGATGGGACAAGCGAGGAACTTTACATACAGGCAGGAATTAAAGTACAACCTCTGAGGAGGATGGGAACAAAACTTTTAAGCATGGAAGTGCCCTACGGTTATTTACCTTTAAATACCTGTTTCATTTACCTTAAAATGCATGTCTTTACCCATAAATCCTTTAAATTAATGTAACTCTTTTAAAAAACATTTATTTAAAGAGAGTAAGCCTGTGTAAACATATAAATGTCCCTCGGGTAAGGGCCCTGTATGTTTTATGTGTGCTTGTCTATAAATGTATACAGCATCTGGTTACTTTTTAGATGTGACAGTTGAAAAGTTAAAAAAAATCCTCTGATAAGGGCCCTGTATGTATTAACCTGTAAAATGCATTCATGTATAGTGGGGGAAAAGTCTGTTCGGTGTGATTGCAAGCTGGGAGGGATTTCAAGCAGAGGGAAAGGGTGATGTAAATATGCTAAATGCATACACGTCACCACCGCTGATTGCAGCGGGTGTTTTCTTAGAACTGAAGACCAGGGCAGCTGAACTGCTGTCATAGACAGTTTGCACATCCATTGGTGGGGTAGGTTCGCGCCTGCTACATGGAGCACTGGATTGCACAGGAGGGTCACACACCTCCAAAAAGTCGTACTGTTACAAAATGTTCCTTGCGCATGTGCACAAGCGAACGTAAAAATAAGTACTACATTATCAGCATAAGCTAATGGGAATATTTTTACCAAACACTTTAGGGGAATGAAAATCTGAATGATGAAACTGTCTAATAATGCCATCAAGATATAGATTAAATAAAACAGGCACCATTATATAACCTTGCCTAACTCCTAAATGTGTATTAATTGGATTAGGTAAATCACCTTTCATGTTATACCGTACTTTTGATCATGTAGTCTCATAAAGTCTTACTATGATATCCAGTTAAAACAAACACAAACAAAAACAAAAAAACAAGACCGAGATTATAAAGGGAACTCCATAGTGTTCTATGATTTATAGTATCACAGGCCATTTTCAGGTCTATGAAACAACAAAAGAGTTTCTTATTCTTAATTTGAACATAGTTATAAACCAAGTGTGCCAAGACCATACAATACTGGATTGTCGAACATGAGTCCCTAAAACCATTCTGTAATTAATAATATTGTTTTCATCCATGTACTCTTATAATCTAGACAACAGAATAGGCAAAGCAAATGTTTGTGACATATCAATCAGACTGATTGGGCAATACATCATTGGGTCATGTAAAGAACATTTTTTATGAACTGAATAAACACTATTACAGTGTACTCCACTTATGCCATCCCCTGATTTCACAGACAATCAGTTTTCACCAGCCCACGAGGATGGTAAAAGCAAACGCTGTATCATAAAATTAAACATCACCCATCTATCTGGTCCAGGGACTTTATAAAAAATGTTGTCTGCCTCAGGGCTTTGTGAATTTCATTCAATGAGAAGTAAATCAAAATTAGAGTATAATGTCTGTCTGAGAGCTAGTACAATGTGTCGTAATTGTTCTTTTATATCATAGTAAACTTGAAAATAATTTTGCCATTCCAAAGGCTTAACATATAAATCAAGCAAACATGAATAGGTATTACATTCCTTAGCTACTTGAGTCTAGAAATCTTGAACATTGTTTTACTTATTTTTAAATTTTTGACATACCACTTTTTGAAATTTAATCTCTTTTAAGGTATTGCTATACAGCTTTCTATGTTGGTTCAATTTATGTAAGTCTTGTTTGTTTTTTCTTTCCTTGTTTCTCTAACCAGTTTAGTTATTTATTTATTTTTCTGTTTGTTCTTTTCTCTCTTACAGACAACACTGAACCGGGTCTGTTCCCTCACTGGGGTTCTCTGCTCCTCATATAATAAAAGGGATATAAATAATGTAAATTCCTCAAAAAAGGTTATTGGTAACCATAGGTTATCACCTAATACTGTATCTCTATCTAGAATTGATTGTTTAAGATTTTTGGGTTTCAAGAAATGTAATATTTCACTCAAGTTATGTATGTTTTCATTTGCCCACCTTGTTCTTTTCAAGCCATGTATATGAATGTGGTGAAGATTTTGACCTAGACTTTGTTATTCTATTTTAGATTGCCCCTTATCTACTGACTTGTACGATACCCTTCTCTCCACAATCTGAGTTCACTTTAATACTTTTTTCACACATCTGAAATAATAAAAGGAGTGCTAACACTTTACAAGCAATGCTAGACTGGTAGTGAAGTGACTGAATGTGTGGTGGCGGCCATATCGCACATCATCACCCACACACAGCCTGGATAATTGCGTGAACCAGTTTTATGGGAAGGGGAATGTTGGCCAGGACACTGGGAATGTTCCCTGCTCTTTGCGAAGAGTGCCCAGGGTTCTTTTACTTATACATAGATACATAGACAGTGTCGGCAGATAAGGGCCTATGGCCCACCCAGTCTGCCCATTTGAGCTTGTAAGTTCAGTTTATGTTTTCATAGAAGTCTGTTGCCCCTTACCCCTGACCTCCAGAATTCCTTTACGTCTATCCCATGCATTCTTAAATCCTGTGATTGTTTCAGCCCCCACCACTTCCTCTGGCAGGGTGTTCCACTTGTCCACCACCCATTCTGTGAAGAAATTCTTCCTCATGTTTCCTCTGAATCATCCTCCCTCCAACTTCATCCCATGCTCTCTAGTCCTGGAACATCTTTTTCACTTAAAAATAGTGTATTCCTGCACCCAGTTCCTCCCTGTGAGATACTTGTATGTCTCTATCATATCCCTCTCTCCCTCCTCTCCTCCAGGGAGTACATGTTCAGTTCCTTCAACCTGTCTTCATAGGACTTGTGATGCAATCCATGCACCATCTTTGTTGCCCTCCTCTGAACCTTCTCTACTCCTGTCTATGTCCTGCACGTAGGTATGGTCTCCAGAACTGTACACTGTACTCCAGGTGGGGCCTCACTAGTGTCTTGTATAGCAGAATTATGACCTCCCTTTTCCTGCTGGTGATGCCCCTGCCTATACATCCCAGCATCCTATTTGCTTTACCTGCTGCCTTGTCCACTGGTTCCCTACTCTTGAGGTCATCAGAGATGATAACCCAAGATCCCTTTTCTGCTTGGTGCATGCTATATCCCTCACCCTCCAACTGATATATTGTGCCAGGGTTTTTGTGCCCCATATGCATTATCTTGCACTTCTTTGCATTGAATTTCAACTGCCAAACCCTGACCATTCTTCAAGTTTCTGCAGGTCCCTTCTCATTCTGTCTACACCCTCTGGTGTGTCTACTCTGTTACAGAGCTTTGTGTCATCAGATAACAGTGACATTCTGCCTTCTAGGTCTTGCCGTAATGTCACTGATGAAGATGTTGAATAGGACCGGTCCCAGCACTGATCCCTGTGGTACCCCACTGGTCACTCTTCCCTCTGTGGAGTGACAGCCATTTACCACCACCCTCTGTGTCCTGCCACCCAGCCAGTTACCTACCACCCACACTACTGTCCTGCCCACACCCATATTCCCCAGTTTGTGTAATAGTCTTCTATGTGGCACAGTGTCAAATGCCTTGCTGAAGTCCAGATAGGCCATGTCCACTGCCCTCCCTGATCCACCTCCCTAGTCACCCAGACAAAAATTCACGAGGTTGGTCTGACATGACCTCCCCTGAGGAAGTCCATGCTGCCTTGGGTCCTGTAGTCCACTGACAACCCGATGTTCCACCAACTCTCCTTCAGTAGTGCTTCCATGATCTTCCCACTACCAAGGTGAGGCTGACTGGTCTGTAGTTCCCTGCTTCCCTCTTTGTTCCCACTTTTGTATAGGGACTACATCTGCTGTCCTCCAGTCTTTGGGTACCTCCTGTTTCCAGTGATCGGCTAAACAGGATAGCCAGAGGTTCAGCCACCACCTGTCTTAGTTCTTTAAGGACCCTGAGGTGCACCCCATCTGGCCCCATTGCTTTATCAACTCTTATTACTTCAGTTCCTTCAGGACCCTTTCTCGTTTAAAGGGACTTATGTCCATTTCTGCACCATTCTCACCCTTGTACTCCCTTCAGACCCATTACCCTCTCTTCCTCAGTAAGACTGAGCAGAAATACCTGTTCAATATGTCAGCTTTACTGTTGTCATCTCCACGCGCCCCCATCCTCCTACTTCAGTCCTACTATCCCTCCCTTTGTCTTTCTTTTTTTCACTTATGTGACCTGTAAAGGTTTTGTCCCTCTACCCACTGATTTTGCAATGTGTTCTTCTGTCTGAGCTTTGGCTTCCTTACTGACCTCCTGGCCCCTTTGCTTCTCCTGGTATTTCTCCCTATCCCTTCTGCCTGTGTCTTTTTGTATTGCCTTGAATGCAATCTTTTTGCTTTCACTTTCTTTGCTTACCTCTTTGGAAAACCATAATGGTCTCCTCTTCCTTTTCCTCTTGCTAACCTGCTTAATGCATAATTCTGTTGTTCTTGTAATCCCCATTTTAAATACTGCCCACTGTTCCTCAACCCCTGATTCCTGTCCCATTCCCCTTAATGCCTCTTTCAAGTATCTCCCCATTTTCCCAAAGTCTGCCCCCCTAAAATCCAGGATACGTGTTTTTGTGTGGTTTGGTTCTGCTCTTTCTGTGATTTCAAACCACAATGACTGGTGGTCACTGTTCCCCAGGTGCTCCCCCACTGTTACCTCCATCACACTGTCCCTGTTTGTGAGCACAAGGTCCAGTATTGCCTTCTGCCGAGTTGGTTCCATGACCAGTTGCATGAGGAAGGCACCCTGAAGGGAGTCCAGGATAAATCTGCTCCTAGTTGCTGCTGCTGCTGGGATGCTCCAGTCCACGTCTCGAATATTGAAGTCTCCAACCAGTACTACCTCACCCTTGTCTGCCATCCTTTGGATGGCTAGCATCAGCTCCCTATCTGTTTCTTCCTCCTGGGCTGGTGGTCTATAGATCACACCTCTGTGGATGGCTGTCCCCATTTTCCTTTCCAGCTTAACCCACAGTATCTCTCCCCCATTTTGTTCCTCCTGGATCTCTGTGGCCCTTATGTCATTTTTCACATACAGTGCCGCTCCTCCTCCCTTCTTGCCTGCTCTGTCTCTTCGGAATATGTTGTAGCCAGGTATGGCCATCTCCCAGTCGTGGTTATCATTACACCAGGTTTCAGTGATGTACACAATGTCCAGAGTCTGACTGCACCATGACAGCCTCAGATCTTCCATCTTGTTGCTAAGGCTCCTGGCATTTGCACATGGCTTTCCATGATTTGACCTCCTAGACTGTTTCGCTGTTCTACTCCAGCCCCTTCTTTGGTTGTCCTTTATCCCTGGTTCTCCTTGCTGTCTGCCCTTCTGCTGAATTTTGCCCCTTTTCTGCCTATCCACCTCTTGGGCACTAATCTCCATCTTTTGCACACTGCTTTGCAAAGATAGCCACTCCTCTGGTTCACTGGTTCCACTGCTAGCTGTGGGGGGTGAGCAAATAGGTACCCTGGACACCCACCAGGACAACACCAGGATGGGCAGAAGGGACCTCGGTTTAACATCTCATCTGAAGGACGGCACACTCCAGCAGTACAGCACCCCCCAATACTGCACTTGGATGCCAGCGATTTTTAGGTGCAAGTCCAATCCCGGTGTGGGACGAGAACCCATGACCTCCTGGTCCAGAGGCAGATGTGCTACCAACTGAGCCACACTGTCACCTTAATATGGGTTGGACCAGGTTTTCATCAGTATTTTCAGCTGTTTTTATACATCAATTGTTTAAAATCACTTTTTTAGTGACCAAAATGAACTAGCATGCAGCAAGCAGTGCTCCCTGACCTTATGGATCAGTACATGTTCAAAAACAGCTGGGAATAGTGATGAAAACCTGATCTGAGCCATATTAAAGAATGCTCCTTTTATTATTTCAAATGTAAAAAAAAAGTACTAAAGTGGACTCAAAATGGGGTAAGAGGGGCGTCAGGAGATAAGGGTCAATCTAACATAGCATAAAAAAGTATAGGTCAGAATTTTCACCAGATTCATGCACTGCTGATTTCATGTTTATGACTTCTATATTACGTCAGTTTTTATTCCAAGGTTCACCCATCAAAGTTGTATAAGATGAAGTTATTATCAATGAAAAATGAGAAGATTCTGGTCATTCTGCTGTTTCAAGATCCTGGATTTTATCCCAAAGCATTTACAATTGTTATAAATAAATCTATAGGTGATGCTCCATTAGGTGACGCTCAATAAGGTGAATGACATGTATATGTTCTGGACTGATCATTTTTGGCATTCCATTTATTATAAGAGCTAACCCAAGCAATATGTATTTTTTTTTATACTACCTTACCCAGTCGTCCCTCCTTCGGGCAGGTGCCTCAGCCCCACTGCCCCAACCTCTGCCAGGACCTACCGCCAGCAGTCTTCCATCAGGGCTTGCACCCCTGGTGGCGTTGGCAGGGATTCCCAGTCCCCCGGCAATGACTGGATCCAGTTCAGGCAGGTGAGCCCAGTGAGTCGGGCACAGACCTTGAAGGTGCCCACCAGCATCCTGCCATCGGCATTTTTCCTTGTTCTAGTCCCCTAGGAGGTGTAGCGTGAAAAGACATCCAAGTGCAGCCACTTGCTCCCTCGTGATGTGCGCTGACGTCTGCCATGCTTCCCAATTTTCTGGCCTGGGCTACCTTTCTCCCAGCTTCTGCCAGAGGGCATGCAGCGTCGGCTCTGCCCACCCGTCCCCTGATGAGGAGAGCAGTCATATGTATGCTCGATCCTCCTTCTCCCGACTTGTCCACTTCCACCTGGATTTGCTTCCAAACCCAGTTCATTAGTGTCACGAGAGGTAGCACAACCGCTGCACCAGCAGGCCACCTAGCAACATGTATTTAACAGTTTCCTCTGCCTCATTCATTTTAGTATCTTTAAGCTTTCTATTACCTGTAAGATTAGTAATTATACTTATTCTACTATCTATAAAGCTTGCAGCAAAACACTTGTTACCATCAACATCTGCATGTTACCTTGCTTTCAGGTCATAATCAGTATATTCTTTGATTATAGTATTCAATACTTTATCAAATTTGGACCAAATATCTGAAAAATCAATTCTAGAGTTCTTTGGAGGGATACATGATTTACCAGTATAATGTTCATGTCAATAAATAAATAAATAAATAAATTTCCATATACTTTCAAAAAAAATTTTTTCAATTCTTTTTATGGCACCGACACCCTAGGAAACTCTCTCAGGCAACACCTGGTCCCCCAGCTCTACCTCCAAGCCAGAAACTCCTCCTGACTCCTGTGACCAGCCTGGCTATCCCCCCAGCTCTGAGCCCCCCAAGGTGAGGCTGCCCTATCCTCCCAGGGCGCTCTATCAGAGGAGGGAGTCAAGCCTGTGGAGTGGCAGGAGGTAGGTGGTTATGTTGCCTATCCTGGGGGAAGGGTTTTTCTGCTTGGCTACGCCCTCGCCCCCACCACCCCAGGCAGAGCCCGAGCGTGCAATGACACCAGGGGATGTCTGTCGCGGCTCTGTGTCCCTCTAATCATGACCTGAGTGGTGCAGTACCTCCGGTCTCCACCAGGGGCCAATGCAATGCCAGGCATACCCCTGGACCCCTCCCCCCGAGAGAGGACAGCAGTCCTCCAGACACTCGATCCTCTCTGTCCCCTGCCGACCCCTGATGGCCCGGGCTCATTCCCAAACTAGAGCCGCTGGTGTGGGGCGAGGTGTGGTGTCCAGCGTCTCAACCCTCAGCACCACCGGGCCAGACTTACTTTCAAAATAAATACGTTCTCTTTTTTATATGTTATCATTTTTATAATCTGTTTGGTCAATTCTCTTGTTTTATTACAGTTACAAAACCCATCTGCTCCCTTCCTTGTTTCAAATTTCTTATAGCTTTAATGTAAAATACATGATAACCAGAAGATTTAGGGGTATCACTTATCCACCATGTTTCCTGCAGCATTATTATCTCCAACATGAACATGAACTCCATACTTTCCTTATCTGGTAATTTATTGGTTAACCCATTAATATTCCAAGATAATATATTCCACCTAGGAGATGTTGGGCTCCTGATGAAGCCTTTCAGTAGGTGATACATAGAAGCTTCAGCCCAGTTTTTAACAGACTAAGTACCTCTATATATGTTGTATATAAAATAAAGTAATTTTGATATTGAGCCATGGTGTATGCGCTGTCCTGCTGCTGCTAATCCCAGGAGCTGTTGAGGGATGTTTATTCAGCTGGCACCAGCTATAATGAAGGACAGCATCTGGGAACATACACCTTGAAACACACCAAGCACCTGCTCTGATGCAACACAACACCTGGGAACACACTGTACACATTGCAACACTTCCAGCACCAGCTCTAATCTAGCACAGCACCTGGGAACATACATCTTGAAGTACACCCAGCACCAGATCTGATACAGCACAGCACCTGGGAACGTAACCTTGAAACACACCTAGCACCAGCTCTAATCTAGCACAGCACATGGGATCATACTGTCATAAACTTGCTCAGCCGGTCAGCCCTCTACTCCCAAAAGTGCCAACCTCTGAGCGTATGATTTGTGTACAGTGAACAGACAAGGTAACCTCTTGTCTGTTTTGTGGGTTCAAGTCACCTTAGTCTCAAGCTCTGAAGGGATTAAAACTGATAACCTCTTGTTAGTGTACCCAATTATCAGGCTCAGATAATTCTGTCTTCGGGGCCAGATATCCTTGCCTATGGGCACCCAACCAGGTCTTTCAAATGAACCCTTAGAACTCAATGCAAGACTTTTAGAGAACTCTATCCATTTCCCAGTTTGGTATACAATAAGCCCACACACAGTGTACTTATAACGTTTAAAAGCTCCACTTAAAATAAAAAGAATTGACAAGGCACTCCAGCAGTTTTGTTTGTAAAAAAAAAATATCTTTACTTTAAAAATATCAAACAGAACAATAATTACAGAACAAAATACTGTATATCCCAACACATACAGCCTTAAAACAAACAGGAAAAAGTACAGTTCCTACCATACATACATTTAGACGGGTCTAATCTTACTCTCTTTCAGTGCTGTGATGAGTCTCCCTCAGTCAGATAATATTCTCTTGTGTCTCTGTCAGGTTCACTTCAGCAATTAAACACACTTCTGAGCCGGCCTTCTCATGAGGTCACTAACTCCACCTTGGTCTATCAAACTGTATATTTTACAACACAGGGTCTCCAAATAAAATATTAAAAAAACATATGAGATGACCTCACTGACTTTCCTCTCCACATGTTAACTGGTCAAAACTGGTTTGTGCTCCGCTACACATACATCTCAAAAGTTTCTTTGATCTAAGTCACTGTATTCAAAGCAAAAGTGTATTGGCCTCTTTAGTCCCATCTGGACCTTGGAATCTACACTTCAGGTCTTTCTGATGTAATTCAAGGGTTCCCCGAGAATGTATTTTGGACCTTCCAAATCCGTCTGGGTCCTCCCTGACTCAGACATCAAACCTCTTCAATGTCCACTCTGGCCTCTCTCCAACACCTTCCCACAAGTCCTTCCTGGCAAATATGCAAGTCAAAGGATCTCCCTGAGGGCATTATGAATGGCTAATCTTATTTCCTGAGATGAAAGCAAATTGACAAGGTAATTGCACACCAGATCTCTGCAGTTTAAAATACCTCCTGTCCTTTGAACTTATCCTTGGGGGTCTTGATGTGTCAGTTCCAGTAAGATAGCCTTTTCCTTGAACTGACCCTTCCCTTCACATATTTTATATGTAATAACAAAAATTAATACAGCACTCAAGCACTCAGAGCTGGCTGTCTATGTCACACATACATCTTGAAGCACACCCAGCACCAGATCTGATACAGCAAAGCACCTGAGAACACACTATACACATTGCAACACATCCAGCACCAGCTCTAATCTAGCACAGCACCTGGGAACATACATCTTGAAGTACACCCAGCACCAGATCTGATACAGCACAGCACCTGGGAACGTAACCTTGAAACACACCTAGCACCAGCTCTAATCTAGCACAGCACATAGGAACATACTGTCATAAACTCACTCAGCCGGTCAGCCCTCTACTCCCAAAATGCCAACCTCTGAGCGTATGATTTGTGTACAGTGAACAGACAAGGTAACCCTCTTGTCTGTTTTGTGGGTTCAAGTCACCTTAGTCTCAAGCTCTGAAGGGATTCAAACTGATAACCTCTTGTTAGTGTACCCAATTATCAGGCTCAGATAATTCTGTCTTCGGGGGGGCCAGATATCCTTGCCTATAGGCACCCAACCAGGTCTTTCAAATGAACCCTCAGAACTCAATGAAAGGCTTTTAGAGAACTCTGTTTCCCAGTTTGGTATACAATAAGCCTACACACAGTGTACTTATAACCTTTAAAAGCTCCACTTAAAATAAAAAGAATTGACAAGGCACTCCAGCAGTTTTGTTTGTAAAAAAAAAAATATCTTTACTTTAAAGATATCAAAACAGAACAATAATTACAGAACAAAATTTATATCCCAACACATACAGCCTTAAAACAAACAGGAAAAACTACAGTTCCTACCATACATACATTTAGACGGGTCTAATCTTACTCTCTTTCAGTGCTGTGATGATTCTCCTTAGTCAGATAATATTCTCTTGTGTCTCTGTCAGGTTCACTTCAGAATTAAACACACTTCTGAGCCGGCCTTCTCATGAGGTCATTAACTCCACCTTGGTCTATCAAACTGTATATTTTACAAACACAGGGTCTCCAAATAAAATATTAAAAAAAATAAGAGATGACCTCACTGACTTTCCTCTCCACATGTTAACTGATCAGAACTCGTTTGTGCTCTGCTACACATACAGTACATCTCAAAAGTTTATTTGAGCTAAGTCACTGTATTCAAAGCAAAAGTGTATTGGCCTCTTTAGTCCCATCTGGACCTTGGAATCTACACTTCAGGTCTTTCTGATGTAATTCAAGGGTTCCCCGGGAATGCATTTTGGACCTTCCAAATCCGTCTGGGTTCTCCCTGGCTCGGACATCAAACCTCTTCAATGTCCATTCTGGCCTCTCTCCAACACTCCTCCCCACAAGTCCTTCCTGGCAAATATGCAAGTCAAAGGATCTCCCTGAGGGCATTATGAATGGCTAATCTTATTTCCTGGGATGAAAGCAAATTGACAAGGTAATTGCCCCCAGATCTCTGCAGTTTAAAATACCTCCTGTTCTTTGAACTTATTCTCGGGGGTCTTGATGTGTCAGTTCCAGTAAGACAGCCTTTTCCTTGAACTGACCCTTCCCTTCACATATTTTATATGTAATAACAAAAATTAATACAGCACTCAAGCACTCAGAGCTGGCTGTCTACGTCACACATACATCTTGAAGCACACCCAGCACCAGATCTGATACAGCAAAGCACCTGAGAACATACTCCTTAAAGCACACCCAGCACCAGATCTTATACAGCACAGCACCTGGGAACATACACCTTGAAACACACCCAGCACCCGCTCTGATACAGCACAGCACCTGGGAACATACATCTAGAAACACACCTAGCACCAGCTCTAATCTAGCACAGCACATGGGAAAATACATCTTGAAGCACACCCAGCACCAGATCTGATACAGCAAAGCACCTGAGAACATACTCCTTAAAGCACACCCAGCATCAGATCTTATACAGCACAGCACCTGGGAACATACATATTGAAGCACACCCAGCACCCGCTCTGATACAGCACAGCACCTGGGAACATACATCTAGAAACACACCTAGCACCAGCTCTAATCTAGCACAGCACATGGGAAAATACATCTTGAAGCACACCCAGCACCAGATCTGATACAGCAAAGCACCTGAGAACATACTCCTTAAAGCACACCCAGCATCAGATCTTATACAGCACAGCACCTGGGAACATACATATTGAAGCACACCCAGCACCAGCTCTGATACAGCACAGCACCTGGGAACATAACCTTGAAACACAACCAGCAACAACTCTGTTACAGCACTGCATATGGGAACATACTCCTTGAAACACACCCAGCACCAGCTCAGATACAGCACAGTACCTGGGAACATACTCCTGGAAACACACCCAGCACTAGCTCTGATACAGCACAGCACCTGGGAACATACTCCTTTAAACACACCCGGCACCAGCTCTGATACAGCACAGCATCTGGGAACATAACCTTGAAACACAACCAGCAACAACTCTGTTACAGCACTGCATATGGGAACATACTCCTTGAAACACACCCAGCACCAGCTCAGATACAGCACAGTACCTGGGAACATACTCCTGGAAACACACCTAGCACCAGCTCTGATACAGCACAGCACCTGGGAACATACTCCTTGAAACACACCCAGCACCAGCTCTAATATAACACAGCACCTGGGAACATACACCTTGAAACACACACAAGGCCAGCTCCAATATAACACAGCACCTGGGAACATACACCTTGAAACACACACAAGGCCAGCTCCAGTATAGCACATCGCCTGGGAACATACATATTAAAACACACGCAGCAGCAGCACTGCATCTGGGAACATACCTTGCACTAACTTGGATGCAGAAATGCATCCAGGAACATACACACTGCCACACACCCCTCACCACCTCACATATAGGACAGCATCTGGGAACATGAAGTACACTTTGAAACACACCAGGCACCAGCTGTGATAAAGCACAGGACCTGTGAACATATCCCTTGACACATGCTAAGCCCCAGTTCTGATACAGTGCAGCATCTGGGAATATACACCTTAGAACATACCCATCTCCAGTTCTGATTCAGCTCAGCACCTGGGAACATACACCTTGAAACACACTCTGCACAGCTCTGTTATAGCATTGCATGTGGAACATACACCCTTACACTTGCACAGTCCTAGCTTTCCATACAACCCAGCACCTGGGAACGTATGGCTGACACACACCCATCATCAACCCACATGCAGCACAGCGTCTGAGAACACATAGTACACCCTGAAACACACCCAGCACCAGCTCTGTTACAGGTTACAACACTGCATCAGGGAATATATGCCTGACACACACCCATCACCAGCTCACATACAGCACAGCATCTGGAAAGTACAGTTATGTAAGAACTTACCGTAACAGCAGATCTTCGAGAGAGGTTCCTGCAGTAGGTCATTCAAGTAGGACTAGCACCACCTGGCATCTGGACTGCATGGCAGACTTTTCCAGCAATAACTGGCAGGGGACGCCATTACTTCGACATCACGCGGATTTATCGCCAGCGTGATCTTACAGGGGGTGGACAGTCCACACACCTGCCCTCCAGTTCTCCCACCAGAGTCCCTGAAGGAAAGACAGGAGAATGAAACAGGATCTGGAGTCCCAAAAGAAATTTGGGGGAAGGAGGGAGGAAAAAATATGACCTACTGCAGGAACCTCTCTCGAAGATCTACTGTTACGGTAAGTTCTTACGTAACTGTACTATCTTACTTCGAGAGGGTTCGTGCAGTAGGTCATTACAAGTAGGACTGAATCCCAAGCAGTCCCTCCAAAGAGAGACCAAGAGAAACACAGGAGGAGGAGAAACCCCAAAAGAAAGGAGAGAACAGGGCCAGCCTAGGACAGAAGGCCCTGCAGAATGGCGAGGCCAAACCCAGCCATACAGACAGAAGCAATGTCCAGACTGTAATGCTTGGTAAAGGTATGGACTAAACTCCAAGCTGCTGCTGCACAGATCTCCACTACAGAAACACTGTGAAGAAGAGCTGTGGATGCAGCCATGCCTCTAGTGGAATGACCTCAACAGACCCCAGCAGAGGTTTGTCGATTTCTGATAACAGAAGCAGATGCAGTTGGCTAGCCACTTAGACAGACACTGTTTGGAGACAGCCTTTCCCAAGGATTTGGTGGCAAAGGAAACAAAGAGCTGGTCGTCTACACGGAATCTTTGGTCCGGTGACTACAGCACCTTAGGATTCGATGCACATCCAAGGTATGCAGGAATGCTCTCACCTCTATTCTTCGAGCCGGATAATAGACCAGTAGTTCCACTGACTGATTCAGCGTGAACTCCAACACCACCTTAGGCAAGAACTTGGATTTGTTCTGAGGACTGCCTGGTCCCTGTGGAAAATCAAATCAGGCTCCTTAAACACCAGGGCTTGAAGCCTGGAAATTCTTCGAACAGAAGTAATGGCACTACAAATAGCGCTTTCTAAGACAGATAGCGCAAGTCACAGCTCATCGCTGGTTCAAAGGAGGGAGAGTGAGCTTTCCAACACAAAATTCAAATCCCATGGTGGTGTAGAGCTGCAGATGGGGGTTTCATATGGAGAATCCCTTTCAGGAAGTGTTAGAAATTCCAACTGGGCCACAGGCTTACCATCCACAAGCACGGATACTACCGAAATGGCAGACAGATGTACTTTTAGAGAGGAATAAGATAATCCTGAGTCAGAAAGTAGAAGCAGTTACTTCATGATATGCGGGCTGAACAAGTGAAAGGGTCCAACTCTTGGAAGCCACCCAGCTGAGAAACGTTTCCACTTCATGGCATAGTGGACCTGGTGGAGGGCTTCTAACCTCCACTATTACTTCGGCTGTTCTGGTGGAAACCCCAAAGCGAGACTGCACTATGTCGGCAGGAGCCACACATGCAGGTGCAGGGTCCTGAGCCCCAGGTGCACAAGCTGACCCTGGTTCTGAGTGAGAAGGCTGTGCATCAATGGAAGCGGAACCAGGGGTTCCCTCTCCAACTGTTGAAGAAGATGGAACCAAATTTGCCTCGGCCAGAGAGGAGCAATCAGGATTATCTGTACTCTCTCTGCCTGGAGCTTGATGAGCACCCTCTGCAGAATAGAAAATGGAGGGAAGGCGTACAAGAATCTCCCTGACCAAGAGAGAGACAACGCGCCGAGCCAGAAAGCACCATGCTCTGGAATGAGTGAGCAAATACTGGGAAGTTTTGCATTGGATGGGGAGGCAAAAAGGTCAAGTTCTGGTCGCCCCCACCTCTTAAACAGTGAATCTGCCACTTCCTGGTTTAGTTCCCATTCGTGAGCAAGGGTGTAAGATCTGCTGAGGCTGTCCGCCAGGACATTTTGAACTCCTGGAACATGCACAGTTGTTAGAGATAGATCGTGCTGGACTGCCAAGTTCCACACTTTCATCGCTTCCCTGCAAAGAGGGTACGATCAAGTGCTCCCCTGCTTGTTGATGTACCAGACTAATGACATGGTGTCCATCTGGACTAGCAGTAATCCCTGGAGAACAGACTGAAACCTTGAACGGCAAACAGGACCGCTGTCATCTCTAGAACACTGATGTGGAAGGACATCTCCAAGTGGGACCAGAGTCCCTGAGCTTGGTGGTCCTCCATATGAGCTCCCCAACCCAGATTGGAGGTGTCTGTAGTTAGTGTGCTGAGGGGAGCTGGGCCCCGAAATGGGAGACCCAAGGTCAGGTTTGCGGGGATCCCGCCACCATAGTAAATCTTTCTGAAGAGCGGAGGAAATCAGGACCAGGTGGTCCAGATCATCTTGAAGCTGATCGCACTGAACCCGCATGGACCACTAAGTGACCCTCATGTGCAGCCTTGCCAGGGGAACCATGGAGATGGAGGCCGCCATCAAACCCAGCAAATGGAGAACCTCCCAGGCTGGGAGAAATCTGGAGGAGGCTACAAGACAGGCCTGCTTGACAAGAGTTTCCAGCCTGTTTGAGGAGGAAAGCTCTGCCCTGGACTGTATCCAATACTGCTCCAATGAACTGCAGTCTCTGAGAAGGGATCAGAGAGGACTTGGAACGTTGACCGTAATCCAGCATAACTGAAAGGGCCTCCGAAAGAGAGTCCCTGGACGGAGCTGCAATCGGCCAGTTGTCCAGGTAGGGGAAAACTGCTATGCCCTGGCATCACAGGGCCACAGCCACCACTGCTAGGTACTTGGCAAAAACCCTGGGTGCCAAGGAGAGGCCAAAAGGAAGGGCCCGGAATTGAAGTGCTCCCCTGTAAAACAAAACGCAGGAAGTGGCGACTGGGAAAATCGGGATATGCAGGTAGGTGTCCTGCATGTCCAGAGCATACAACCAGTGAGTCTCCTGAAGAAGAGGCAGGAGGCTCTGGAGGGTCAACATACTGAATTTCTTGTACTCGGTGAACAGATTGAGTCTGCTGAGGTCGAGTATGGGTCGCAGGTCGACTGTCTTTTTTGGAACCAGAAAAAAGTGGGAGTAAAACCCCTACCCTCTGTGACCAAGAGGGACTGGTTCTATTGCTTCTTTTAACAATAGAGCCTGTACTTCTTCCCTTACAAGAATGGTCTGGTTTGGAGAGTACACTGACCTTCACGGTGGAAACTCTGGAGGGGTTCCAGAGACTCCAGGGTGTGTCCTTGGGTCACTAGCTGCAGCACCAAAGCATCAGAGGTGATGCTCTACCACTCCTGTGCGTGGGGGGAACCTCCCCCCACTGGCTCCTTGCACTGGGGCTGGGGGGTGGGGGAGGAAGACAGGAGGTGGCTGGACGGAGGCCCTGAGTGTCTCTAATTTCTGGAGGCAGTCAGGGAGAGAAGGTTCCTGTGGCCTTACGCTTGCCCTGATGATGGTTATGGCTTGTTTGCACAGCCACCAGGTCCTTTCGAAAGGGCTGTTGACCTTATGCCACCGAATGGTACATGGACCTTTATGGACCTAAGAGCTTGACTGTGGTGCTGAAGGTGCGTAATGATACCTTGGTGTCGCCATCAAAAGCACCGAGTCCCTGAAGGGGGTGTCATGGATCACTGTCTGGACCTCATTAGCGAGGCCAGAGATGCGAAGCCAAGCATGCCGCCGAAGGGAGATGGCGGTCGCAGAGGCACAGGCCACTGCATCAACCGAGTCATGAGTGGCTCGAAGAGCATGCCTGCAGGAAATTTTAGACAAGCGAATGTCCTTGGCGATCTCCTCCTTGAGGTCCAAAGGCTCCATGGACTGGATACGGGCCTCAAGCTTGGCTAGGGTGGCTTTCTGGTGAGACACCAAGTGGGCTACATAGTTGGAATGGAACGTGCATGTAGCCAAAGAGTAGACCTTCTTCCCATACTGGTCAATCTGCCTGGACTCCTTGTCTGGAGGAGAAGTGCTTAGAGGCCATAGAGTGTTCATGAGCTGCAGAGATAACCACGGAGTCCGCCTTTGGGTGTGTGCTCAGGAAAGGAGCCCCCACAGGTGACCAGTAAGTCCTATCTGCCCTTTTTGGCATGGCCAGGATAGAATGGGGCAGTTGCCAGATCGTATTGGTGAGGTCTTCGTGAGGTCCGATCCACAGAGAAACAGGAATCAGGGAAAGAGACTAAAGATTGAGGTGCTCGGCAAGTCTTTGCTGCATAGGATCCTGTTCCTCGGACTCCCAATTAGAGAACTGTTGTCTGGACCTCAAGAGGTTCAAACAGCAAGGATCCTCTGGAGGAGATTTTGAGAGGTCTTCCTTTAGGGACCAGGGATTCTGATCCAATGACTCCTCTGAAGAGTCCTCCTGAATCCAGATTGCCTCTGGGTACCCAAATCTGGAAGGGTAATATCCCGGGGTAGTCCCCAAAACATGAACTGTGGACAGGACTGAGCTCACAGGGACAGGGACCTGGAGGAGAACGAGGTACTGGGAGTCAACCTCCAGGTCCATGACCAACTCAGTCCGTGTCCCTCCACCAGGACTGAACGAGAGTCCTGAATCCGGCTGTGAAGTCAGAAGGGGTGGAGGAGGGAGGAGGAGGAGAAGGAGAAGGAACAGCATGGGCAGGTCGGTAATGGTACCCATGGTATCCCGGAAAGGAATATCCCAGATACAGGGGCTATCCTGCAGTAATGTCCCGCAGAGTGGCAATCTGGTGGTGGATCTGCCGGGGGATGGTCCACAGAGTACCCAGAGGGGTAGTGCGGGACAGAGAGGGGTCTTGAGAAAAGACCCAAAGTCAGAGGGGCCGCCATTGGTGGAGCCCACGACGGACCTGCCATGGTATAACTCAAAGGCAGAACAAATATTGGGATAGCTGATGTCAGGACCACAAATGTCAGAATTGGCACAGCCAGGCCCAGTGTCAGAAATGGATCTGGCATCGGGCAGGCTGGCATCGGAACCAGACATAGGGGCTCTGATGTGGGAACCTAATCTGCCATGGAAGCCAGTGGCATAAGCAGACGTGACGGTTCCGTGGAAGGCAAAAAGACAGCTGTTGGAGGATCTGGCCTAGGGACATGCCCTGCCGGCTCCAACGGAGGAGTCGCATCTGGCGCTGGAACTTTAGCTGAAGCTGGAATGGTCCTCCTGGAAGGGACTGAGGGGCCTTCATTGTCGGACTTGACAGTGGCAGAGGGACCTCCTTCCCAGAGACCTAAACAGGTGAGCGGGGGTTGGAACCTGATGTATGCTCCACGTCCAGGTGACCTGCACTCTCTTCTCCCCCCAGAGTAGCCGGAAGCAAAGCCTGGGCCACAGGAGGGGGAGAAGGGGGAAGAGTGGCAGTCTTCCCTCAGCTCAACTAGATGTCGGGTGAGGCGACAGAGGTCACCGATGGGAAACTTGTGTCTGGGCGGTCGCCAGAGGCAGCTGACTTATCAGATGAGGGAGCTGGGTGGGAGAGGGCAGAACCCCTGCCGACTTATTGGCTGAGGCCAGGCGAGTCCCTGAGGAGCAGGGAGTCATCTTATCGGCAGCCAAGCAGTCTCCAGAGGAGCCGGGGACTGACTTAGTGGCAAAATCAGGGCAACCACAAGAGGAGCTGGCAGCTGACTTACCCACAGAAATAGGGAGCAGAGTCTTGGATGGTCCTCCAGCATCTCCGGACGCAGCCTGGACAACCTTCACCGAAGGTGGCGGGGAAGAGACCTTACTCATTGAAGGCATGATGGTTTCGGCCCAGGAACCATCTCCTGGGTGCTCCCGCTCCTGATGCTTCTCTTTTTGTGTTTCTTCTTGTCAGGAGAAGAAGAAGTGGAATCCCAGAGTTGCTCCATTTGCTTTTCAAGCTAGACCAACCACGACTTCAACAAGTGGGCCTCCAGAGCCTGCTGCCTCCGTTTTCGGGTGGCCTGGTTGAAGGACTGGCAGTCTGGGCAGGTCATGGTAGGATGGTACGGGCCTAAGCAGATGACACACTTGTGGTGCCCATCTTTGTGAGGTATCTGGGTGCTGCAAACCTCACACTTCTTCCGTGGTGGAGAAGACATAGAAAACTGAAGAAACTCAGAAAAAAGACTAAATAAAGGCACAAAACTGACGGCGATCGCTGTGGAAGTTTACCATGAGATAACATGCATGAGACGACGGCAGAAAAGAACTGGCGGGTGGGCATGGGGACCACCCACTATACAGGGTCATGCTGATGTCATCACGTGACGTCGGGTGGGTGGGTGGTCCCTCGCCAGGCATTGCTGGAAAAGTCTGCCGTGTGGTCCAGATGTCAGGTGGCGCTAGTACTACTTGTAATGACCTACTGCAGGAACCCTCTCGAAGTAAAATTATACAGTACACTCAGGAACACACCCGTCACCATCTCTGATGCAGCACAGCACCTGGGAACAAATGTCTGGCACACACCCTGCAAAAGCTCTGTTACAGCACTGCACATGGAAACACACACCTTGAAGCGCAACCAGCACCAGTTCTGGTACACCACTGCACCTGGGAACATATCTCACACGCATGCACACACACACACACACACACACACACACACACACAGTTCCATTTCTGACATAGCACAGCATCCAGGAACATGCACTCTGACCAACACCAATCACCAGCTCACATACTTTTAGCAAGATAACTACTGATTTTAATTTTTGGTACATGGCAAGCAAATATGGACGTAAGTCTATCAGCTTGAATTTACCTACTATACCTACTTATACATACAGCACAGCATCTGAGGACATCCAGTGGTAGCCTTCCTAATCTTCTGCTTTACCACAGAACAGTTTACCACACTAAGGTACTGAAATACACCATTTACTTCTTACAGCTGTATCCTTCAAAGTACCACATGAGCTAAAGTGTTACCACATTGTGCTTAATACAATAAGGTAACATTTCATCTAATGTGGTACTTTGAACGATACTGCCATAAGGGGAAAATACTGTATTATAGTACCGTAATGTGGTAGACTGTTCTATGGTAAAAACAGAAGATTAGGAAGTCATCATTGTCTATGATGCATAGACAATGATGACAGAAAAAGGCCTGTCAGCCTATCCAGTCTACTCACCCTACCTAACTACTCTGTACTGGCCCTAGTGGCCATCCCATCCCTTTGTTTTGCCCACCCCTTTTCTCTTTTTGTTTTGTTGCTCCTCCCCTGCAACCACTGACCTGACGCTCCTTCTGGCTGTTCATTGTCCCTTTCTGCCCATTAGTTTCACCCTTTGCTGCCACTTCCTGCCTTCTGACTCCTCAGGCTATCACCCTATTCTCAAAGGGCCCGGCTTATGCCTGCCGGGAGGCTCCCCTTCCCAGGGGAAGGGGGGAGTAACATTCCTGGGGTCCTCCAAAGCATGTAGAGTGGGGGCAGGAATGGTGCTCTAGGAGAACTGTGGCATGGGGGACTAGGTAGCTGTCATCTGGCTGGCTGAGACAGGTGCACACAGCCATTCCTGGGCCCCTCCCATGCTCCAATGTGTGATACGGTGACACCATGGAGTGGGGAGCCAGATGACATGGGTCATTCACACCAGCAAGGGTCTGCACACCACCAGGTGTCACTCTCCGAATGGTGCTGCGCAGCACCCACCAGGAGAGCATCCATGCAGATGCTCTATCACCCTCCCTTCCAACCTCCGCTTCTGACACCCTGGGCTTGGGGCTTGAACCTGGGTCACCAGTGTGTCAAGTGGGTGCCCCACTGCTCAGCGCCATGAAGCCAGATGCCCATCCCTTTTCTAACTATTCCCCATGTGCCTGTCCCATTCCTGTTTGAAGCTGTTCACTGATTCAGACTGTACCACTTCCTCTGGCAGCTTGTTCCACTTATCCACCACCCTTTCAGTGAAAAAGTGCTTACAGATGTCCCTTTTGAATCTCCCCTCTGTGAGTTTAAGTGAGTTCCTTCTCATCCCTGTAGCTGACCTCAAGAAGAAAAGTTCCTTGGCATCTACCCCATTTATCTGGTGCAGATATCGTATGTCTCGATCATGTCACACCTTTTCCTCCTTTTCTCAAGGGTGTACATGTTCAGTCCTGCAGCCTCCTCATATGTCTTGCCCCCTGGTCCATGGACAACCTTGGTTGCCCTGCATTTTACTGATTCTGCCTTGTTGCTGTTTCTCCTCAGGTGTGGACTCCAGTGCCTTAAGGTGTGGTTGAACCAGTAACCTGTACAATGGGAGGATCACCTCTCAATTTCTATTGCTATGTATTAGGAAAATAAGGAAGAAAGGAGGGGGAGTCATAAGGCTACCTGAGATGCGGTAGGGTGATAGAGGAGGATGAGCAAAAGGACACCATCCTTTTTTTTTTTTTGTTGTTGAATTTCTTTATCGTCCTGTGGCGGGTCAACCATCACTACTGAACTCTGGGTCTTCCGGGGGCTTGTAGCACCATGTGAGCTCCAACAGATCTGAGGCAGTCTGGGCATCAGCTAGGTGGCCCCAAGTTATCCTCCATTACTCCCCATGAACCTACTACCCAAGACCCCAGGAAGTGGTGGCACATGCGCGTGGAGGCGCATATGTGCACCACAGCTCCAGACTGGGTCTCTTCCTCCCACTCCCTACGGCCTAGCACCAATGGTCCTCAGAGTGACACAGCTTCTCCAGCCTCTACCAGGGGGGTGGCTAAACTCTGAGGGGGCTAACTACCCCTTCCCCGAGGTAGAGGGCCGCCATCCGGCAGCCTGCTCTAGTCCTCTCCCTCCTCCCCCATGCCAACCTCAGACAATCCAGGCTTGTTCCCAAACCTGGGTCACCAGCGTGGCTGAGGTGTGGCATCCAGTGCCTCAACCTCTACACCACCAGTCCGGGCCCCAAGGACACCCATCCTCAACAAGTACTTTTACTCAGTTTTCACTAGGGAGGATAGTGGTCCCTTCCCAGAGAGTGGTATGAAAGCGGACACTAAGGGGTCTCAGAGATGAGGCAGCCAATATTTACCAGCAAAGGGTCATGAAAGGGCTGGCAGTCCCAAAGATAGATAAGGCCTCAGGATCAGATGGGTTGCATCTAAGGATGCTCAGGGAATTAGCAGCAGAATGTCTGAATCCCTGGTAGGTCTATTCAACAGCTCACTAAGGACAGGGTAGTTCCGAGCATTGAGGGTGCCAGATGTAATTCTGATCCATAGGGGGGAAACAAGGAACAACTAAGTACAGACTTGTCAGTCTTACCTCTATTGTAGGGAAGCTGATGGAGTCCCTGGTCAAACAGGACCTTGTGGACTACGTGGAGAGCAACGGTCTCCAGGACAGTAAACAGCACAGATTTGTGGCAGGGAGGTCTTATCAGACTAATCTAATAGTTTTCTTTGAGAGGGTAATAAGAGAATTAGATAGGAGCCACACTGTGGATTTGCTCCACTTTGACTTCAGCAAAGCTTTCAACTCAGTGTCTCACAGACACTTGCTGAAAAGATGGAGGATCTGGGAGCAGCTAAAGTCATAGTAAACTGGTACGTAACTAGCCAAAGGGGAGGCAGCAGAGGGTTGTGGCCAATGGGGTTAAATCAGAAGAGAGGGAGCTAACAAATGGGGGTACCACAAGGATCTGTCCTGGGTCTGGTCCTCCCCAACATGTTCATCAGTGACACTGGTTAGGAACTCTGGGGCAGGTTGTGTATCTTCACAGATGACACTAAGCTCTGTGGGAGGTGGACAGTGATGAGAAAATAGAGGTACGGCAGAGAGACTTACAAAAAGCTAGAGGGGTGGTCAAGGGTTTGGCAGTGGAAATTCAATGCCAAAAAGTGCAAGGTAATGTACATAGGGAACAAAAACACCAGGACCCAGCACCAGTTCTGATACAGCACAGCACCTCGAAACGTACACCTTGAAACAGACCCAGTACCAGCTCTAATATACACAACGTGAGGAAACATACATTGAAACACACCAAGCACCAGCTCTGATACAGCACAGCACCTGGAAACATGCACCTTGAAAAAGGCCCAGTCCCAGCTCTGATACAATAGAGCATGAGGAAACATACAGTTCGAAAGAAACAAAGCACCAGCTCTGATTCAGCACAGCACCTGGGAACTTACACCTTGAAACACACTCTGATACAATATAGTGTGAGGGAACCTTGAAACATTCAGCACCAGCTCTGATTCAGCACAGTACCTGGGAACACACACCTCGAAACATACACCCTGCAGCTGCTCTAATACAACACAGCATCCCGGAGCATACTGTATATGAACCTCATTACCCTGTTACAGAGACAGAACTGTGATCTGTCTACTCATCCTGCTCCATATCTGAGAATGTAGTGCTTGACATCCATAATTGCGTAAAGTTTGCACATTAGTTTTAGTCTAGGTTAGTAACCTCCCCAGAGACTGGAGTAGTCATGGAAAGGAAGCTGCTGCCTGCAGCTCTAAAAGCTACAAACCACTGTGGTTTGGAGCTGAAGTAATGGCAGCATTTTCTTACCAAGAGACAAAATCAATCATTTATTTGATCATCTGAGATGCTGAAAATCCCATATCTAATTATATACTAGAAAATGAGTAGTGTAATGCTGTTAGTGCAAATTAATCATCTCTGTGCAGACTGAGATCTCTCCTCAGTACTAATCCATGTCCGGTGTGGGGGGGGGGTGTAATCATGAAGACTCCTTTGCCTAATTACAATCTTAGCCTTGTCAAAACCCACCATAATTAGTCATTTTTTACAGATCTGAATTCAGTTTGAGTTCTGATATTTCCAGTAGTCTGTTTGGGGAGTGAGAGCTCTAAATGTGGCCAGCTGTGATACAGGTGCCTTTGGTTAGCCCTCTGTGGAGAAAAAGAAGTACCGTAATGGTGGCTGTATGTGCTACTAGAACCTTTGGATAGCCCTTTGGAAAATAAGGGCTTGAACTGTAGTTGTATGGAAGACTGATATGTTCGAATAGCCCTTTGGACAGAAAAGGACGCAGCTATGGCTCATTGTGATAGGCCTACTGCAGAGACTAATGGATGCCAATATGACCTCCCCCAACTCCGCCACATTAGTCCGCTGGAGGATAAAGATTGTAGCTCTGGTCCCATTACATACTGTATTTGTACCTCTGGGAAACCCTGTTGTAGGGGGGATGTAGCTATGATCCTGATACATATCGGTACCTCAGCGTAACCTGGAGGGGATGTAGCTGTGATTCTGTTACATAGTAATACCTTTGGGTAATACCGAAACCATGCTTCTGTTGCATATCTGTACCTTTGGGTATCTATATGGTAGGGAAAGGGGTATTACTGTCTTCGCACACAGCCACACCTTTGGGTGTTCCTGTTGGGGGGATGTAGGTTTGATCCCATTACATATCCATACCTTTGGGTATCAATATATACCGAAACGTATGGATCTATAGCTTCGATCCCATTACACAGCCATACCTTTGGGCATCAATATATACCCCAATGTATGGATCTATAGCTGCGATCCCATTACATATCCATACCTTTGGGTATCAATATATACCCCAACGTATGGATCTATAGCTTCGATCCCATTGCACAGCCATACCTTTGGGTATCAATATATACCCCAACATATGGATCTATAGCTTCGATCCCATTACACAGCCATACCTTTGGGTATCAATATATACCCCAACGTATGGATCTATAGCTTCGATCCAATTACTCAGCCATACCTTTGGGCATCAATATATACCCCAACATATGGATCTATAGCTTCGATCCCATTACACAGCCATACCTTTAGGCATCAATATATACCCCAACGTATAGATCTATAGCTTCGATCCCATTACACAGCCATACCTTTGGGCATCAATATATACCCCAACGATAGATCTATAGCTTGATCCCATTACATATAGCCATACCTTTGGGCATCAATATATACCCAACGATAGATCAATAGCTTGATCCCATTACATAGCCATACCTTTGGGCATCAATATATACCCCAACGGTATAGATCTATAGCTTGATCCCATTACATAGCCATACCTTTGAGTACCAATATATACCCCAACGTATAGATCTATAGCTTCGATCCCATTACATAGCCATACCTTTGAGCATCCATGTTGGGCTGGGGGAAGAGTAGCTGTGATCCCATTACAAATCTGTACCTTTGAGTAACCCTGTTGGGAAAGAGGGGGTGTAGCTGTACTCTCATTTCATATTAGTACCTTTGGGCAACCCCACAGGGAGTTGTCACTATGATCTTGTTACATATTAGTACTTTTAGGCAACCCCATGGGGGAGAAGCTGTGATCTTGTTACATATCTGTACTATAAGTAACCTGAGGGGGGGGATGATGCAGCTGTTCTCCCATTATGCATCTGTACATTTGGGTATCCCCATGGGGTGTATGGGTTGAGGCTGAAACAGCATGTGATCTCTACATTTGGCAGCCTTACCTTGAGATACCTGTAACGGATGTGAGGTGGTAGGTTGATAGCTCGCTCATCTTTCCTGAGAAAGTTCACTAGTCTGGCATTGAGTTTGCCTTGCATCAGCAGCAATGGCAACTCTGCAGTAACTAGTTTGGGGTCAGAACACGGTGAACTCATAGTAGTCTGCCAGAGTTGGATATATTCCATTCTTTTCTCATGTTCAGACAGAAAACATTTTTCTACAGCCTGCAGAAGACAGATGGAAAGGAACATCAAATAAGAGTAATCATACGGTGAGCTGACATCAGTACAAAAGGGCATTGAATTTAACAGTAAAGGACATTAAAATCAACACTAAAAGGAATTGAAATCAACACAAAAGGGCAGTTTAATCAAAAAAATGGCCCTGAAATCAATACCAAAGGACACAGAAATCAACTAAAGGGCACTGAAATCAGTTAAAGAGCATTATTGAAATCAGGACCTAAAAGAGACTAGACAGTGTGACAAGGTGGCAGGAAAGGCTAGCCAGATGCTTGGATGCATTGGGAGTTGTATCACAAGTAGAAAGAGGAAGGTCATTTTACCCCTATATAAGACACTGGTGAGACTGCACGTCGAGTACTGTGTACAATTCTGGTGGTCCCATCTGAGAAAGAACATATACAGGGTGGAGGTGGTGCAGAGGATGGCAACTAACATGGTACAGGGCCTGCAGGAGAAGACCTCTGAGGAAAGACTAAAGGAGTTAAATAAGTATTCCCTGGAGGAAAGGGGGAGACATACAAATACCTCACTGGTATAAACAGAGTACAGGAAGGAGCATCTTCCAAAGTAGAGATACTCCAAGACAAGGGGCACAGTATGAAGTTGGGGGGGGCAGCTCAAGGGTAAAGTGAGAATATATTTTTTCTTGGAGATGGTGGGGGACGCTTGGAATGGCCTCCCAGAGGAGGTGATAGGGGCTAAAACAGTCACAGGATTTAAGAAGGAGTGGGACAGACACAGGGGTATCCTGGAGTCAAGAAGTGGGTACTCCAGAGTTCAGTTTGGGCATCAGGCCTCACACTAGGTAGGGATTACTAGGGCAGACTGCGTGGCAAAGAGGTCCTTATCTGCCATCAACTTCTATGTGTCTATGTAATAGTTCTTTTTTATATATACATATATATATATATATATATATGTGTATATCTATATTATATTTTTTGGCCAGCTGCCAGCCCAGGCTTACTGGCAGCATACTTGCTGGTCCGCGGCACCCGTCCCCCCCATTATAGGGATCATACTGCTCAACAGTGGGGTTGGGATTTTAGGTGGTTACTGTGCGTGACTGCCATGATCCCTACCCCCAAAGGGTGCCAGCACAAAGGACCGAAGTCCAGGCAGGAAGCCATGCGGAGACATGGCTTCCGTCAAGCGCCTAACAGCACCCTCCCCTCCCCACACCATCCGCTAATCCAATCAGTACCAACCCTCACCAGGAGTGGAGAGCTGCTGTATTGTGGTTCCATCCAGCTCCCCCCCCCCGCTGACCCCAATGACCTGTTCCCAAACCCAGGTTGCCAGTACAGCGCAAGGTGTAGTGTCCACGCCTCAACCCTCAGCGCCACCAGGCTGGCATCTATGTAATAGTTCTCATTTGTTCTGTTTGTTTTTTTGCATAGGCCCTCCGCCAAACCTTAAGTTGGTGCAGGCAACAAAACATCGGCCACATTTTCCTTATTAGGTTGGAATACAGAACTTGAAATTCAAATAAAATATCATTAAAAATGTTGTTTGAAGTCGAGTCCCTTGTTTTGTACAATTTCACTGAAAGTAATATATAATGGCACTGAAATCATCACCAACAGTCACTGAAATTAATCCCAAAGGGCACTAACATGAACATAAATCAACACTGAAATTATAACCAAATAACACTGAAATGTACACCAGAGTGTATTGAAATCATCATTAAACGAAACCGAAATCATCAAAGGGTTCAAAAGCCATTGCCAAAGTGTGCTGAAATCAACACCAAAGGGTACAGAAATCATCACTAAAGTACAGTGAGAAATGGTTACCAAAGGGTTGTGATATTAACTCCAAACAGCACTGAAATCAAAGCCAATAGCTACTGAAATCAAAACCAAAAAGCACTAAACTAAATTCCAGGCACTGATTTCAACAACAAATGGCGCTGAAACAAACATCAAAGTGCACTGAAACCAGAACCTAAGGACAATGCAGGGAATAGTGACAGCCCTGAACCAAAAGAAGCAGAGTTACCAAATCTCCACACAATATTTATAATACAATGCAGAGTATCAACAAAACCTCTCCACTCACTGTAACTGGTCCTGTACTGACAAAGACTACTCCAGTGTTATAACTGGTCTGGTACTGACAAAGGCCTTCTCAGTATCGTAACTGGTTCTGTATTGACAAAGGCTCTCTCCTTACTGCAACTGGTCCTGTACTGACAAAGTCTTACCTAGGTTTTTACTACCGAAGTCCGAAACCCATAATCTCGACACCAAGGAGCCCAACACCACTAGCCTGACACTCGGAATCCCGACTGTTGGGAATTGCCTGTGGCAGAGGTTTTGACCATGTTTCAGGGGGCTTCGCCCCCTCTCCGCTGCGGGCCATTTTCGACAGTCAGGATTCCAAGTGCCGGGTTCCTGAGTGTCGGGATTATGGGTTTTGGTATCATGTAGTGATACCTTACCTAGTACTATAACTACTTCAGTACCGACAAAGGTCTCCAAGTACTGTACCTGGTGCTGTACTGCCAAAGGCTCTCCCAGTATTGTGACTGGTCCTGTACTGAAAAGGGTTCTCCTACTACTGTAGCTGATCCAGTACTGACAAAGCTTTCCAAGTGCTGTGAATGGTGCTGTACAAACAAAGGCTCTCTCAGTACTGTAACTAGTCCAGTAACGGCAAGTGCAGGGGACTCACTGTTGCTGTTTCTGTACTGACAAAGGTAGGCCAGACATTAACCAGCACACAGCCATTACCAGCAACGATTCCCAGCTTCAGGTCCCTGGATCTTCTGAAAAATTCTCCCTGTCTGCTGCACCAAAGGTCTAGTTTTCTTTCAATGCTTCTAGTTCGTTAAAAGGACAGCTCCTATACTACAGTTAAGCTCACCATACATACCCTATTAACAGAGGAATGGAAAAAGGTAAGCATTTCTCTCCCTTTGGAGTCTGGACTGGTTCGTAGCAGTGACTTCACGGTTCTCCGCAGCTGCCCCCACAGCATCCTGGGCATCGTTTTTGTGCCCCTTTTCTGGGCCAGAATGTTGAGAGCAGCTTCCTCCAAAAGCCCATGGTTGCTGCACTGCAATAGGCAGAGAAGCTAAAAAAGGACACATAAAAATATTTGATTTAGAGAAGATTAAAGTACCACCACACAACAAAAACAGGAGAGGGGCTGTTAATGCTTGACTTTGTGAGATTTAATTCCTAACTAATAGAGATGTCTGAACCTCAGGAACCTTAATTTATCATTTATTTCCCCACGATAGCCCACCTGAGACGTAGCATCTCATTTTTAGTTGGATCTGGCTTCTACTCATTTGATATTTGGCTGGGCTGATGCTCAGAGTGGTTAAAGGAAAACTAAACTCAAAATTTACAAAAGAATATGTTGTACAGAGTGTTTTGATTTAGGTGTTCTCCTAGCAAGTCCTTCCCTTTATTTGCTGAAGAGTTTTTTTCTAAATTTGTTTGCTGGTTTTATGGCCCCTGGGAATCTCCATATTAGTTCTTGTTGTTACAATGCCTCCTGTCCCATGTGACAGTGATGTGTACAGGAATATTAATTCAATAGGAGCTGTAGTAGAGCTGTGATGTTAATTAATTCTCCTTGTCAGGGAGCTCTAATGAAGGCTACATTTACAGATGGCAAGTGCCTGTGGGATAACTGAGTGGGCTGTTCTGTAAGGAAACAAGAGCCTTCACTAATTACAGCATTTATGACCTTGGGAAATTTGTGTGCTTTTTTACTGGTTGTGTGTAGTTTAATAAAATGAAAAGCTTTAAAAACAAAACATTCACTTCTGCTGGCTAGACCTAGACACAGACCTAGAAAACAGAAAATCTGGATTACACAGTTATTTATTTGAAGCAAATGCAGGCTCCTAACAGTAGATTGTTTCTGCAGCAGCTATTACCTTCTGAATCAATGAACCTGGGTGCAGCACTGTCATATGGGACAGGAGGTTTTGTGGGAACAAGAAGAGCCATAACAAATGCTAATATGGAGATCCCCAGGGACCATAAAACCTGCAAGTACACCTACAAATCAGAACACTCTGCACAACATTTTTGTTGTAAAATTTGACTTTAGTTCCCCTTTAAGTGACTAGCTTGAGGTTATACAGTGAGCAAGTGAATATGGTGAGATTCAGACTTGGATGTTCTAGTTCATTGTTCCGCAGTAACCATTAGACTGCACTGCCTGTCATATCTTTATAGTGTATGGAGAGGCTATTATGTATGGAATTCGATGGATTCCTAACCTTGTTGTACCATCAATGTGACATCAAGGTGTTGTTGTACCATCTTAAGTACATCACATCAGTGGTGCAACAACTTCAACGTTGGTGTGCGCTGCTGCTACCACGTCCGATTGCAGCACCGATGTTCAAACAAAGTTTCCTGGCATCCGCTTTGCTCCTCCAGCTCCAATGAGGCGAGAAGGCATGGAGGTTATTCTGTGTCGCAGTGCTGCAGCACTGGATGGCACAGATGCGATGTTGCTGCTTTTGAGCTTGGTTGGCAGGGTTGGTTGGGCACAGAGGCAATTCTGTAGTCTGGTGTCGCGGATCAGGATGGTGCAACTGCTGGGAATGTTGCTGCTGCTAAGCCTGGTCGGTGAACACCCCAATGAGCTGGAAATGGATGATGAGTGCTGTACTAAATAGATCTCAGAGACACTACGGATCATGGCTACACGTGAGATCACCAAGTTTTCATTTCATTTATTTGTAATTGCAGGTTGGTACACTAAGATATTAAAATCCCTTTTTCAGATACAACCTGAGATCAAAATTCAACATAAAAGACATAACACAACAAAGTACATAATATAACAAAGTACATAATATAACAAAGGTTACAAGGCACAAGTAGGTCGTTCTGCTTTAAAAAAAAACATTGAGTATGGGTGAGTGGGGTGGAGTGCTGCTTGATACGGGGGGGGGGTTGTAACCATGCAACGCTATTTAAAAAAAAATAATTACTCAAAAAATGTTCCATTGTTCTATAGCTGTTGCCCATTCACTATAAAAGACAATGAATGGGTAACAGGAAACAACAACGCTGAGTTCACTTCTCGAGTTTGCATAACAACGGTAAACTTCTTGAGCTTCACTCTCAAGGTTTACTAGGTTGTCATGTCAACCTCTTGAAGTGAACACAGTGTTGTTGTTCACTGTTGCCCATCCATTATCCTCTATGTTACAGCTGCAATAATTAAAGCCTGAGTCAGTACTTGGGACCAGGGGAATAAAGACTGTCACAGACCTGTGTTGATTACAATGCTCTGCAGTTCAAGTTAAAAAGGGATCAGTAGGAATTCGCGACACATCAACTCCCGACAGTACTTAGACCGACTCCAATTGCCCGTGTTGTACATGATGCCGACAACAATTTTCCCGTAAGCACATATCCTGTAAATCGCTTGCAAAACAAATAGCTGAAAAGCTGAGATCCTGTAAACAACATCAAACAAACAAACAAACAAAATAGCAAGTCATGAAATAATAACAAAGAGCAACATACCTTCATGTTGGAGCAAGTATCCTGTCATTTCTGTATGAAATCCAGTAGTCTGTTTAAAATCAGTTTTATTAAATAGTAGCCTGTCATTTCAGTGTGAAATCCTGTGGTCTGTTTGAAATCAATTTTATTAAATAAAAGTATTAAAACCCATTCCATTGTTGTCACAGATGAGTCTGATTAGATGACCAGGTTGTGTGAAATTCTCTAATGAAACTTAGGGTTCTGTGTTTGCGGTCTGCAACAATTGAGGAAATCTTTCCCTCCTGCTTGGCATACTTTTTTCGCATTGGTGATTTTGGCATTCACCTCAATATTTTTTCGATTGTGCTGTCAGTTGATACCTGTTCACTGTGCAGTTCTTCCACGAATCTATGTACCCCTACGTGTGTGGCACCCACTAATGTTCCTAAATGGCGGTGCCAAGTCTCGACCTTATTCTGGGTTCTTGCTATACCAAGACTCATTTGATTGTGCACTGACCAGAACTCTGGTGGGTATAAAGGGGGAGGGGCGTGGACAGCAGTATTGTTGCACATTCTTCAGTTGAACTCGACCGAGGATATTCGTTTCTTCAAACCACGCTATGACAGTCTCACTGTCAGGTGGCATATCTCCTTTAGTTCAGCAAATACACTGTGGATCTGTTCTGGTGGAAGGAATAACAAGGCAACTTGGTGCATTAGCAGGCTGAATTCTGGTTCATTGCCATATTTTGTTGCAAGCCCGGACCATTGTATTTTGAGCCAAACTATTTGCCCCAGGTGAAACACACATCCCTTATTGACAGTCATTAGGAATTCATTTTTGCAAGCAGTTATGGCTGCCTGCTCAAAGTCAGTTACGACAATCTTGGGGGACAGACAGATGCCATGCTCATCCGCAAAATCCTGCAAGTCTTGAAACATTCTCTGGTAACAATCGTAGGACTTTGCAGACATCAAGCAGTAAACCAGTGGGAGAATGCAGCATGTATTTTCATTGCCCACAGGTGTGTGAACAAAATACAATTGTCTGAACAGTGTCGGTACGGTCTTAAATGTACCGTCCATTATCCAATAAGCTGACGAGCTCAGCTTTTCAACATTTTTTTTTTGGTTGTGAACAACAGTATTTTTTCAGCACCACAAGCAGACTCCCGGACTAGGAATAATTGCCCATTAACTGTTCTATATTCAGGTGATATACAGATGTCATCTAATGACTTGGGCTCTGTGGAATATTGACCCTGTGATCACGCTTGACCACTTGCCTTAGTGAATGCAGATCTGGCATATTATGCCTCACCTCCTCAGACACTTTTGAAAGCTCTGTCTGGATGAGCTGCGCTGGGGTACCATGTGTAGTAAGTGCTCGATGTTTCAAAGTGGCAACTGGGGCATTTGTTGCATCAGGGGCATGATTATGTTTGGTGGCAGATCTTAAGTGGTGTTGACTACCGATAAGCACTGTAGAAGCTCTTCCCCTACATACCCCCTTCCTGTGCTGACAACACCAGTAATACAAATCAGCATGATGTCGTTCTTTACATATAAGTAGTCAGTCAACACTTAGTTTCATGTTCGCCTGCTAGAAGGCACAACCGCGCCGCACTTGAAGAACCGAATCAGACACTGCTACATCAATAAACTATAGGAAACGTCGGCATTCAATTACCGAGTTATCATGTAGTGAGCTTAATCGACAGTTGCTGAAGTTGTTAAAAAATCATCGGAGAATACAATTACAGGTGAAATTACCATGCAGGTTAATTTAAGTCGGCAAGTCAGAGACAGGAATTTACAAATCGGGAAATTAAGAGTCGGAATTCATACTAGACCCGTAAAATATAGGGACTCAATTGCATTACTAAGGCTATACAGTATTTGTTTCTGGGTGACAAACAATATTATTTACTCCTGATGAGGGATTACTGCTCTGATGATGAACAGAGTAACTATTTGACACTTTGATATGCCAACTTGGCAGATTAAGGAGGCCCTGACAGAACTCACTGAGGAAGTGTTAGTTAGTGTGAGACTCAAAATGTCACTACCACAGTCAGATAGTACTTTATACGGAAAATGGAGTAAATCATCCAATAATGGTATGCAGGGTGCAGATCCTTTACAAACCAGGACCTTAACAGTGACTGACAGCACTGAAGCACAGCAGTTAGGATGGCTCTTAGAAACCCAGTGATGTCAGACTGTCACAATCAGATGGGATACTGACCCAAAGAGACAACCTAATGCTAGTGGAGGTGGGTTGAGAGGCTGGAGTTCACCATTTCAGATGCTAGAGGCTTGGCTTTTATATGCTGGAGCCACTGAAGGGCCAGAGACCCAGGTGGGTGATCAGTAAACCCGAATCCCCAAAAAGACAAACTAGTGCATTCCAGAAAGGAGAATGTTAGGAGCTCTCAAAGAGGGCACAGAAATCCAGGCTTACTTCTTCCCATCACTGCCACATAATAAGCAAACTATATTAAAATAACAGACTGATTGTAAGAAAACAGAATCCAAGGGCTGGCCCGGTGGCGCTGAAGGTTGAGGCACTGGACACCACACCAGCGACCCAGGTTCGGCACAGACTCAGGCCACTGGGGTTGGCTGGGGAGGAGAGGATTGAGCATCCGGAGGGCATCTCTCTCTCTCCAAGGGTGGGCTGTGGATTTCGCTCAGCATTTGAGTGGCCCCCGATGGAGATTAGGGGCCTTGCATGGGCCAGCACAGTAAGGGGTGAGCATGGCAGATGCCAGCAGCTTGCCTGTGTAGGCATCACTGCACGCCACACTACAAGGGAAACTATGAAAACCAGAAAAGATCCTTGCCATTGGTAGGTGATGGTGGAGACCAGGGTCAACCTCCATGTCCAATGCCGGTTCCCAGTCCACCTTTAGTACTCCTCCGCTCCCTGGTAGCCTGTCTTAGATTGCAGAAAGGCCACCATGAGGAGTCAGTGGTCCTGCTCCTGGGAGCTTAGATTTAGGGGTTGAGGAGTCAGGAGAGTGAGCTGAGAGGTGAGACTGGAGCTTCAGGCAGGCAGGACGGAGTCACGCTATCAGTCCCACCAGAGAGAGTCCAAGAGAAAGAGGTGAGGCAAAGAGAAGATTAAAAAAAAGAAAACAGAATCCTGTTACTGCTCTTCATTATGTTTCCTCTCTAGTAATCTATTGCTGCCAGAACCAGGAGTACAATTGCAGTAACTCTTGGCTACTCAGCATTGAGTATAGAAGTACACACATGAGAATCAGATGAGCTGCAGAAAGATGGCAGGTCTATGAGCAGTGTTTACCAAGGAGCTGCTAACATCAAAAGAAACAGCTGGGGTCTGGCAGAGGTTGTCTGAACCTTCTTTGCTGAGCAGTTGGGGAAGGGATTTAGTTGCTGGATAAGCTTTAAATTCTTTTTCAGTCTGTGGACTTTCGGGCAGTGGTGCTGACTTGTTTGATAGTGTTGTGTGGTGTGGGGATCCATAGTGTAAACTGGATGTTCATTTATCTTTTCTACAGGCATTGTGAGCAGCTTTCTGGAAGTTTCTGTCCTTCTCAGCCAGGATCAATTTACAACTCATTGGGGCTTAAATATCAGGGCTTCTCACATAGCAGTACTGCAGAAACAGTTGGGGTCTGGCAGAGGTTGTCTGAACCTTCTTTTGCTGAGCAGTTGGGGAAAGGATTCAGTTGGTGGACAAGCTTTAAATTCTTTTTCAGTCTGTGGAATTTAGGGCAGTAGTGCTGACTTGTTTAATCCAGTGTTTGGGTGTGTGTGGGAACTTCCTCCGGAGGAGGTTGCAGAGCTTGGAGGTGCAGTGAGGATCAGACACAGGGCTGATACACTCTTGTGAGAGTCAGGTGTGGGCCTACTCCACCCTCCCCTGCCCACCCTCCCCACAGCACAGCTCATTTATAGGGGAATACCTGCCCTGCAATTGGAGGAAGGGCTTAGGTGCAGCTCATGTAGTTCTATCCAATAATGCAGCAATGGGACAGGAAAAGCATAGGTAGGTTTCAATAGGAATACAGCATCCACAATGAACTGCTGATTAGTGTGATAGGTGGATACTGTGGAGGGTCTTCAACTGGAAAATATCAGGTAAAATTTCTGTTAGAGGCTGGGCTAGGATTAGTTCATTCTACTTGCTGTAGGGATAGTTAGTGTGGAGAGGCTGTATAGGTAGTATGGACCATGGGTAGGATTGTTGGGTGCAATGGTTGTGGGGCAGCAATGCAGGTGAATATACTGTGGAGGCTGGGAGGGTGCCCAATATGCCACAGGCTAAGAAGACTCGAGGAGGAGGTTCAGTGGCTTGGCAGGGAGCTGAGGAGAGTGAGGGATGAGAGGAGGATTGCATCGGTAGGAGGGCTGACATCTGAGAGTATTGTGGGGGCACCACAGAGAAGGAACAGTGGGTCAAGGGAGGGGGCAAACTAGACAGGAAGCCAGCTGATGAAGGGTGGACTCTAGTAGGACTTAGAAAAAGAGAAGCAGCAGTAGGCAGGAGGGAGGAGAAAGCACACAGTAAGGCAAAGGGGATAGGGAACTAGTTTACTTTACTAGCAATACATGGGAAAGAGGATGCAGGAGGTGACTGCACAAATGATAGCACTCACATAGAAGAGGGAGTGAGAGGCATTACTAGTGGCGAGATTGAGCATGGTACGGCAGGGGGAGGGATAATACTTGAAGAAGTGAGGAGGGAGAGGGAGATTGGCAGTCAAACAGGAGGAGGGGGAGGGGTCTTAATCGGGAGAGACGGGAGGAAAGACACTGGGGCATGTGGTAAAAACACAATCTTGAGTGACTCCAAAAATAAGAACCTGCATGGGGGGTTGGCGACGGGCACAAGGAAAGAGGAGGGGGGTGTACTGGTGTTGGGGGATTCCATACTCAAGGGGATCAGATGGAGTAGCAAGGGGGAGAGGCACAGTTGGAGATAGGTGGAATCCATACCACGGTTAAAGGCAGATATGGCAGGACAGGCAATCCTAAGGTGCGTAAAGAGGGGTGGGAGGAAACCACACATTGTGGTACATGTGGGGACAAATGACCTAGCAGGGGAAATGGTGGAGGTAACAAGGGAGAGGACTGAGGAAGTGGGGAGGTTGTGCACAGAGACTCGGGAGTCTGTGGCCTTCTCTGAAGTGCTCCCAGTACCCTGCACAAGCACAGCGAGAAAGGAGAAGATTAGAGAGTTGAACACATGGTTGGTAGAATGGTGTCAAACTAAGGGGTATGGGGTTGTGGGCAGCTGGGAGAGTACCTGGGATAATAACAATCTGTTTGCAAGGGATAGGCTGCACCTGAGTGGGGAAGGTAAGGAGGTATTAAAGCAAGGACTGGGGAGGTATATTGCAACAAGAGTGGATTTAAACTAGATGGGGGTTGGCAAGTGGACAACAGGTAGGCAGGGATCCCACAGAATGGAGTCACAGCCTACCCACCAGGCTAGCAGGGAAGGACTCGGGCCGCCAAAAAAGGAGGGAGTAGAAGAGAGGAGATGGAGGCTAATGAACGGAAGGGGACATTATGGAGGGTGGTATCATTGAATGCAAGAAGCCTAGGAAACAAATCCGCTGAGCTACAGGCACTCTTAGCAGTGTGGAGGATGGATATTGCAGCTGTCACAGAAACATGGGCAACTGAGCACCAGGACTGGGATCTGGCAATCCCAGGATACAAATTATACAGGAAGGACTGTAAGAAGGGGGGTGGGATGGCAGTCTATGTGAGGGACAGGATCAAATGTACAAGGGACGAGGGAGAAGAAAGGAGAACAGAGGCAATCTGGCTGCAGCTCCTAGACTCAAAGGGCAGGAAATTGAGGTTTGGGGTGGTATACAGGCTGCCGTCCCAGTCTGAGAAGCAAGACAGGGAGTTAGCGGGACAAATCAAAAAGGTATGGAGAAAAGGGAAGGTGGTCATCATGTGGGATTTCAACTTGCCAGTGGGTGACTGGAGCATTCCGGTCATGTCCAGTGCTAGGGGCAAGTGCTCCCAAATGTGATCCAGGAGGGTCTCCTGACACAGTTGGTTACTGTACCCACTAGGCTAAAGAACACTTTAGATCTGGTATTGTCGAATGTGGAGGCAGTGAGGGAAATAAAGGCAGAAGACCTACTAGCCGACAGCGATCACCAAACGGTGTGGTTTAATATCACAATGTGCGGGGAGCCAGAGAACTCAGTTACTCGGGTGGTAAACTTCAAGGGGGCAGACTTTGGGAAGATGCAGGAAGTACTCAAATGGAAACTGGAGGGCATAAGGCAGGAGATGGACGTGGAGCAGAAATGGGATATTATTAAACGTGGAGTTACAGAGGCAACAGAAGCTTGCACCAAGGCACAGAGTAAGAGAAGCAGAGCAAGAAACCATGCTGTTGAACAGTGAGGTTGTGGAGGTGGTGAGGGCAAAACAAGTGAGGCACCAGAGGTTTAGGAGGATGGGGAAGGAAGTGGACAGGAAGAAATATGCAAGATGGTCCAGGGAGGTGACAAGAAAAGTGAGAGAAGCCAAGGCCAAGTGAGAGCTGAGATTAGCACAGGGAATTAATGGGGGTAGAAATACTTTTTCAGATACATCAGGGAGAAAAGGAAGTGCAAGGAGACAATAGTGAGGATAAAAAGGGGTGGAGAGTGGATGGAAAAGAGGGAGGAGCAGGCAGAAGCACTGAATGAATACTTTTGCTCAGTATTCATGGTAGAAAGGGGGAGACTGCTACCAACATGGGCTGAGAGGGTGGGGACAGGGAGAGGAGGCGACAGATGAAAGAATTGAGGCAAGTAGATTCCTAGAGGGACTGAGGGCACTGAAGGTAAACAAGGCACCAGGGCGGATGGTATCAACCCCAGGGTGCTGAGGGAGATGGCGGAAGTGTTGGCGGAGCCACTGGCAGATCTGTACAGCACCTCACTGGAGTAGGGATGTGTGCCACTGGACTGGAGGATGGCACATGTAGTACCATTACACAAGAGCGGAGGGATGAACTAGGCAATTATCATCCTGTAAGTCTCACCTCCATAGTGTGCATACTCATGGGAACAATACTAAAGGAAAGACTGGTGTCATACCTGGAGGATAATGATATGCAGGGTGTGAGGCAGCATGGGTTTATTTCAGGAAAGTGTCATCAAACCAACCTCATACAATATTATGACTGGGTGACAGGTGAGCTGGATAAGGGTCATGCGGTGGATGTTCTTTAATTGGACTTCAGCAAGGCCTTTTCGATTCGGTGCCTTATAGGCAGCTTGGGGAGAAGCTAACTGGTTTCCATAAGGATTTTGTGGCAAATAATGATACTTTAGAACAGCTTAAAAAAGATTGTGACACAAATGATAGTCTGAAATGGGAAAAACACTATAAGCGTCTAACAGAGGGAGTTAAAGAAATGGTAGGTCTTCTAAATTACCATACAGCTGAAAAGAATAAAAAGGAGAAAAAGCTGAAGAAACAAACAGAAAAACAGAGACTAAGATAACTAAAAACGATGTAAGAAATGGATAAAAAGAAGGAATAATAAATCAGGAAACTCTGGATAAAACACTGGACCCCTAGCAGAGGGACATGTCAAATGTTACTGGAGCCATAGGATGTGATAACCAGAAGAGGGGAGGGAGAAACGAAGAGGTTGAGCACAGGAAGGCCTTAGGGTAAGAGCACAATACTGAACAGCAAGACAGACCTGACGGTAGCATAGTGGTACTGAGAATTGAGTGGTTTATTGAACTTGGTGGAGTGTATAGAAAAGGGTATGAAACTCAGAAAACTCTCGCTGAACTTATGGAGTATATAGAAAAAAATGAATTAGAAATAAGTATGGATGAAAATACTACCTCTGAGGCATTTAGAGTGAAAACAGACTCGTCAAATAATGTCATAATAATAATAATATGTAACAACGAGCAACTATTACACAACATGCAGGCAAAGCAACTTAGAAAGCACTGACTCTCATTGGAAGTTAAGGCCTAAAATCCATAGCACAACTTCATAGGCAGATATGGAGTAAACTCTCAATCTGTTCCACAGTAGAATATGAAAATCCACTTGTGACAGGAGAAAAAAGCAGCTAGTGCCCTTTACTTTCTATTTTTGGTATAAAAGAACAAACTAATGAATCTCAAATGCCACTGGTAAGCAAAGTTATTTTTATTTTTCAAGATATTCTGAAATTACTAGATCCAGATTTTATAGAAATAGAAAGAAAAAAGGGTATTTGTGGCCTTGGGCAAATTAACATTAAATTTGCAAATAAACTATAAGCAAAGGAGATACTCGGTCATCCTGCCACTTTAGATACAATGGGTATTAATATAACAGATCCCTCAGACTCTTGGAATGGTGGAACAAAGGTGCCAAAAGTACTTGAAAAACAACCCGATGCCACAATTTTAAATTGCTTTCCACAGTACAGATCTCATGCATTACAGAATCATGAGACAGTTTGACTAGATGAAAGTCCAACTGAGATGCATGTAGTTCAGAACCATAATGCAATAAATAGAGAATAAAGAACGGGGAAATGTGCAATATGAGAATGTAATGTACATCAGAGGTGTGGGATGCTAAACAAACCTTGAGAGCGAAGCTTGAGGGGTTTATAAAAGCATCCCACACCAAGCGTGTGCATTAAATTCGGGTATGCACACTTTCCTCTCCTTTATTTTTTATCATTGCTGGTGAGCAATTTTTTTCTAGCCTGAGTCTTGTGATCCTGTTGTGGTACTGTGTGACACACAGATACAGACACACACACACACCACAGTCTCAGTCTCTCTCTCTCTCTGTCTCTCTCCCTCCTCCTTTTCAAAATCCCTCCCCGTGGCTCCTTTAGTGTACTACTTTGGGACCTACTCCAGCAACCCCAAATGCAGCAGCAGCCTCAGCTCCCCCCTCTCTCCCTCCCCAGCTCCCTCCAGCTCCCCAGCTCCCACTCCAGCTCCCACTCCAGCTCCCCCACCTCCCACAGCCCCTCCAGCTCCACCAGCTCCCACCCAGCTCCCCCAGCCCATCAACTCCTCCATTTCCCCAGCTCCCACTCCACCTCCCCAGCTCACCTCCATCTCCCCAGCTCCCACCCAGCTCCCCAGCTCCCACTCCAGCTCCATCAACTCCCTCCATCTCCCCAGCCCCACTCCAGCTCCCCAGCTCCCTCCACCTCCCCAGCTCCCACTCCCACTCCTGCTCCCACTCCACCTCACCCTCCAACTCCCCAGCTCCCACTCCACCAGCTTCCTCAGCTCCCACTCCACCTCCTTCACCTCCCTAGCTCCACTCCACCTCCCAGCTCCCACTCCAGCTCCCCTCCACCAGCTCCCCCAGCCCTCCACCACCCCAACTCCCACTCCTGCTCCCCAGCTCCCACCCACTTCCCCAGCTCACACTCCACCTCCCCAGCTTCCTCAGCTCCCACTCCACCTCCTTCACTCCCCAGCTCCCACTCCCCAGCTCCCACCCACCTCCCCCAGCTCCCACTCCACCTCCCCCAGCTCCCTCTAGCTCACCCTCCTGCTCCCAGCTCCCACCCACTTCCGCAGCTCCCACCCACTTCCCCAGCTCCCACTCCACCTCCCCAGCTCCCAGCTCCCACTCCACCTCCACCAGCTCCCACTCCACTTCCCCCAGCCCCTCCACCTCCCCAGCTTCCTCAGCTCCCACTCCACCTCCTTCACCTCTCCTAGCTCCCACTCCACCTCCCCAGCTCCCACCCAGCTCCTCAGCCCTCCAGCTCCCACTCCACCTCCACCAGCTTCCTCAGCTCCCACTCCACCTCCTTCACCTCCCTAGCTCCCACTCCACCTCCCCAGCTCCCATCCAGCTCCCCAGCTCCCTCCACTCCCTCCACCTCCCCAGCTCCCACTCCAGCCCCCAGCTCCCACCCACTTCCCCCAGCTCCCACTCCACCTCCACCAGCTTCCTCAGCTCCCACTCCACCTCCTTCACCTCCTAGCTCCCTCCCACCTCCCCAGCTCCCACTCCAGCTCCCCAGCTCCCACTCCAGCTCCCCAGCTCCCCTCCACCTCCCCAGCTCCCACTCCAGCTCCCCTCCACCTCCACTCCAGCTCCCCCCAGCTCCCCGCTGTGCAGGAGCTCCCAGTCCCTCCCACTCTAAGTCATTCTTTTTTTTTCAATTTACAGTTTTAATTGCAATCGTGCTCATCTCTGAATGAAGGCAGTCAGCCTTGGACCCATTCCCACTGGCAGTGTGTATCATACGATCAACCAGATACATTTTTCTTCTCTTAAAGGTAGGATCAACCAAATCAATAAAAAAATAATTTGGGGAAGGTGAGGGTCTTGTTGTAGCAGGTCCTCACTAACAGAGCTATGCAGTCACCATGTTTGAGGAACTGTTTAGCCCACCCGCACACAGAACGAGAGCCAATTACGGAGCACTCACTTTTGACAGACAGTGTGCATGAATGCCATAACAACCGGCTGGTTATTACAGCAAATAACAACTGGTTGAGCCCTTAGAAAAAATTGCTCACCAGTAATTATAAATCATTACAGGACATATTGTGGGTATCATGAACAAAATCATGGACAAAAAAATGACAGGATTATATAATGGAAGTCCATATCGTCTGTCTTCAGGAGTCTAGGCTTATAGAGGAAGAAAGTTTTAAAGAATGGTTTCTCTTTATTCTTCTTGTTGGCAAAAAGAAAATATGGTGGTAGGCCTGTAGAGGCTGAATTATTGGTATAATATTTTTACCGGATAAAATGTAACAAAGTCTTATACAAAGATGCAAAACAAAGGAAATCTTGCACTGAGGAACCACCAGTGGAGAAAGTTGCAAGACGGCAGTAGTTAGATTTTATTAGTTAGCAAAACAATCCAAACTGCTGGAGAACACGGACTCCTGCGCTTTGGCCAAACAATCCGGTCTTCATCAGGGGGCATTGTACAAAGATGCCCACATTCTTATCCTCTTTATAACAATAAAAGAGTAGGAAAGTATACTATGTAATAGATTCAATTCACCTCTTGGTTCATCTTTTCATATACCTAATTTCTTTGGGGAACTTGAAGAAACTATCTTTGATGTTACAAAAAATGATAGTATGGAAATTATCCTGTTGGGTGATTTTAACACAAGAATTGGTACTGAAAATGTCTTAACAGATGGAACTGACTCTTTGAATAATCAATGTCAAAAATATAGATCCTACATCCTCCTAAGATATAATCTTAAATGACACTGGGAAGAAATGAAAATTACGTACCTACCGTAATTCTTGATCTTCTTGGACGAGTCTCCACCACTCATTCACACTAGTGGGATCTGCGCCGGAGGCACTAGGACCCATCGGGAGCAAACTTTGCTGGAGGGTGTTGGCGAAGATGGCGCCGAGGCATGAGCGCCTCTTGAAAGCGGTGGCTCACGCGGTAATGACCATCTTGGCGACGACCCTCCAACCGCCTCAGTACCTTTTTTACCAAGGAGGTGCAGCGCAACTAACGTAAAGAGTAAACCTAACCTTACAAAACGGACATAAGATAGTCCGGACGACCCGTGTAAGAAGGGTCAGCAAAGAAATCTTCACGGCCTAAAGATTTGAGGGAGTGAAGACCAACACAGCGGTGAGCTCGGGGGATGGAGGGTGGGCGTGTGAATGAGTGGTGGAGACTCGTCCAAGAAGATCAAGAATTACGGTAGGTACGTGATTTTCATATCTTCCTGGACATAAGTCTCCACCACTCATTCACACTAGTGGGAGAGTACCAAGCTGATAATCCCCCAAAAGGGCAGCAGGAGCTAGAGCTCACACGTCTAGGACAGAAGTCCATTAAGGATAGTTCTGCCGGGGAGAATGGCGCCTGGCATGAACATCCAGTGCATAATGTGAAGGTATGCACTGGGCTCCAGGTGGCAGCATTGCAGATATCTGCAATTGGAACATTACGAATTTCCGCTAGGGATGCCGCGACCGCCCTAGTAGAGTGAGCGTACACTCTACCTTCAATTTAACCTGTGCCATGGAATAGCAATGTCGAAGACATGCCACTAACCATGATGAGATGCATCTGATAGCGACAGGCTGACCCAGCCGGGTCTCGCTGAAGGAAACAAACAATTGCTGAGTCTTGTGAAAATTCTTGGTTCTATCTAAGTAGAACCTCAAGGCTCTCTTAACATCCAAGGAATGAAGAGACCGTTTTCCTTCATTTTGGAAGTTCACGAAGTAAGAGGGAAGCACCAGAGGTTGGTTTAGATGGAATTCTGACACAACCTTGGGAAGAAATTTAGGATGAGTACGAAGAACTACTTTGTCCTTATGGAACACAGTATACGGAGGGTCCGTAACCAGGGCATGTATCTCAGAGACCCTGCGGGCTGAGGAAATGGCCACTAGGAAAGCTGTCTTTCAGGTAAAAATTTTAGCTCACAGGTAGCTAGGGGCTCGAAGGCTTGCGGTGAGCATGTCTAGCACAAGGTTAATGTCCCAGGCTGCGACGGACGTCTAACAGGGGTCTGGTATGCAGAATTCCCTTATGAAATCTCTTTACCATAGGTAACTGAGCCAGAGACAAGGAAGAAACCCGGCTCATGGAGCCGAAATGGCACTAAGGTGAACTTTAACCGTGGAGTACTGGAGACCTGAGTTTGATAGGTCAAAAGGTACTCCAGAAGCTTGTCTGGAGGACAGGAAAAGGGATTCAAGAGGACTTTGCACACCAGAGAAAAGTGTTTCCACTTAGGAACGTAAGTTTTCGGGTAGCTGCTTCCGAAGCAGCCAGAAGGACGTCTGAGACTCTACGAGAGACGTTGAACCGGTTCACTTCTACCTCTTCAGGAGCCAAGCATGAAGGTGAAGTGACCTCAGGTTAGGATGGACCAGCGAACCCTGAGTCAAAGATTGATTGTAAGGGAAGTGGTCTCGGGAGGCTGCCGACATACTGTTGAGTAGAAAACCATAGTTGCGAGGCCAGGAGGGGCAATGAGAATCAACTTGGTCCCCTGAGACTCGAACTAGGAGAACTCTCTGAATTAAAGGAAGCGGTGGAAAGGCGTAAAGAAAGCGTTTTGTCCACCGCAGCCTGAACGCATCCTGACAGAAAATGCCAGGCCCTGGATTTCTGGAGCAGAAGAGAGGCAGTTTTGCGTTGAGTGGGGATGCAAAAAGGTCCAGGTCTGGAGTCCCCCACTCTTCGAACAGTGACCGAGCTACGGCTGGGTCGAGAGACCACTCGTGAGGGTCTGCCTCCGTCCTGCTGAGGTGATCTGCTAAGTCGTTTTGTACACCCGGCAGATATACCGCTTGAATTAGAGACTTGTGCTCCAAGCACCACTCCCACACTCTCATTGCTTCCCTGCAAAGGGGATAAGAGTGAGCACCGCCTTGCTTGTTGATGTAATACATCACAGCTTTGTTGTCCGTTTGAAGGAGAATGTTCTTGTGACAAAGAACATCCTTCAACGCTCGGATCGCATAGAGGACCGCTCTCATCTCCAGAACATTTATGTGGAGCTGAGTTTCGAGCTGAGTCCATACACCTTGAGTGTGGAGAGAGACAGTGAGCTCCCCATCCCATTAGCGATGCGTCTGTGGTGATGGAGATCTGATGATCCAGAGGAGCAAAGGGGAATCCTTCCAGGAGATTGCTCTCTTGAGACCACCAGGTGAGAGACCTTCGTAGGGGCTCCGTCACCTTGATGGGATAAGACTGGGGTGAGAGGTCGGTGACCACTGAGCGGAGAGCATCCATTGGGTGGTCCTCATGGTAACCGAGCTAGGGGTACAGTGAACACTGAGGGCGCCATGAGACCCAAATATACGTTGCATCGAGAGAGCTGTGACCGATCGGTTCTCCCCGATGTAACGGGCCATCTGAAGGATGTCGAGTCTTCTGTCCTCTGGAAGGAAAGCCTTGCGGAAGAGGTGTCCAGAAGAGTCCCTATGAAAAGGAGCCTCTGGGAGGGCTGCAGTTGTGACTTCTTCAGATTGAGCAGAACTCCATGGACGTGAAGGCGAGAGGCCGTTTGAGCGGCTTCCAGAGCCCCTTGGCTGGAAGGACTCGCTAGGAGCCAATCGTCTAGGTAGGGAAACACCCGAGTCCGAAGCTTCCTGAGATGCGCGCAGAACTGCACAACACTTTGTAAAACTCCATGGCTGCCGAGGATAGCCCAAAAGGCAGGACTCTGAACTGATAATGCTGACCCAGAGCTACAAACCTCAGGAATTTGCGATGGGTCGGGTGGATCAGGATATGCTGGTGGCGTCCTGCATATCCAGGGAGGCCAGCCAGTCGTGCTGATGCAGCAAAGGTAACAGGGTACCTAGGGAAATCATTTTGAATTTCTCCTTGGGGAGGAATTTGTTCAACTTTCTGAGGTCTAGAATGGGGCGCATCCCCCCAGATTTCTTTGGAACCAGAAAGTAATGGGAGTAGAACCCTGTGTTTCACTGATGCGGGGGCACCAGTTCTATTGCCCTGTTGTTTAGAAGGCCCTGGATCTCGGCGGTGAGGAGGTCTGACTGAGAGGTCGACAACCTGGGTTGTCGTTTGGGAGGGCAATTCGGGGGGTTTTCCAAAAGATTGAGAGAATAACCCTCGCGAATTATCCGAAGGACCCATTTGTCCGAGGTTATAGACTTCCACTGATTGTAGAAGTACATCAGACGACCTCCAACCGGAGGAGAAAGTTCCATCTCGGGCAGTGTGGATGGAACTGGGGCCGGCAATTCATAAGGTAGCGCTGGGGGCTGTAGGCCCTTGCGCTTTCTGCTGTGCCTTCTTTTGAGGTTGGGCAGGTTGGCTTTTATGGAAGCTTCCTCTGCCTCTGCCTCGAAAGGACTGGCGACTATGAAACTGACGTTCCTACATGCCCGAGGAGGGATGGCGGGTCTAGCCAACTAATGGCCGACCTAGTCTTCTGAATGGCCTCTAGGGCTTGCTCTACCTGAGGCCCAAAGATAGGAGCCATCAAGGGCAACGCCATTACCTGCTGCTGAGCATCATTCGTAAAGCCAGAAGTGCGCAGCCAGGAATGGCGTAGGTACAAATACCTGCGGCTGCTGAGCGAGAAGCAGTGTGAAAGCATCCATGGCGGCTTTGACCTGTTGGTTATTGGACTCAATACCTCTGATAACGGTTAGAAGGAGCTCTGACTTGGAGTCGAATCTGGAAGAGCTTCAACCATTCGTTTCATAGAGTGCCACAGGATATACTCATACTGAGAAAAATAGCCTTGATAGCTGTGCACGCATACTTAAAGTGGAGGCAGCAAGACTCTCTTACCTAATGTATCAATTTACGAGACTCTTTGTTAATAGGTCGAGCTGTAGTAACTGAGGAAGAACAACCTTGTCATTCTCTGCCAGGACTACAATAGGATCCATAAAGGCTTGGGATGCCAAAATGGGACGATCCTTGGAGGCTGAATATTTCTTATCAATGGATTAGCACAGAAGGAATAAGAGCAGGATTATTCCATACCATTTGAGACAGCGTCTCGAAGGAGGGTTGAATCGGAGGAGTCAAATCCGTAGTGCTCTCGAGCATGAAGATACTGAGTCTTATTATTTTCCCAGGATCGATGTCCGTAGTCTGGAGAGAAAGAGTGGATCTCAGGTTCCTCAACAGAGACTTAAAGGATAGGTCCTCGACCACAGGCTCTGTAGCGGTGAAGGATCCTGTTTCCTCCACTTCATCACCCAACCGAAGGTCTGGGTCAGGCTCAACATCATCTCCTGATAGTCCAGGAAGGACTGCTTGGACAGGAAAGGAGTGAAAGATAGGAGAAGAAAGAGCAGATAGAAAGGGAGGGTCCCGAGGCTGCGCAGGAGGCGAAAGAGTCAGCAGGCGCGGAGGTGCCGCAGCGCCGAAGCACCCGGCACATAAGCGGCACCGTGCGCCCAGCGGCACTGGGCGGCGCGTGAGACCCGCCCGGCACCACGGACGACACCGCAAGACCTAGCGGCGCTGCGGACGGCGCCGCAAGGCCCCCCGGCGCCGAAAACAGCGCCGACAAGCGCAGCGAACCCACGGGAGGCGCCGAGGACACCCTTGGAACCTGGAAAGGAAGAGAAGGGAAAAAAACAGGAGATAAGGGCATCGGTGTGGCCCCCTGCGCCGCAGCCATGTGAGGGGGGGAAACACCTAAGCACGGAGTCGCTGGCACCGGAAGGGCGCCCGCTAGCGACTAGGAAGGTCCAACCGCCCTGCCTGATGCGCACTGACCCGAGGCTCCGGGGCAACCAAGCCAGGCAGAAGAACCAACCTCAGGCCCATCGCTCCATAAGAGCGGCCCACTGATGAAACTGCTCATCTGGAGTCCTACCTATAGGCGGGGTGGGGCTCGATGTCGAGCGGGAAACGGAAGTTGGCGACTCCGAAGAGAGGACACAAAGCAGTGGAGCCGATAACCCGACCGTCGGCCAGCGCAGAGCGTATCAGAGGCGACACGAGTAATGCCTTCTCTTTTTGACCTGTGGGCGAAGAAGAGCTCGAGGCTGAAGCGGTGCGAGAATGCGACCGTTTATTTTTATGCCGGCGGGGGGGACCGCCCATCCCCCGGGCATCGGACTGACCGTTGTCGGAACCCCGCTGAGGAGAAGGGGGCTGACTGGACCCAGCCCGACTGACTGAACAGCTTTCATACGAAGTCTCCCTACCGTCACCTGACCTGCTCATGGTCGACTCCGTCCAGTAGGCCGAGACTTCTTTACTATAAGTTAAATTCTAAAATATAACAGAAATAGAATAAAATTAAGCGATACTACTATCGAGATAGAATTACAAAAAAATAAACTGAAAACTATGCGCTAGTTTGAAGTTTGACTCCTGACAGGCGAGCGACGTTGTCACTGAAGCGCACTTTCGGCCAGCGGAAAAAAAGAACTGAAGGCGGTTGGAGGGTCGTCGCCAAGATGGTCATTACCGCGCAAGCCACCGCTCGCGGCGCCATGCCTTGCGGTGCCATCTCTCGCGCCGACCCTCCAGCAAAAAGTTTGCTCCCGATGGGTCCTAGTGCCTCCGGCGCAGATCCCACTAGTGTGAATGAGTGGTGGAGACTTATGTCCAGGAAGATCTTACTGATCTTGTGTAATAATTAAAATGTTTCCACTGTTAATGGAAGACTTAAAGGAGATCTGCATACAGCTTATGCTCATATGGCAAGCTTTCTTGCCTCAGTGATAGACTGTGTTATTGTCTCAAGATATGATATTCATAGATACCTAGCATGTTCAGTAGTTGGGCATGCCTCCAGCCTACCTGCACCCAAGTCACCACCAAGAGGTGTGCCATGCCATGAGCCTTCTGGCAGTGAAGGGAATCACATCCCACTGGTTGTCAGAGGACTTACCCACAGCGGCTGAATGGAAGGCTGGACTGTCAGCCCTAGTCATCATGGAAGGAATCACAGCAATGTTACATTTAACCCATGAAAAATTTACCGAAAACTTTAATAAGTGGGAACACTATGTAAATGTTGGAAGTCATTAAAGAGCAGCTGACACCTTCAAGAGAATTTTAACAAAACATAATATTTACAATATGTATTTATTTATTGAAGTTTGTTGACCTGGTAAGCCAACTGGGCCTAGAAGTCCCATTTTCAGGGGCGACCAGGAGTGGGGGAGGTGGGATACATATGGTAAGCAACTGAAATTAAACCAGATTAAGCTGTTGGTGGTATTTTTTTTTAGCGAATGGAAGAAATCTGGCCAGGACCCCGGGGAAATTCCCCTACTCTTTGGCAGGAGGCACTGTTGGACGTGAGAAGGGAGGAGGAGGTCGGCAGTCCAGTGTTGGAGTTGGATGTGGAAGGAGCTGTGGGATTGCCCCCCGGTCTCTGTTGCCTCAGGAGCTACACAGTTGGATCAGTGTGATGAATTACTTCAACCTCAGGTTTCACTAGCGGCTTCAAAGACACCACAGGATGCTGCGGATCATTTATACTTGGACCTGGAATTTAAGAAGGGTCAGCTTCTCGATATTATCGCAGAACAAGAATCTTTCTTGGCCTTACATGGTACTGCTGTTCCTGTCAGTTTGGCTTTACAACTCACCTTCCTCCGAAGATCCGGGTGAATGATTGATAATTTCTCCCAGGCCATGGAGTTGATGTCCAAGGTGGAGATGGAGTGCAGCCTACCTGGTCCTTATCTTCCATCCCTTGGAGATGGTTCGGACCTAGTTTCTCAGTTATTGGATTTTATTCTTTCTGGTGACCCAAGGACTCCTGAGATGAGATCGCATGGACCCCAGAGTGAAGAAGACAAGAAACAGAAGCAAGGGGTGAGTACCTTGCCTGAGGGTACCACTGTCTCTTCTAAACTGATAATGCTGAACACTTCTGTTGATACTTCTCTCTTTACACCCCTTTGAGGGCTGAACGTTGTTGCTGTAGACAATGATTTAGTGCATGGGGTTGATTGGTCCCCTGACAAGCTTTAGCCAGAGCGCTGGCATCAGGAATCTCAGACCCAGCTGTCCCTGTTACTGGCATTGCCGCAGCCGGTTCCAAAACCTACAGACCCAAATTTGGAGGAACCGGAAGGTATGTCTTCATTTCTTGTCCAAAATTGGGGTAATGTTGTCTCCCTTACTACTTCTGTTGACACTGCACCACCCATAGGGGCTCCTCTGGACTCCTCAGTTCCCTTAGAGGCCTTACCTGTAATGGGTGATCCTACAGCCAAGACAGGCGATATTCCATCTACTTCCTTACCTTCTGCCACCCCTACCTTTGCCAGTTTATTTCATACCCCTATTGAGTTGGCAAAGCGGAGAAATGCTGTGCATCTACGGTTTTTGGGGTCGCTCTGAAGACCTCCCTGACCGGTTTTATGTTGGGAATGTGCTATTAAAGCAATCCATGGGCTTTTTCCCTGCCAAGGTTTATGCCCCCATTCATACCCCAGGGGAGTATGATGTTAGCATTCGCTCCCAAGACTTTTTGGATATCTTTTGGATTCATTATGCTTAACTTAAAAGTATCTCCCTGTGGCAGGACTTTCAAGTGATGTCTTTGACAAAACAGACTTTTAAGGTGATAACGGTTTTGTTCCGAAATGAGGGGGTGAACGTGACTGACATAATTTATTGGCTGGAGAAACGCTGCAAGATCCAAGGCAATCCTGAGCCCATTATGGACGATGAAGGATTTTGGAATGGGGATGGAGGTTCAGGGTTCACTTTCCCAATCAGATCCTGGATTATCGCATCTCCTAATTGTTTTCTTTGGGCAGGACGAGGGTTTTATTTTTACCCTGGCCAACCACGTCATTGTTGCAAATGTGGTTCGGCACGTCATCTAAGCAGAACTTGTGATGTTTCTAAATGTTCTCAATGTGGTGAAACTGGGTATTCTGCTTTTCATTATTATAGTCCACCTGAGTGTTCCCCGTGTGATGAGGGTCATTCTTTCTCGGTGCATCCCTGGGCTGCCCATAACACTTTCAATTCAGATTTTGCTGTTCAGGATAACTTTATTAATGCTGCTGGTAGATCTTTCCGTTCAAGGGCCCCTTATATTCCTGACCCCAGGGTCAGCTGGTTTCCCGCTTGCTGGAGGACTCTTTCCTGACCCCCTCTGTATCCCTCTCTGCACCTCAGTTGGTAGACCCCCCACTGCTGTGCATGAGAAACTGCCAGCTCCTGCAGACAGGCACCGGTTTCTCCATCGGCAGAAATTGTTGTGCTGCCCCCGCCCCTGGTACTGACTTTAGAATGCCAAAAAAATGTAGGGCCAGTTCGAGACATAACGTTCTTCATTGGCCCCTCCCCATTGCGGTTGCAGATATTGTACCCTGAGGAATATGTTTCTGTGCTCCCTGCTGAAGAGGTGGACATGGAGTCTGGCTCAGATTCAGCCTCTCTACCTTCTTCCCAGGTTGATGGGGTTTTGGAAGGAGAACTTATACAAGATGTTCCTACTGCTAAAGTCAAGAAAAATGTATGGGTATGACGGCCTGGCTCAAATCACACCCTGATGCTAATCCCCTGATTGATTCTTCGCTGGATAACTCATTATCTGATTTTTCCTTTGCATCACTGAATGTAAATAGTATGCGGTCTGAGTGGAAAAGGACTTTGACCTTCTCCTACTTTTACACTCATCCCTTTGATATTATCTTCTTTCAGGATACCGTTTGTATATGGTTGCAGAGATGGATACAGCTAGCGTTGCTTAGTTATGGGGCAAAATGTATTGTCCTCCAGGGGTGGATGTTTGTTCAGGGGTTGGTATAGCAATAGCTAACCCAGCAGCCAAACTAATTCACTTGGTTGATGTGGACCCAGGGAGGGCCCTGTTGATAGATATGGATTTTGGTACAGTACCTCTTCACTTTGTTTTAACAAGAAGGAATGTTTAACTGACAAATTTAACATTAACACGAGGTCAAATAGAATTGTGTTATTAGCCCTGGTTTTGTTTAATGTTTTTATTAATGATTTGCTGGTTACATTAGACAACCATCACTTTATCATCCAAAAATAGAAAAGAGAATATGTCCAGCCCTGGATTACACAGATGATAGTAATTTAATGGCTTCATGTCATAATGATGATCGCTATTAAGCGAGTATACATCACCGAAAAGAAAAACAGCGATATATACTCCCCAGAAAGGACAAGAAAACAGACTAATATATCTATGCGGGGGTGCCTTAAATTAATTGATTCTAAACTCCAGGGGGGTGCATGTTGGGGAGGGGGAGAAACTTGGAAAAAAAAAGGTTAAACTCCTGTACACACTAAAAAAACTGTACCCCTGCCCAACCCTGAACCCTCAACCTTCCTCACTGCAGCCAGCCAGCCACCCAAACCACCACCACACCACACAGCCAGCTCGGCAACATCTTGCCACACTACCTCCCACATACCTCCTGCATTATTCCTCCTCTTCTGTTCACCCTCCTGCACACTCGCCATTCTTTCCCTTGATCTGTGCTATAACCATGCCTCGCTACCCTTTCTGGGTAGCTCACGTCTCCCATATGATGGGTTACCTAATTTAATTTCTTAAACTTCTCTGGGATTACAGTCACAAGTAAATATATTTGCAGCCAATGCCAGAGAATTAGATCTTAAGATAAATACTGAAAAAAGCAAAATAATGTTTGTAAATAAAAAGAGGCCTGGGGCAAAAGTGCTTTAAATTTTTGGACAGAAAAAGTGGCGTTAGAAGTTGTGTCTGAATATACATATCTTGGACCCACCCTTACTAACAGAATGATATGGACCCTACAGATTACACAAGTAAACCAAAAGTTAAACAATCATGTGGAGGTATATAGAGATTTAATAGTAGATATGGGGACAATATAATAGAACCAGCAATTAAAGTAATCAGTGCCAAGCCAATTGCTCAACCTCTTTTTACTAGCTGGCCTGGTGGTGCTGAGGGTTGAGGCACTGGATGCCACACCTCGTGCCACGACAGCAACCCGGGTTCGAGAGCAGACTCGGGTCATCGGGGGTCAGCGAGGGAGGATAGGATCATGCATCTGGAGGACTGCTCTCCTCTCCTCTCCTGGGAAGGAGGGGGGTCATAGATCCCAGGCGTTGGTGACTCCCAGTGGTGACTGGGGGGATGGCAGCCCTGGGGATCCTTGCCAAGGGATTGGCTGCAGTTGCGATACTGTGTGTGTGTGTGTGTGCGGCGTGGAATGCGCATGCACATGATGGACGCATTGTACATCCAAGCCAATATGGGGAGGAACAGAAAATGAAAATGGCCTTGGCCTCTGGTAGGTGAAGGTGGGTCAGTGGCCAACCCCATGCCCAATGTCGGGTCCTCCAAACTGCCTCCAGTGCTCCTGCATTCCCTGGTTGCTCAGTAGATTGTCAGATAGAGCAGCAGAGGTCGGCGGTCCCATCTTGGGGACTCAGATCCAGGGGTTGAGTGATCAGAGGTGGACAGGAGGTGGGCCACACCAGACAGGTAGGCTGGGGACTTCAGGTGGCGGGATAAGGCCAAGCTGTGTCACCACACAGACAGAGTCCGGGTGGCCAGAGATGGGGAGCATAAAGAAAGTGTAGAAAAAACACCTTTTATGCTAAAGAGATATGCAGTGACAAAGTCAAAACAAACTGGAAAAAACATTGAGCAGTGTTACATAAAGTTACTTATCATTTTCAATACCAGGATACAGAACTAGATTAGAATTAGGATAACCTTCAGTACAAGCTTTTGCCTCTTGGAGGGTCTTGAATTATTGGCTTTTTACCAAACTCAACTGGTTTAGTTAAAGCATGTCTAATGGAAAAATGGATATTTATTTAAATTCTTGTCCAGGAAAGACACACTAAGTAAAGGCTTGTTTCCAGGTGCATCCTGGGAGCACAGGAAGTTAAGTGACTTACTCATGGTCACACTGTATGCAAATGGTGGCTGTGGGATTCATCCAGTTCTCCAAGTTTGCAGCTCAGTGCTCTTAACCACTATGCTGTACTGCTGCCTATATCATAAATATACAGCTTTAAAAACATGCTCTAGCCAGAGTTGATAGGGCTGCAGCTGAAGAGGTGGGAGTAAATATATTGAAAATTACCAAAGTTACGAGCCTGCATTAGCAAACTGTAACTAGGCACATACATTTGTTGTTTTGTAATATTTTATACCAGATTTTCAACATAGCCTTGTTATGACTCTGCTTCATGAAGACGGCAGAGAAAATGTTCAACTCCTGGCTTAAGGTGATTTCACACAGGCACTGCAAATCAACTTTCGGGATGCAAAACACATTTTGGGCAGGAGTTGAACGATGATAACTGTCACATTCATGAGGTGATATAAACAAATAGCTATGTTGAAAATTTGGGTAAAATATTTGAATATTACCAAACTTTCGAGCCTGCATTTGCAATATTCAACATAGCCTCATAACATTTTTTGTCAAATATTTTTACACCAAATTTAGAACATAGTCTTCTTATGACCCCACCTCATGAGCAACAGCAGAAAATGTTCAACTCCTGCCCCAAAAGGTGATTTCGCACAGGGACTAATGAAATCCTTCAGGATGTAAAAAAAACATTTTGGCCAGGATCTGGAAAATTTATGAGGTGCTGTAAAGATAGGGCTATGTTGTAAATTTCGGGTAAAAATATTGATAATGACCAATGTTATGAGCCGGCGTTCACAAAATTTACGTAGGCTCATGACTTTGTTGTTTTTTAATATTTTTATAACAAATTTTCAACATAGCCTTCTTATGAGCTGGCCTGATGGTGCAGATGGCTAAGGCGCTGGATGCCACACCTTGCACCACGCCGGCGACCCAGGTTCAGGAATGAGCTCGGGTCATCAGGGGTCAGAGGGGGGAGGGAGGGAGAGGACAGTGAGTAGCTGCCAGCTGGCAGCTCTCCACCTCAGAAGGGATCTGGTGGGACTCTCAGTGCTTGGCTGCCCACCAGTGGAGTCTGGGTGGCAGTGCCACCTCCGACAGCCCAGGTGCAAGCCAAGAGGAGGGCAAAAGGGGCTGTAGTCTGAAGCTGTGGCACACATGCATGCCTTCACGCGCATGAGTCACAGCATCCAGGGCCCTGGGCAGTTAGGAGGGAGAAAATGATGAGAATCAGATACAACACTCGATGAAGCCTCCAGACCAGCTCAGGAATTCCATCGGTTCGCACATAGTGCAGGTAAGTTCCCGAAAGATCCAGACTCTGGTAGGATGGTGGAGAATAGCAGTGTGTCTGCAGCACAGGATAAAAAGAACTGACAAAAACAAAAACATAGTCTTCTTATGACCCCACCTCATAACCAAGAGCACAGGAAATGTTCAACTCCTGCCCCAAAGGTGATTTACACAGGGCTGCATAATCACCTTTCAGGACAGATTTGCCTAAGTCAGTGCAATTATTCATGAGGTGGGGTCCCAAAAAAGGCATGTTGAAAATTTGGGCCAAAAATATTGACAAATGGCCAAGTTATGCCACTAAGTTCAAAATACCGCTGAAATGCATTGAACCGCATACCTGTTTCTTCAGTTCGCAGTCCAACATTGAAAAAAGAGAAGATGTGTACGTGGTCCAGACAGGATTACGGCATTGGACCCCCGATGGGTAAGTAAGGGCTTTGGGAGTGCAGGGTGGTGGGTGCTGAGTGGGAGGGTCAGGTGAGGGGACAGAAATGGCCACAAAAGAGATCTATGGATGGTTTTCTTTTTACTGGGGAAAAAAAAAAAGGAATGAGGATCCATGATCAGACACTGGGGGATTGGGCACCCACTGTCCCTGTTATGTTTCTGGGGGTGCTGAGAGGGAGGGTCATGTGGGCAGGAGGAAAGAATAAACATATATATTTAAAAAATAACCATGCATGCATGGTAGTGGACGGGGGGGGGCACTAAAAAAAACAAAACAGAGGATTCCTGAGTGCAACAGTGGTGGATTGGGCAACCCCAGTGTCACTGTTATGTTTCTGGGAGGGAGAGGTGCTGAGATGGAGGGTCAGATGGGCGGGAGGAAAACATTTTTAAGATGCAGATAGTGAACTGCTTCACAGACATGGAGGTGACTGTGCTGTAACTCCAACATATTGTTCGGTTGGAAGGAATGTGCTGAGTCCTTTTCTGACAGTAAGAGTTCTGCAGGGCTACACCAACTGCGCCCTAAAAGGATGACCTTACTTGGGGATTTACCTTACAATAGATCTGGCACAATTATACTCTACAGATTATTCCCTGTTTGGCACTAGGTTACAAAAGTGCCATCAAGAACAGTGCTGTATAAACAGCACTGGCAACAACTGCACCAGGACAAAACATCACCCAGATAACAAGGGCACCAACTGTAGCAGTCCAAATCCATACCGACGACCGCTACCATGGCTAAAAACACAAAAACACATTTGGTTTTTGGGGGGGCACATGGGTGGCTCTGCCGCCTGCACCCCCATAACTAAGATAACTAACTCCAAGGGGGGCGTAACATGGGAAGGGGTACAACATTGGGGGAGTATATAGCTGTATCGGCACTGTAATTAAAAAAAAAAAACTTGGGGTGAGAAGAAAAGCCAATCTGCAGGAGTCAGGAGACCAGGAACAGAAACCTGGTCTCCCAAGCCGTGCTGGCCGTGCTGCTTGTGCCTTAGCACTTTTCTTCTACTTCTCCACTTCCACCTTACCCTCCCTTGCCTTTACAGCCACAGGAGTAGCAGTTACTAATGTTCGCTATTCTACCCCTGTCACTGTTCAAGGCAAACATGGTTTAGGAAGTGCACTTTAGACCGCACTCTTCTAGCTGCACTCTTCTAACTGGGTACCCCACCACCACCATTTACCTAAGCTTTTCATTCAGACTTGGACAGATGGCAAGCTATAAATATTTCACTTATTCAACAGGTTGATTGCATTTGCATGAATCTTCTCCCTAGAGTCCTTTATCTAGTACAAACGCTACCATACGTGTCCAAAAACCACAACTGAGACTGTGGGATAAAATAATCTCACAACTTAGAGGGTTGGAATCTAGATCTAGGATAAAATATTATACATTACATCTCCCCAAAGCCAAGGAAGGATTGGCCCTTCCTCACATGTGAAGGCATCATAAGTAATGCAACTGTGCACAGTAATTTACTGTCTGTCCCCCCGCTATACTTGCTGTCTAAATAAATAAATATACAGCACTATAGAAGACCACTGAAATGGTTGAAGAAAATGTAACCCTAATTACACACAAAGTGCTACAACCACAACTAACCTCTACCAACCCCCAATGGGAAAATCATTTTACAAATGCATCATTGGATGCATGGCATACTACCCTTTCACCGTCTCTTCTCCCATTTCATTACATTCTTCCCCATTGCCTACAATTCTTAATCTGTACTGGCCAAACTAGACTCCTTCTATAAACAGATGGACAGACTATCATTTTATCTCAAATGCATGCCATGCAAGGGTTAAAGATCTTAGACTTCCAGGCCTCAGTAGCTAAATATAACTGAAACCCTACAGATCATCTCAAGTATGCACAGAGCAAAAGCTTTATCCTACAGCAAAATGAAAATGCCCACAGGGCAAGCCTCTCAACTTTCATAACTCTTGTTTTCTGCACCTTAGGAATCCTCAGATTCTCTCATTTCTCAGCTGTATCGTGCCCTAACAGAACCAGAAGGTACCTCCACAGATTACTTACACCAATGATGGCAAGCAGATCTAGGAGTCGATATTCCCTCTGAATACTGAGTCTCATATCTGACATATATTTATAAACCAACCTAGTCCACATTTGGAAGGAATATTCTTGGAAATGTTTTCCCTGATACTTCAGTGCCACCACCCAACAGGCATAACTAAATCCCCAAATCAGGCCCTCTTGTTGGAGATGACGTGGGGATCCTAGGGTAGTACATGCCCATATCCTTTGGTCCTGCCCTAAACTTCAAGGGTTTGGGACTGAGCTGCAACAAAACCTGAGGACATGCTCCAGCCTACAGTACCTTACAACTCACACTGCAATGAGTGCCACATGTGGGCGTGCCTGAGGACACAGACAACCCACGTACTAAAAAACTGCTATTTGTGTACTGCTGACTACAAAAGCAATACCAAAACAATGGCTCTCCGGTGAGCCACCACAATGAAACTGTGGCAAAGATCATTGAGGGCTGTATACTATGGAGAAGCACAGCAAAATGACAGCATACTGAACCTAAATTTGAAAATAATGCAGGATAGGGTGTGTGTTGTGCTGGGATAATATCATACCTTGTGTGGTTGGGCACGAGGCACAGACGGACATATCAACACTAAGGCATGATGTAATCCCAGTACAACACACCAAAAGGCGATATTGAGATATAAGATAGCTCATTTGTTTAAAAAAAAGATTAAAAGTTTGTTAAAAGACAATTTTGTGTCTTTTTTTAAAAGTAGAGTATTCTTACATATAAAATAGTGTTGATTTCCTGTTATGTCCTGTGGGTGAAGCTGATGTGCTGTTTGTGTGCCTCTCTTCTCTACCCACCAATCTCTCTCTCTCTCTCTTTCTCCCCTTCCCTCCTCTCCCCCTTTAAATACTAGTAATGAGGCACTGTTTCATGTTCTCTCCCCCAACTCCATCTACAGCTTTGGATTATCTCCCTGTCCATCTTACTGCCTGTCCTTCTTAGTTGCAGACCACAACCTGCAGATTCCCTATCTCTCACTATTTCTTACAGTAACTGCTATTTGTTAAGTGGAGCACCGACCATGGTGTGCACCACGTTAACTCTGTTCAGGCTGCGAGGACTCTGCTGTGTTGTGCCCATCTCGAATGACAGCTTTGTTCTGACTTTATTAAAAATTAAATATTTAACAAATATAAGGGAAACTAATGGGATCTGTCATCTGCAGAGAACCCAAGACAGAGGAGGAAGGATTTATCCCTATTCAGGCGGGAGTGGGGAAACACAGTAGTGAAGTCGATCGCAATGACAGCTGGTGGTGAAGCAATCACAATGACGGCTTTACTTTTTGTTAATAATTCACGTCTGAAAAAAGTAAACAAATGGAAAACAAACATGCCTGACACATAGTATATGGATGACTTTCTTTACTGTGGGGTTTTAGGGTTGTTTTGTGTCAGTGGGATGGAGAGGTTTATGTTTTTTAAAAATGTTTCAAGTACTGACAAAGGCCACAGCAGCCATGCCAAGTAAGGGCAACTTGAACGTGGGCTGTGGACTGATTTCTTTCACATTGAATTCAATCATATGTGTGCGGGGACTAGATCCATGATACCGTGACGGGATAACATCATGGGTCTAGCCCCAAACTGACCAATCAGAGACCCGGGATTCTTTTTGTCATTTTATAATTTGAAATATTATGGCATAGAAGGATAATCCATATAATGTCTAAGAGAAATTATTTTGTGCCATAAGATACAGATCAGTCCTAATTCATTTTATAAACAGATTGTATTTTTAACCTGTTCAGCTACGTGCTTTATGATCTAACCTGACTGCAGCATGTTGCCGTATTGTCTATGTTATGGAAAACTGAATTAAAAACTCCAGTTAAAAAAAAAAAAGATATCCTATTCCCTGGCTAGACTTTGTTAAAAAAAAATCATGATAATGTACATAAAAGTTATTTATGGTGCTGGGCCATGCAGAAATCATGGTGGCTACTACTTATACTGCAGCCCTTTGCTAAAGTGAAGACTTGCAGGCGTAGACAGGACTCAATGGCTAAACTAAGCTACAATCGTTTTCATCCATTAGTAACCAGATTTATCAGAGACCCTTCCTTAGAAGCCTACTTAAAAATGATTACAAATCACCACATTAGAAACATTCTTACTCGTTTTTCATGTTGGGACATTTCCAGGTACTATGTTAGGTAAGGGATAGAATACAAGTCCTAACAGAAAGTGTACTGGATCATATGCCTGTGGGTGTGAACATCTTGAAGACTTACTCATATCATCTTAGTATGCCCATTTTTTACTTTTTTAATTATTTCTATTTATGCTCCTCCGCCGCCGCCCATTCCGACCGGGTTGACCCCCAGCCCGTCCTGGAATAGCCAGCGCTTACCTTATACCGGCCGGGAGGCGGAGCCTGCGAGTCGGTCATCATCCTGCTGCTGCCGTTTCTGCCTCAGTTATCGCCCAGGAGTAGGGAGGCGCATGCGTGGAGTGCACATCGCCCCCTCGGCCCCGGTTGCGAACTCCTTTCCCCACCCCGCTTGGCTGCCGGCAACCCCGAGCCGTTGCACTCTAGCCTCCATTAGGGGTCACCATTGGCCGAGGGATGCGCCTCTCCTCCCCAAATCCAGCTCTGCCCCCGCTGCTGACCTCTGACAACCCGAGCTTGTTTCCGAACCTGGGTCACCGGCGTGCCGCAAGGTAAGGCATCCAGCACCTCAGCACCACTGGGCCGGCTGTTTAGTATGCCCATTTTACACAAAACAAATAACTAAATGGATTGAAAAATTATTGGATAATCAAACAAAATATAGAATATCTATGGTAGTTTCTCTACTTCAGATAATAAGGGTATTTTAATGAGATGCATAGATACATAGAAATTGTCGGCAGATAAGGACTGCTAGGCCCATCTAGTCTGCCAGTAAGCCCTATGCTTGTATGCAGTCACTGACCCTAAGTGATCAATGGCTTTTCATCCTCCCCCAATGTTCCCTTGTGCCTGTCAAGGCATGTTTAAACCCTCCACTGTGCTTGCCCCACCACCTCTTGTGGCAAATTGTTCCAAGTATCCACCACCCTCTCTATATAGAAAAATTTCCTCACGTTATCCAACTGTAAGTTATTCTCTCAAAAACTGCAAACCATATCCCCAGAGTCGTTTATTCACTGAAACCCTGCCCACAGTCGTTTAATGAAACAGTAACCTCACCCACAGTCGTTTAATGAAACAGTAACCCCACCCACAGTTGTTTAAGGAACCGTGACCACGCCCCGATATAACAAAAACATTTTCAGTCCACCATCGGAAACCTCAGAGCACCGCATTCACACACTGCGCCAGCGTGCAGCCGAGGGAAAACTCGGTGAACGAGATACACATTTTTCATACAAGTACAGCATTGTATTTCATACACTAGGCAGCACAGAATATCACAACTGTTCTCCTACCCTAAAACAAACGCTGCAAACTTCTATAGTTTCTCTCCAACCGTCACAAAGCACAGCAATCCACGCTTACTGCAACATCACGGACCCGAAGAAAACTTGTTCCTAAACTTTAATCAAATGCCAATAAACCATTGTTCTTCATAGACATGGCTCCACAGAATACCATAAATGTACTCACAACCTGAAACGAGCGCTGTAAGATTATGTCTTTTCTCTCCAAAAACTGAAGCGCGATTCCAAGCATGCGCATTAACACCTCTGCTAATGCGCATGCCTGGAATCCCGCTTCACTTTTTCAACAGAAAAATACATAACTTTACAGTGTTTCACGCTCTGAGTACATTTATGCTATTCTCTACTGCCATGTCTAGTCGTATAATAGTAATAACATTCAGTTGCTTGGAGTATACTTGCAATAACCTCTTCTGTGAATGATTAAACGCCTCGGCTTCACCTCGGCATTTAACCATCCACAGAAGCAGGTTATTGCTTCGTATACTCCAAGCAACTGAATGTTATCACTTAACTATACCCCCCTCCAATCTCATATTGTGTCCCCTCATTCTGATATCTTTTCTGCATTGGAAAAGATCCCCCACCTGCACCTTGTTTATGCCCCTGAGGTACCTGAAAGTTTCTATCATGTCCCCCCCCTTTCTCTCATCTCCGCCAGTGATTACACATTGAGGTCTCTTAGTCTCTCCTCATATGTTCTGTGATGCAAGCCATGCACCATCTTTGTCGCCCTTCTCTGGATAGACCCAGATATTTCCTGAAGGAAGTCCTCAAGTTAAAGGGAGGTTTCTTTATAAATTTTAAACACAAAGCAAAGTTGTTTTAATACTTTCATACTTGAATGAGATGTGCAATATTGATGTAGTTATAGAATGCATTCATACAAGAACTATGTACTCCATATGTATAATATGCAGATATTGTAATGGCTTATTTGATGATCAATAAATTCGTACCTACCTAATCAGCACTACATGAAGCTCACTGAAGCCCATATGAGGTGAACTGCACTGTATCAGCTTACCTCGTGTACAAGGGTGGTCTCATCCTCTTGTACCAGCCGGTTCAAAATGTTCCCTAGAAGTCCCTCCAGAGTTTCTGCAAAGCCGTGGATTAGCTGTGTCACCCTCTCAAAGACCCCAAAAACCCGCAGTTCCTCACAGGCCAGTGTAAGCCATAGAGGATTCTGGGATTCTGGTTTTAGCATCAGGAGCATTTGTTGACCAGCATCCAGTCGCTACAAGGAAGTAAAAAGGGAAGAGAGGCTGGTCAGAGGCATCTTCAGAAGAGTAAAATTCACAAACCACAGGTTTCTTCTCACAATCTGAGGTTAAATGTCACAAAATATCTTGACAGCCTCAAACTATCTCTAATTACACAGCAGGTAAGGACATCTCACTAATACCCTGAATAAGAACACATCTACATGCAGGACCACTGTAGTAGGACCGGCCGGTGGTGCTGAGGCATCCATCTTACCTCGTGCCATGCTGGCAATCTGGATTTGGGAACGAGCTCAGACAGCCAGGGATCAGTCGGGAGGAGTAGACTGAGCATCTGATGGACTGCTCTCCTCTCCTGGGAGGAGGGGGTCCATGTCCCACAGCCTAGTGGCACCCAGTGGAGACTGGGTGCACTGAAATCGAGACCATGTGGGGGCGATGTCAGGTGGCCATTCTGTGGATGTCTGTGAAGTCGCGCATCCGTGCTGGATGGCATTGCATGTGTCCTGCATTGGGGGACACAGAACAAGTGAAAATCCCTGCACTACGGAGATGACAGTGGACTCCGGTGACTGATGCCCACATGCCCAATACCGGCTAACCCGACTTGACTCTCTGTTGTCCCCTCCTCCTAGGGCCAGCAAGAGAGGTGGGACCCAGCTTATCCGATTCCTCAGTCGGGGAAGGGGTTCAGGCAGGCAGTGGAGGCAAAACACCGAGCAGAGCCACCAGAGAGATGCCCCAGCGCTGGCATTAGGAGGTACAATAGAGTTAAAAAAAAAAGACTATTGTAGTAGGCCTCATAGTGGGATGCCTTGGAGGAACAGACAGATTGGCCTCGGTTCCCAACTGATTCTGCCACTGGTGGTTGGTTTTCCTCTGCTGAGTATAAGGTCCATAAAATCTACTGACAACACGCAAGCAATAAGATGTGACAGGGTGTTGGTTATGCTGGGATAAGCATATACCTAGGGATGTAGTGAGGCATGAGGCACAGGTTGGTGCCTTACTGCCTAAAGTACATTTATTCAGCTCATAACCCTGGGGTGTCTTACTGTACTTAGAAATGAATTTTTCCTACAAAATTTGTTTTAGAAAACGAAACATAAAACAGTTTTTAAATTATTCATTATGTAGAAAACAGGCCTTCTGTTGGTCATTTGTCAGATGGGGCACTAATGTGGTCAGTACTTAGTGTGCTGCAACATATCTGCTTGACATTTTGTATTGTTGATAGGCTAGCACTTTAAGTTTAGTGAAAGAACATTTTTTTGTAAGGTATTTGTTTAGGTTTGTGACTTGGGCTTTTGTCCGGGTTAGACTGGTGACTGTTGTGTGGCTAGGGAGCATAACTACATGGAGTGAGCATAGTAGGTAAGCATTGTGGGGGGGGGAACAGTGAGTGATGGTACATCTCAAGGACTGCGGCAAGTCACAAGAGCTGTGGAGTGGCTGATCACAAGAAACAGATTGCATGTTAAAATAATTAACTTTATTTATACAGCGCAATTCATGAGTATCAAAGTGCTTTACAAAAAATATCACAATTAAAATAAAAAGGCATAGATAGTTAAAATTCAGGTAATATCCACCATGTCCAAATTACAGAAAAGCAAGACTAAATAAACAGGAATTCAGTGTGGTTTTAAAGCTCTCCACCATCAGGCACTCCAGACCCAGAGTAGAATTCCACAGGGTAGGGGCTACATAAGCAAAAGCTCGAGCACCAGATGTCTTCAACTGAACCCTGGGAATAAAAGTATATAAGAAATAAATACTGCTGGGTTACAATTACAGAGTAATGGAGCAGGTGACAGTGACAGAGCTGGTAAGAAAATAAAATTGCCAAAAAGGTAATTTTTTTAATTGTCATGCTGGAAGGCGGTGCCTCAGTGAATCAAGTATATAACAAGCTCACAATTCTGATTCATATATGTAATCATACTGATGGATATATGTAAGTATTCAACAAGCTAGCAACCCTGATTCATATATGTAATCGCATGTGTAGATATGTAAGTATGTAACCTGCTCCATACAACACATACTGTATTTCACAAACTGCAGCTGCCCCCAAACTGAAGCTGCACCTAATTCCTGTTATCTTAATAGAAGCTGCCCTCATTTTGTAGCCGCAGCTACAATTTAGTGAAATATGCAGTGTTGTCCGAGGTTAGTGATGTGCCATATATCTCACCATATAAGCTAGTATCAGTAACCAAAAGACACATCTTTAATCATGAGAAGCCTTTATTAAAGCAGTGCAAAGAATTTAAAAATTAAGCGCAGTAACTGACACTGTCGCTCACAGCTGACAGCAGGAAGAAGCATTCTACTCAAGCAGCTGCCATGATTATCTAAGCACAGATAATTCAATTAGCATTGACAGACTTGCTTGACTGAACATGTCCTAATAGAAGCTGCCCCGAATTGAAGCCACCCTCAAAGTGTAGCAGCGCTTGAAAACAAGTGAATCTAAGAAAACCTGCGTCTACAATTCAGTGAAACACGGTATGTATTAATACTGATGCAAATATGTAAGTCTGTAACCAGCTCACAATCCTGACACATACAGTATAATGATATTAATGCATATATGTAAGCATGTCCAGCTCACAATCTTGACACAGTTCCTATTAGCTGAAACTGTGTGCCCATGGTTTGGACAGAATGAGTAGTTTAATGTAAAATGTTAAGAGTACTATTGTATTTCCTCCTTACATATCTTCAGAGTGCTTTCGACATTGATTAGGCGTAAACTACTATATGCATCTGGAAATGAGAAATGTTTCTCCAGTATGACTACCCAGTTTAGCAACAAACAAACAAATAAATATTTGCTAAATATGTGAAATATTGTAACCAGTGAGGTTGTGGAAGCCAGTAATGCTGTCAAAAGCAATAACCCACGGCAGGGTATGGGGTCACTGAGGATTAATCAACACCCGGTGCATTGTGAGGCATGAGGCCGCAGGACTAGGAGCTTGGGAAAGGATTTACAGGTTTTAAATCCTAACGCCTTTGCTTTTTGGTCTATCAGTCATGCCAATTAACTGAAAATGCCTTTAAAATAATCAGGTTTTTTCCCCAAAAGTAATGTAGTATAAAACTGCTAACAAAATAGTGTCATTGGCAATGTTTTTAATGTTTTTAACTAAGCTCAATTGGCTCCCACACTGAGCAGGAACCACACTGAACACATAATTTCTCTGGCTCCAGGAACCAAGAGGAATTGGAGAAAAGTGCTATCTATTAACAAAATCAAATAAAGTTAAACTAAAGTAGCATAGCATCAAAATCTAACTAAAAGTGATTTTAAAACCAAAAACCACAATAAGACAATAAATATAACCCACAGGACTGGAATAGGACTCTGGGCGACTACTCTCTTCATCGGAAAAAGAAATCTGATGGACTGTGACCACAGTGTAGAGCTTGAACAGAACTCTAAACTCCATCAGCATTTTTTCTGTCTCCAGGGCAACACCACTGGATGGAGATGATCCAGTTTTGTATGATATTATTATTGGATTCCTATTGTTAGAATTATCAGAAGAAGAAAGGGACACAAGTGGTGGAGGATGGAAAAAAGCCTGATTTACTGAATGACTGCTTTTTCAGTATTCTCCATGGAAGGAACTACCAGAGTATATAGTGCAGGCCAAAGGGAGGAGAAAGCACAGGAGTTAGGTCAGTCTCAGAAGAAAAAAGATGCTCAGGGCGGAAAATCCTGAAGTAGGACTAAGCATGTGATCCCGACAGGTTGCACCCTAGACCGCTAAAGGGGCAGCACCATTGACAAATCTGTTTAATTTTCCCCTGAAATGGGTGGTTCTAGCTGACCAGACGGTAGCTCATGTAGTGCAGCTTCACATGAGTGGGGCCAGGGGATAACTGGGAAATTACAGACCGGTCAGTCTAAACTCTATTGTAGGCAACTGTTGGGAAACACCATTAAGGATTCATACCGGGGAATTTTAAAGCAAATGGGTTGCAGGAGAGCAGGCAGCATGGGTTTGCAGCAGGGAGATCTTGCTAAACTAATCTGATCGACATCTTTGAATAGGTTATAAAGACAGGGGTCAAGTAGTGGATGTGATATACCTCAACTTGAACAAGCCTTTTGATTCTTTTCTACGAGGAAGGCTATTAAAGCACCTGAGGTATGGGACAAACCTCTCAGGTGGCTAGGGAACTGGCTGTAGGGTAAGAGACAGAGGGTAATCATCAGTGAAGCACACTCGTATCCTGGGAGAGTCATGAGTGGGTACCACAGGGATCAGTTCTGGAACAGGTGCTCTTCAATATCTTCATTTGCTACATAGATTATGACAACTGATGTTTAATGCAAAAAAGTGCAAAGTGATGCACCCTGGTAGAAATAACTCTAAAACAGACTACTGGATGGGGGGAGTAAGGGTGATGCAGACAACTAAGGAGAGATCTGGGGTCATAATGATAGCCTCAAGTCCTCTGCACACTACAACAAAACTTATTGGATGCTCTCTGAAAACTGACACCATAATTGGGCATTGTCCCAGGTGCAATCCATTCAACTCTTACTGGTGTGGCCCAAGCATTACAAATCTTATCCCAACTGGGAATTCCTTTCTGTTCATTCAACTGCCTAAAGTGGACTTCTGAACTGCAGATCTGTGATAAGCAAGGCTCTCGCTATAAATGATCACCTACTAGACTTAAACCTCAATCTCCTTTGCGTTACCGAAATATGGCCTCTAAGCAATGATTTCCCAACAGTCGGTTGTCTGGTGCCTAACTCCTTTGAATCAACTGTTCTCCCACGCACCACTGGCACTGGTAGTGGACTTCAAATAATCTGGAGAAATCACCCCAACTGCTGCTAAAGTTGATAATCCCTCATTCGTCTCCTTTTAAAAGTTAGTGATGCGTTTTCCCAAACCTCTTCCCTCTACAATCAATTTAGTCTATCACCCCCCCAAAATGGCAATGGACTTTCTTTGAGGATTTTTCTGAAATGATGACCACCTTACCGCCTCAATCACCCAGTCTTCTGATTCTTGGGGATTATAACTTCCCACCCCCACCTGCTCCTGTCATTCCCCTCTCTGAATCCTCCCGATGGAGCCCCTACCATCCTTGCTGTTGGGACTCCCCCTGGGTTCTACCTCAGCATGTATCAGGCTCCTTCCTTTTCTACATCTACACTGCCATTCATTCCACTAGCGTCTGTCTCTTTATTTGCATATTAAAGCCTTACACTGTACCTTTGTCTAGCTCCATTTACTTTTTATGTCCATCTTTAATCTGTTTAATTGTACTCTGCTTGCACTTTTTAGTTATCAATAATACTGTGTATGCTTTCATTATTTTATTTCCCATTCCCTCCCCCCTGAGCTGCACCTGGAAACGAGCCTTGGCTAAATGTGCCTTTCCTGGTTACCAATTTTCCAACAAATAGATAAAATTTAAATCAACCTGAAGAATCCAACACCAAGCAGTTCACAGACCTTAATATCTTTAACCTTTCACAGCATGTACAGTTGTAGCCAAAGACATGGTCAGATAGTTCCTGAAATTTAAATTTAAGGGGAGCTTATTTAAAAGGAAGGTGGGGGCTGAAACTACAGGGCATAGTCTATGAGTAGAAGGAGGAAGATTCAGAGGCAATGTGAGGGAACGTTACTTCACAGAGAGGGTGGTGGAGGCCTGGAATAGACTACCGGAGGAAGTGGTGGGGGCTGAAATGGTGGAGGAATTCAAGAGGGCATGAGACAGACATACAGGTTGGCAAGTGGGGGGGAAGGGGCGGTCCCATGACATAGGTGATGAGTGAAGGGGGAAAGGGGCAGACTTGATGGTCCAGAGGGTCCTTTTCTGCCATCAGATTTCTATGATTCTATGATCTCTAAAGACATTCCCTGCCTAGAACAACATTACAGACCACCCAAGCGCATACGTTCTGATCAAGTAAGAGACATTGAGAACATTATCAGGGGACATGACCTCAGGCTGCAAGGAGGGAGGTTCTCTACCAACACCAGGAAGTTTTTCTTCACAGAAAGAATGGTGCCCCAAGAGGTTGTGGGGGTCAACACTGTGGGGGGATTCAAGAATGCATGGGATAGACACAAGGGAGCCCTGACTACAAAGGGGAAACTAGAGTGTCAAAATAGGTCAAAAACAAATGGACAGACTAGATGGACCTAGCGGTCTCCTTCTGCCATCAATTTCTATGCTTCTATGGTTGATTAAGAAAATGCTGTCTTTGTGGGGGATCTAGAAGTTTGAATTGCCCCATATCACCCTCAAGGTGACACATAACCTGAATGCTTTCATTGAACCCTGTTAAATATGATGGGTACATTGGATCCCAAAGATACAGCCAAGTGCACTCAGCAAATCAGTGCCTTGGTGCATAACTACAATTGTGCTAAGAGTGATGCTACTGGATTCTGTCCATAATAGCCGATATTCAGCTGAGAAGCCAGATCACCCATTGATTTGTATTTTGTACCCTCTGCTACTGGAGGGTGACCTGAAATGTACCCTCGGTATTTACAAAGGCTCAAAGATCAACTGGACATTGCTTATCGTTTGGCAGTCAAGATGGCTGGGATAAAAAATTGTGCTGACAAGGCATGCTACTGCCTAAAAGTGAAAGCAAATGACCTCCAGCCAGTGGACCACATGTTGGTGTGGAACCTGGCCTTGCCTGCTAAGCGTAAGTTGGCTGATTGCTGGGGAAAGTCCCAATTCATTATCAAGAAGCAACTTCAGAACCTGCTTGTGTACTGCATTTTTCCTGAGGTAGCCCAGAGAAGATCAAGACAATGCATAGAAATGACCTCCTCCCTGTGGGACAAGTGGACTTTCCAGTGGCTGCAACAGAACCCAAGCTTCCCAGAGTAACTACTACCAGGGCTCATACCCATCGACAGACAGTACACTCGGTGCAGCTCACTATGTCAACTCACAGTGATGACAACTTGAATGAAGAGGAAGCTGTGACTCATTTCCACTCTTTGGTGTACACCTGATCAATAAACTGAGCTGGGCACATCCTCTGTCCCATTAGTAGTGGGAGAGGAGCCCCCTGTCATTCGAGTATGTTATGCTTCTGGGGCTGAGCCCATCAGCTTGAACATACAAATGTAAGAAGATATGGAGCAGAAGGCTCCTCTCATGATGCCAGCCTCTCAGAAGTTGAAAGTTCTGAATCTGAGGAGGAGTCAGCTGCTCCTCCTTGGTGCTCCACTCACCCTGTGAGACCTGTTCTAAAGCTCACACATAACGCTACTGGTCCACTGATATTCCTCTTCATGTTGGTCATGGGAGCATATACCATACAGTGGTAGTTGTATAATAGTTGATCAGTACTTAGGTATACCTGGGTATACTGAGACAGAATCACATTACAGTCAATGCAAATTGCATCTTGAGTGTCTCAGTGTTAACTCGAGGTACCTCGAGACAGTCAACTTTTAGATAACTACCACTGTATGTTAAGCCCCAGTCCATTCCCAGGATATAATTAATTGAGGCTCCTTAAATACCACTGCACTCTATTGAGTGTGGTAATGATGAATGAATGCTGCTAGTCAGGAATCATTTGTCTGGATATAAATGTTGGGAACTGCTCTGAACTAGGAACCAGAACAGCATTGTTGTAAATATGTTACCGTTCCAAGTTTGAACAGTTTTGGGCTTTAACAGCGAATGGCTAAGGGCTGACATTTTCTTCGGCCAGTGAAGGTTGTAAACCCCTTCTTTCAGAGTTGGGATCATTGGGAGAGTGTGCCGACCCTTCAGGATTCCTTGGGCTCCATTTTCAAAACATTTAGACTGACGCAAGGGACTTGCATCACAGGAGTTTGACACAAGGGGTGACTTACATCACAACTTGCATCAAGCGTGATTTTAGAAGGCAGTCTGCATCAAATCCAATGCAGCAGTGCAAAGGCCCCCTTGTGCCAAGGTTGCGGCAAGCAACCAGGTGTGCAAGGTCGCAAGGGGAACAATGGCTGTCAACTGCAGTTGGGGCAGGGGAGGTGGCATAGGGGGAGTCAGGGGACAGCTGGGCAGCAGCGGCAGTGTTGGCACCTGGCCAGGTGCATGTGTATGGGACTGTATGTACAGTCTAGTAATGGTATCAAGGGTACAGTAGGTAACTTCCCTAGCACCCGGCCCCCGATCCATGATCCCTGCCAAAATTATTCATGTCATAGTCTCTGGTGGTGTGTGGACCCCCACCCCCAGCCCAGTCTGCCCGTAAATTCACCAGGGAATGAGTTTCTTATCATTTTCATTTACGGGCAGATTGGGGCTAGGGGTGAAGTCACCCTAGGCCCACCAGAAACTATGATGTGAACGATTTTGGGAGAGATGGGGGCATGCTAGACTACCAGGGAAATTACCTACTTTACCCATGGTACTATACTGGACTGTATATACAGTCCCATGAACCTGGCAGGCTGCCAACGCTGCCAATGCCACCCTGCTGTCCCCCCAGTCCCCCCTTGACACCTCCCGTGCCCCTTCTACACCCGGCCCCCTCCTGTTCAGCAGATTCACCCCTCCCCACCATCCCAGCCCTGCTAGTGTTGCGCTGGGCAAGGGGGGCCAGATCCCTGTGGCAAGTCACACAGGTGCACCAACTGTTTAGCGCAGTGGGCGACTTGTGGAAAGCCCAGGGAGTTTGGTGCCGGAACCTTGTTTTTTACAGAATCAGGTGCAGGGCCTCTAGCACACCTGGGGTTTGCCGCATCCCTGGAACAATGCAACTTGTGTTTTTCTAAGGGATCTTTGAAAATCGAGCCCCTTGTGTGAAGTGAGGGATCAGTTTTGGAAAAGGCTTATTGGACCAACAGTTATTGTGACAAACTGTGCGGACTCAATGAAGGCTGTCTTTTTAAAACCTCTTGCCCTCAAAGTGGTTGCTGGAGAGATTTACTTAGTTTAAGATCAAGTAATGTAGCTGTTTGCTTAATTTGCCCTACGGAGTCTAGAATTATTTGGTTGTGAGTAGTTTTTTTTAATTAGTGTAGCATTAAGGAACACCAGGGATTTCAAGCAGATGTGCTTACCTTCTGTGATGTCATTCTCAATGGGAGGTAAGAAAAAATTACTCACCTTAGTAATGTTGTTTCTTCTAATGGAGTCTTGCTATATTATGACAATTGCAGTTTGTCCCACCATTAGAACTGCTCCGGAGGTGAAAGAGTTAACTCCCATTCTAAGAATGGAACTTAGAACACGAGCTCGGTTAGAAAAGCTCTGTCTGGGTTATTTCAAACCCAAACTGTCAGATCTTTACAAGCAACAACTCACTAAGGTCTGTGTGGAAGCTGTAACCTACACTAGCCAACTGGCTACCTAAATATTAACACCTATTGCTGGTCCCAACACAAAGACTCAAGTCAGGGGACCAGAAGTAATAACATAATATAAAATAAAAACACCACATCCCAAAAAACCCCAAGAAGGGGTGGAAAACATATAATGGGCATAACTAGTGCCCACACTAGGCTGCCCACCCCATACCCAAGTAGAAGTTCTGAGAGGGGCAGGCTGGGGAGGTCATAATATAGCAAGACTCCATTAGAAGAAACAACATTACTAAGGTGAGTAGTTTTTTCTTCAAACAACATGAAGTCTTGCTATATTATGACAATTACAGACTACACAGCAGTACCTCCATGGAGAAAGGACAGAACCTACTAGGGGAATAGGCTCTGAAGCACAGCTGTGCTAACCGAAAGCATCTCTCCTGGCCTGGACATCCAGGGAGTAATGCTTGGTGAAAGTGTACCGTTTTCCAGGTAGCAGCTTGACATATCTCTAAGATAGGGATGTCTCTGGCAGCAGCTAGAGACGCGGCTGTACCTCTGGTAGAATGAGCCCTCAGGCCAGAGGGGGGAACTCTCCCCAGTTTCTGATAACAAAATTGGATACAAGAGACAATCCACCTGGCAAATGATCTCTTAGTGGCAGGTCTCCCTTTTCCAACCTCACCGTAAGTGAGAAAAAGTTGGAGGATTCGAACCTGTGACCCTTGGTACGTTCTATATAGTAACTTAGGGCCCTCTTAACATCTAAACTGTGCAATCTCCTCTCACCAGAGGAAGAATGTTCAGTGAAAAACACTGGAAGGGAGATAGATTGGTTAAGATGGAAATCTGAAACCACCTTAGGCAAAAACTTCCTGTTAGTCCTGAGGACTACCTTATCCCTGTGGAAAGAAATAAAGTCAGTTTCTACTGATAAGGTTTGCAACTCACTTATGCACCTGGCAGAAGTGATAGCCACTAGGAAAACAGTTTTCCAAGTTAAGTACTTAAGCTCTGCAGAAGACAGAGGTTCAAAAGGGGGTTGCATTAACTGGGCAATGCAAACATTAAGGTCCCAGGCAGGGGCCGGATCCCTAAAAGGTGGATTAGTATGAAATAATCCTTAAAAATTTGGAAAATACAGGGTGAGGGAAAGAGAGGAGGGCTTTCCTGCTGAAACAAAAGCAGGACAGCTGCCAAATGTACTTTCAGGGTAGCTGGTCTCAGGCCAAAGAATTAAGATGGACCATATAGTCCAAAACAATGGGCAAATCAGCAGATTCCGGGAAATATGTTTCCCAGCACACCAAATGGAAAACCTTTTCCACTTAGAATTATAAGTAGCCTAGTGGGGCTTCCTAGAAGCCTTTAGGATTTCAAGAACACCCTGAGAAAGGTGTAGGTCAGCAAATTCTAACTCCTCAAGAGCCAGGCCTTGAGGTTGAGGGATTTGAGGTTCGGATACCAAACTCTCCCCTGGGCACAGGTTAACAGGTTGTGATTCCTGGGGAGACACAGGGGAAGATGGACTGTTAGGGACAGAAGGAGTGGGTACCAGGGCTGCCTGGCCCAATCTGGGGCAATCAGAATCACCCTGCAAGGCTGGGATCTGATTTTGACTAGCACCTTGAATAGGAGAGGGAAGGGGAAAGGCATAAAGAAACTTCCCTTCCCAATCTAGGAGAAAGGCATCCAGGGGGACTGAGCCCAACACTGGGGGCCTGCAACAGAAAAGTGGAAGTTGGTGATTGTCTGGGGCTGCAGAAAGATCTATCTGAGGGGTGCCCATCTGGCAAAAACTATCCCAGTACTTGAGGATCCAGAGACCATTCGTGATGGCCTAGGAAATCCTGCTGAGAGCATCTGCTAGGACATTGTCCTTTCCTGGAAGATGAACTGCTATGAGGGAAGTGTTCAGGGAATAGGCCAGAGACCACAACTTCATTGCCTCGGTGCACAAGGCCGAAGACCGAGTGCCCCCCTGCTTGTTGATGTACCACATTGTTGTGTTGTTGTCTGTTCTGACTTGTACCACTTTGTTCTGAACAGACGCAGAAAACACTTGAAGTGCTAAAAGACAGCTCTGAGTTCCAGCAAATTGATGTGGAGCAGAGATTCCTGGGGGGACCACACTCCCTGAGTGGAGAGGTCGCCCATGTGGATCCCCACCCCAGGAGGAAGCATCTGTAGTGAGGGTCAAGGAGTGAGACTGAGGAATGAAGGGGACCCCAGTCTTAAATTGCTCTGATCCTGCCACCACTGGAGGGCCTGGATCAGGGTTCGGGTCACTGGGACCAACTTAGAAAGGGGGTCTCTTTTCTGAGACCAAAAGGCTCTCAAGTGAACCTGAATGTCCCTCATCTGAATCTTGCTCCTTGCACTACGGCTGTGGACGCAGCCATGTGCCCCAGGAGCTGCAAAAAGTGTCTTGCTGGTCGAGAGACCTGCAGAGGAAGGAGGAGGCCAGAGCCACCAAGTTCCTTACCCTCTCTAAGGGTAGGAAGGCTCTGGCCTGCTTTTGTGTCCAATTCTGCACCTATGAAGGTGAGCACCTGAACTGGTTCCAGAACTGACTTTGGAAGATTTAGCAGAAGCCCAGGGAGGTGAGCAGCTGCTGGGTAACTTGCAGGTGAGATTTTACCTGTTCTGGGGACTGGCCTACAATGAGCCAGTCGTCCAGATAGGGAAGACAGCAATCCTTTGCCTCCTTAAATGAGCAACTGCTACTGCAAGACATTTTGTGAATACCCTTGGGGCAGAGGTGAGGCCTAAGGGCATTGCTCTGAACTGGTAGTGACCTGAGGCAGTTCAGATCTGAGGTACTTTCGGTGGGAGCTTCTGATTAGGACGTGAAATAGGCATCCTTGAGGTCCAGGAGGCTAGCCAGTCCCTGGCCTTAGAAGGTAAAATCATTGCCAGAGTTACCATTCTGAACTTTGGTTTCAAAAGGTGTTTGTTCAGATATCTGAGGTCTAAAATGGGCCGCCATTCTCCTGTCTTTTTTGGGGTAAGGAAATATCTGGAGTACAGACCCTTGCCCTGGTGTAGGGGAGAAACCCTTTCTACAGCTCTGAGAGCCAGGAGGGTTGAGACTTCTGTTTCTAGAGTAAAGGTCTCTAAAGAGTTTGCAGGTGGGAAAAGATCTGATTCTCATCTTTGGGAACTTTCTGAAGCTGAGAACCAGACCCTGGCTTACTACTTCCAGGACTCACTTGTCTGAAGTTAGAGACACCCAGTTCTGAATGAAGTAAGCCAACCTGCCCCCTACAGGTAAAGGAGAATCGGCCCTGGGCACCCCATCAGGGTGTCTGTTTGGCAGGTGCTTTAGGCTGAGAGGTGGGAGCAGGCCTGCCCACACCCCGTCTGCCTCTGCCTCTGAAGAAGCCCCTCTGAGCATAAGCAGAGGAGGCCTGGGTTTAGTAAAAGGCCTGTGAAAAGGCCTACCCCTACCCCTGGGGTCTGCCTCTGAGGGTGGCTTGCAGCTCCTTGGCTAGAGCACTCTTATAGGTAGTCCTATATTCATCCATTTTCTTCACATAATTCTCTGTCTGCTCCCCAAACAGAGAATTTCCCACCTAGGAAAATCCATAGCCTTAGTCTGGGTATCCTGTGACAAGCTAATACACCTGAGCCAGGCCAACCTACAAAAAGCTACAGACATAGCCATGACTCTAGAGATACATCATTAAATCCACAGCAGCATGAAACTGCACCTGGATGCCTCAATGCCATCCGCAGCCACCTGTTCCAGCTCATTAGCAAGCTGGCCAGAGGCCTGTTTGGCCAAAGCCATGACAGTGTCCCATCTAGATTTTGATACCTTGCTACATAAGCCATGTAATTTGCTTGCCTGAGTCCCAAGGGCGCTGCCATGTATTGTTTTTAGCCATGGCATCAATCTTCCTGGAATCCTTGTCAGGAGGATGTGAAGCCAGGGAATATTAGCTTTATCACAGGCTGCAGCCTGAACCACTAACATGACTGCATTGCTGTGAAGAATTCTGTGTCAGGACCTGACAGTGTGTACCTCCTGTCCATCTTTTTTATCCACAGGAGGCACAGAATTAGGAGTTTTAAAATTTTTATTGTTTGTTTCTAAATGATTTATGCAAAGGAATAGACAATCTCCTAGACTCTGGTATATCCATCATTTCTACAAAATCAGGTTCCTCTTGCTCATCCACAGCTTCCTCCAATGGGAGCTGGAGGGTTTCAGCAACTTTTTTGTAAAACATAAAGTGAGAGGGGGACTCAGAAAGCATAGGGGAGATTCTAAAGATCTGTCTGGGGAGATGTCCGGTTCAATGGGCACACCCAGACCCTCCAAGTCACATTCATACAGTTCATAATCATCCTCCCCCTCCTCTGGTTCATAAAACTCCTCAACATCATATTCCTGAACCGGTGGAACCGACCGAACCGACCTTTTACCAGACAGTGGCGGTTCGGAAGGAACCGGAGAAAGTGACTGGACAATCCGAATAGCTCTTGCTATCTCTGCAGCAGTTGGAGAAGGAATTTTGGGCTCCACACCTGCTGATTTTCTTGTTTTCTTTACTGGAACTGGCTCATCCGAGCCAGCTTGCGTTACCCAGGAAGTCTCGCCCTGGTCAGAGGGCACTCCCTCCGGTTCAGTTGGCACCGAACCGGGCTGGCCATCCGGGTCAGCGGACTTTTTGGCCTCTCGTTCCCTGAGCCTGACAACTCTCTTATCCAGGGTGGCTGCAGGGAAATTTTTACAAATCTGGCAGTCGGAATTGAGGTGGTCAAACCCCAGACAATATACACATGTGTGTGGGTCAGCCTTGGCAAAGACTTCCCCACAAGCATCACAGTGTTGAAACCAGTGGGCCGGTTTTTCTTTTGGGTTTCTCAGACATAATACCAGCTAACCAAAAACTTGCCCTTTTAATGGCAGTGCCAGGCAAGACACCCTTATCGGTTCTAACCGTGTCACGGGTCTTGGAAAAAAGCGTAATGAATTCCGTTTTTAGAACCGTGAGAGAACCGCACTCTAAAACCTCTAATTTTTGTAACTTCAAGTTTTAAAACAAGCTGATGGGTTCAAAACTGAACCGATAACATTTACAAGTTCCACACAGAAATTAAACTGAAATTACTTACGATACCACAGACAGAGCTTGAACCGATCGGTTTTGTGGTTAAAATAATAATATTCTCGGTTGATTTGAACCGAGAAAACACCGTTAACCGAGAATGAACCGAGCAGTAGGAGAAATCTCGGGCGACTGTTCAGTGAGGCAAAGTAAAGAATCTGACAGTTTGGGTTTGAAATAACCCAGACAGAGCTTCTCTAACCAAGCTCGTGCTCTAAGTTCCATTCTTAGAATGGGAGTTAACTCTTTCACCTCCGGAGCAGCTCTAATGGTGGGACAAACTGCAACTGTCATAATATAGCAAGACTTCATGTTGTTTGAAAAAGAGATTATTATTCAACACCTTAACCCATTTGTTGTACTGTTGTGATCTACAAGCTAAGTAATTTCAACAACTTTAATTGTTATACATGTGTTATTGGGTACTTTCAGTCTCAGTTAAGACTCTCTTATAATGAAAAATGTATAATTTCATTGGTCTCTGTTACTGCAAAGAATCTCATCCTCAAATATTGGATAGAGGGTGTCACAAATTTTCTGTAGTACCCTGCTGTCCCTAGAAAACTCCTGACCTGTTTCTGTGTTTCTGGTCTGGGCCACACCTGGATTACCTCTATCTTTATTTGGTTAGGATGGAGCTGTCCCTGGCCTACCACATGTCCGAGGTATGCCACTTCTCCCATGGCCACCTGGCACTTCTCAGCTTTGACAGTGAGCCCGGCCCTCTGTATCCTGCCCAGCACTTCCCTAAGGTGGGACAGGTGTTCCTCCCAACTGGCACTAAAGATGGCAATGTTATCCAGGTATGCCTGGCGTACTCCTCAGCACCATTCAACACCTGGTTCACCAACCTTTGGAAAGTGGCGGGCGTTCTTGATTCCGAAAGGCATTACTTTAAACTCAAATAAACCTATCGGAGTGATGAAGGCCGACCTCTCCCTAGCTCTGTCTGTCAACTCTACCTACCAATACCCCTTTATCAGGTCAATGGTGGTAAGGTAAATCGCCCCACCCCCAAAACTTGTCCAGGAGTTCATCCGTCCGGGGCATCGGGTGGGCGTCTGACTTCGTGACTGCAGTCAGTCCACGACAGTCCACACAGAAATGAGTAGAGCCATCTGGCTTAGGCACAAGGACTACAGGTGAGGCCCTGGGGCTGTGGGATCTCTGGATTACCCCTAAATCCAGAATCTCCTACACTTCCCTCCTAATGTCCTTTTGGACAGCCTCTGACACCCCATATGCTGTCCATCGGATGGGCGTCTGTGTCCCTGTCTCCACATCTTGCATCGCTAAGGGGGTTAGTCTAGGCTTGGCGCTAAACAAAGGGGCAAAGTCTGCTAAAACCTCCCTCACTTTCTGGATCTGGTCCAGGGCCAGCTGGGGAGACAATTTTACTGCCTCCACAGAGGATGCCCACTTACTTTCTTCCAGCAAATCCAGAAGGGGGTCTCCTTCGTCCATCCCCTCCAGACGACTACACACTGCAAACACCATGTCAGCCCTATTTGCATATAGCTTCATCATGTTGACATGGTACATCCTTTCTGTCTGTCTTCGGTCAGGTAACTCCACAATGTAGGTCACATCATTTACCTTCCTAACCACTTGATGCGGTCCTGCCCACTCAGCCTGCAGCTTGTCTTTCCGGACCAGGATAAGGACCATGACTTCCTGACCCACCATGTACGAGCGAGCTCTGGCTCTGAGGTCGTACCACACTTTTTGTTTCTGTTGGGCAGCTGCCAGGTTGCTCTGGGCTGTCCCCATAAGCTCCTTCAGCCTTTCCCTAAACCCAAAGACGTAATCCACAACGGGAGTTCCCTGGGTGGCGTGCTTGCCTTCCCAGTCCTCCCGGATCAAGTCTAGGGGCCCCCGTACCCGGCGTCCATATAAGAGTTCGAAGGAAGAAAATCCTGTCAACTCTTGGGGCACCTCCCTGTATGCAAACAACAGGTGGGGAAGGTATTTCTCCCAGTCTCTCCCATGCTGTTTAGCAAACTCCTGGAGCACTGACTTTAGGGTACCACTGAATCTTTCCACAAGCCCATTGGCTTGTGGGTGATATGGTGTTGTGCATCTGTGCACCACCCCACACCTCTCCCATAAACATTTCATCAGGTCCGACATGAAGGAACCCCCTCGATCAGTAATTACCTCCTGCGGAAACCCAACACGGGAGAAAATCCCAAGCAAGGCATCTGCCACTTTGTCCGTCCTCAGTGAGGATAGGGCGACTGCCTCTGGGCACCAGTTGGCATAATCCATCACAGTCAGGATGAATCTCTTCCCTGAGGCACTGGGGGTATTTAAAGGCCCCACAATATCCATTCCCACCCTCTGGAATGGCTCCTCCACTATGGGCAAGGGAATCAGGCCGACTTGGTTTTTTATGCTTGCCTTCCCTATTTCTTGGCACCGGTGACAAGACCTTCAATACTCCTTCACCTGCTGGGTGAAGTTAGGCCAGTAGAAATTCTGGGCTAACCGCTGCGTAGTGCGCGTGATTCCCAGATGACCAGACAAGGGAATATCATGTGCAATTTTGAGCAACTGCTCACGATACCCCTGGGGAACGACAAGCTGCCTGCCTAGCATCCCTCCCTCTGTCTGTACTGCCTGAGTATACATACAGTAGTAGCCACAGACATTGCCAGATATTTCCAGATATTTCGCAAAATTTCTAAAGAGTTTCTCTCTGCTGCCCCTACTGTGGAAATGGAGAAAGCATGAGATATTTCTGGAACTAACACAGGAATTTCAGGAAATAGCTGGCAGTGTCTGTGGCTGCTACTGTAAGTCCATTTTCCCAATAAACCTTATGTCTGCCGTCACCTCCTCGTGCCCCTTCAGAGTCTGCCCAAGCCCTCAGCTTCTCTAAACAAAGGTCAGTTCTCCGAGCAGCTGCAAACCCCTCACACATTCCCAAGGCATGGGACAGGTCCCCTTCAGTCGCTAAACTAAGGTCCCTAGCACTAGCGCCAGGACACTCAGGATCACTGTCAATCCCACCCCTCCCTCCCTCTTCGGAGTAACCCTCTATAGCTGTGTGGTTACTTGCTACTTGGGAAATTTCTACCCCCTCTTCATTAAACTCCATATCAGGAGACACAGGCTGGGGAACCAGCCTCTCAGTAGTTTCCACAATGGTTTCTGTGGGGTTCAGGGAACTACAATTTTCCCTTGCCGCTTGGCTATGGGTAACTACACATACCATCCCTTGTTTGAGATTGTTGCCCAGGATCACATCCACTGCTAAGGTTTTGGCTACAGCTACCTGTTGCACAGTTCCCCCTGTTTCACCCCAGTCCAGAAGAACACTAGCGAGGGGCAATGTTTTCGCCTCACCAGTGACGTCCTGTATAGTGACGTATTTATTAGGTATAAGCTGACCAGGCTCTACCAGAGCCCCCTTTACCAAGGTCAGGGATGCCCCTGTGTCCCTTAACCCCTGTGTCTGTACACCATTCACCATACCTGGGTGCATGTGTTCCCTCATGTTCACTAGCATGCTTCCAGGGACACACAAACAACCCACTTCTTTTCCAGCACCACCTTGAATATTATTGCTCGCCTTTTTGGGACACTATCTGGCAATATGCCCAGTTTCTTTACATAACCAACATTCACTTCTCTTTTCAGAGAAATCTTTTCTCTGAAACCTGGGGCTAACTGGTTTCGGTGGAGGCAGTGAGGGTTTTAGCTGCCCTGAAGGCGCGCTTTTCCCTTTCTGCGCTGCCACGCTCGCCCTATTCGCTCTCAGAGCAGGTCTGCTCTTGGCATAGCGGTCCGAGAGTTCAGCAGCCTCTTGCACTGTTTTGGGATCTCAGTCCTCCAGCCAGGTTTTCAGCTCTGCTGGGCATGCCCAGAAAAACCATTCTAACAAAATCACATTTTCAATTTTATCAACAGAGTTTGCCTCAATTCCTTCCCACCAGCGTTTTAAAAACTGACGTTGTTTCGTGGATAGCTCCTCATAGCTCATATCAGGGCTTCTCCTGAGATTCCGGAATTTAGCTCTGTATGATTCAGCAGTTAATTCAAACTTTTTTAACAGTGCAGCTTTTAGCTTGCTGTAATCATTACTGTCCTCATTGTCCATTTGACCCAATGCATCCCGAGCTTTCCCAGTAAGTATCGGGGATAGCTGGAAGCTCCAGGACTCTCTAGGAATTTTAGCCTGAATACAAACTTTTTCAAAAGAATTTGAAAAAAAGGCATCCATGTCCTCCCCCTCTTTAAATCTGGCTATTAATTTTGAGCTCAGTTTGTAACCCAGTCCTGCAGTCCCAGTTAAACCCAAGCCACTTACCTGCTCTGGTGCCGCTGGTTGGAGTTGTAGCTTCTCCACTTCGTGTTGCCACTGGCGCTCCTCTCTCTTCTCTGCAGCTCACTGGCGCTCACGCTCCTCACGGAATGCCTCCCTCTGTTCTCGCTCTGTCTCTCGGCGTTCTTGCTCTGCCTTCTCTTCTGCAGCTCACTGGTGCTCAGGCTCCTCACACTCTGCCTCTCAGTGTTCTCGCTCTGCCTCATGGTCCACCTCTCGCTTCTCTCACTCCCTCTTCTCCTGGAACTCCAGCACCATCCTGCGCATCTCAATTTGCAGCCTGAGTACTTCCAGATCCAGGATACTGGTGACGTTCCCCTGCTGCTGTGGCCCTTCACTGACAGTGGCCCTGCTGTCATCATCACCGGATCAGGTCACAGCACTGGCCACTAGTCCTGCCACACTTGAGGTTTGGTCCTTTTCAGTCACGGTCCGTGACTCACTGCTCTGGGTATCTGCTACCATCAGGGCATCTATGAGGTTCTGCTTGCTGGCTTTCACCGCAAATGGGACTCCTCTGTCCCTGTACAACTGCTTTAAGGAGTCTACAGTGTGCCTGTTGTAGTCGGAAGCCATCTTCTTCCCTCACTACTGCTACTCTGACTTGCACTTCAGAAAAAAAAATGAAACGGGTAGGAACTTGACTGTACGCCAAGTGATACAGTTCTGTTTCCTTTTTAAAAATAAATCACTGCTTTTTCTTTCTTTGCAAGTGAGCTTACGGTCTCAGCTGACACACTGAACAATACAAGCTTGTAATACCAAAATTATCTCATCGCTGCCAACCAATCTGTCACAAACCCACTCAGCAGGTCAGCCCTCTACTCCCAAAGTGCCAACCTCTAAGCGCAGTCTTGTGAACAGTTAACAGAACAAGGTAACCCTCTTGTCTGTTTTTGTAGAGTCAAGTCAACCTTTGGTCTCAAGTTCTGGAGGGATTCAAACTGTGAACCTCTTGTTAGTGTACCCAATTTACAGGCTCAGATAATTCTGTCTTCAGGGGGCCAGATATCTTTGCTTTTGGGCACCTAACCAGTTGCACAGAAATGAACCTTTAAAAACTGTAATGAAAGACCTAAAATTTAAAATGCTTACCTTTTTCCAGTTTGGTATCACCATTCAAGCTTATGTACACTGTCTGCTTTAACCATATATACTCTACTTGAAAAGGAAATAAATCAAAGACAGACCAAGTAAGCTCTAAAAATAGAGTTTTACTAACATAGATAAAAAATACGTAACACATAAAATACAGAACTATTGTATCACAAGACATACAAATATATTAAAAGAACAAGGATTTAACAATACAATTCCTACTACAGTACTTAGATGTTGTCTCTCTCTCTAAATACCTGCTTCAAGTGTTCACAGATGTTTATTTGTCAGAGTCTAGATAGAAGTGTCTCTGAAGAAAAACAGAATAATGTTTAAAAGCTAGTTTCCCCTACCTATTTGCATGAGGTCACCTAGCTCCTCCCTGTCAGAATATATCAAAAAAATCTATATAAAAACAGGATGTCTTTACCAAGTATTAAATTCTGCAACCTCAACATAACTCATGTTCTTCAAATGACTCTCTTTGATCTTTTGATAAGCTTCCCCCTTCCAGAACATGAAAGCATTGTTTATGACTTCGCACTAAAACGTCACAACCTGTTCTTCTTCCTCTAAGCGTTGTCAAAGTTTATGATTTTTCCTCTCAGCAACTACAGCTATAATTAACTTAGTTAAAGTCTGTAATTAGCTTTGGGCCTTCCAGGTAACACTTTGTATCTAAAACCTGTGTGTGTGTGTGTCATACTCACATGCTGTTTCAGCATTTCTCAAGAGAGACAGTCCATAACCCATTTTTATATTGCAAAAAAATGATACAGTGATAACCAGCTGTCCAAGTGTCACAATTCCTCCCCACCTAGACTGAATTTGGGGGCTCTATCCCCTGCTTGGGATGAGCTTCCCAAATCAGTTCACTCCTCATTGACCCTAGACAGCCCATCTGAGTTCTGATTTTTGGCTCCAGCCCTATGTAATATTGTCATATCATACCCTTGCAAAGCAAGACTCCATCTCAGCAATCTACCATTGTTCTTTCCTATCTGCATTAGCCAAACCAGGGGGTTGTGGTCAGTCTGCACCACAAAATGCTGCCCATATAAGTTTGGCTCTACTTTCTTTAGGGCCCACACTATGGCAAGACACTCCTTTTCCACTGTGGAATATGCTTGCTCCCTGGGAAGTAACTTCCTACTCAGGTACACTACTGGGTGATCTGTCCCTTGGCTGGATGTCTGACTCAGTACTGCCCCAATACCCATGTCTGAGGCGTCAGTCTGAACTATAAAGGTTTTGTTATAGTCAGGACTTGTCAAAACAGGAGCACTGCACAGTGCCTCCTTTAGTTTGGAAAAGGCTTCCTCAGAGGCTGGGCCCCAGGTAATTTTCTTGGGCATCCTTTTCTTTGTCAGGTCAGACAGGGGAGCAGCCAGGGCACTGTAATTGGTACGCTAACAAGAGGTTCACAGTTTAAATCCCTCCAGAACTTGAGACCAAAGGTTGACTTGAATCCACAAAAACAGACAAGAGGTTTACCTTGTTCTGTTAACTGTTCTCAAGACTGCACTCGGCGGTTGGCACTTTGGGAGTAGAGGGCTGACCTGCTGAGTGGGTTTGTGACAGAGGGGGGCTCTGTTTCCCCGAATGAATGGAAACAGGAAATTATGAAAGCCCTTAAACTGGAAAAAATTGTGCATGGATATTTGGGGAAATTTTGTATCTTTAAGAAAAAAATTGACTTATTACTGACTTATTGTACAACCATTCAAAACTAAATTGGTGTAGGCAGAAACTTTCTTTCCTTAACTTCTTTAGTTCTTTTTTATTTTGTTCTCTTTCTTTCTATCATCAATTCTTTGTACTACTCCCTTAATTTCATGATGATTTTTTATTTCTAATTTTCATGTTGATATCTTACTAACGTGATGTTGCACAAATCTGTTGCTTGTTTTACTGACACATAGTTTTATGACTTTTTGTTATTCAACCCTTATGTAAAATTGAATGTATGACTAGTTTTTGTATTTATTTTTAATTATGTTTATTATAATTTGTATAGTCTCTTTGTTGAGATTCAATAAAAATGTATGGGAAGAAAACCCTATTGTCCTCAGGGATGGCCAATCAACAGGGCTCCAGGTCTGAGTACCACTGCTGGGTCACTGGGAGGAGCTAGGACAGCATACTGGCACCTTTAGCAACCCAGGCAGTTGTTGGTGAGAGAGAGTGACATGTGGAGAGACCAGTCAGAAACATAGACTCTGTAAGCAGATAAGGACCTAATGGCCCCCCTAATCTGCCCTATTTTCCCTACCTATAGTGTTACTGTAGGACTGTGCTTCTTGGGCTTGAATATAGGGTGGGCTGGTGAAGAAAGATTAGGTCTGTGAGGGATCCCAAAGGAAGCAAACTATTCACTGGGTACAGGTAAAAGTGTATCAACCATGTGCTTTGTGTCTGAATTGGAGCAGGAGTATGAACGGCTTTCAAAAGGTGGCCCGGCTTGTACAAAAGGATGACAGCTGAAGATCAGCGTATAGCCCTCGGGAGAAGAGTACAGATTTGGACTTCTAGTCACAGTCAATAGCTGTGAGGAGAGAAGGAGGAACTCGAGCACAGTATGGAACAGAGGTTGAACTGATAGACCGGTGCAGGTGAGGCATGCAGAACACAATGGTACTGTCTCTGGTAAGTACAAACAGGGCTTGCCCTATTTTAAGGAAATGCGTGAACATCTCGAGTTTGTTTGCAAGTTGGCCATTGGTTCGGACTACAAATACCTCATTATGAGAGGTGAAACAACAGTTTAGCAATTGCATGGCCTGAGGAGGGTGTGTTTTTTTTCTGTATGCATTTTATCTCCTTGTATCACCCTTGGCAGACGCCATTTAACTGCCCCCCCCAGCTCCATCACCCAGCTGTTCTGGGACTTACCTTCACCTTCAACACTCTGCCACAGGACCTTCGGTTGTGCTTAGCCACCGATGCAGAGCCTGCAGGGGGTCAGTCATCATCCTACTGCCATCGGGGTTTTTTTTCCCCTCCTGTTTTCTCCCAGGACCCACGAATGTGCAATGGATGCAATATCCAAGCTCCGCCTCCACGGAGATGGCCTCAGTGTCCTGAATTTGGAGGTCCTTCCCATGTCTGGTGGCGTACATGTGCTGGCACCCAGCCACAGCTGGGTGTCAGCCAAGCAGCGAGGCTCACCAACCCCTCTCCCCCAAGGAAGGAAAGATGTCTGTGGATGCTCGATCCTTCCCCTTCCCTGACGGCTCCGAGCAATCAGAGTCCATTCCCAACCCCGGGTCATTGGTGTGGCAAGAGATGAAGATCCAGCACCTCAGCCCTCTATGCCACTGGGCCAGCATATGAGGAGGGTTTGTTAATGAACAAATTGCGGTGTTACAATTTACGTGCACCAATACTGGCCAACCCATGGCAACATATACAGGTCTGCAACACTGGGTTCCCAGGTACTGATGTATATGAGTTCTCATTCTTATCTAGGACCTGATACCAGGGGAAGGAGTTGGCAGTCTCCAGTACAGGAGAACCCAGGTTGTCTGGGGACTGTCAAATTAGTAAACAGACAGTAAGAATGGTTGTGTCTAGGGGCCTTACTACTGGCAGCGAGGTCTGTGTCTTTGTGCCACACACCTGAGAGGGCCAGACTAACAAGTGGCTTGAGACAGCTAGGGCCTCACCTATGAGTGAGATTAATCGGAGGCCATTTCCCCCTGGTGTTCTGCGCTAACCGCAGATTTCCATTTTAGGAGCCGCTGTGTTAATATACTATACTTGTGTTTTACACTACATGATTATCTTTCTTGCATAACTATCCACTGTGTATGCCATTAGTAAAGGAATCATTATGTTTCAAAAAAGAGGGTTGGTAGGAGGCTTCAGCTACAGTGGTTAGGTACAACATCCCAGGGAGTTGTATCGGACAGTCAGCCGGCCCATCATACATTCTCTCTTGGATGAGGCACTGTGAAAGATATTTTCTGTGGATACAAACTACCTTCATTAGCAGTTAGCAAAGAACCCAGGAGCCACTGTTACAATCTCCAGCAGCCCGGTGGCAGTATAAGGCAGGACACCATCCCCAAACAAAGCCCATACACATACAAAACATATACATATATATTTATACGTATACATATATTTATACATATGCTTATGCATATACATATATATTTACTTATATACATATATACACACTTATATTTATAAAATGGGCAAAGGATTTCAAGTAATCTGATTGGTTGTTAGCCGTGCATTAGATGTGTCTAATGCACAGCTAAAACTAGAACCCCATTTAGAATACACAGGCCCATTTATAAGTGCAATAAGCCACTCAGGGATGTGCATTAGACAGTTCTAATGCGACACAAAGAGACTGGGCCTTTGTGCCTCACTAAATCTCCCTAGCCATGCATTAGAACTATAATGCACACCCCATTGTGTCTTATTGTTATATATATATATATATATATATATATATATATATATAAACATATTACGCATATGCTTATGCACATACTATATTTTACTTATTCATATATAACGTATATACATATACATATATATATATATATAATACATATATATATATATATATATATATATATATATAAATATATACATATATATATAAATATATACATACATAGACAACATCAGCACTTGCTTTGGATGCCTTTATAAATCAGCCTGATTCAAGGATTTTGTGATTCACCCTGAATAAAATTAATGTATTAATTACTTAATTACCAGGTATTTGCAAACCAAAGGCAGTAACAATGAACAGAGGCTCACCTTGTTATAACGGGCTAGGTAGGTGACTGCTAGGCTCTGGGCTGCAGCATAAGACAGGGGCCCAATTTCTCTAATCACAGGTAAGACCGGCTGAAATCTGGAGGGGAGTGTGGCGGCACTGATCACACACCTACAGTTCAAGGCCAAGACGTGCTCCGACAACAGCCATGACAGCAACTCAGCATCCTCTGAGGTCATGGTGAGCTGTAACAACAGCCAAAAAGGAAAAGGTTATTTGTAACCCTGTTGTTTTTAGTGGCTATATCACCCACAGCCACACACACACACACACTGCAGAATCTGGACCAAAGGAGTCAACACCTGGAACTGTTCAACTGGATTCGCACTGCACAATGTGTACCAACCACACACACTGCATAAAGTTCTGCGCAGAGCAGAGTTCAGACCTTTCCCTAGGAAAAGGATAAGAAAGAATTACTTACCATAACGGTTTCTTCTATTTTATTTATTTATTCCAATCTAGGATTACAATACCTTTGAGCCCAGGCTCTTTTACAAAGGTTCCACGCCAGCATGTGCAACAGTCATAATTTTTAGTTACAAACATATAGTAATTGACTTACAGACATGTAATAACCAGTACAGAGACTTGAGCTTTGAGCAAGACAAGGAAAGGGGGGAAGTGAGGTGAGGAGATTGAGGGGAGGAGGTGCATGGGGTGAGGGGAGTATGGGGGTGGTTGGGGCGGGGCAGGAGTGGAGATGAAGTGATGGATAACCACATTACTATGCAGGTGTGGACTTGATGCAAGTTGTATGACATCATTCATCACATTCCAGATATTAGAAGAAAGTGTTACTCACTGCACTAACTGTATCTCTCCTAAGGTACAGTATGTGTTGGACTGTCACACTACTGGCATCATGTCCTCGCCTGCATAAGAAGTGTAACATCATCCATCATAATACTGTTGTTAGAAGCACTTACAAGCAATTCCATCATCTACTACATCCAAACAGCACATTGCATGAAGAAGGGGAGGACGGGAGGTGCCGTGTGGCTATGGATAAATACAATTTGAAGAAATGCAGTAATAGGTGACTAACCTTATCTTCGAACAATGTGGATTTATCCATAGCCACACACAGTACTGAGGCTACAAGCAGTACACTGAAAGGAAGGAAGAAAAAAAATTACTCACTGTAGTAATCATGTTTCTTCAAGATGTTTTGTTAGTGATTATTACAAACTGCATCATCTCAGCCTAGATTTGCTGTCTCAGAAACATAACTCTAAATTTTTTTTTTTTTTATGGTCACCACAGTTACCCATCTCTGTTTGACAACCACCCAGCTTCATCCGCCACCTTCTCTGGCATGTATCTTTCCTCATGAGATCCACAGGGCTTTCTTTCCTGTACTGGATTCCATCAGAGGGACTAGCAGGTAAGCAACCCCCACACACACAATGATCTGCAAGTGCAGAGGACAGAGGACAGTAGAAGCGGTGAGGCTGAGTGTGCTCCAAGGGCACAGCTGGCAATTGATCTGTAGTGCACATTCGCACACCACTGCGTGGCTGTACTCCAAAGGCAGACTGCATCCTCCCTCCCTATAGCTGCACTGCCACCTGGTGGTCAGGCATAAAGCACAAAATCTACATGAAAGTCTGATGAAGAGTGCGCTTACTTGCCATGCAAAACTAGAGTGGCAAATGTTCAGGTCGACAAACTTAAACAAGAGCGTAGCTGGAAAAAAATCTCATTAAGATTCTCTGCCGCAATCTTGTAAATTGGCAAGAAAAGTAAGTTCTGTTGTTATTCCTGCTATCCCTCTTCATCTCCGTCCACCATTTTCATTTTTTCCCTGAATCTTCCAAGCTCCTACCACAATAATCTGGGTTGCTAAACGCCAGTACCACCACTTGGTCAGCCTGCAGACGGTGTGCAAACATTAGGTCAGGCAGCAGAGGGATAACAAATACTAGGGCAGCCAGCAGGAGGAACACACACACTATGGCAACCAGCAGAGGTTGCACAAACAGTAGAGCAGCTAGCAAAGGGTGCATAAACACTAGAACAGCCAGCAAAGGGTGCATAAACACTAGGTCAGATAGCAAAGTGCGCACAAATACAAGTGCAGCCAGCAACAGGAGCACAAATACAAGGACTGCCATCAGAGGGTGCGCAAACACAAGCGCAGTCAGCAGAGGGTGAACAAACTCTAGGGCAGCTAGCAGAGAGTGCACAAACACTAGGACAGCCAGCAGCAGCTACAAAAACACTAGGGCAGCCAGTAAAATGTGCACAAAAACTAGGGCAGCCACCAGAGGGTGAACAAACTCAAGGGCAGCCAACAGAGGGTGCACAAACACTGGGGTAGTCAGCAGCAGGTGCACAAACACAAGGGCAGCAAGCAAAGGGAACACAAACACTGGGGCAGCCAGCAGAGCATGCACAAACACAAGGGCAGTCAACAAAGGGAGTGAAAACACAATAGCATCCAGCAGAGGGAGCACAAACACTAGGGCAGCCAGCAGAGCGTGCAGAAACATGAGAGCAACCAGCAGGGAGCACAAACATTATGGCAACCAGCAGAGGGTGCACAAACACAAGGGCAGCCAGCAGAGGGTGCACAAACACTAGGGCAGCCAACAGAGTGACCACACACACGTGGGCAGCCAGCAGAGCATGCACAAACATTAGGGCAGCCAGCAGAGGGACCACAATCACTAGGGCAGCAAGCGGAGTTACCACAAACACTAGTGCAGCCAACAGAGGGCACATAAACACAACAGCAGCGAGCAGAGGATGCACAAACACTAGGGCAGCCAGCAGAGGGACCACAAACACTAGGGCAGCTAGCAGAGGTATCACAAACACTAAGGCAGCCAGCAGAGCATGCACAAACATTAGGGCAGTCAGTGGGGGTGCATAAACACTAGGCCAGTCAGCAGAGGGACCACAAACACTAGGGCAGCTAAACACAACAGCAGCTAGCAGAGGGTGGACAAACACTAGGGCAGCAAGCAGAGGGTGCACACACACTAAGGCAGCAAGCAGAGGGACCACAAACACTTGGGCAGCCAGCAGAGCATGCACAAACACTAGGGCAGTCAGCAAAGGGATCACAAGCACTTGTGCAGCCAGCAGAGCTTGCACAAATACTATGGCAGCCAGCAGGGGGTGCACAAACACTAAGGCAGCCAGCAGAGGGACCACAAACACTTGGGCAGCCAGCAGAAGGAGCACAAACACTTGGGCAGCCAGCAGAGGGTGCACAAACACAAGAGCAACCAGCAAAGGGAGCACAAACATTATGGCAACCAGCAGAGGGTGCACAAACACAAGGGCAGCCAGCAGAGGGACCACAAACACAACAGCAGCTAGCAGAGGGTGCACAAACAGTAGGGCAGCAAGCAGGGGGTGCACAAACACTAGGGCAGCCAGCAAAGCATGCACAAACTTTAGGGCAGTCAGCAGAGGGACCACATGCACTTGTGCAGCCAGCAGAGCTTGCACAAATACTAGGGCAGCCAGCAGGGGGTGCACAAACACTAGGGCAGCCAGCAGAGGGACCACAAACACTTGAGCAGCCAGCAGAGGGACCACAAACACTTGGGCAGCCAGCAGAAGGAGCACAAACACTAGTGCAGCCAGCAGAGGGTACACAAACACTAGGGCAGCCAGCAGGGGGACCACAAACACTAGGGCAGCCAGCAGAAGGAGCACAAACACTAATGCAGCCAGCAGAGGGTACACAAACACTAGGGCAGCCAGCAGGGGGACCACAAACACTAGAGCAGCCAGCAGGGGGACCACAAACACTAGGGCAGTCAGCAGAGGGACCACAAACACAATAGCAGCCAGCAGACGGTGTGCAAACACCAGCACATTCATCAGATTGTACAAAACACTAGGGCTGCCAGCAGAGGGTGCACAAACATTAAGGCAGCCAGCAAGGAGAACACAAAAACTTAGCCAGGAGAGGGTGCCCAAACATTAGCGTAGCTAGCAAAGGAAGCACAAACAGTAGGGTAGTCAACAGAGGGTGCACAAACACTAGAGCAGCCAGTGGGGAGGGGCACAAATACTAGGACAGCCAGCAATGTGTGCAAAAACATTAGGGCATCCTGCTATGCTCTTTTATAACACAGTCTACTAATCTTTTATTTTTTCCATAAATCAATGTAATTAAATGTAATGGAGCTGGAATTTAGATTTATATGGGAGGAAAGTATAACACTGTGGTACCTGTATGAATGCTGATGCCTTGATGACCCTCCTAAAATATGATAACTTGTCCACAACAGTGCCATTTATCCTGGCATGAACATTTTTAAATTAAATTAAAAGAAAAGACTTGGTGACCAGGGCTAGAGCCACAAAAATTGCAAAGCACAGTGCCAGAGTTTGCACTGTGTTTTGCAGTTGCACAGGTACTACATCTTGTTATTCACAGTCGAATAGTGCACCGTGTTATCCAACTGTGAATGGAGCTAGGACGAGTCAGCACTAACCCAGTACTGCTACTACTAACAGCACTAGCGCTGCCCCGACATACAGCCTGAAGAATGGACCCACAATGAATAGCACAGGTGCACTATTTGGAGTTCACAAATGCTGCCATGTAAATGAGCCCACTGGGCATGCAAGGTGTTATGTGGCCATTTGCATGCCCATTATGAGACAATTTACATAGGCTGCAGCCAGAGTTTAGCACGTCCCATCCGCAGCCCCTGCCCTATTGGTGTTCCTGGTGTCTATTGGCACAATCTGCCAGCCTGAGAATGCAGAACAAGTTTTCCTTGGTGCTAGTGGTCCCCCCTCCCTCCATGATTGCTGGCCCCAGTATAGTAAAGTTATTTCCCCTCGTGCTGGTGGTCCCCTCCCGTGATCACTGATCGCCAGCCACAGTACAGTACAGTTACCTCCCTGATACTAGTGGTCCCCCTCCCCTGTGATCGCTGACTGCCAGCCACAGTACAGTTACTTCCCTGATACTAGTGGTCCCCCTCCCCTGTGATCGCCCGACTGTTTCTCTCTGATACTAGTGGTCCCCCTCCCCTGTGATAGCCAATCGCCAACGCAGTACAGTACAGTTATTTCCTGATACTAGTGGTCCCCTCCCCTGTGATCGTAATATCGCCAGCCACAGTACAGTTACTTCCCTGATACTAGTGGTCCCCCTCCCCCTGTGATCGCCGACTGTTTCCCTGATACTAGTGGTCCCCCTCCCCTGTGATCGCCTGACTGCCAGCCACAGTACAGTTATTTCCTGATACTAGTGGTCCCCCTTCCCCTGTGATCACTGATCTCTGGCCCCAGTATAGTACAGTTATTTCCCTGATACCAGTGGTTCCCCCCCCACGATCACCAGTCCAAGTAAAGAAAATAAGTGACCCTGGAGCCAGTGGGGCCCCCCCCCCCCACAATTGCTGATTGCCAGACTGAGGAAATAAAAAAAAAAAAAAAGCTTCCCTGGTGGTCAGTGGTCCCTCCCCCACTCCGTGCCCAGCCTGACATAGATCGATATTCCCTGGTGGTCAGTGGTCCCTCCCCCACTCAGTGCCCAGCCTGACATAGATATAATATTCCCTTGTGGTCAGTGGTCCCTCCCCCACTCCATGCCCAGCCTGACATAGATACAATAGTCCCTTGTGGTCAGTGGTCCCTCCCCCACTCCGTGCCCAGCCTGACATAGATATGATAGTCCTTGTGGTCAGTGGTCCCTCCCCCACTCAGTGCCCAGCCCGACATAGATATAATATTCCCTTTTGGTCAGTGGTCCCTCCCCCACTCAGTGCCCAGCCTGACATAGATACGATATTCCCTGGTGGCTAGTGGTCCCTCCCCCACTCCGTGCCCAGCCTGACATAGATACAATATTCCCTAGTGGTCAGTGGTCCTTCCCCCCATTCAATCACCTGCCCAACATTGACAGCATATTCCCTGGTGTTCAGTGTAACCCCCCCCCATCCCGATCCTCTGTAGAGTAAATTGAAACATTTCCCTGGTGGTCTAGAGGACCCCTCTCCCTATTTCCAATCCCCTGTATAGTGAAAGAAAAGCTGGCCTTGGTGTCTAGCAGACCCCCACAATCCACACCCTGACAAAATAGTGTCTCACCACCTCACTCTTCCCATCCCGACCCCCAACCGGTGACCCACACAGCCCTCCACTTTCCACCACAGCCGGCCACCGACTGAACTGTCAAGGAGCGTGTACTGTATTCGGTATGCACTCACTGATTGACAGCTCAGTGGGTAAGTGGTCTATCTATGAGCACACACTGTATACAGTACAAGCTCTTTGAAAGCTCAGTTGTCAGCTGGCCACGGTGGAGAGCAGAGGTTATGCTGGTCATTGGCTGGCAGCGGGTTGGGGGGACCAGGGTGGTGGGGGTCCACTAGACACCAGGGACAGGCTGTCTTTCACTATACAGGGTATCAGGGATAGGGAGGAAGGTCCGCTACACCATCAGGGAAATGTTTCAATTTACTACACAGGGAATGGGGATGTTACACTTGACACCAGGGAATATGTTGTCAACGTCGGGTAGGGGAGGGACTGCTAGTCACCAAGGAATATTGTATTTATGTCGGGCTGGGCATTAGGTGGAGAAAGGGGCCACTGGCCACCAGAGAGACTTTTTTTTTTACTCGAGCCATTGATCGGTGATTGCAGGAGGAAATTTGTTTTTGTTTATTCAGGCCGGCGATCATGGAAGTGGGGCACCACTAGCACCAGGGGAAATAACAGTACAATACTGGAGCCAGTGATTGTTGATCATCGGGGGGGAACCACTAGACACCAGGGAATACTTTGATTCTTACACTCGGGCCAGCAATTGGCGGAGGTGCCAGTACCTCCTCCAACCACTACGGTTGCACAGGATTAAAGTAAGGTCTTGGTTGGTGGTATTTGCTCCATACAAGGGAATCCCGCAAAAGGCACTTGCATGGAGCAAATGCTTTGTGTATTGGACTGCACCGACATGAGGGTCCCCTCCGCCTTATTTGCACTGCAGACCTTTCCACACTTTGTCCTGGCGCAAACCCGATTTGAGCACGCAAACCAGGCTTTTATGAATATGAACTCAGTGCAAAACTCGGTTTGCTTGCACAAAACCAGGTTTGCACTGGGACAAAGTTTTGTGAATCTAGCCCCAGGTCTCCCAGAATTAAGGATATAATTACTGGTGACCCCCTTTAATAACCTGAATTCAGGCACAATACAAACGCCATAACAACCTGAAATCGAGTTATTATGGTGTTTGCTAAACTTTTTTTCACCACTAGTATCCACTGTCTGTCATTGAAGAATGTCAAACCACTTCATTGACCCCACTCTGCTTGTGGGCGGGCCAAGCAGTATTGAAAAAATGTCGGCTCGGTTTTCCGTTTACCTAAGAGCCGCTTTTGTTTATTTCAGTCTCCCTATTCATTTTTATCATCATCTGGTTGATCCTGCCTTTCAAGCACAAAATAAATATCTGGTTGATCCCGACGTGCCCCAGAATCAGCAGACGGGCCGACTCCAACTGAAATCCAGGGTGGACCCTACCCAGCAAGAGCCGTGGCCAACACCTAAAAAAAAAAATATAAAAAAAAGAAATGTAAGCAGAGCGGGAGAAAGGGAAAGTGTAAGAGTGTGTGTGTGTGTGTGTGAGACAGTGTCTGTGAGGGGTGTGTGTGTGTGTGACAGTGTGAGTTTGTGTGTGTGTGTGTGTATGTGTGAGAGACAGTGTGAGTGACTGTACATAAGGAACACACTGAGCAAACTCTGCACCAGTAATTATAAAAATAAAAAATAGGCAAATGTGTGTTTTATGGATTTTTTATTAACCCTTGGTGTGTATGATATCATAAACCTCTCGACTTCGCTCTTGAGGTTTATGGATCATCTACACCTCGGGTATAAAAAACTCCGTCAGATTACCTAATATTTCTCTCTCTCTCTCTATATATATATATATGTAGACAGTGTGTGTATATATATATATATATATATATATATATATATATATATATATAAATATATATATAAAATAACCAGCTTCCTCTTTTCCCATATGGAAACCATGGCGTAATTTGCCATTAGAGAGTGTTTATAACAGTAAACGTGCACAGTTTTCCTTGCTGTGCACATGCTCACACAGCAGCACCACCACTTAAGACCGCTCACCGCTTCCATCTCTCCCGAAATAGCACCGCCACCACAAGAAGAACTCGGTGGTAAGTTCTTTTATTCACCCCCCTACACAGTGAAAACCTCACAAACCAGGACAAAGAAAAATAATGTTTTAAAATATGCTGATTCAAATCGGCACCTGACAAAAACAAAGCCACACCGTGGATGCACCGGAAGCTCTTTATTTTATATAATTGCTGAGGCGAAAAAGGGAAACCAAGCAATTATATAAAATAAATAATGGGTCGGGATGTGTGTCAAACTCGATTTACACACACCACCATTATGGATGCTTGACAAACCCAGGCGTTTATGTAGCATCCCACAACTCGAGTGTGGGTAAAATCAGAGTTCCCGACCCATACTTTATTCTCTATATTACTTGCAGTTAGCGCAAGTACAAGGCTTGAAAATGCAGACAAAAGCAGTGACTGGCAGGCACCAGTACTCCATGTTTCAGCTGTCTTTCATTGCTTTTGTTTGCATTCAAGCCTCGTTCCTGATTCACCTATGACTATGGTCTGTAGGAGGGAAAGATTATAAATTAGCTGACCTGATCCAGGGCATCAATGAAGATCACGAGCCACGTCTTCGGTTCACTGACCAGCTTAATACTCTCTCTGAGGATTTCCTTCAGGACATCATTGCTGTCAGCATCATCCAGCCGCTGCAAGACGTCTGCCTGACCTGTGCACGAGAAATGTGACGAGAAGCAAGCACAGTGAGTGCAACTGGTACTGTTGTGTTTTTTTTGCAACGTATTTACCCGGGATAGTCTAACTGCGAAACAACATCCTGTTCACAGTGGAGACTCTGTTTCCACACAGTTTTACACCTGGGAAGAACTGAAACACAGGGGGATCAGGTGACTTGCTCAAGTTCACACTGTAAGTGGGATTTAAAGGGATGGTCCTCTCCTCCTTTTATTCTGTCTCCCTGTGTAGTTTGCAGGCATGCACAATGATTGTCTCTATTGCACCCTCCTAATTACATCAGGATTCAACTGTAAATGAAGGTACTTAAGGCTGGTGTGAAAACTTGCTTGACTCTACTGCAGAGGACATGACCTGCCTCATGTAAGGTATCCTGAAATTTTATGATGTTTTAGTGCTAAAGCCTGCAGTAGCTATCCTGTATTAGTGATATCCAGTGAAAACGGCGACTGAGATTGAGCGACTCAAATTTGAGCTACTCAGTCTCAGTGCCTGCAATGTCAGCTACCCTGAAAGTGTAGCGATGAGGAAGGACAGGGCGAAGGGAAGAGTGAGAGGCAGACCGGAAGAAGAGGGAAAGTATGTGTGGGGTGGTGAGGTGGGAAGTCACTGAGCTGACTGCGTGGCGTGGTGGTGAGGGTACAGGGTTCGGAGCTGGGGAGGAGCACAATATTTTGTGCTTTTTATGGGAGCAGTGTTAACTTTTTTTTATTACGTTTCTCCCCCTCCCTGATTACCCCTCCCCCAGAGTTGGTTATTATTAGAGAGTGCGGAAAGTCCCAGCATAAATATTAAAAGCAAGTTGCCTCACTGGAGTGTACATCACTGTTTTGGTTTTCGGTGATGTACACTCGCCCTATGTTATATCACATAGAACCATATTAGTCAGTGGTGTTGCTGTGCTCTGCAGTCCCTGTTTTCTTGCTTATGCTGGCCATGAAACTTTTCAAGACATAATAAGTGCCCTGCTGTTTCTGAGTTAGAAAAAAATGCTGTTAGAGAATACAGGGACTTCAGAAGACATGTAACAGAACCGACTGATAGTATAACGTCTGCTGGCTTGTGCATGCATGCATCATCAACTCCAGTGATGCCTTGCACGAGTGGGGTTATGACCTTTGCAATGGAGACAAACAGGTTTTCACACCAGGGCAAAACAGAGTGAAGCAACCTCATTTATATTTAAATTAGGATGAAATTAGGGGGATGCAACAGTGGGAGTCATTGTTCATGCCTACAAACTACACGGGTATACAGAAGATAGGTTATGGGGACTTTCCCTTTAACCTGATTCTCCTGGTCCACACTAAACACAGCCTCCCTTGACAAAGTGGGGCATTTATATTACAATTTAAACAGCAAAGGCTGCCCCTGGAACATGTTTTGCCACGGCTGACAGAAGAACAACCAGAAAGACCGGCACCCAGGTCTCACTAATAAATACTTTAGTAACTAGTTGATCAAAAATAGACAACACAGTAACAATGACACACATGGCGCCCCCAGACAACAACGAGAGCCTTAACAGTTTTGTACCCAAACCAGTGCATTATCAAGGGAGATGCTCCCCCCCCCCCAAAAAAAAGTTATCATTTTATGTTTTCCAAGCATCTATAGCTGGGGGGGGTTAATTAAAAACAAAAGTCTTTTAATCAGTATCTTGCAAATCTAATACAATTTAAGGTAATAGCAAATAGCTCCTTACTGTCAAAACAAAACAATGAAATAAATTAATTGCCACAAATAAACTGAAAAAAAACCCACAGATACACAAATGCAAGAACAGGAATAACTAAAGCTGTTGTCTTTTCCTTGAAAGAATACACAATTCCAAAATAAAATATATGTACATTCAGTACATTTTCCCCTTGACTCAGTTAGCCAGACATAACAGGAGTTGGTAAAAAGGTCACCTTCCAAAGGACCGAGCTACAGTTTTCTAGCTTTAAAGGAAATTAGATGGTTTGCTGGATGCAGTGCCCTATTAAGATAATAGAAAAGAAGAACAAAAGTTGGCTGGGTCCAACAATGGTTGTCATTGCTTTATCTCGACTGATAAAATGGCAAAAAAGAAGGACAGTAACTTTATTGACTAAAATCAGTCGCATGACCATGCACTGATTAAGCAATAAGGCACGACAGGGTGTGAGTTATTGAGTAATAACATCACTCCTGGGGTGGGGTGAACAAGAAGCTGAGCGAGTGCTTCCACCACCCAGAGGAGTAACGTTATACACAATAACACAGGCCACTGAGTGCCTTATTGCTATTATACAATGGCTTGTTGTTATAGAAAATAAAAACATTTAAAAAATGTTTTTAATAATTTTTAGTGTGGCAGTATATCTTTGTTTCTTAAAAAAAAAATGGCTCAGTCATATGCTCAGCCATACAGTGATGTTATTGTGTAATAACATCACTGTCTCAGGCATACACTGACCAATCAGAGTCTAGGATTCTTTCTTGCTATTGTATAATTTTGCTTAATGCATGATCATCCCGCCATTTAGCCTATTTACGTATCCCCATACTCTTCCAGTTTTATTATAAAAATGATGTGGCGTCCACATTTCTCCCCTCGCTAAGCACACTGTACACTGAACACGGTAAACAATGTTCGTAGGTCAGACACACTACATCTACCGATGTCCCTTCCTGTGCAGAAGACTCCTACCTTTCACAGCATACAGTCTCCGCTAGGTGTCAGGTAAACTGGGGGAGGTGTGTCCCTCTCCACCTGAGGAAGGACAGCAGTCCACAGGACGTTCCATCTTCCCTTCCTGGTCCAAACCCTGACGACTCGAGTTCACTCCCGAACCCAGGTCACTGGCATAGTGAGCAATCCTGCTACTTCCGCAGTTCGGGGCTGACCCATTTATTCCTAATCTTTGACCAGGAAAGGCACAAGTGAGCTGTGACAGCTCGTTTCCAGCAGCATGCTGGGGTGGGGGTGTAACCCCCCTGCAAATGGGGGTTCCCAAAAGACTTCCAGGAGCTTGCTTGAATGCTCCAAGCCTGAATGGTGTTTGGCGTTTAAGCCATTTATCAGTGAGTGTTTTAGAACCTCTGGTACTGTCTCTTTAAGAGCTGTCTGCTTGCAGACATAATTAGTTGTATGGGGACTGTGTGTTTCTTTGATTGAGTACCACTCAAGCTGCCAATTCACTCCATTTTGCAGTCACTAGGAGTGCAAGGGAACCTATCTGAAAGATGTAACTGTTTGCCAGAAATCATTTACAGTAATAATGAAATGACAGTTTGTCTAACCTGCTTTCTTTGCAGTTAGAACTGTGTCTGCCTAGTTCCCCATTCTGGTTTTGAACTGCTGAACTGGACCAATCAGTGTGGGGTAAGCTAGCTCTAAAATGGTGCCTTGGACGAATCAGAACTTGGACTCATAATCTGAGCCAGCCACAAGAGGATTGTATGGGCAGTGACTCTGGGAGATGTAGTTTAGACTTGGGCCTTTTTGGACCAACAGGAGCAGTCTATTGTGGTGACAGCCAATCCAGTCAAGAACTGGGAGGATCTCAAAGGAAGTGCCCGGTTTTGTCTGTTGGAGTTTCAGTTGAGCTCTAGTAGTGAAGAAGGAAGGAGCCCTGTGCTTTTTCAGTATGTAGTTTTAGTCGGGAAACGTGTGTAAGGCCCAGAGTTCCAGTCTGCAGCTTGTGTAACTGCTTGTTAGGACTGAATCCGTCCTGTGAAGAGAATCAAAGGATATCTGAAGAGTAGAAACCAGGCTCACCCTGTAGAAGACTGGAGAAATTGCTGAATGCACTCTGTCTGTCAGGAACTGAATCTGCTGTGTGTTCTCCCGGGTATTGTGCAGTAATTGCGATCGGGATAGAGAAGCAGCCTGCCTGGTATAGTACTTTCTTTTTTACCATATAAATGTGTGAAGAGTCTCGTGGAGCTCAAGAGTAGCCCTGCTGACGTTGAAGGACCCTATCTTGTTTGGAGGTCGTGAGTACTAATTCAGGGTCGCTCCCTGTTGAATTGCCACATTGAATCCAAATAGAATTACTGTACTGCTGACTGTTTAACTAATTTTTCGTTTCTCTGTGTGAAAGGGCCCCTACCAGCTGCCACGGTTTGGACTAGCCACTAGGGCTTGGGTACCCAGGGACAGTAACTGGTAGGGATAGGCCTGTGCACAGAGCCATAGGTAGATGAGTAAAGTGATAAGCTAATTAACCTGATTTCCCCCTGTCCTTGTTATATTTCCCCTAAATAAATCAGAGCTGCTTGTTTCAGCAAAGTTATACTGCCTGAGGTATTTGTCTATGTTAAAGTATTGTACTGTGATTGTTGCACTGTATCTTATTTACAGGAGGTCCCAGTGCCTGAACCACCCTGGGGGTAAATGTATACTGTGAAGGTAATTCTGATATATTGTGTGGGCCACTAGTGGGAAGAAAGGGGTTGCAGTGTCCCAGAGGGCTGTGACCAAGTGAATTTAACTATTGCAAACCCTGACCTCTGGGTGGAGGCACCAGCCATTGGATCCAGGCCCCTCAACCTGTTAGTGGCAAATCAGGCAGGGGTAGTAGCCCCTGGGATAGCGCCATCTAGGGGTTACAGGGGTAATACATGGACCTGTTTTATTTACAGGGAAATGCTAGCCTAGACACCAGGGAAACTTGCCATCTCTTAATGATAAGTGCTATAGCATCTTTAACTGCCACTGGGCAGCCACCAGAGATAAGCAAAAGGTACCTCCGTTAAGCATCTCATCCATGGGGCAGCACCTCAACAGCACAGCGCTCCAACTGCTACACCACAGGGGCTGTAGTGGATATTAGCCCAAGTTCCTGTTTTGGGACTAGATCTCACGACCTTCTGATCTTCTGCCCCAGAGGCATCATGCTACCTACTGTGTTACTTGACACTACTAATGTTTCTCCTACAGGATGTTTATATGTAAGCCACCATAACACAAGACAGTGGACAGAACTGCTAAATGGTTTGCAAAAACTATTGAGACACAGTACAAAACAATCCATACTTTAGGGCACTGTTGCTTTCTGTGCTGGTACGTACCTTTTTGGTCAGAGATCACACAGCAGCAGACCCTCTTCAGAAAGTTCCTTAGGTCAGTTGAGGCAAGACTGCAGCCCACAAAATGGTAAAAGAGGGAGATGTTTGGCAGCTGAAAGAACCAATGGAAGAGCTCCACATTAAACTAATGGTACATGAGCTGTGTAAAATTAAACTAGTTTGTGGCAAAGCCTCACCAAAAATGATATGTTGCATCTCAGGTGGGCTATCCTATTTACTTTTTTATTTATTTGAAAATTGGTAGCCAGGAGAGGCACACTGAACCAAAGCTCATTTCCAGGTGTGGCCTGGGGAAGGGGGAACGAGGGGGTACAACATAAACAAACAACATGGTGCAGTTATGGTGAGATAAATAAGAGCAAGACCGTAGGTACAACTGAACTGGTGAATAAAATGTAAGCTAAAATAAATGTAGCTAGACCCTGGCAAAACAAACAACTGGGGCATAATCATACCCCCTGCTAAAAGTTAAAAGAACTGGAAGAAATCTCCCTCTTTCTTCCATCCCATTAATACAGTAATTCAGTACCACCCTCACACCCCCACCACCAATGTATGGTGGACTGAAGGTATTAATTTCACAACAACAGAATAGCAATGTGATAGGGATGGATAAGGAAGTGTTCCATTTGTTATGCAGAGAGTTAAAAGCAAGGATCTATTTTGTTGTCTCCTATTCCGAATCTCACAGCCCCTGCTTGCATGCTGTGTGACCCTAAACAAGTCACTTAACTTTCCTGTGCTCCCAGGTCGCACCTGGAAACAAGCTTTGGCTTAGTGTGCCTTTCCTGGTTAACCGACTTCCCCTTCTCCCATTCTGCCATTTGTCCGTCTCTTGCCCGTCTAATTGCACAATCACATTTTTCTTGTGGCACCTAGTAATTGGCTACTCCAGTGCTCCAATGGTCCCACAATGTCTCTCTGTTATCTCCCTTCCTTCACTTTCTGTTATTTCTTTCTCCCCTTGCTTCTCTGTGGTTAAAATAAATATACAAGAATTTTTATGTAAAACTGGGATCCCTCGGTTTGCAAATGTATATAATTATATTATAATAACTGGTGCTCATTTTTTGCCATAGGGGAACTGGGTTGTAATTCTGTCAACACATGCCCAGTGTCCCTAGCTGGTGCATGCACCAGTCACAAACAATCTTCTTCTCCTGGATGCAGCTTTTCACCACGGCTCCACAGTTCTCCGCAGTCCAAGTCAGCGGCTATAAGTAAATTAAACAAACCAGCAGTTTTTTGGGGAAGACTTAAAACAAAAAAGGCAGCGGACTGGGAAGGTAAAAAAAAAAAAAAATGTTTTTGGTCACGAGCCACGGACTGCACTGAAACCCGACTGGTCCACGGCTATCTTTATTTTATATAATTACTGTGGTAAAAAAATGAGCACCAGCAATTATAAAAAATAAAGGATGGGTAGGGGGTTAAAACTCAGATTTTTACACAAACCCTCAATGTGGGATGCCTTAATAAACCTCTTGAGCTTCGTTCCCGGGGTTTATGTAGCATCCCACACACCTTGGGGGGTGGGAGTGTAAAATCCTCGTTATAACCTCCTACCCATCCATTATTCTCCATGTTGAAATGACTGCAGAAAGCTATTTGGGTTTATTAGAAAAGACAACAATTTGGAACACAGGGAGTTAACCTTGAGATACATTTGACCGCCACAAGCTTGTTTACAGAATGTTCAACAGGAAATCAGCTCTGGAATAAAATAGATTATTTTGTTGCACCTGTTAAGACTAGATGTCCTCTTCAGGCTGACCTCAGTAAGGAAAATTACAAAGTTTTGATGCATTTTGTGAAAAACAGGCGATGTTAACTTACAACAACAGGATTCAGAGCTTGAACTGCCAAGCAAAAACATCTTATAAAGTAGAACTTTTAGACTGGAAAAGACCATTCTCCCATCTAGAGTGCCTTCCTGCTGTCCTAACAGTTATATCCAGAAATGCAGGTATACTCTTTCAAATAAGTCACATGCTTAATGATCATCATAGATCAAGGGAGTACTTCCAACCAATCTGAGTATTCCTTTCCCCTGCACATGAGCCATTCTTATTCTTATGTAAAGAGTGTCCCACATGCTGGTGCCCTGAAAACAGGCTCATTCATGGGGATGGGTTTTACATTTTTAATAAAGTATTAGTTGATCTGGATCTGTAGCATATTAAAGGAGATGAAAATTGGGGCGCTACAGAGTGGAGCATGTGGCATGACATGCTTTGTGCGGGCTCCTGCAGAGCAGACTTTACTTACATTAATTTTATAAATTTAAAATAGTAATTTTTGAATTTGGACTTCAGATATGGATTCCTGCTTCACTCTGGATCACACTTATACCAACTTGATTCATTTGACATCCTAGAGGAGTGGCCAGAGGGCAAAATCAAAAGTAGCAACAGCCACAGCAACAGGCCCCATCAACAGCACTAGAGAGCACTGAGCCAGCAACCCCAAGAGAGTAGAAGATACTACGCCATGGGACATGATGCTTAAAACCATCCGAGAAATGTACAAAAAATCTAAAAAATTCTTAAATTCGTGGGTTCTCAAGACATAAAGATTGAAGAAGCTGTGAGTATAGCAAAAGAGGTGGATGATCGTTCCATCAGAACGCAAGTGAGTGTCTCAAAACTAATGTCTGAAAATACCAACCTCCAAGCCTCATTAGAAAACTTGGCAAATAATGCCAGATCAAAAGTATTAGGGCAGCTCATCTTCCAGAAGAGGCTAAAGGAGAAAACCTATTGCTCTACATGAGAAACTGGTGTCAAGAAACTGTGGCTGCGGAACTGGACTGTGAGCCACAGGACATCACCAGTGCCTACAGAGTGAATTTTTGCACTCTGCAATTGAACTGGGAGGATTCTACATCAATTTTAATGGTGACCAAGAGCACTGAGATTTGCAATCAGCTTTTACAATGGGCTACAGCCAATTTTCCCCTACAGGCAGGGTGTCAAGACAATAAACTATTTCTCGACTAGTTTGTTTGTCACCTGCTCCCCCGGAAAACCTTTTGATCTTATGAGGCAACAATTCAAGAGTCAGGAGATCTGTCAGTCTTTGCTTGCACCACCTGACTAATAGATTACCTTTCAGACCCTACCAAGGCCCATAAAATGGTTAACGAGATCACCACCGAGTTTCGTACTGCAACACCTGCCGCAGATAGAGAAAAAAGCCTTGTTGGAGAATGGCGCAAAAGGACTTGAACACTGTAAGGTAAAAAATTTGTTTTTTTGGACTTTCTCTTCATACTCGACTTTTCATAGGACTCATGGTAGGGAAAAGTGTGTGGGCTGTAATTTTGTGGAATTTTCTCTCCATATCTAAAATGGTGCATCTTATCCTTACACACACTTTCGATACACAGAATCATGTTTTGTTAAAATAGTTTGTAAGTCCGTAATGGGAGAAAGGATGGCACCAACCACAGAGAATAGCTGGGGGTGATGTAGTAGTTATCCGCTTGGCATGCAGCGAGAAGCAGTTGCTTCATGCTATAAGACCTTAATCCTGCTCTCACAAAACAAACTTTGAGGGTCTCCATTCAGTTACATAGTGGTGTAGTTGCACTGTTTGCCGTGGAGAGGTTTGTGGGTTAAAAACATATGGTAAATGTTTTCCTGTGTTTATTAATGTTTCAATTTGATTTCAGAGATATTCTGCTTTGTAATGATCACATCAAAGTAAAATAATTGCTTTATCGTTGTTTAGGTAACGTGAATACCATGACGCTTGGTAGTCACGACTAACTTTTTTCTGATTGCATTTTCTCTCTTATATCCAGGTCATGCCTGGGCTGGCATATGTGCACCATATGTTGGGCTTTTATGGAACAGTTAATTTTTCCTCCTTTGTTGTATCACCACTAATGGGTTTACAAATACTGGGCCCTATGCACAAATGGGTGCAAAATGCATGCAAACAGGGCATATGCGTGATGCGTAGTTGCACAGCACGCTGGACCAGGGAACAACATGGCATGCACAAAGCGAACCGCACACCGTGCAGGTGGCAGTGAGCAGATCCATTGATGGTGCAAAGCACAGCGTGTAGGCAGCAGAGGCCATCCTCAGCAATGCATCCCTGTCCCTTGACCCCACCATAAATGGGCAAAAACACCACACAAACGTGGAAGTGAATGCGGACCACAGTGTAGGTGAATGGAGTATGGCAGAACCCAGGACATCCGTGGAGATGGGTGCGCACAGCCAGGCAGTGTCAGAAAACGAGTAGCAGGTGACAGGGCAGGCACCCGGAGGCAAGCGTGGCACTGTACACTCCTGCTCATCTAACTTCACGGGGGCACAGGTGGCAGCCATGGTTAGCGAGATAAGCACCAACCATGCCTGGCTATATGGTGCACTTGCACCATCAACCCCTGCCGAGGTGAAGGTGCGGCTACAGCTGGAGAGGCCCGAACCCTGACAGCAATTAAACATAAATGGAGGGACATCAGAACATCCATGAAGCAGAAGGTGACAGCAGGAGCATGGGCACAGAGGAGCATGGGAGGTGGATTGCCCACCCCAGACAGCCAGCTGACCCCCGTGGAACACATGGTGGTGGACACCCTCACTGCTGTCAGCATACATGGGGAGGCGGAGGGCATAGACACACTGGCTGGTAAGTACTGCACACACACACACCATGCCCAAACACACTAGCACCTGAATGTGGAATGGACTAACGGTGTTGCATTGTGCCAACAGAGCATGCCAGGGATGCCAGGCACAGCGGGAGTGCACCAGCAGGGTGTCAGCCACACACAGCCACCAACACACAGCATAACCAGGTGAGGGATGATGACATTGCAGGTGAGTATGGGGAGATGCACAGTGGGGACACAGGCAAGGCACCTGCCACAGTACACTAATCAACCCCACCTTGCCCCCCCCAACACAGGTCCATCAAAGGCAGTGGAGGATGGGTGGCAGAAGTCAGCCAATGACACAGCCCTCATTGGTGAGAACGACAATGGGGACATGGTGGCAGAAGCACCACCAGCTGACAAGGACAAAGATGCACGCACCTGCCCACCGAGTGGGCAACCATCACTGCGGGTGCAGGACCGCATCATCTGCAATACAGTGGGTGCATGTGGGTGCCATGAACCACATCAGGGAGATGTTGTGCAGGGCACTGGATGCACGGAGATCGATAGTGGTGACGAGGGTCCATCCAGCAGATCCACCGTCCGTGGAACAGCAGTACATGCCACCGTCATCTTGGACACACAGTATGGGGAGCTGCAACAGCTAGAACCTGACAGGCTGGAGGCACAGCGGAGACACACAGAGGTGATAGCGGAGCTCACCGGTGTCTTCCACGCCATGGGCCAAGACATGGCATGGATGGCACTCATGCAGGAACATACCATGAAGATCCTGACTGGCTGGGGAGCACCGCCATGGCACAACACCACGGGAATGCCGTGCAAGCACAGGGCAACCTCACAGGGGCACACCGATGGCGGGATGGATGATCACAGGGTTACACCCATGGACACCGACCAGCGGTCTGAAGACAGCAAGGTGACACAGGACACAGCTGATGGTGGAAGCATGCCGGAGGTGACGGCCAGCACAGACACACAGGAAACAAGCACCCAGGAAGTTCAGCCTGAGGACATGCACGGCACTGGAACAGAGACAGATGCAGCTGCGGATGTCCTCCTGGCACCAGCAACAGCAATGCTGCATGTTCCCCAGCACAGGGGCAGAGGCAGAGCCCTGGGACCAGCACAGCGACAGGCGACAGCAAGGGAGAAGGTGGCCTCGTATGGCTTACCACAGCCGTGATGACATAATGGATGTGTGGCATGGCAATGGCGTAGCGGCAGGGCACGAGGGCAGCACGCACACACACAGACAGACGACACACACACACAGACAGACAACACACACACACACACACAGACAGACAACACACACACACACACAACACACACACAGACACACAGCACACACACACAGACAGACAACACACACACACACAGACAACACACACAGACAGACAACACACACACACACAGACAGACAACACACACACACAGACAACACACACACACAGACAGACCTACACACAGACGAACAACACACACACACAGACAGACAACACACACACAGACAAACACACACACACAGACAGACAACACACACACAGACAACACACACACACACAGACAACATACACACACAGACACACAACACACACACACAGACAGACAACACACACACACAGACAACACACACACACACAGACAACACACACACACAGACAGACAACACACACACAGACAGACAACACACACACACACACAGACAGACAACACACACACAGACAACACACACACACACACAGACAACACACACACAGACAGACAACACACACACACAGACAACACACACACAGACAACACACACACAGACAGACAACACACACACACACAGACAACACACACACACACACAGACAACACACACACAGACAGACACACACACAGACAGACAACACACACACAGACAGACAACACACAGACAGACACACACACAGACAGACAACACACACACAGACAGACAACACACACACAGACACACACACACACACACAGACAACACACACACACACACACAGACAACACACACACACAGACAGACAACACACACACAGACACACTGTCAGACACAGAGAGGGTCCATGGGTGCACAGGTGTTACACAGCGGTGCCACGGTAACCTGGGGAGGCGCAGAAGGGGTGGATGGGAGAACGGCGGGGAGGGCGGACCCCTGGCTGGCTGGCTGCCTTGTCATGGTACAGGGGCTTAACACAGCAGCACAAGTGCCCTGTCACCAAATGCCAGCCATGGGAAGCTGTGTGCATGCGCATGCTTACAGCACAGTGGCACCGCTGCATGTGTGCACCCTCAGTCGTGTAACATCAATTCATCTTAATTTTTAAAAGGCGCTTTTCTTAAAATCAAAGCGCCTGTACAAATTCACATAACAATAAATACAATAAAGTTAAAACTAATATAAATCCTAAAAGCTATATTAAAAAGTGGGTTTTCAAAGCTCCCTTAAAAGCTAAGGGCGAGTCGGACGATCTCGTACCTGACGAGGTAGAGAATTCCACAGGGTAGGTGCCATAAAACTAAACGACCTAGCACCAGATGTTTTCAAACGTACCCTGGGAATCTCTAGCAATCCCTCGTCAGTGGATCGGAGGAGGCGGGAGGACTATAGGAGCAAAGGAGCTCTTTCAGGCAGTAGGTCCCAGATCATGTAGGGCTTTATAGGTCAGTAAACCGACCTTGAAGGTGATTGGCAAAACACTGGCAGCCAGTGCAGCCCATGGCTTACAGGCATCATATGGCTGGATCTGAGGATCAGTCAACAACCTGGCTGCCTCATTCTGCACTAGTTGCAGGCGGCAAAAGTTCAACCCCGATAGCCCTAGGTATAAGGAGTTACAGTAGTCAAGCCTGGAGGTAACAAAGCGTGGATCAATGTTGGAAGGTCCTCTGGAGGAACCAGGTGCTTCACCCTGGCAATATTCCTCAGATGAAAAAGGAAGTTTTAGCGACCGCTGACACCTGAATTTAAGTGTCAAGCGATTAGTCGAATTATTAAGCCAGATTCCGCACCTGATCTGAGGATTAGTCAGCTGAACACCTCCAAGCCATAAGCCTGAAGGTGATCCCTCCGCAGACCCGCCCACAGCGACCTTTGTCCACAACCAACACCTCAGTTTTCTCGGGTTTAACCTCAGCCAACTCCCATTCATCCAGTCTTGGATTTCTTCAAGGCAGTTATTAAATACCGACAAGGCAGCGTCCTGACCGGGCACAAAAGACATATACAGCTGGGTATCATCTGCATAGCAGTGAAAACCCAAACCGTATCATGGGGCATATGCAGGCCAATGCAGACCATTCCTGCGATGGAAGCTATTCATTGAAGTGCACACCATCGCTGGAGCCCACCTGTGACTCACATCAGGCAAAAACAGGTACGGCACCATGCGGTTATCACCTGAACGTCCCATTCACGACCGCAGCACGGGTCACATGACCAGCAGCCATCTCCTGACCGCAGCACTGTTCGTCGCCCTGATGCCCCGGCGGCATGTCAGCCAGAATGAGTTAAAAATATGGTCTTAGTATATGGAACTTGGATTCGAATCCTAGATTACCTGAACTGGGATGAGCTCTCTCCCAGAGGGCTCATGAACCGTGGTGAATAAGAAGGGACTTGTACCTCGGATCTGAGATGGAATCCATTTTGATGTCTACAGGCTTCTGATAGCCAGGGTAAGTGAGACAAAGGAGCTGAACCGGAGGTGAGCTAGCCTTCAGGTTATGTACCAGCAAAGCTGTACATTGCACCTGCTTCCAAGAAAGGTGCAGAATTCAGGAAACAGAGCTTTCTACTGCCACGACCCACATACATTAACAGTGCAAATACTTTACTGGCCAAAGTCAGTAATCTGATGCTGGAGCTGAGATCCTGCTTGCAAGTTGCAGTGGCTGGCCATTAGGCCAATGTACAGTAAAGGCATAACCAAGGCTGACCCACTGGAGTGGGTAGTTGAGATTGGAACCTGCAACCTTGGAGTGTACTTTGTGCCTGTGGGAGTGCCTAAATCTTGATCCAAACGTTTGCTTGCCAACCAAGGAGAAGAAAAGAATGAAAGGAGATACCTGGATTAACACTAGAGACATTGGTGGGTGCAGCACAGTTTTTTGGACCCCCTTCCCCCCTCCAGGATTGTGTCAGCATACGGAAGGGAATGATTTCAAGACTTTTTGTGTTAACCGTAATGCTATGTGGTAAACTTTAATACCTCTCTCTCTCACTTTATTCTATCAGTTTATTCTAAATACATTTGCTTAAATGGGAGATGCACGTCTCAGAGTCGTACTTGTGTCCATTGTGTATAATGAGTTGCTAGTTGCTTGCTATTATTGATAAAGAGTCCATGTTTAACCTTGTGGGGGTTACTGTTACATCTTTGTGAATTTCTACCATAAAATCTAGCCAAACAGCCAAACCAGGGGAATTATTCTACAGTGCCCCCACCCCCAGTGAGCCATCTACAGAAATAACACTTGTTGGTGATTGCTGAAGGAAGGAATGCCTCTTTCAGGTTGTCTTCTTAATCCTGCCATTCTAGTGATCTTACCAGTGCTTTTGTCTTTGGCACTAGTTTCAAGAGTGTATCTCATCTTTGAGACCAGTTGTCTCTTAAGTGGTACCAGATATCTTCCATTTGGAATCTGGCCCATGAAGCCACCGCTGTGAATGTGGCCATGTGTCCTAGTAATTGCAGGAAGTCCCTTGCAGGTCTTGGCTGTCCTGTTGTGACAGACTCTTCTGCTGCTGCTATCAGAACTGCAACTCCCATTTGTGGGAGGAAAACTTTCCCCTGTATGGTGTTTAGCCCTGCTCCTATGATGTCCAGTACTTGAAAAGACTCTAGTTGGGACTTCTGCAGGTTTATCAGGAATCTGAGAGACTCCACGGTACATTTTACAGTATGTAGAGAGCACCTTGTCTCCTGTTCTGTTTTCCCTGAGACTAGCCAGTGATCCAGGTAGGGAAAAACTATCACACCTTGTCTTCTCAGGTGTGATGCCACTACCACCAAGCACGTAGTGAATACCCTTGGTGCTGAGGTGAGGTCAAAGGGAAGAGCTGCAACTTGATATTGGCAATTTTCTAGCTTAAATCTGCGATATTTTCTGCATGATGGCCTGACTGTGATAAGAAAACAGGCATCTTTCAGATACAGTGATTCCAGCCAATGTCCTGACTGCAGAGATATTATCACTGTTCTCAGTGTGACCATCTTTTCCTATTTTTCTTTTGCTTGTTTGGATACCTAAGATCTGAAATGGGTTGCCACTCCCCACTTTTCTTCTGGGTAAGGAAATACCTTGAGAACTGGCCCTTGCCCCACTGAGAGGTAGGGGTCTTTTCTACAGCTTTTGCTGTTAGCGATTTTTTTACTTCTAGTTTCAGTATTCTTTCTATGGGAGAGACCGGAAAATGTTTGTGTTTCTGCAGTCTTGGGAAAGTTTTGAACTACAGAGACAGTCCCTGGCCCATTACTTCCAGAACTTGTCTGTGGTAATATCTGCCCATTTCTGAAGACAGTGAGCCAGTCTTCTTCCCACTGGCACTGGATGGGCAACCTGGGTGGAACTGTCAGGGGTTCTGCTTTGGCTAAGGCTTCGGCACTGTATCAACAGTACACCATGTGCCCCTACCCCTGTATCCCCTTTGTTGCTGATACTCATAGGGTGCATATGGGGAACAGGCTTTCTGTCTCCCCTTCCATAAGGCCTATACAGGAGGTAGAAGGTTTTTCCTTCTCACGGTTACTCTTCTATGTGGTCTTGTATTCATCCATCTTTTTCACATATGCCTCTGTTCTGTAACCAAAAAGTGAATTTCCTTCAAAGAAGAAATCCTGGCTTTGCTTTGGGTATCCTGGGAAAGGACGGTGGTCCTTAACCCGGAAAATCTTCTTACGGACACTGCATGAGCTAGAACTCTAGCTGCCATGTCATTAGTATCCACAGCAGTGTAGAAATTGTATTTAATGGCTTCTAGGGCTGATCTTGCAGTAGCAACCAAGTTCTGAACCAGGTCACTGTCTGCTCCATCACCAAGGGCCAGAACTGTGTTCCACAATGCTTTCTGGTACTGTGCTATATATGCTAATAAGTTACTTGCCTAATGAGCAGGGAAGCTGTAGTATAACGTTTCTTGGCCATAGCATCCAATTTTTGGAGTCCTATTCTTGAGGCTGTGGTGAGAGTGTGACTATTGCTAGCTCACAAGCAGCTGCCTGGACTACACCTTGGTGATAAGGATGGGCATACAGATATTCTACCTCCTGTCTGTTTACTGCGTACACTCTACCAATCTTTCTGTCGATAGCTGCAGCTGAAGTAGGTGTAGACATGACTTTTGACATGGCCTTCTTAAGTGATGTTTGTATGGGGACTAGTAGCCTCTTTGAGGGTGTCAGTTCCAACATGTACATAAATTCAGTATCCTCTTCATCCGCCTCAGTTTCTTGAGGGTGGATGTTTAGAGTATCAATCATATGTCCAACAAATGAGGACAACTCAGTATAGTCCACATGCTCTGGAGGAGAGTCAAAATCTTGCTGATGTGCACCCTCTGATTCCATGGGATCACTTTCCTCCATAGCACTCTTCTTCCTGCTCCTCCTCCTCCTCCACAGGCAGAGACACTGGAAATTGAGCTGGGGGGGGGGCACTGATCAATTTCCCATAGCCTGGATGGCTTGGAAAAATTGCCACATTTTTGATATGTCCTCTGATGAAGGCATCTTTTTCTTTGTCATCTGTCTGCTCCTTTCTCCATTCAGAAGGAGTGACAGTCTTTCCTTTTTACCAAGCACCATTTCCAGTGTCTGCTCAGAGCTCTTTAATTTATATTTTTGCCATCAATGGATTCAGAGTTTCCACTTTTGGACACCCTGATATCTGCTCCATTTTTACCATTCCTTTTAGATGACTGAGCAGGTTCATCTCTTTTCTCTTCACCTGTTATATTTTTGATGCTGCCACTGAACATGAGGCAACAGAATCTTCTTATGGGTGCTTTCCGCCATCATCACTGGGAACTCCCTCAGAGCCTTTATTATTATTTTGGAGGGTGACAAGGAGGCAGACTAAGAAGCCATAATTACTCCTAATTTACTTGCCTTTTTATTTAGTTGTTTTTTTTGGGGGGATAAGGCAGAATTCACACACACAAAAAAAGTTGCAATCTGATCACAGGCAGTTTAAAATGAGCTCTGGGCAGTCAGCCTTTTCCAGGAGCTAAAAATGAATTATAACATCTTTCTAGCATGTGAATCTACTAGGACTCTCTGCTATGCCAATTTAGAGAGAGCCGAGTAATAAATGTAAAACAATTTCAAGAACATAGCTAAAAATAGTCTAAACATAAGAGCCCAATAATACAAATGTCTCTTACATTAAAACAACTGTTCCAAAGGTCAACGTGTGGCTTCCTGTACAGGAATTAATTAATTAGGGTGAAAGGGCACAGACTGAAATGGAAATTAAAAACGTTTCCATTTCTGGGCAGCACAACTCAAAACAGGTAAGGGGTTGAATTAGCCAAAAATAGCTAAAAATTAAAAAGGTAGCCAGAAAAAGGTCTCCAATTCCTGAGGATCAAAACAGGAGACAAAGGGGCCTGTGTTTTAAACAAAAAAAAACCTAACTAATGCAGAGTAGTAATAAAATGAGTTAAACGCTTAAAATTACTATTTACTTATTTTAGAATAACAGAATGACTGGAGATCCAGTTGTACTGGAGCTATACTTGAGGAGACCTTTCTGTCCAGGAAGAGAAACAGATCCGACAACTGCCAGGGTGGAAAGTGGCTGCAGAGTTTTTCAAGTACCTATTCTAAAATCTAAGTTATATTCTTAGAATAGGGTCCGTTTCCAGGGCGGATACATAGAATGAAACCATAAGTGAAGGATTCCTGGGGTTAGAAAAGAGATGTTCAACAAAGAGTTTCTAAAAATATCAGAGAATACTGATGGGAACATGGGGGTAGCCATAGCATGCATAAAGTGCTCATTTAACTGCTTCAGATCAAAAATACATTGGAAAACCAGACTCAAAATGGGGAGGAGGCATCTTACGCGAAAGAAGAAAAAGAATAATCTAAAATACTAGAATTAAAAAAGTGGAGGTTCAACATTTTCACTGTAACATGCACTACTGTTTTATGTGACAGAACCAGGCTAAGAGAGATGGGGGATTATTGTAGGCAACTGTTTCAACCAATGTTCATCTATAATCTAAGCTCCAGAGTATTCCCATTACCTTTGCTGCCTCTGTGACACATCTGGCAATCAGAGCTGACTTTCCCATCCCAGAGGGACCTGTTATGAAGAAGAGGGCTTTCCCTTCTTCTGCAACTCGGTTTTCTTTCTTTCCTGTGTGGATCCCACCAGTAGTTTCTCCATTATATATTTTAGTCACCCCTCTGTCATGTGCCTTGTTGGTGTGACCACGTTCAGGGTTCCAGCTAGTACTTCTTTGTCTCACAGGTCCCTCTAGCGGCCTGAGATCTTGTCTTTCCAGAGTCCCCTGGTTGGTCCCTGCTATGTGATGAAGTACCCGGTCAACCTCAACCTCTCGCCCCAGCACCAGCTGGCTGCTTTGCTGCAGGTAGAGTCGATGTTGTACTTGTTCCACTTGATCCCTGGGGTTGAAGGGAAAGAAGATAGGATGAAAGCCAAAAGTTCCACATTGCTAAAGGGTCTTTGAATAATTTATTGCACCAAAACACGACACAGAATTGCTCAAGGGTCTTTGAATAATTTATTTCACCAAAACACTACACAGAATTGCTAAAGGGTCTTTGAATAATTTACTGCACCAAAACACAACACAGAATTGCTAAAGGGTCTTTGAATAATGTATCACACCAAAACACAACACAGTATTGCTAAAGGGTCTTTGAATAATGTATCGCACCAAAACACAACACAGAATTGCTAAACGGTCTTTTAATAATTTATCGCACCAAAACACAGCACTGTCCATCGAGACCTTCAAGGCTGCCCTAAAAACATATTTATTTGATTCAGCCTTCTTAGACGCTTTTTAATTGGAATGTTGTTGATTTTATCTGATTACTGCTTTTATCATTTATTTGAGTCTGTTTTATTCTTGTTTACAGGTGCGTTGCTATTTCGAAAAGCACTTTTTATAAATAAAAATGACTTTGACTTTTGACTTTAGAATTGCTCAACAGTCTTTCAATAATTTATTGCACCAAAACGCAACACAGAAAAAAGAACGGTAACTTGCTGTAACTATCACCTGACACAGGAAAGTTAGTTACTGTGACTCTTAATCCTTGTCTCCAGTTGTATTTTTATGGCTTTAACAATCTCATACAAAAGTAATGTTATGGAGCAATGATATCACATTTCAGTCATAGCAGAAACTTTACAGTATACTGTGACCTCATTTGAGGGGAAGAGCTGATATTATTTTAAAAACAATATTTGTAAAGTAATGTGAGCTAGACTCTAGCAGAATGATCGAATAGAAGACAAATAAATATTTGGAAGATAATATCATCTATATGGTTAAAATGAGTCCCACAGCTACAATTAATATTCCATATTACAGGAACGTTACAGTGCTTACCACAACCAAGAGGACTGCATATTGCTAGAGATGGCATGTTAGATTTTGGTTGTATTATGTGCTCAGAAATTTGAAAGAATACTAGTAGGACCCAAAGTGGGAAAAGGGCTAGGCATGAATAACCAGACTTGTATGAAACAGGGTTTGTGACAGTGTTGGCAACAGAAGGATCACTGAGGGTGTGGCACTAAGCAGCCCTATTGACATTTTTGTCAGATGGCCACAGTAATACAAAATAATTTGTCACAACAGGGTTCCAATCTAAACCAGGGGTTCAATACAGAAAAAGAGGATAAGCTGATGATTCTGAACTGAATGTTTCCTTGTGGATCACTTTCTGACCACCTTAAGGACTTCCATAACCCATGGAAAGAGATTTAAGTCAGAAAAATCTATACCCTTATGAACCATGCATTCAGGTGTAGGGACTCTAGGTTGGGATGGTTTACCTGCCCTTATGAGAGTGTTAGAAGATCCTGATATGGGGCAGAGTGCAAGGAGTCTGTTGGGGCATCTGAATTAACAGAGAGTAACATGGTCATTTGGAAAAGTCTGGTACTATCAAGATCATGGTTACAGGTCCCACCCTCACTTTCAGACTCAGACAGGAGACCTGAACAAGTACTACAGTTTAAAATAAACTCAGTCACTGAGAGCAAATGTTAGTGTTGACCGCAGCTGTGAGCTGACCATACTTTTTTTTTTTAAATATAGCTATTTGGTCCCCGTTTGGCTCCTCCTACCAACTGACAATGGGGACACATAGGTATTTTTTACTTGTTTTCTCCTGACCCCGAGGCCCTGGCACCCGGCTGTGCCACACAGCATGTGGAGGCACACTGCACACCCATGGTGCCAGCTCAGCCCCTTCCATCTCCCATAGCTTTTGCCACCACCTCTCTGCCTACGTTACCAACCAGACCTCCAGCCAGTGGGAGCAGGACTATGGGGGGGGCACCAACCCACACTCACCACCCTCCGGAGATGAGAGCTGTCCACTGGCATGCTCGATCCTGCTCCCCCATGCCAGCACCGCAATGACCCAAGGTAGTTCCCAAACCCTGGTTGCCAGAGTAGCACAAGGTGTGGTATCCAGTGCCTCAACCCTCAGCACCACCGGGCCGGTAAGCTGACCATATTTTAACATGTTTGACAACAGTCACTGTGAGCCTAATTGGCAGAAGCACTATATGCACCACAGTTTACATCGACCTCAGTCATTGCTGAGACACTAGTAATGTCGACCACAGTCATTGCTGAGCCAACTATATTAAGGCTCACCTCAAGGCCCTCCTGTTTAGTCAGGCCTTCCCAGACCATGTATATTAGTCCTCCTTGGGAGACCCGCCTTTTTCTTTTTCCTCCGAGTATCTGTTTTAATAGGATTCTGTGTTGTCACAGACCATATTTATTCTATGCTGCTACTATTATTGTTATTTTATCTTACATTTATATATTTATATTGATAGTGTGTTTTTATTGTACGGCACCCTGAGCCTCTGGGATTGGGTGCCTGGAAAAATACAATTTGCCTTGCCTTGCCTTGACAGTGTTTGACCACAGTCATTGGGAGCCACAATTTACAGCCAATAATGATACAAATATGATAAAAGCACTATAATAATTTTTAAAATAATCAGTAGACACTAGAATTGTTAGGCTATTAAACTCTAAACTTACTCCACCACAGTCACTGTAAGCAGAATGCAAAATGTGGTTTAAGCCACAGTTTCCCAGATCATTCAGGAACTGCAAAAAGATAACAAAATAACATTCAAAAAAAAAAAACATGCAGGAACTGTCCCCTGGCAGAGGCCAGATGGTACTGCAAGCGAGTGCACACTGCTGGGAAAAGGCCCGTCACCAGGTGCCATACAGGCATGTATGCACACCACTGCATGCCTGTGTGCGTGTCACTGAATGTTAGCACCCTGCCGGGAAAGCTGGAAGAAAATGCCCTGATCTTATGCCACCACCATCTACCCTTCTCCACAGGACCATGCATGACTGACAAGGCTGGCCACTCATCGACACCATGTGTAGTCCTGAGTAAGTAGTAGATTTATTTATTTAATTAGTAGAGGGCTGGACAATCCTGCCTATTTTCAGCCTCGTCCCAGGGAAGGGGGGAGATACAGATAGTAAGCAACTGAAGCTGAAACAAATTAAGCTGTTGGTGGTATTTTTTATAAATGGGAAAAAATTGGCCATGACACCAGGGAAGTTCCCCTACTCTGTGTAGGTGGAGCCTTTGCTGCTGGCTGCATGATGGCCAGTATGCATGAACCCTTGGAGGAGATGGACGTTGGGAGTACAGGGGAGTGGGCCTCCTCTCCTGTGCTTGTAACTTCTGAGGCTATAGAAGAGCAACTTGATGTGGCCACTGTCTGTGCAGACACTATAATTGAAACTGCTACTGCAAACGATTTTGATGATAAGAAGAAGAAAGAAGACACTAACATTAATGTTGCTGATTTCTCCCGTTCTGCTCTTATGGAGCAACGCTCAGTATTGTTTCTTCAAATGCAGCAGCTAGATTCCAGGATTGCGGCATTAGCGCAGACACCTACAGTGATTGATTCTCCAGGAGACGCCGCGAAAGTAAAGCCCTCTGCTGACGTGATCCGAGCGACGGATTCCACAGTTGCTTCCGCATTAGCGGCTGCTACGGACAAGGCTGGCAGTTTTTCGAGGTCTGTCTCGTCATGCCTACAGCCTGCGCCAAACCCCCAGACCGACATGCATCCGGAGACAGTATCGGCAGAACGCTGCTCGACAATAGTAAGTGGTGCACCTCTTAAAAACCGATCTATGCCTATTACACATCAGAATTCAGACACTGAGGTTTTTTTCTTCTCGGCTAATAAAGCCCCTGGATGGACTAAACGCGGTGGGGTTTCATTTGCAAGGAACAAACATTCTATGAGTTTTGACACAGTTAGTGACCCTAAGAAATCGTGGTCACCTGAAAAAGCACTAGAAAGTGCTGGTTGGGAAAAAGGGGAAGGGGGTGTCTGGACTCCGGACTCTCAAGACCCAACATATATAAACATGCTACAGAAGGCAACTACCATCAAGCCTTCTGCTACAACTAAAAGCTCCAACGAACCCCGGGGTGTTGCTTTATCTTGTGGCTTTTCTGAACTTGATACTGCACCTCTTACCCTTGCTGCTACTGATACTGCCACTAATGATAGGGAGTTTTCTTTTCAATCAATGCTGCCCATTGTTAAACCTGTTGATAATTTGTCTAATACTAATGATACTCCTGTTGTTCCTTCTGGAATTACGGTTCCATTAGGCTCTAAATCTACCCCGGTTTTGCAAAACTCAGTGAATAATTGTTCAGGTCGTCCAGCTGGTTTTAAACTGGCTGATTTGTTTAATCCTAAAGGAGAACCAGCACCCAGGCGAAATGCTGTCCGGTTACTCTATAAAGGGGGGTTGGAGGAACCACCGGACCGGATGTATATTGCTAAAAAACTACTAAAAGGGTCTATGAAATTTTTTTCTTCAGAGATTTTTGCTCTGATTAGTTTAGGAAATTCTAATTTTGATGTTAGTTTCAAACAAGTATCTGGTTTAGACAGATTTTGGGCTCAGTATGAAACACTTCAGACCTCTCTTACCTGGTCTCCTTTTCAAGCCATCCTATTAACCAAACCAGCAGTACGGAATATTACAATTCTATTTAAAAATGAAGGGGTAAATATAGAAGACATTCTTTTTTGGTTGAATAAAAGATGTGAGGTTTTGAATAGGCCTACACCTACGTTGGATAGTGAACAAATCTGGGACGGGAGTTGGAGGGTCAGAGTTAAACTGTATTCTACTAATACTGGACCCAAACATTTACCTAGTTTTTTTTATTTAGGTAAAGACAAAGGGCTTATTTTTTATGCTGGACAACCCAAGTCTTGTTTTAAGTGTTGTTCACGTACTCATCTTAGTTCTGCTTGTGATACACTGAAATGTAGTCATTGCTTTGATTATGGACATACTTCTAGTGCCTGCTTAAATCCCTTTAAATGTAATCTTTGTGAAGGTATAGGCCATGCTTATGGTCGTTGCCCCTGGGCATTCCATAATAGGGACGATTGTCCTTCCCATGATGGTTTAATTACCATTGCACAGCAATTACAAGCACAAAAGGCTGCTGCTCGAGACTTGGAAAATAACTTTCCTTCTTCTCCTACAGTACCAGTTCTTGAAGAGTCTTCTGTGGTTACTGTTCATGATCCTCAGGATCTGCCTCCAACAGCTGTCGCCCCGTAGAAGGAGTCCCTCCTTCTGTTTCTGATGTATCTTCAAAGATTGCTGACACAAATGTTTCAGATGTTGTAATGCCCCCCCCCCCCCAATCTGCTTCTGTTGCGGATTCCTCTGGTTTTACCTCAGTTACCCACAAGAGAACTAGAAAGGCCTAGCAGTGGTTAGTCGTGGCAAGGAAATTAAAGCTCGTACTTGGCAGTCTAATAATAAATTTGCTGTCTTAGCTACTGATTTATCTGATAGGGATTCTGGTGGGGATGATCACGGACACTTCCTCAGTTCGATCTTGTCCGGATATGGAAGGAGGTACTGATGTAGACCAATAGCTAAACGAACCGTAAAGTCAAAGGAGTAAATCACCCATTGGCTCCTAAATGGCTTCCTTATCGATCTGCTCTCTAAATGTGAATAGTATTAAAGGTCAGAAGAAACTAGGGGGTGTTTTACTGACAGTTAAAGACCTCAAGTGTGATATTGTTTGTTTAGTGGATACAAGATTAAAAACCCATGGAGAACTACATCAGGTCTCTAGGGCATGGACCAGTGGCCCTTCTTTTTGGTCATCAGGATTCGATACTTGTGATGGTATTGGTATTTTGTTCTCCAATACAGACTTTCATGTTTCTAGATTGGTTGATATTTTACCAGGCAGAGCTATGATGTTAGATTTTACTTATAATTTGGAGAGATTTCGATTAATTGTAGTTTATGCCCCACAGACAAAAGCTCAACAAGTCTCTCTTTTTCATTTAGTTAAACCTTTTTTGTACACCTCAAGGTTACTCCTCTGGGTTGGGGATTTCAACTGTGGTTTGCATCAAACTGATAGAGGGTTAAAAACTCCCAAACTTTTTTGTGATTCAGTTGCTTTAAAAGAAATTGTATCCATGGCTCAGCTTTTTGACACTTATAGGTATTGTCATGATACTGGTGGCTTTACTTTTTTTAAGGGGCCTCTACGAACTAGAATTGACTTTATATTTTTGTCTAAAGTCCTAATCCTTCATTCTTGTCGAACTGTGGGGATAGAGTTCTCTGATCATGTTGCTCTTTGTACATCATTTTCTTGGGATACTGCCCCTTGTTGTAAAAAGAATAGTTGGCATCTTAATAATTCCCTTTTAGAAGATCCCTCAATTTTGAGGTTGTGGCGGACAGAATGAGCAACGCGACTATCAGTAGTGGATCTTTATGATACTGGAATGGATTGGTGGGAAGATTCAAAACTAAAGATGGAAACAAGTTTTTCAAAAAAAGGCGGCAGATACCCAGAATAATAAATATTTGAAATATTTAACTCTGAGACAACAGTTACAGCATTTGATTTCTTTAGCATACTGCTTGTAATGATTATAGTAAACAAATTGACATAATTTGTGCCCAGATGAGAAAATTGCAATATGACCGAGCTAGCTCCTTAGGACAAGAAGCTCGATTTGGCACAAGAACATATAAAGGAAGTCTAGATCCCTTTCGGGCATGTAAAAATAGAGTAGATTCTAAATTAATTCGGTCCTTAAGATCTTCTAATGGGGACTTAGCTACGTCACCTGAAGCACTGGTTGAAATTGTTGAACAGCATGTTTTTAGAATGTTGGGTAGTGTGTCCGAATGTGAGTCTGCTGAGGATTTTTTGAATCCTTTAAATCTCCCCCAACTCTCCACATTGGAGCAGGATGTGTTAACTGCTGATATCGTGGAGCACGAAGTAGGACAGGCTATTGATACTTTGTGTTTGCATTCTGCCCCTGGTTCAGATGGTCTTACTGCAAAATTTTATAAAACCTTTTCACCTGATTTGGTTCCAGTTTTGACCTTACTATATGATGAAATGTTGGCCTCCAATTCTCTGACCAAAACAATGAAGGAAGCAATTTTGATTTTGATTTTTAAAAAAAAAGGTGATGCCACTGACTTAAACAATTGGAGACCACTTAGTTTATTAAACGTAGATTATAAAATACTTGCTAAAATCCTATTATCTAGATTGCTGAAAGTAGCCGTTCACATAAGTCCGGTCCAAACGTGTGGTATTCCAGGTAGATATCAACCGACAATCTAGTTTTATTACGTGAATTATTTGCTTTAGGTGACAGACAAGTTGTTTTGGATGGGTACTGGGTTTAGATCAGGAGAAGGCATTCGATAGGGTTTCTCATGATTATTTGTTTAAGGTTTTAAAGGCCTTTGGTTTTCCTGCAGCTTTCTTTCATGGATTCAGACTTTATATAAGGGTGCATTGATTATACCTAATGTAAATGGTTGGTTAGAAATTCAGTTCCCCTTGTTCGTGGGGTTAGCAAGGATGCCCCCTAAGCCCATTACTTTATGATTTTATATTGACACTTTGGTAAGAGCAATATTACTTTGCCCTCAAATTATAGGCCTGAAAGGAATTCTCTTACCGCCAATTGAACTGTTAGCTTATGCTGATGATTTGGTTCTGGTGGTAGATAAATGTACAAAACAAGAGGCTCTGGTCCAGGTTCTTCGGGCCTTTTCATCAGTATCTGGATCCAGAATTAATTTTGATAAAAGTACTGGTGTTCCTATAGGTCATACTTCTCTCCCATTAAATGGCAATTATGCTGGGATTCCTATTAAAGTTGACGTATTTAAATATTTAGGGATTTATTTCGGACCTGGTGATATGTTGTCTTAACACTGGCTTATAGCCTTAAATAAGGCTGAAGGCTTAATTGCAGGATGGAAACAGGCCTTGATTGGAAAAAAAAGAGAGTTGTTTTACTTAAAACGTTGGTTGTACCTATTTTTGTATCTTAGTTATGTATTTCCACCTCCTTCTGTGTTTTTTACCAAGTTATATGGGATATTTTTTAAGGGATTTTGGGGGTCTAGACTGAACCCTATAAAACGACATTTAACTTATAGACCCATAAGGGAGGGTGGGGTAAATATGATTCACCCTGTTGGTTTCTTTTATAGTTTATTTTTTAACTATAATTTTGGAAAGGCTCTCAAGCCAGGGGAAGTAGTTTGGAAACCTTATCTTATGTCATGGTTTTCGTCTTGTTTAGTTAAATGGGATTCAGAACAAAAACATACTATTTCTAGGTCATTAGATATACGGTTATACGGAAAGGAAGGCTATAAGATGGCTTTATCTTGGGGCTTCTCCCCTCAGGATTTTTGTATTTTATCAAGGTGTATGATATACGATAAGATCTGGAGACGAGAGGCCCAGGAAGCTGTAGTATTTCCTTTCTGTCCTCTGAATCGTTTTTCCTGGATTCTTCAACAGCTTCGAAATCTTCGTTTACCTCCATACGTTTGGGACATGGTATGGTTAAGTAATTATGACAGGTTGGGGGTTAAGAGTAATTATAAGCATAAAGCTTTGAATGCTCGTTTTTGCCCCAGAGATCATTGTCAAGAGATCCTAGAAACTCAGCAGCATTTGTTTCTTGACTGCCCGTTTTCTTTAGCTATCTGGTCTAGTTTGGCTACAGTATGGTCAGAACCATTATTTCTCCATTTAACTTATGAACAAATTATGTTATGTACAAATGCTAATTTACACACCAAATTCCATGTTGATACTTTATATGTAGTTTTTGCTCTTATTAGATATTATATATGGAAATTAATTCCTAAGCATGAAATCATTTGTAATATCTGTAAAGCTCTCTGTTCAGTTAAAATGCATGATTTTCAAGTTTATGGCAGACATCAATGTAATCTTCTGTAGCGTAATTGTGATTCTTTGACTAATGATTGTTAATATTTGTAAGTTTATTATTTTATGTTATTTCTGTTTATGAACTTAGTTTTTTATGTATAGGATGCTGTCAATTTTCTGTAATGAAGTCCAACCTTCTAATAAAATACCCCTACTCTTCCAGTAGGGGAACCCTTGAGCATCTGTCAGATGGCCAGTCTGGAGAAGAAGCCGGTCGGCATGGAGGTGGAGGAAAACGGAGCTCAGATACATACTTCAGCTACAAATTTGTTTGAAATAGAAGAATTCTTTGATGCAAATGGTCCTGTGGAGAACATGAAACAGAATCCCTCTATTTTTCTAACAAAAGACAATGCATTAGCTACAGGTCAGACAACCAAATACACTGCATTTAAAACTGCTGCCGATTTAAGAAAGTTTATAAAAGATGAAGAGAAACATTTCTCAGAACAACAAAAAGAGTTAATACTAATGTTAAATACTCTGCAAAACAGCATGGCTAGCTTTGCAACCAGTTCGGTGAGTGTTAGGAGCATTTCGAGTAGCGCTGCCACTACCGCACCCAATGCATCCCATAATAACAATGTGACTCAACAAAACGTTACTTCCCCCAAACTAATTGACCAAACATCCGCAGGAGATCAAGGAAAAACAACTGTATTTACCTTTACTGCAAGAGCAGGAAAGACAGGAGAGTAAAAGTTGGAGATGTTTCAAAGCAGCCTCTCGATAAGCAAACAAGGATTGGTATTTCTTCTACAACATGGCCCCCTCACATATAAAAGTAGCATTCAATACCTGAACCTATGAAACACCAAACTGTTGGACTTGACAAACAAAGCTGTCCTGTGCTACCAATTTCTGATCTAGTAGGTACACGACGGTTGCCAAGACAACGCTCATGGTACCATAAAATAACACCTCGTGGCAGTAGCGCCAATAGAAAGACAAACCACGGGAAACTACTGAACAAATGCTAAGGGTGGAAATGTGTCAGGAATGGCAAATACAGGGATTCATCCCTTGGCCTAAGACCCCCTATTAGAATAAAATCAAACCCTTTACAGCTGGATTGTCATTAAAGACCCCAGATGGGTCTATCGAAACCCTAGACTCCGAACTGAACAATAAAAGAGCTGCTCTGATAAAACTCATAGCTGAAGATGATCCTGCATTTAAAAAGAAAAAGGATGAGCTTCATCGCAAAAGGGACATTGTTCAGACACATAGAAACTTACCCTCAGAAGCAGACACAGAGTTTACTGAGAGGCACGATGCAAGTTCTCTAAAACAAACTGAGGAGCAGGAGCCAATGTCCACAGCTGTGGCAGTACGTTCTGCTTTTGGAATCACACAGGACCTGGAATATTTCTGGTCCTCAGAAAAAGCCTTAGTAGCCGCAGGATGGAAACAACTCGGAGATAAAAGATGGATCCCTGATCCAAACTGGGATGCAAGTATCTCATCACAACTACCTGCAATACCTGAATGGCGCCCCCCAGCTACCACAATAGCACCAAGTGAGTCCCTCAACACATAAAGTACAGTGCTTGAGCCCTTTTCCAACAACAACACTGCAGCAACATCCATGCCAGTTTTGGCCCATGCTACCATTCCTGCTGAAATTCAGCAAACCTGCATAATAACCAAGGACATACCTAGCCTAAATCCTCAGGCAACTAACACATCACCAATGGAGGATCCTCTGACAGAAACCACAACAAACAACAGAAACACTTCACAAGATGCTCCCCATAACTCAAAAATGACTGATGGCAACAACCAACATGATACCCACAGTGGTAAGCCTGAACCCAATAGACCACTCTTGTCTGACCTAGTCAAAAGAAACAAATCAGAACCGCTGCCCCGGAGACATGCAGTCAGGCTAAGATACAAAGGAGGAATAGAACCTCGACATGATTGACAATATGTTGGAAAAAACTTAATCAAGGACTCTCTTCACTTTTTACCCACCGACATATTTGCTTTCATCCATATATCAGGGGAAGACATGTTCAATATCAGTTTCAGAACCCCACCCCCCCCAATTACTGGGACATTTCTGGTACAGGTATAATGAAGACACATTTTTACCACTCTGGACTCCATTCATTGCCATCCCCCTGATGAAACCCTCATAAAAATGGTGACTGTTATGTTCCGCAATGAAAATGTACCAGTAGGAGATATAGCACATTGGTTACAACAACGCAAGAAAGTCCTCAGTGCCCCAAAGCTGTCCTCGATGGGGAGCACTTGGACTGGTGGATGGAGATTCAAAGTTAAACCCAATAAGCTGAAGAAGGTATAAATCACATGTCGCCTGATAGGCCTAGATCCATCTATGGGGGTTCATACTGTATATGTTGTAATGTACTTCAGAATTAAGACACTGTCTCTTTAAAAGGCTTTTAGAATGAACATACAAAATTGCCTTAATTGTTCTAATGGCTAATTTTGAATCTGGTACATCTCCAGATAAGGGAGGCAGTTTTATTGAGCCAGGAAAACATAACTCTTAAAGAAAACTGGGTATCTAGCTTTCCATAACAGGAAGAGGTCAGGGGGATGACCTAAGGGTCAGAGGTTAAGCCAAATGCATGGACCACATGTCACTGGGGTTGACATGAAACCTCACATGGAACCACAGTGACACCTACAGGGAAAGGTAAACTGTTGCACCCCATCACACTGTGGATGTGGCCTGAAGATGACCAGCCTGTATGTATAAGACACGTTCTGAACTCAGGGCAGTTGATAAACAGTTTAGCTGGGAGTCAGATAGCCTGTCCAGCTGGCATATACTTAAGACCAGAAGTATATGTAGGCCTGAGAAATCTTTAAACCAGACCTGACTGTGTGGAAAGTCTGACTTGTCACACTGAACAGAAAATTCTGATGTTAAGTCAGAATTTTGGAAACCAAGACTTTTCACAAAGGAAAGCACCTGCAGCTTTTTAAAGGCATTCAGAGGAACTGACTTGGAATAAACCCTTGCTACAACTGTTGCTTAAGGACTCATTTCTACAAGGACATTTAAAATCTTGTCTGGACTCCAACATCAAAACAAGGTACAGTTTAGAACAACAGTACCTAGTGTTTTCTGTAAACCATCCAGTTTTACTTTTGTTATTGTCTGCATTTCAAAGTTCTTCCAAATTATAGACTTTTCTGTATTGCTTTTATTTTAAGTAAACTTTTATGATTTTCTTATCAACTCTGCCTGGGATCTCATTGTGTGATTTAACATTTTAACAGAAGGGTTTTGAAACGACTGTGTGCCTTGATAGATAGTACCACTGCTATCGTACTCAAAACTACTTAGGCAAGACGTAGCCAGTGGCCGTGGTGGGATTCAAATACTGAAAGTGGTGCAGAGTCAAGAGAATTCAAAACTATAGAATCCAGCCTCCCACTGGCAAAAGGGAAGATTGGTGGTAAATCTTCTGGAACCCTTATTCCTGCTCATGAGTTGTTGAAAATGAGGATTAATAGATTTGGTTCCAGGTAGAACTTTAATATTAGACAGATACTGGGATGATGAACCATGTAGGCTATTGAACATGTATGCATCACAATCAAAAGCAGATAGGGTGGCACTGTTTGAAGCAATGCAGCCCTACCTTGCCACAGCAAAATTGATTATAATAGGCGGTGACGTTAATTGTAGCATGAAAATGCATAAAACCCAGAAGACAGACAGAAAAATATATTGTGATTCTATAGCCCTCAAAAAATGCATAAATACTGCAGACCTCATCAATAGCTCTGATTTTACCAAAAGTGCCCCAACAGTTACATACAAAGGAGTTTGGTTTACAACACAAATCGATTATATATTTGTTTCAAAAAATCTAGTCATTCAGTTAGCTTTTAACATCCCAGCTGAATTTTCAGATCGCCTGATGTTTTTTTCCCTCTATAGGGCCTACAAATCAAATCCCTGTATCTAGAAGTAGGTGGAAACTGAACACTAGTGTACTCACTGACTCAAATATTACACAGCATATTAAAGCCCTATTAGAGGAACGCACGTCAGTTTTTGATCTATACGAAAACAAAAGTGAACGGTGAAAAGATACAAAATCCGATGTCAGGCAGCTCTTCCAGCACATTGGAAAAAAACAGTCACAAACTAAATTCTTTAAATACCTATAATACAGAACTCAACTCCAGTATCTATATTCTCTGCCTCCCAACCCTGACATCACACAACAAATAAATAATATTACAAAAAACAACAGATCTGCACTTTGACAGGTCTAGTTCTAGTAAGGCTAAACTTAACTATGGTACACAGAACTCCAGTTTTTGACCCTTGGAACATGCAAAACAGACGCCACTCTGAGACCTTTTCATCCCTTTTAAATGAACAGGGAGAATAAGTCTCTTCCCCCAACAGAATTAACCAGAATAATCTCAGACTTCTTACAGCCAAACAACATGTCTGATAATTTGCCTGACTCAGTTATTAATGATTATCTTTCTAAGCTCCCTGCCATAACATTATTCAAAATGACGCAATGTCCTTAATAGCCCCTATTACACAGCAAGAAATTATAGATGTAATCATGTCAAGGAATAGTGGAGCACCACCAGGCCCCGATGGCCTCCCTTATGAATTCTATAAGACATTTCCACAAGAAACTGCAGCATGCTTATAGAGAGAGTGTTTGAATATTTTTTTCTCCAGAAATCCATTCCAAATTACTTTTCAAAAGCTAGTCATTTTCTTATACAAATTGGGCAATAAATTGTTAATTAATAACTGGAGACCGATTAGCCTCCTTAATGCAGACTTTAAAATGTTTTCAGAAATATTACAGTTAAGATTAAGAAAGGTAGCTTCATACATGATACACCTCTCACAGAACTGTGGTTTACCCGATTTATCAATACATCACCCATTAATAATTATTAAGAAGTCAGTGAATATTTTACAAAAACCCAGAACAAAGATTGGATTATATCTCTAGATCAGAAAAGGCATATGATAGGGTCAGTCACAAATTCCTTTTTTCTGTCCTAAGAACATATGGTATACCACACACTTTCATTCTATGGTTACAGTTACTTTATAGCAATGCATGTTTTAGCCATAATCATGGGACAATCAGGACCTGAACACAATGTACCCACTGGGGTTTGACAAGGGTGCCCTCTGAGTTCCCTCTTATACATATTTTATCTAAATCCCTGACTGGAAACAAACTCATTACACCTACAAATAGAAGGCCTGGCAGGGAAATCCCACATGATCACATTAAAATAGTCGCTTATGTGGACGATACTTGTCTGCTAATCAAAAATAAGAATAGCATCCAGGTTGTATCAAAAGTTCTGGAACAATTTTCCGTCGTCTCCAATGCCAGCTTAACATTAGCAAATGTAAGGCTCTTCCACTAGGACCTTGGGATAATCTCCCTACACACATAGAAAGATTCCCTATAGCCTCAGGCCCCACAAAAATCTTAGGAATCACCTTTGGTACCCCAAACACAGCAACCATGAATTGGGAGAAATCCTTGAATATTGAAAAGTTAACTCTTGGAAAGGCTGGAAACTCTCCACGCTTAAACTAATATACATCATCAAGCAATTTTTAATTCCCAGTCTACTATATGTAGGGGCAATATTTCCTACCAACAGCCTAGAAACTAGAATATACAGTATTTCCTTTTGCATGCTTTGGGGAAGTATACTGAACCCAATAAAATACATTTTACCTATCTACCCAAAACCAAACGTGGCCTGGGCATGATGGACTCAGTGACCTTCTTCCACGTCATATTCCTGTTTCTTTTAGTGAAATCTGTCCTAAGTTTGCCAGATTTTTAATGCACAAATGGATGCTGAACAATTGTAATACATTTTTTATTAAATGGACAGATTCACCAGTAAAATATAATATCCATTTAAAAGTATCAGAATTTATGAAACCAGCAATCCAGAAATTATATAAATGGAATCTTTCAAAAGCATTTTTGATTTCCACGCCTCGTAAGCAATTATATCAACGTGATGGATAAACAAGGCCCTTCTGCCCCATTATTTAAAAATTGTAACCTTCAGAACCAGGATAAGGTATTAAACAAGCTAAATGAAAAGAGAATGCCTGCCAAAATGTGGGAAACAGTTTGGTTGCGCACTTACGGGCGACTAAACGTATGCAGCAACAGTAAGCACAAATCCATTAATGAAAGGTATTGTCCATATACAGACTGTATAGCTAATTGAGGAAACCACAGAACATTTTATTTTAGATTGTTCATATTCAAAGAACTTATGGGAATTTTTAACTCAAGCATGGAATTTACTTTGGCTCAAAAATGTAATTTATGAAAACATAATGTTAGGCACCTATAAAAACAGGCTTGCCAAATTCCATGCAGTACCCTCTCAATTTTATTTGCTGTTCTAAAATTTTACATTTAGCAGGCATGTGTACAATGGGTCCTTAGACAGCAAAGGATGCCTTTCTCAGTCATTAAAGTATTTGAGAAAGCGTTTAGAAGTATATTCTAAAGATATAGCAATACATCCACCCCACAAAGTTAAGAGATGGTGGAATGGTTTATCTTTTTTTATAAAGTATAAATTAGATATTGAGTATTCATCAGCGATGGTTAATGAAATAGTTCATAAGAATGTGTTATTGTTCATATAGGACTTCTACTCTCTTTCTCATTACCTGAGTATACAAGGTTGTTGGATTTATGATTATGATTCGTATTTTGAATGAAACATTTTTGGTTTATGTTTCCTTTAATAAAAAACTCCCCATCTCTTTTCAAGAAGTGCCATGGGATCTTTAACATCCACCTAAACAACCACCAGAACAGGCAGATGGGACCTTGGTTTAACGTCATATCCAAAAGATGGCACCACAGGAGTGCAGCACCCCCCTCATGCTGCACTACAGTGTCAATATTGGGATTATACCCCAAGTGCCTGGCGTGGGCTTGAACCCACAGCCTTCTGATCTTCTGGCCTCAGAGGCGAGTGTGTAACCTGCTGAGCCACTGAGATACCGTGTAAGTCAATGAAAAGGTTGGTGACATAGCTACAAGTTGTCCTACAATGAAGAGGGTCATAGGTTCAGAAACAAAGGATGGGGCAAAAAGAACATTCTGTTGTCACAGGCACTTTAGGGCAAAGAAAAGAAAGTGGATGAACTCTGAAGAAGTGTTGCTTGCAGATCTACCATGATAATGACCAGCTGTCACCTGTAGGAGGTAACCTAATCACTAGGACACTTGTGAACACTTGTTGCTTAGCACGCACTAGGAGTCATCTTTTGCCACAAGGAGAATGGTAAAACTGTCCTGAGGCTCAGCATTCTTTGTAGTCTCTAAACCAAGACTAGCTAAGAGGCCGGCAAAGCACTTTGTAAAGAGACAAGGGCCAAAGCAAGCCCCAACGTAAATATTCTGAACTAAAGCTATCAACAGCTCGGTTCTATTCATTATCGATTACGGTTCTATAGCGCTGTCTGCCACATCTCTAAAGAGGCTAAACACAACACTGAACAAAGCCGGTAGACTACTCCCTTGTGCTGAGCCCTGCACCCACACTTGTGATCTCTATGTGCAAGCAGGCTGGCTCAGTCTACAAGGTAGAATCAAATACTATTCATGTACACTAGCAAAAAAGGTGCTACAAGGAACCCTGCCAACCGGCCTCTCCAGTCTTCTACCCAGATCCCTAAAGGCTCGCCATACTCGGACCTCTGACTCAGACCTCTTACTCGTACCAAGGTTCAGAACCACTCTGTGCCAACAATACTTCCTGTACAGAGCCCTTATGTGGCTGAATTGTCTGAGCCGTGATCTTACTGGATGTACCTCATCTTACTCGGTTCAAACATCTCCTTCATCAGTATATTATGAATGAAAACGTTTGTGATTGCCCCTATAATCATACTACCAGCTCTCTTGTGCCCTGAGAATGATTGGTTCTATGACAAGGCCTCTGGCTGCTCTTCTCCCCCTTCCTTAGCATCTCCCTTCCTGATAGTATTGCCAACTCCTTGGCCACCACTTATACTATTCATTGACTCTTGACTTCCCTACCCTCTCCCCACCCTTTCCCTGGCTCCACTCACCCCATCTCACCATCCTCTACCTCCCTGTACTCCCCTCTCCTTTTCTTCCCCACTTTTTGTCCCACCATCCTCTCCCTCCCTGTACTCCCTCTCTCCTTTCCTTCCCCAATTTTTTCCTTGTTTCACACATGACAATGCCACCTGGCAGCAACTTTCTCCCTTTCCGTAACTACTTGTCTTCCTCCCTACACTCTGACTATGAACAACTCTGTATTAATTACTTTTACTATACATTGTAAATAATCTGTTTTTCCCCTTGTCTTGGTACCACCCCTCCCACAGTGACATGGAACCTTTGTAAATTAGTTGTTCTGTGCTCAAAGCTATTGTAATCTGAGAATGAATACATAAATTAAATAAATAAAGTGCTACATCTCCATGCAGAGTCTGAGGCATGCAACGGTTGGGCTAGAAATATATGCACTGCTATACACATTTTTCATATCCATACAGACAGTCCTGTTTCTCTGGCATGGAAGGATAATAATTCTTGCTTGCCAAGAACAACTCCCATGAATCTCCCTCCTGCAGCTTAGTCTGGTGACAAGCAGAGTACCAACTCTAGAAAAGCAAGTTGTCTGGATATAAAAACATGGTACTTAACAACTGCCTATCAGATGTCATCCGTGAAACTCCAGATGCCCAGCATAACCTTATCAGTGGCCCAGTCACTTACTGGCCCAGCTACATGGTCCAAAATCCTGCCCAGCTGGTCATCAGACAGAACACTTTTTTTTTTTTTTTGCAGTTAAGGGGTTTTTACCTCCCCAACATGGTGCAGGCACCTCCTTCCATCACCGCCCCCGGCCCCATTACCCAGCATCCCAAGGAACTTACCTCTAAGCTGGTGGTTCCCCCATGGTGGAGTCGATGGCAGATGCCCTGCTGCTGAAGAACGGATCCAGTGCACAACGTGTCCACCACAGTTTGCCTCCCATGTTGGGGTTGATGGCAGGTGCCCATCTGCTGACAGAAACTGATCTGAAGCCAGAAGAGAGCCCTGCAGCCAATGCAGAGCCTGTGAGGGGAGGCTGTGATTGTGCACTGCAGCTGGCCATTTTCCGTGTTTCTGGTCCCTGGAGAGGTGGACGTGCAATGCTGTCCACACGCACCCACGCACACTACTGTGCATAAGGCATTGACAGCCACTGTCCCTCCACCTAAAGTGGTGTCCCAAGCAGTCCACCCCCAGGCTTCCACAAGAGAGCAGTCAAGCACTGGGAGCAGCAACCCTTCCTCCCTCCCCAGAGGAGGAGAGCAGTCCACAGAATGCTCCATCCTCCTCCCCCCATCCAAGCTCCCATGACCCGAGTCCATTCCTGAACCCCGGTCGCCGGTGTGGGAAAAGGTAATGTGCCAACAGCACTTCAGCCTTCTCCACCACTGAGCTGGCTCAGACAGAACACATTTATATTCCCAATACATACACACACAGAAGAGACTTAGTAGGTTGGGCCCAGCTTGCACAAATGAGCACATGGTGGTAAACATTTACTACGCTAGTCTGTCAGCGCAGCAGTAGTACTACTGGCCATGATACTGGTGACCCGAGTTCTAGAACTAGCTCAGGTCATCGGAGATCAGCTCGGGGGAGGAGAATTGAGCATCCCAGGAGACGGTCTCCTCCTGTGGGATAGGTGAGCCACTGCCCTCACTGCAATACTGCCACCTGGGTGACCATAGGTGGCAGTGCAGTTGAGGCTGCCTTGCGAGGGAGGGAGGGATGCAGGTCGGGATCTGGTATGGCAGCACACCTATGCATGTACACGTATCTTGGATCTCCAGCATGCGCCTGCATCCTTGGAGTAGGGTGAAAACAAGGAAAAGACTCAACAGCTGGCCTGACAACACCCTGGTGAACCGAAGTTGGACTGACCCAGAACCTTCAGCTGTCAACCTGACGAGGATCATCCAAGTAGGGGTGCCCTTCCCCCCATTCCCCACCCAGTGGGGTCTGAGACCAAGGCATCGTGGAGGTAAGTGTCTGGAGGAGACTGGAGCTTGGCAGAGCCAGGCACCTTGGTGGAGCTTGAGGGATAGGTGCAGCTGCAGTGCAGGAACGGTCATAAAGAGTGAAAACATTTACTGTGAAGCACATGTATGAAAGCTTGCCAGAGGCATTTTAAATAAGCAGTGGCTGGCACAAGATTCAATATGCACTGCAAAGTATGTGCCCAGACCATATATTTGCTGGGGCATAATTGCATATGTATGTGCAGTTAGGGCACAGGGCAAAGTTTAAGTTAAAATCTACCTTAGGCCCTGTCCACACTACTAAGCTGCCGTGTGTAACGTTTTTAAAAACGTTACAACCCTTACCATTCTTGTGTGTCCACATTCCAGTGGTAACATTTTTTTAAATGTTACAAGCAGGTAGAGTCGTGTCCGCATTATGCACCATTTCTCTATCTGGGTAATCCATTTTCAGGCACGCATTTTTGTGCAGTGTTGCTATGCAAATGGAATATTGAAATGGTCACACATCCACACAGGTGCTAAAAACATTACAGGTTTTAAAATGTTATACATTCTGATCTCAAGACTACATGAAAACAAGTCTTGAGATTGGTTTCATCATCGTCTCTGGTAACGCTACAAATGCGGACGCGAACCGTTTTTGACCAGATTTGTAACAGTTCAGCTCATCTGTAACATTACCACAGTGATATTGTGGACAGGACCTAAATGTTCTGGGGCAGTCTACATGTGCAGGCTATCTGCTCAGGCGTAAAGCAGAAGTAAACATTAATGTTGTTGAAATGAAAAAGCAAAGAATGGGAACCAGTATTTAAAAAATGTCTTTTACTGGATAAATGATTTACAGATTACAGATTTAGTGCGGCAACCATTCTGTTTGACCCATCTAGTCATTTCAAAAGGCCAGTTTCTAATTTCTTTATTTGGAGATTGAGGCATTGAGGTTCTGATAAATACTGTGTGCCCTAACTAGAACCTTCTTGTTTTATTCTGAGTCTCCCAAATATTTACATGGGGGATCCACCAGGAGACAAGGAGTGTGACGGCACATAATGATAATGGGGAGCCCAGCCATGAGAAATCTCAAAAGCAAACAGCAAAAGGACTCCGTCACTTCATGAGCAAGCTTGTACCGATCTAGCAGCAGGTGGGTGATGTCCTTGTGGGCTTAGTTTTGGTTCAGACAGGAGCAGCAGAATTTCTTTCCGCCAGTAACTCCAAATCACACATTAAAGTGTCGTGAAACCACTCATTAAAGGGGCACACCGATCAATGAGGTATCTTGTAAATGCAGGGCTTAATGATCTAATGCAAAGCCCGACTATGAATGATGTAATCCCAGCCACAAAAAGAAACCATCAAGAGCAGCAGGACAAGGAGGCAGAGCAAACCCTTTCTTATACTGATTAACCAAAGTGCAGTAGCTGTAGAACTGAAACTCATCCTCCAGCTTACAAGAACTGGTCTGGAACTACAGTCCTGGGCTGTCAGGAATTACTGATGCCTGATACACCTTAACATCAAATAGTTGCCACAGAATGCTGCATTATGCTGCTCTTTAGTTACCTGCATGAGATTATTCCATACCATACAGAATACTGACCTGCATGGAGAACCTGGGCTGAAGAAAAATATTTTATTGCAAAAGAAAATTAAAGGGGTGTATAATCCCCAGAAATGTATTATGCTAAACTCAACCTGCAAAGCAAATTAATCTACGGTAAAAGACAGATGTTAAGAAGCCTGAGGCCTTAAAGGCCATCCACTCCTCAGTTGCTCATACCTGCAGCTACAGTTCTGTACATACTTGCTCATTCATTCAACTACGCATCTGTACACACTTGTTCACTTGCAACTACGTATGTGTACACACTTGTTCCTATGCAACTATGCATCTGTACACACTTGTTCACATGCAATTGTGCATCTGTACACAGTTGTTCACATGTAACTACCCATGAGTACACACCTGTTCACATGCAACTACGCATCTGTACACACTTGTTCACATGCAACTACGCATGTGTACACACTTGTTCACATGCAACTACGCATCTGTACACACTTGTTCACATGCAACTACACATGTGTACACACTTGTTCACATGCAACTACGCATCTGTACACACCTGTTCACACGCAACTACGCATCTGTACACACTTGTTCACACGCAACTACGCATCTGTACACACCTGTTCACACGCAACTACACATGTGTACACACTTGTTCACACGCAACTACGCATCTGTACACACTTGTTCACACGCAACTACGCATCTGTACACACTTGTTCACTCGCAACTACGCATCTGTACACACTTGTTCACACGCAACTAGGCATGTGTACACACTTGTTCACACACAACTACGCATCTGTACACACTTGTTCACATGCAACTACGCATGTGTAAACACTTGTTCACACGCAACTACGCATCTGTACACACTTGTTCACATGCAACTACACATCTGTACACACTTGTTCACAGGCAACTAAACATCTGTACACAAAAACACATGTAGCTACACTTCTATATACATTTTCTGACACACACGTGTAGACAGCTGTCCACCCATTCACACAGAAAATTACACACCTGTACACACACACACACACCATACACATACTGTATGCAGACAGATCTGCAAGTTCATTCACTTATGTAACTACGCATCTATATACACACAAGTAACTACACTTCTGTACACATGTACTGACACACATATGCAGACACATTTGTTAACACAAGAGTGTCCAACCCATAGCTCATGAACCACATGTTGCTGGTGAAGCAGTTTGATGTGACTCACAAGGGCTCACTGAAGACACAGGCTAAATTAGTCATTTGTCAGTTATGCGTGAGTTGCACATCACAGTCTCCACCAGCACATTTGATGTTCGTTCAGCAATGCATTTGGTTATCCTGGTGCCTAGCAAAGTTATTACATTTCTGTGCCACTTGCTTGCTTAAACAAGCTCCCCTGCTCTTTGTGTGTTGAAATGCTGAATGCATTCAGCAGCATTTTTTTGCCCCCTCCCCCAGTTCTCTCTGCTTCTGCTCAACCCTTCTCCCATCCTGGCCAAATTCTCCCTCTCAGCTACCTCAGTTATGGCCAGGGCATATGAAAAATGTTTGCCGCCAGCAGATGCCGCTTAACAGCATTGCTACAACCGGTTCTGCTGCAGTTTTATAGCAGTACGTACAAGGTCATGGGCAATAACTCAATGCGTATGTTTTTGTGTGCTGTGTGAGGGGCTACAATGGCCTGTCTGACAAACAAAAAAACACACTTCTTTTGTCCGAGTGTGATACACGTACCCCAGTCATCCCTCCTCTCATGTACCTGACATCACCAGTAACTCGTGTGCAGGAGCTGCTCTGAATAACTATTTTAAAAATACAATAAATTCATAAATATGATTAACTACTGACTATTGACTATATTATTTTAACTCCTAAATATGGCTAAATGTGGGTATGGTATGGGTATTGTACAGGTCTCGCACTGTTGTGGCTAACATCTTAGTCGGAAATTTAAAAGTGGCTCACGTCCAAGAAACGGTTGGACTCCCCTGTGTTAACACATACAGCTACACTTCTGTACACACTTAAATACACAGATATAGTTCTGGCCACACTTGCTCACACACACATGCAGGCACATCTGTACACACAGGCAGCTGCACATCTGTACACACAGGCAGCTGCACATCTGTATGCACTTGCACACAGACATCGTTTTGCACATCTGCTCACAAGCAGATGCATGTCTGTAGATACTGTAATAATTTCTGTATAAAAAATCTGCATGAGGAGGGAATTAAATACATGACTGCTATGACTAATGTATGCAACTGGATGGGGTTGTTATGTTGATTCACTGCACCACCCTCACAGTGAAACAAAGCTACCCATTTGGGGCAGCTATTCATTTGTTTAGAGTGTAACAGTTTACCAAATCCAGTCCCATTCAACAGACTCTCCTACCACCAAGTTTGGATAGAGCTGCTCCCTTTAGTCCGGTGGCAGTGTTAATATGAAAATTGGACAACTGAGTTCCAGTTCTGTCCTCCTCCCCCCACTCACAAACAAATCAATACAACACCCCCTCATATACAGTACACGCACATTTGTAATACTCACACAGACATACAGCTCACATCTGTACACATACAGACCTTTGTTCACACTCCTTCACATGCACACAGCTGTACACACTTGCACATGCACACACAACTGTATACACACTAAAACAAAGATGCAGACACATACATATACATGCGCAGACATCTGTACACACTCAGACACAGACAGACATCTGTATACACCCAAATAAAAAAAACAGAGATGCAAACAAACAACCCAGTGGTGCAACTCAGTCAAGCCACACACACATACACAAGCAAAATTAGAATGCACTCACCTATCCCCTACAGAAGACCAGGAATCTGGCAGCAGTGAAAATTACACTGCATTCACATAATTTCATCCAGCACCAAGGTGAGTCTCCATGGTGAAGCAGACAGATGTCCCCAAAACTCTGCACATACTCACATGCAAACACATCTGGCATTCACCCACTCACGCATCTGATGCAAATACACACTTATAAACACTCACAGATACACGTTACACACACAAACATGTAGACTTGTCTATGCACAATTACACACGCAGATACACATGTTTACACACTCTCAGATGTGCATAAACTAGCAAAAACTAGTAAACAAAGAAGGACCTACCACGTGTGAGTGTGGAGGTTTGCTCTGTCCGCCAGCCTCTCACGGTGATCTGGGAACATCTGCACTATGGCTTTCTGGAAGAAACACAGCACCCAGGAGCAGAACTCATCCAGGCCACTGAGCTGCACCTGTTGATAGGGAGAGAAAAAGGAAGAGACAGAATGATTAGGAAACCCCCTCTCACCAGGGCAATGTAGGACTTTGGGGGTTTACTACGCATCACATTCCTCACCAGGGCAGCCTGGACTTCAGGATTTTAGCAGCAGATCACAGAATGAGAGATAGGGCAAGTGAGCCCCTCACCAGGGCAACCTGGAGTGCAAGGGTTTAGCTGCAGTCCACCTCCCTCACCAGGGCATCCCAGCTTTCAGGGGTTTCACTACATAGCACTCCTCTCACGCGGACAGCCTGGATTCCAGGTATTAAGCCATGGGTCGCCCTCCTCACTAGGGCAGCCTAGATGAAGAAGTTGCTCACCTGTGTATCCCTGTCTCCGTCTGTCAGGTGGGAATTTGTACAGAGTGGTGTGTTATACTAAGAAATCCCTTTGATCTCACAGTGGAGAGTGGAGGCTGTGTGTGTGTGTGTGTGTGTGTGTGTATCAGGGGACCCTATGTGCATACATAAAAACACAGAATTTGACAGCAGATAAGGAATGCTTGGCCTACCCAGTTTACCCATGTTTTCCTACCTACAGTGTCACTGTAGACTCTAATTGATCTCTAGTTCTTTCTCCCTCCCCCACTTAATTTCCACTAAGATTCTCTTATACCTATTCCATGCATTCTTGAACCATACTACTGTTTTCACCCCCACCACCTCCCCGGAAGGCTATTCCAGGAATCCACCACTCTTTTTGTTAAGAAATACTTCACATCTCTCCTGAATCTACCCCCTCCAACTTCACAGCATGTCCCCTTGTTCTTGAGTTCCTTTTTCTGAAAAATACTTCCCTCCTGTATCCTACTTACCCCTGCGAGGTATTTAAATGTCTCTATTGTATCCCCCCTTCTCTCTTCCAGAGTGTACATACTGAGGTCCTTTACTCTCTCAACATAGGAATTTTGGTACAGACCCTTCACCATTTTATCTGCCTTCCTCTGGACTGCCTCCACTCTGTCGATGTACTTACAGAGATGTGGTCTCCAGAACTGGACCAAGTACTCAAAGTGGGGTCTTACCAGTGATCTATACAGGGCAACACCACCTCCTGATACCCCTCCCTATGCATCCCAACATGCCATTAGCCCTCCCAACTGTCTTGTCATATTAGCTGGCCACATTTAGGTCATCCAACATGATTACCCCCAGGTCTCTTTCCTGCTTAGTGGTCGTCAATACCACTCACCTATTTTGTATTCTGTGGGGGTTCAGTTAATTTATTTTTAGTGGAAGTCAGATACTTCCATGAGTCAAAATCTGGAAGTCTTTCCAATTTTTTGGAAGTCAAAATACTTCCCACATGCCACACTTTGAAAGCCAGTATTCTAGGAATGATCAATTTATGGATGTTAATACAAATATTAGTAGTAAAATACAATTTATTTTAGAAAAAAATCCATCATGTCTTAGCTTCTGTCTGTACCTTCAGTTTTGGAATTCATCCAATTTAGTTTTTTTATATCTGGAGGTCAACAACTTCCTCCTCCTTTATTTTGGACGTTTTTGCCTTATTTCTGCGGGTCAAATACTCCCCAAATGTGGATTTTTGTGCCCTAAGTGCATTATTTTGCACTTTTTCACACTGAAACCCAATTGCCAGACCCTTAAAAACACCTCAAATTTTCTCAGGTTTCTGCTCATCCCCCCCCCCCCCACAGGAGTGTCCACCCTGTTGAAGATTTTGGTGCCATCTGCAAAGAGGCAGACCTTCCCTTCCAGTTCCTCTGCAACGTTTCTTATAAGATATTAAAGAGGACCAATCCCAGCACTGATTCCTGAAGCAACCCGCTGGTCACCCTCCATTCCTTCAAATGAACTCCGTTTACCGCCACCTTCTGTCACCTATCCCCTAATCAGTTTCTTACCCAGTTAACCAGCTTTGGACCCACTCCTAAGCTACCCAGCTTGGTATCTAGACTCCTATGTGGAACGGTGTTGAAAGCCTTACTGGAATCTATGTAGGCCACGTCCACCACTCTACCACGATCTATCAGATTCATTTGACATGACCTCCCCCACCCACCATGAATCCATGCTGCTTCAGCTGGGTTTTGTAACCCACTGGATTCAAGATATTTCACTATCCTTTCCTTCAGAAGCATTTCCATTAACTTTCCCACCTCTGACATCGGGATGACAAGCCTATAATTGCCCATCTCCTCCCTGCTTCAACTTTTGTGAAGCAGGACTACATCTGCCCTCCTGTAGTCTTCCGGAACCACTCCTGTTGCCAGCAAGTTGTTAAATAGGACTGTCCGAGGTGCAGCCTGTACCTCCCTGAGCTCCCTCAATACCCTTCTATGCACCCCGTCTAACCCCACTGCTTTGTCCACTTTCAGATTAGCAAATCCCTTCAGGACTCTCTTCTGAAAAAGAACTAGTGTCCCCCCCCCAAAAAAAAAAGGCTCTTGTTACTTTTTTGTGGACCTTCCCCTTCTCCTTCCTGTGCAAACACTGAGCAGAAGTATTTTTCTAGGATGTCTGTCTTTTCCTGGTCCCACTACGCACAGTCCCCTCCTTCACTTTTTAACCTTATAATCCCTCCCCTGGTCTTCCTGTTCTCACTCACATACCTAAAAAATGTCTAGTCCCCTTCCATTACTACCTAGGTTATTCTCTCCTCAGTTTGCACCTTCACAGTCCTTACTGTTTTCTCTGCTTCCTTCTGTTTCTCCTGATACACTTCCCTGTCCTCCTCCCTCTGCATCTCCTTATACCTTCTGAATACCTCTCAGTTGTCTCTGATTATGTGGGACATCCCTCATTTTACCCCTAAAAATTACTCTATCCCTCATTCATCCTGCATGGAAAATGTGCTGCCCACACAGATAATGTGCTATAAATTTAGATTTTAAAGCAGAAATTCATGATATGCAATAATAGTAAATTTAAATAAAGGTTGTACTAGTAAACACAATGGTTTCCACATTATTCTGAGCTTGTATCTCCAAGTTGAGAGGTATGACTATGTGATCTAATCACTTACAGCTTCTAAGTATCTAGCTCTGTCTCATTAAGTCCAGCGGGGTGCCTGCCGTCATCCCAGAAAATGACAGAGAGACGCAGTCAGATGAAAACAGAAATTACAGCCTCACAATTATTAAAGAATGGCATCCTTAGGCAATCCTAGCAATTTTCAGTCAATACAAATGGGCACAGAGAGATCAAACAATAAATGTTTCTCCTTGTCCCTTTTCTTTTTGTGGTGGCCCTCGGGAGAAGACAACGCCTGTTGGAGTTTCTTCAATTCTTTTTCCATGGAGGCCATTTTCTGCTTAAGGATATGGGCATGCAGGGACTGCTGCCTTCGTTTTTGGGTAGCCGAACTGAATTTCTGGCAGTGAACGCACTCCTCCACACGGTGGTCTGAGCCCAGACAAAAGAGGCAAAGGAAGTGTCTGTCCTTGTGGGGAAGCTGGGTTCCACGTGAGTCACACTTATTTTTATGAGAGTCGGAGGCAACGGAGATGACATGCACAGCTAAGATAACAATTTGAGAGAGAAAATATACTGAATTCAGGAGAAAAAAGAAGCAAATACTCAGCCAATATGGTGATGCTAGCAGTGCTGTTCTTGCGTGAGGACGGACTATGCGAGCTGACGGTGGGAAAGAACTGGAAGGCGGACATGCGACAGCCCCTTTATACTAACGCATCCTGACGTCGGTCAGGTGACGTCAGGGTGGTCCCGCCAGAGACTACTAGCTAGGAGATTTTTCCATGGGGTCCTGACGCCCGATGGCTTTGTCCTTCTGGTAAATACCTACTGCAAGAGCCCTCTCAAAGTAACATAGAAACATAGAATTTGACGGCAGATAAGGACCGCTTGGCCCACCCAGTCTGCCCATTTTCCTACCTAACAGATACTAACAAGATTTAGTGATCATTCCTAATGTAGTAAAATGAAAAGAAAAAGCCAGTGGTTCATTTCTGCAGTGGTCAAGCTCATTGTGCAGGCATGGTCCCGAGTTTGAAGTGTCCAGCAAAAAAGTGTAGCACAAAATGTGTCCATTGGTACTCAGTCGAGACTTGGGCAGGCATTGTTTTGGCTGTGGAGTGGAGGCTGGGGTCTCAGGCATCACGCTGCTGCCACTTCAGAGGATTTTCTTGTAGGTTCTGCCAGAAATGCAACCATGCAATGATGGCAAGCATGCAGGTATGCATGCTAAACACACAACATGCTACCATCCGCCATCTCCTCCTCCTGCTTGTGCGGTGCCGGGCTAGTTTTCTCCCAGGCTCTGATGGGAGTCACTATATCACTGGGTGCCACACTCCACCCTCCCTGGAAACGGAGCGCAGTCCCGTGGATGTTCATCCTACCTCTCCCCAGCCAGCCCTCTGACACTCCAGGTTTGCGTCTGAACCCAAGTCTTCAGTTTCCCAAGCAGCAGCATTGCTGCTGCACTGGTGGTCCGGCTCTAGCAGTTGGATGTTAAAAAACATAGTTCACCCTTTGAAGCATGAGAGACCAACTAGCAGCAGGATGTTTTAACAAATGAAAAACCTGTCCATAAGTGGATCTGGGACTGCTCACTCCTGTTGCCCCATCAGCGTCTCATCAGTGCCTCGCTGAGTTAGTCTAAGTGGCTAAGAGCAAACTGATTGCTAGAAAAGCTTGGAATCATCTGATTCCAATCTGGTTTTAGGATTTAGACTTTTAGGAACTGAATCCTAATCCGATTCTATTTCAAATCCTAAAAGGACTTAAAAGTTAGATTTGCCGGCCCGATGGTGCTGAGGGTTGAGGCGCTGGTCACCACACCTCGCGCCACGCCGGCAACCCGTGTTCGGGAAAGGGCATGGGTTGCCGTGGGTCGGCGGGGAGGAGATGGATTGAGCGTCCAAGGGACTGCTCTCCATCTCTGGGGAGGGGGGATTTGGGCAGCCGGGGCTTGTCTGACCCCTAGCGGAGGATGGGGGGTCGACAGCACATAGCTGCAAGCTTGGGGGGGCAGGTCGTGGCAGACGCTTGATTGGGGCACGCACGGGAGCGTGCATGCACCCAGTCATTGGCGTCATTGCACGCCATGACCTGCCAGGAGGAAAACAGCAGAAAAAAGCGAGCCCGGCAGCACGAGGTTGTTCCCCCGCGGCACCATTCCTGGAAGGGCGCCTCGCTGGCATGGATCCGTTGGGGTGGGTTGAGTCGCTCCCCACCACCCTGCCATGAAGGGTAAGTCGTAGGGTGCATAAGGGAGGGGGTCTGATGTCCGGGGATGGCGCTGAGGGGAACAACGGAGGGCGGGGGTCGTAGCCGGAGCTCTGGAGAAGAGAAAAATAATACCCCCCCAAAAAAAAGTTAGATTTGGGATTTGGATTTGAAATCTTAAATCCAAAATGTCTGTATAAAATAGGTTGTAGGATTCAGTTTAGGATTTTCAGACTGCAAACCCAAAAATCCTAATCCAAAAACCGGATTGGAATCCTTCTCCAAAAACCAGATTGGAATCCAATGAATTCAATTCGATTTAGTGGATTCTGAGCAACTCTACTGATCAGCACCTAATTCGGTGCCACGTGTGTCCATTATAATCCACTATAACAATGTGATTTAAGATAAGGGGCAGATTGTAGCATTTTGGAAAACAAAATGTTTTTCCTCTCCTAACCCAGCCTGCCACACCCGACCCTTCAGGAGAGACACATCAGACATCCCACTGCCCATAACCCTACCCGAATGGACCCCCGAGCCCCATGGAGCTGCGGATTACCCACCCGGATAGGGATGAGGCGGGGGCGCATACACCCCGTAACTTACTTTTCGTCGGTCCGGGGTCCATCAGGTGAGCACTGGCAGATCATGGGCACGGCTTGGTCTCCCCATCTTCCCGGTGGTGGCAGATTCTTTTCCACATTTCTCCCTCCCCATACAGCGTGTGACTTCCCCAGACGTCATGGTGCATGGCGTCAACATCCACACTGTACAGTGGCCACATCCCCTCCCCTAGTGGAGCCTGCAGTACTCTGGGCCTCCACTCAGGGTCATGCAAGTATCGGGCATTGTCCAAATCCCTCCCCAGAGAAGGTGAGCTGTCGTGGTACACTCCAGCCTGTCTCCCCCCCAGCCAACCCACCAGCGACCCGAATCTGCTCCAGAACCCGGGTCGGTGGCGTTGTGCGAGGTGTGGTGTCCAGCGTCTCAACCCTCTGCATCACCGGGCCGTCGAGAAAAAAAAATTTTTCCAACATAAGCAGCTGTCCACACTAACTGTGCTCAGTAAAAGTGGGATGCACTGTATCTAGGCAACCAGACAAGAGGCAGGCAATACAGCAAGTTTGCTGTACCAAATAGAGACTCTTTTACGCTTACAGGCATAGGATTATTGGTTTGCTAGCTTTCTTGAAACCACCAAGCTATCCAAAATTGAAAGTTATGTACTTATCATAAGTGTTGATCTTCCAGAATATCTTCGCCATTGAATAACATTTATGTTTCTGGGTTGGAGGCACTAGGACCCCACTGGAACAAAACTTTTGCCAGAGCTCTGACCGTAGCTACAAGGCATGGTGCCTGTGCACCCCATGTAGTGCTGAGCATCAGCCAAAAAAATGTTGCTGGCTCCCTCACTAATCTCAGTTCTGTGCCCCAGGAGAAAAACAAAGTGGGGGAGAAAAATAAGAGTAGGCTAAGAATTTTCCTAGTCGAAAGGGTTAGGGAAAGGATACAGGAAATATAAATAAACAACAAATAAAACCCAACTGCTAACCTTTGAATATAGGAAAAAAGGACACACTAGGTAGCCTGAAGGAGTAGTTGGGTATGGAACCACAGCCTCACACTACTAGCCAGGCAGGCTATGGACAGTGATCTTAAAGGCAGCAGACCTGAAGCATGTGGCTTTGGTAGAAAAGCAAGAGGAGATGTCCAGAACTGGGACCCTCTTGCAGTTGAGACAGCACAATGTACCAAAACAGGAATGAATAACACAGAGTCCTGTAAAAAGCAAACCCCATGCTACCTGATGGAGGATTTAGTGAATACTAGTCAAAATATGTCCCCTTTTTCCCCTTAGGAAGGAATCCCAGGTGCATGTGGAGCTGTAAAGCCAAACAGCCTGTCTTAGGCAAATAGTGACCACACTTCTGGCGTTTTTCAAACCTTTGGGACCAGTACATATTTTAGACTTCAGCTTCTGTTCTGACTCGGGCATGAGACCAGAAGAAAAAATTACTCACCTTAGTAATGTTGTTTCTTCTAATGGAGTCTTGCTATATTATGACAATTGCAGCGAGTCCCAATCTTCAAACTGCTCCGGAGGTGAAATAGTTAACTTTCCATGCAGGCATGGAACTCTGAGCGCGAGCTCGGTTGGAAACTCTGTCTGTTGTTCTTCAAACACAAACTGTCAGATCTTTACGAGATAAAACTCACTAAGGCTCCGTGTGGAAGCTGTAAACCTACACTAGCCAACTGGCTACTAACATAAACACACATTTTTTGGCCTCAAACAAAGACTCAAGTCAGGAGACCCAAAAAATGAAAAACACAACACCAATTCACCCAAAAGGAGGGGTGAAAAAACAACAAGGTGGGCATCAATGAAGTGCCAACACTGTACTGCCCACCCACATCCCAAAACAGAGGTTCTGAGAGGGGCAGGCGAGGGAGGTCATAATATAGCAAGACTCATTAGAAGAAACAACATTACTAAGGTGAGTAATTTTTCTTCAAACAACATGAATCTTGCTATATTATGAACAATGCAACTACACAGCAGTACCTCCATGGAGGAGGGACAGAACCTACTTAGGGAATAGGCTCTGAAGCACAGCTGTGCCAAACCGAGCATCACTCCTAGCCTGGATGTCCAGGGAGTAATGCTTGGTAAAAGTGTGAACTGTTTTCCAGGTAGCTGCTTGACATATTTCTAGAATAGGGATGTCTCTGGCAGCAGCCAGAGAAGCAGCTGTACCTCTGGTAGAGTGAGCCCTCAGGCCTGAGGGAGGAACTTTTCCCAGCTCTCATAACAGAATTGGATACAAGAGACAATCCACCTGGCAATGGATCTTTTAGTGGTGGGCTTCCCTTTACCAACCTCGCCATAAGTGAGGAACAGTTGGAGGGAGTCAAACATGTGACCCTTGGTACGCTCTATGTAGTAACTAAGGGCTCTCTTCACATCTAGGCTGTGCAGCCTCCTCTCACCAGAGAAGGAATGGTCAGTGAAGTACACTGGAAGAGATATAGATTGATTAAGGTGGAAATCTGAAACCACCTTAGGTAGGTACTTCCTGTTAGTCCGGAGGACCACCTTATCTCTGTGAAAGGAGATAAAATCCGGCTCCACTGACAACACTTGTAATTCACTTATGCGTCTGGCAGAGGTGATGGCTACCAGAAACACAGTCTTCCAAGTCAAGTACTTAAGCTCAGCTGAGGACAAGGGCTCGAAGGGGGGTTGCATAAGCTGAGCAATGCAAACATTAAGATCCCAGGCAGGGGCAGGATCCCTGAATGGAGGGTTGGTGTGAAGCAACCCCTTAAAAAACTTGGAAAATACAGGATGAGCTGAAAGGGAAGATGATTTACCTGCTGAAATAAAAGCAGACACAGCTGCCAAATGCACCTTCAGGGTAGCTGGTCTCAGCCCCAAAGTGTTCAGATGGACCATATAATCCAGGACTGTGGGTAAATCAGCAGAATGGGAAATATGCTTTTCGAGCACCAAATGGAAAACCTTTCCATTTGGAATTGTAAGTAGTTCTGGTGGAAGGCTTCTAGAAGCTTTCAATATATCCATTACACCTTGGGAAAGGTGTAGATCAGCAAACTCTAACTCTTCAAGAACCAGGCCTTGAGATTGACAGATTTGAGATTCGGATACCAAACCCTTCCCTGAGCACAGGTTAACAGATTGTGATTCCTGGGAAGGCACAGGGGAGGATGGACTGCTAAGGACAGTAGGAGTGGATACCAGGGTTGTCTGGCCCAATCTGGAGCAATCAGAATGACTTTGCAGGATTGGGATCTGATTTTGACTAGCACTTTGAACAGGAGATGGAAGGGGGGAAGGCATAGAGAAACTTCCCTTCCCAACTGAGGACTAAGGCATCCAGAGGGACTGAGCCCAACACTGGGGGCCTGCAGCAAAAAAGAGGAAGTTGGTGATTGTCTGGGGCTGCAAAAAGATCTATCTGTGGGGTGCCCCATCTGGCAAATACCACTCCCAGGACCAGGGGATCCAGTGACCACTCGTGATGGCCCTGAGAAATCCTGCTGAGAGCATCTGCCAGGACATTGTCCTTGCCTGGGAGGTGAACTGCCGTAAGGGAGGTGTTCAGGGAGTAAGCCAGAGACCACAACTTCATGGCTTCGGTGCACAAGGCCTCAGACCGAGTGCCCCCTTGCTTGTTGATGTACCACATTGTAGTGGTGTTGTCTGTTCTGACCTGTACAATTGTGTTCTGAACAGATTTGGAAAAAGCTTGAAGTGCTAGAAAAACTGCTCTAAGCTCCAACAGGTTGATGTGGAGCAGAGATTCCTGGGGAGACCACAGTCCCTGGGTGGTGAGGTCGCCCATGTGAGCTCCCCACCCCAGTAGGGATGCATCTGTAGTAAGGATTAAGGAGTGAGACTGAGTGACAAAAGGAACCCCTTGTCTCAGGTTGCTCTGATCCTGCCACCACTGTAGGGCTTGGATCAGGGTTTGAGTTACTGGGATCAATTTGGTAAGAGGATCCTTTCTTTGAGACCAAAAAGCTCTCAAATGGAACTGGATGTCCCTCATCTGAAATCTTGCTCCTTGCACAACTGCTGTGGAAGCAGCCATGTGTCCTAGGAGCTGCAGAAAATGCCTTGCTGGTCGAGAGACCTGCAGGGTGAATGAGGAGGCCAGGGGAGACTAGGGTCTTTGCCCTGTCCAGAGGAAGGAAGGCCCTGGCTTCCTGAGTGTTCAGTTCTGCGCCTATGAAGGTAAGAAGCTGGACAGGCTCTAGAACTGACTTTGAGAGATTCAGAAGGAAACCTAGGGAGGTAAGCAGTTGCTGCGTTATCTGAAGATGTAAGTTGACCTGGTCTGGGGACTGGCCTACTATGAGCCAATCGTCCAGGTAAGGAAAGATGGCAATTTTTTGCCTTCTTAGGTAGGCAACTGCTACTGCCAGGCATTTGGTGAATACCCTTGGAGCAGAGGTGAGGCCGAAGGGCATTGCTCTGAACTGGTAATGGCCTGAGGGCAGCTCGAACCTGAGGTACTTTCGATGGGAGCTTCTGATGAGAATATGGAAGTAGGCATCCTTGAGGTCCAGGGAAGCTACCCAGTCCACCTGGCCTTAGAGATGGTAGAATAATTCCCAGAGTCACCATTTTGAATTTTGGTTTTAAAAGGTGCTTGTTTAAGTACCTGATATCCAGGATGGGCCGCCATTCTCCTGTCTTTTTTGGGGTAAGGAAGTACCTGGAGTACAAACCTTTGCCCTGGTGTAGGGGTGGAACCCTTTCCACGGCTCTGAGAGCCAGGAGTACAGACCTCTGCTTCTAGGGCGAGTGCCTCTGATGGAGTTGCAGGTGGAAAGGATCTGGTTCTCATCTTTGGAAATTTTTTGAAGCTGAGAACCAGTCCCTGGCTTACTACTTCCAGGACCCACTTGTCTGAAGTTAGAGACTTCCAGTCCTGGACAAAGTAAGCCAGCCTGCCCCCTACACGTAGAGGAGAATCGGCCCTGGCTACCCCATCAGGGTGCCTGCTTGGCAGGGGCTTTGGACTGAGGGGTGGAAGCAGGCCTGCTTGAACCCCGTCTGCCTCTCCCTCTAAAGAACCCCCTCTGGGCATAAGCAGAAGAGGAGGCCTGGGCTTGGTAGAAAGGCCTATGAAAAGGCCTGCCCCTGCCCTTGGGAAGCTGCTTTTGAGGAGTGGCCTGCCTTTCCTTAGCTTGTGCACTCCTATAGGTGGTCCTATATTCATCCATTTTCTTCATATAATTCTCTGTTTGCTCCCCAAACAGAGAATTGCCCACAACAGGAAAATCCATGGATATTACACTGGGTATCCTGTGACAGGGTAGTACATCTGAGCCAAGCCATTCTGCGAAGTGCCACAGATGTAGCCATGACTCTTGATGAAACATCATTAGAGTCTACTGCAGCATGAAACTGCACCTTGGATGCCTCAATACCATCCCTAGCCACCTGTTCCAGCTCCCTGGCAAGCTGGTCAGGGACCTGTTTTGCTAGAGCCAGCACAGTATCCCATCTGGATTTCTGGTACCTAGCAGCATAAGCCATATAATTTGCCTGTCTGAGTCCCAAAGATGCTGCCATGTACTGTTTCTTTGCCATAGCATCAATCTTCCTGGAGTCCTTCTCAGCGGGGTGTGAAGCTAGGGGAATATTTGCCTTGTCACAGGCTGCAGCCTGCACTACCCCCACATGGCTACATTGTTGTGTGAGGAACTCTGTATCAGAGCCTGATAAAGTACACCTCTTGTCCATCCTTTTATCCACAGGAGGTATAGTGTGAGGAGTTTTTAAAACTTTTACTGTCTGTTTCGGAAAAGATTTATGCAAAGGAATAGACAGTCTCCTAGACTCTGGAATATCCATCATTTCTACATAATCAGGCTCCTCTTGGTCATCAACAGCTTCCTCAACAGGGAGCTGGAGAGTTTCAGCAACTTTTTTATAAAACATAAAATGAGAAGGGGACTCAGAGAGCCTGGGAGGAGAAACCCCTAAAGGTCTGTCTGGAGACATGTCCGGTTCAATGGGCACATCCAGATCCTCAAAACCATATTCACTCTCCTCATAATCCTCTTCCCCCTCCTCTGGTTCATAAAAATCCTCAAAATCATAAACTTGAACCGGTGGAACCGGCCGAACCGAGCGCCTCCCTGATGGTGTCGGTTCGGTCAGAACCGAGGAGAGAGACTGGACAATTTGGATTGCTTTAGCTATTTCTTCAGCAGTTGGAGAGAGAACCTTTGGCTCCACACCAGCTGACTTTCTAGTCCTTTTTGCTGGAACCAGCTCCTCAGAGCCGGCTCTTCGTTTGCCGGAGGAAGTCTCGCCCTGGTCGGAGGACACTCCCTCTGGTTCGGTTGGAACTGAACCGGGCTGGCCATCAGGGTCAGTGGACTTTTTGGCCTCCCTTTCCCTGAGCCCACCAACTCTCTTTTCTATGGTGGCAGCAGGGAAATTCTTACAAATCTGGCAGTCTGCATTGAGGTGGTCAAACCCCAGACAATAGACACAGGTGTTGTGGGGGTCAGCCTTAGCAAAGGCTTCCCCACAAACACTACAGTGTTGAAACCCAGTGGGCCCGGTTTTTCTTTTGGGTTTCTCAGACATAATGCCAGCCTAACCAAACTTGCCCATTTATGGCAATCCGCCAAGCAAGACTCTCTTATCGGTTCCCAACCGTGTCACAGGTTGTGGAAAAAACTGTAATGAAATCCGTTTTTTTTAGAACCGATAAGAACCGGGAACCGTATTCTAAAAAAAGGACTAGTAATTTTAGAAACAACCTGATCTGTTCAAACCGAACCGATAAACGTTTACAAGTTCCACACAGAAAAATAAATGTAAAGCCTATCTATTACTTACATTACCACAGACAGAGCTTGAACCGACTGGTTGCAGTTTAATTTCGGTCACAACCGATAAACAATACTTTTTAACCGACAAAATGAACCGAGCAGAAGGAGAAATCTCCGGAGCGACTGTTCAGTGAGGCGGAGTAAAGAATCTGACAGTTTGTGTTTGAAGAACAACAGACAGAGTTTCCAACCGAGCTCACGCTCAGAGTTCCATGCCTGCATGGAAAGTTAACTATTTCACCTCCAGAGCAGTTCGAAGATTGGGACTCACTGCAATTGTCATAATATAGCAAGACTTCATGTTGTTTGAACAGGTGCTACAGTACAATTCCCACCTCAGCCTTCGACAGCTGAGGTGGGAACTGTACAGTTGTTGTGAGCCAAAAACAAATGTATTCTACCACAGTCAATGTGAGCTGACATCCCAGCAGGAAAAGGTGCCTTAATAAGGCAGAAACACTAGAACCACAGTTGTTGCGATCCAACTGATATACCAACTTGACCACAGTCATTGTAAGTCAAGAAAAAACAGTCTAACACATGGCAAAGAAACACAGAGGAAGCCAGACTAGTAGCACATCGGTGGAGCTACTGATTGCTATGCTAGCAACCCCAGTTAGGAACAGACATAGGTTGCCCAGGGGCTGGCCAAGGGAATGAGTGTCCCTAGGACAGCACTCCTCCTGGGGAAGGGAAGTGAACGTGGCCCACTTGGTAACTGCCACCTAGAAGAATATGGGTGGCTGTGTAGTATAACCGAAAGAAAAAGGATCCAATCCGCTTGATGCCAGGGGCATCTCCATGGAGGTGGAGCTTGCACAACGTGTTACTGCATTTGCTAAGGGCCCAGGAAGAAAACAATGGTGGGAAGAAACACAACCAAGGCTAGACAATGGCCCTGTCCCCCACAGGCCCTGCACTGGCAACTGGGCACCTCCACGGTCCTGTGACAAGGGACAACAGAGCACAAGGTCAGTCCTGGAGAAGCTGGGGTTCAGGGCTGGGGAGCCAGTCTGGAAGGGGGCAGTTAGGAGAGCCTGGAGATAAAAGTACTAACAGAAAAAAAATAAAGCACTACAAATTGTTTTTTGTTTAAGGCAGAATCATTACATTGGAAATACAAATGGTCAGAATTTAAACCACAACTCCACTATAGTCACTGTGAGAAGGAAGAAAAAATTACTCACCTTAGTAATGTTGTTTCTTCTAATGGAGTCTTGCTATATTATAGACATTAGCAGTTTGTTCCAGCTCTAGAACTGCCCCGGAGTGAAATGGTTAAAACCATTCCAAAATAGAATTTTGGCACGAGAGCAGCTCTATCTGTGTCATTTCAAACTTGAACTGTCAGATCTTTCTGGCCAAACTCACTAAGGTCTGTGTGGAAGCTGTAACCTACACTAGCCAAATGGCTACCTAAATAATAACAACCATTGATGGTCCCAACACCCAAGACTCAAGTCAGGGGACCAGAAATACTAACACCATTCTAATAATATGAAATGGAACATAAGTATAATAAAACATACACACGCTGCACATACACACCCCCAAAGTCCCAAAGGGGACAAAATGCTAACAGGACATAAGTAGTGCCCACACTAAGTTGCCCGCCTCACCAAGTAGAGGTTCTGAGAGGGCAGGTTGGGAGGTTTATAATATAGAAGACTCATTAGAAGAAACAACATTACTAAGGTGAGTAATTTTTCTTCAAACAACATGAAGTCTTGCTATATTATAGACATTAGCAGAATACACAGCAGTACCTCCATGGAGGAGGGCAGAACCTACTTAGGGAATAGGCTCAGAAGAATGAAGCACAAAGTCAAACCGAGCATCTTCTCCTGGCCTGGACATCCAGGGAGTAATGCTGGTAAAAGTGCACCGCTTTTCCAAGTAGCAGCCTGGCAAATCTCTAATAAAGGGATATCTCTGGCAGCAGCTAGAGACGCAGCTGTACCCCTGGTAGAATGAGCCCTCAAACCGGGGCCTCTGCCCACTTCTGATAACAAAATTGGATACAAGAGACAATCCACCTGGCTATTGATCTCTTAGTGGCAGGTTTGCCTTTCCCAACTTCACCATAGGTAAGGAAAAATTGAGGATTGAACTGTGACCTTTGGTACGCTCTATATAATAACTAAGAGCTCTCTTAACATCCAGACTGTGCAACCTCCTCTCACCTGAAGAGGAGTGATCAGTGAAAAATACTGGAAGGAGATAGATTGATTAAGATGGAAATCTGAAACCACCTTAGGCAAAAACTTCCTCATAGTCCCAAGGACTACCTTATCCCTGTAGAAAGAAATAAAGTCAGTCTCCACTGACAAGGCTTGCAATTCACTCTATGCGTACCAGCAGAAGTGATAGCCACTAGAAAAACAGTTTTCCAAGTTAGGTACTTAAGCTCTGCAGAAGACATAGGTTCGCGGGGTTGCATTAACTGGGCAATGCAAACATTAAGGTCCTGCCGGGGCCGGTTCCAAAGGGAGGATTAGTATGGAGTAATCCCTTAAAAACTTGGAAAACACAGGATGAGAGGAAAGAAGGGATGACTTTCCTGCTGACACAAAAGCAGACACAGCTGCCAAATGAACCTCAGGGTAGCTGGTCTGAGACCCAAGGAATTAAGATGTACCATGTAATCTAACAAAATGGGCATTCAGCAGATTCTGGGAAATATTTTCCTAGCACACCAAATGGAAAACCTTTCCATTTAGAACTATAAGTAGCCCTAGTGGAAGGCTTTCTGGAAGCCTTTAGGATCTCAAGAACACCCTGAGAGAGGTGTAAATCAGGCAACTAACTCCTCAAGAGCCACGCCTTGAGGTTGAGGGATTTGAGGTCCAGATACCAAACCCTTCCCTGGGCACAAGTCAACAGATTGTGATTCCTGGGAGGCACAGGGAAGATGGACTGTCAGAGACAGAAGGAGTGGGTACCAGGGCTGCCTGGCCCAATCCGGGGCAATCAGAATCACCCTGCAAGGCTGAGATCTGATTTTGACTAGTACTTTGAATAGGAGAGGAAAGGGGGGGAAAGCATAGAGGAACTTCCCCTCCCAATCCAGAAGAAAGGCATCCAGGGGAACTGAGCCCAGCACTGGAGGCCTGCAACAGAACAGAGGAAGTTTGTGATTGTCTGGGGCTGCAAAAAGATCTATCTGAGGGATGCCCCACCTGGCAAAAACTATCCCCAGCACTTGAGGATCCAGGACCATTCGGATGGCCCTGGGAAATCCTGCTGAGGGCATCCGCTAGACATTGTCCTTCCCTGGAAGATGAACTGCTATGAGGGAAGTGTTCAGGGAATAGGCCAGAGACCACAACTTCATTGCCTCGTGCACAAGGTCAAGACCGAGTGCCCCTGCTTGTTGATGTACCACATTGTTGTGGTGTTGTCTGTTCTGACTTGTATCACCTTGTCGTGGATAGATGCGAGAAAAGCTGAAGAGCTAAAAGACAGCTCTGAGTTCCAGCAAATTGATGTGGAGCAGAGATTCCTGGGGGGACCAAACTCCCTGAGTGGAAAGGTCGCCCATGTGGGCTCCCCAACCCAGAAGGGAAGCATCTGTAGTGAGAGTCAAGTCGTGAGAAGGGGAAATGAAGGGGACCCCCGCTCTTAAATTGCTCTGATCCTGCCACGACTGGAGAGCTAGGATGAAGGTTCGAGTCACTGGGACCAACTTGGAAAGGGAGTCTCTTCTCTGAGACCAAAAGGTTCTCAAGTGAAACTGAATGTCTCTCGTCTGAAATCTGGCTCCCTGCACAACAGCTGTGGATGCAGCCATGTGCCCCAGGAGCTGCAGAAAGTGTCTTGCTGGTCGAGACACTGAGAGTGAAGGAAGAGGCCAGAGCACCTAGATTCCTTACCCTTTCTGGGGAAGAAAGGCTCTGGCTAACTTTGTCAATTCTGCCCTATAAGGGTGAGGTACCTGGACTGGTTCCAGAACCGACTTTGGTAGGTTTAGCAGAAAACCCAAGGAGGTGAGAAGCTGCTGGGTGACCTGCAGGTGAGATTTTACCTGTTCTGGGGACTGGCCTACAATGAGCCAGTCGTCTAGATAGGGAAACAGCAAATCCTCTGCCTCCCTTAAGTGGGCCACTGCCACTGCTAGGCACTTTGTGAACACCCTTGGAGCAGAGGTAAGGCCAAAGGGCATTGCTCTGAACTGGTAAATGACCTGAGGGCAGTTCGAATCTGAGGTGACTTTCGATGGGATCTTCTGGATTAGGACGTGGAAATAGACATCTTGAGGTCAGGGAGGCTAGCCAGTCCCTGGCCTTAGGGAAGGTAAAATCATTGCCAGAGTTACCATTTTGAACTTTGGTTTCAAAAGATGCTTGTTCAGATATCTGAGATCTAAAATGGGCCGCCATTCTCCTGTCTTTTGGGTAAGGAAGTATCTGGAATACAGACCCCTGCCCTGATGCGGGAGGAACCTTTCTACTGCTCTGAGAGCTAACAGGATGAGACCTCTGTTTCCAGAGCGAGGGTCTCTGAAGCACTTGCAGGTGAAAAAGTCTGCTTCTCAACTTGGGAAACTTTTGAGCTGAGAACCAGACCCTGGCTTACTACTTCCAGAACCCACTTGTCTGAGGTTAAAGAAGCCCAATTCTGACTGAAGTGGCCAGCCTGCCCCCTGCACAGGGAGATCGGCCCTGGGCACCCATCAGGGTGCCTGTTTCATAGGAGCTTTAGGCTGGGGGTGGGAGCAGGTCTGCTCACCTCATCTCCCCTGCCTCTGAAGAAACCCCCTCTGAGCATAGGCAGAGGAGGCCTGAGTCTGGTGAAAGGCCGTAGTGGCCTACCCTACCCCTGGGGGGCATGCCTTGAGGAGTGGCTTGCTGCTCTTTAGCCTGGGCACCTTGTAAGTAGTCCTATATTCATCCATCTTCTTCATGTAATTCTCTGTCTGCTCTCCAAACAGAGAATTTCCCACCACAGGAAAATCCATAGCCTTAGTCTGGGTATCCTGTGACAAACTAGTACACCTGAGCCAGGCCAACCTACGAAAAGCTACAGATGTGGCCATGACCCTAGAGGAAACGTCATTAACATCCACAGCAGCATGAAACTGAACCTTAGAGGCTTCAATGCCATCAGCAGCCACCTGTTCTAGTTCACTAGCCAGCTGGCCATGGGCCTGCTTGGCCATTGCATAACAGTATCCCATCTAGATTTCTGATACCTAGCTACATAAGCCATATAATTTGCTTGCCTGAGTCCCAGAGAGGCTGCCATATACTGTTTTTTGCCATGGCATCAATCTTCCTGGAACCTTGTCAGGAGGATGTGAAGCCAAGGGAATATTAGCTTTATCACAGGCAGCAGCCTGAACTACCCCAACATGACTGCATTGCTGAGAAAGGAATTCTGTATCAGGGCCTGACAATGTATACCTTCTGTCCATCTTTTTATCTACAGGAGGCACAGAATTAGGAGCTTTTAAAATTTTAATTGTTTGTTTCTTAAAAGACTTACGTAAAGGAATAGACAATCTGAAGGAGGTAGAAGACTTGGTTTGCTGGCCAAGGCACCTAGCTTCACCTGAGCTCTTTCCTTCTAAGACTGCTTGAAAGGCAGAGTAGAGAAACTTACCAGAGCAAGGGAGAAGGATAAAGACTTAGTTTGGCTAAGCAGATTTACTGTGTGGTGGTGTTTTTATTTTTTACTCACAGGGATTGCTACTGTTTGTTGCTAACATTTCATTGCTTTATTTTTTTCTCTGATTCAAATTGTTGTTGCTGGTATACCTTCTTCTGCATTATTACAAGGTGTGCCTACAGGTGTGTGCTAACAGATTACTGCTGTAATCTTCTGATTCAAATTGTCTTTGCAAGGTATATCTTCTGTTACTGCTTTATTTTCTCTGGAGCAAAGTGTTTCTTACAGGTATATCTCTCTGAAATTATTACAGGTGGTGCTTTACAGGTTTTACAGTTTTATCTAACATTAGGATAAGCTTCAGGGTTACTGCATTTGTTGTTGACTGATTGTTTCTGCTCACCCTCCTTGTTCTTTCGTCCGTGGTTCTTCTTTTTAGACAGGGAAGGGCCCAGCCACCCACCCCCATCCCCAACCACCCCACGCCACACTCCTTTATAGGGTACCACAGTTGTGACATTTCCTGTGGCAGAGCAGGAAGGGCGGATCAGTGGGCCTCCACAAGGTGATCTCATTTACAGGGCACTAGTAATTTAACTTGTATAACAAGTTAAACAAAGCACAATTAAACCATTACTTGCATTTTTTTCTTTCTAATTACTCTGACTAGGTCACAAACCCAGCAACTTATTTGGAATGGATTTCATTAACTGCAGGTACTGTGGAACAATTTTCAGAAGGACAGTCTTACAAGATTTAGGACACTGTCCTACATGCTGGGCCTTTGGAGATCTTAGGTCTCAGCTCCAGGCAGCATGGGCAGAGATTGCACGCCTCAAATTTCATATTGAAGAGGAAATACATTATAAGAACCACCCGCCATTTCCCCAGCATCCAACAGAAAAACCTCGACCGCAGAGGGTAGTTGGTCCAGGAGGTTGGCAGGTGGTTAGGAGGAGCAAATCAGGTGCCCCATCACTCTCTGCTCCAACACATTACTCCAAAACCATATAAACACTACAACAGGTATCTGCCTCTATCTCTGAAATCAAATAAAGAGGCAGAAGACACTGCAGAGCAGGACACTATGGCACAGGAGCTAGCACAACAATACTCACCCAAATCAGGAACCAAAACTAAACAAGCACAAAGGAAATCCAAAAACTTTGATCATAGGAGACTCCATGATTCGGGAGTTGATACCCATCTCCAGCCAGGGTGATGGTCAGATGTCTCCAGGTACATCAGCATGGAGAGACACTGACCGCATTGCTAAATTGTTCACAAAGCAGGAGAAAACATTGATGTCCTAGTACACATAGGGACTAATGATCTCGCCAGCCGGTCAGTTGTGCAGACCAAGAAACACCTGACTAGGCTGGGTGACAAACCATCTATTTCGTCCGGCATCTCCTTCTCCGAGATCCTGCCAGTCTGGGAGAGGGGAGCAGATGGACGGAAGGTCAGAGAAGGGGAGATAGGGGAGCTAAACACGTGGCTCAAGGACTGGTGCCAGGAAAAAGGACACAGATTTGTAGGAACTGGCAACAGTTCTGGGAGCGAAAGTTCTTTAAATTTGATGGACTGCATCTGACTAAAGAGGAGTCAGTGCATTGGGGCAGAAGTTTGACGTCTTTGCAGAATATTTAAACTAGCAAATGGGAGAGGTGCAGCACCCCATATGTCGAATGGGAAGAACACCTCCCCCTCAGCTAGTGGTCAAACAGGAATTCAGCGTGTTTGCCTTCATTTGCATCACCAGGTAAGAAAAAGGTTTGTCTCCCATACGATGCACAGGGTAATGCCAAACTTCCCAACAACTAACACACCAAAATCTGGCCAATGGAAAATCATGTACACAATGCTCACAGCCTGGGAAATAAGATCCCAGACCTGCAGGCAATAATGTCAGAGGCTAAACTGGACATAGTAGCAATTAGTGAGGCGTGGTTTACCAGTAACCACACCTAGGAGACTTCAGTACCTGGCTATGTATTGTTCAGAAGAGACCGAGGTGCAAAAAGGGGAGGGTGGCCCTGTATGTTAATGAAAATATCAAAGCTACAGAAATTCAGAATACACATAAGGAGCCAGAAGAACTGTGGGTCACCCTGGAAACAGGAAATGGGACAGCCATAAGAACTGGGGTTGTCTACAGGCCCCCAGACCAGAGGGAGGACATAGACACATTACTGTTAGAAGATATACAAAACATGACAGCTAAAGGGAGGTTCTGATAATGGGAGACTTCAACATGCCAGATACAGATTGGTCAATACCAGCAGGAACATCTGCCAGAACTAGACTCATAGTGGATTCCTGCAGGGGAGGGCCTCAAACAACTGGTACAGCAACCCACAAGAGACAGGGCTATCCTAGATCTAGTACTGACTAACAAAGAAGGGATCACAGATCTCCAGGTAGAAGGTCACCTGGGGGCCAGTGACCATCACATGGTATGGTTCAATTTGGCTACTACATCTAAATCATCCCATTCCAAGGCAAAAATATGGGACTTCAGAGGAGCTGACTTTGATAAGATGGCCAACAGAGTCAAGCTAGCCCTGGCAAAAAGAAACACAGGTGAGGAGGTACAGGCAAAGTGGGCAAGCATTAGGATACAATACTTGAAGCAACATCCCATTGTGTTAGACAGAAAAGGAAGTGCAAAGAAGAAGGAAACCACTTTGGTTCTCAAATACAGTAGCAGAAAGGTCAGAGCCAAAAGGCTGGCCTTCAGAAAATATAAGGGAACACAGCGGATGAAGATAGGAGGCATACCAAACTGCCCTAAGGGAAGCAGGTAAGGCAGTAAGGCAGGCAAAGTCCCAAACTGAGGAAACACTAGCACGAACAGTAAAAGAAGGTGACAAGACTTTCTATAGATACATTAGTGAAAGGAGAAAGTCCAGAGGGGTATTGCTAAGCAATGGAGAAAAGGGAGCATGTGAGGAGGAGGACCCTGTAAAGGCATCTATCCTAAATAGATACTTTTGCTCAGTATTTACTATGAAGAGAAGGTAGGGCAGGGCCCACAGCTCAACATCATGGACACAGGGGAGGAGGTGAGCACTACTCCCTTCACAAAAAAGGGTCCTACAAGAGCTTGCTAAGCTCAGGGTGGATAAGGCAATGGGACCTGATGGCATACATCCCAGGGTACTTAAGGAGCTAAAGGAGGAACTAGCAGAGCCATTAGCAGAATTGTTTAGTGAGTCTCTGAGCACAGGAGAGGTCCCAGAAGACTGGAGAAGGGCTCATGTGATCCCACTCCACAAGAGTGGTAGCAGGGAGGAGGGGAACTACAGACAGTCAGTCTTACCTCAGTAGTGGGCAAGATTATGGAGGCACTCCTTAGGAAAGGATAGTGCAACACCTGGAATCCATAGGGCACAGGATCCAAGACAGCATGGGTTTACAAAGGAAGGTCCTGTCAAACTAATCTCATAGATTTCTTTGACTGGGTAACCAGAGTGGTGGACCAAGGGGAGCAGTTGATGTCGCCTACCTTGACTTCAACAAAGCTTTTGACACTGTTCCACATAGAAGATTGATAAATAAGCTAGGTAGGCTCGGGTGGGTCAGAAGTTGGTCAACTGGGTGGCAAACTGGTTGACTGGCAGAAAACAGAGAGTGGTGGTAAATGGTATACAGTCAGAAGAGATGCAAGTCACAAGTGGGGTACCTCAGGGATCAGTCCTGGGGCCAGTCCTATTCAACATCTTCATTAGTGACCTCGCAGATGGACTAGAGGGTAAAGCTTGTCTGTTTGCAGATGACACCAAGATCTGCAACAGAGTAGATGATCCAGATGGGGTGGGCAGAATGAGAAGAGATCTGGATAAACTAGCAGAATGGTCAGAAGAGTGGCAACTGGGATTTAATGCAAAGAAGTGCAAAATCATGCACATAGGAAGAGAAACCCTGAAGCCACTTATAGGCTGGGAGGAGAGTTGCTAGCAGTCACAAAGGAAGAAAGAGACTTGGGCATCATCATCACTGATGACCTAAAATCATCAAGCAGACCTCTAAAGCAGTAGGTAAGGCTAGGGGTGTTAGGGTGTATTAGTAGGGAGTATCACAAGTCGTAAGAGGAGGTAATAATCCTCTGTACAAGACATTGGTTAGGCCCCATCTGGAGTACTGCGTGCAGTATTGGAGGCCACACCTTCACAAGGACATTAACCAAATTGAGGCAGTCCAGAGAGGGCAGCAAAATGGTGCAGGGACTGCATCAGAAGACATATGAGGACAGATTAACGGAGCTCAATATGTATACCCTTGAGAACAGAGGGAGAGAGGTGATATGATCGAGACATTTAAACACCTTAAGGGCATAAACAAGGTGAAAGAGTCTAACATGTTTAAATATAAGAAAAATAGCAGGACAAGAGGACACAGCATGAGATTAGAGGGAGGCCGATTAAGGGGAATGTGGGAAATTCTTTTTCACAGAAAGGGTGGTAGATGCATGGAATGGCTTACCACAAGAAGTGGTGGCTATGAATACAGTGCAGGCTTCAAACAGGCATGGGATAGACATAAGGAGCAATACAAATGACTATGAATAGATAGGTCACTGACAGAGCAAAGGCCGATGGCACATTTATGAGGTAGAAAAAGAAATGGGCAGACTGGATGGGCCTTGCGGTCCTTATCTGCCGTCAACTTCTATGTTTCTATGTTTCTATCTCCTAGACTCTGGAATATCCATCATTTCTACAAAATCAGGCTCCTCTTGCTCATCCACAGCCTCTTCTAAAGGAAGCTGGAGGGTTTCAGCAACTTTTTTATAAAACATAAAATGAGATGGGGACTCAGACAGCATAAGGGGAGATTCTAAAGGTCTGTCTGGGGAGATGTCCGGTTCAATGGGCACACCCAGACCTTCCCAGCCACATTCATACTGTTCATAATCCTCCTCCCTCCTCTGGTTCATAAAATTCTCAATATCATAATCCTGAACCACTGGGACCGGACGAACGACCTTTACCAGATAGTGGTGGTTTGGACGGACCCTGAGACAGTGACTGGGCAATTTGTATGGTTTTGCTATCTCTGCAGCAGTTGGAGAAGGTTTTGGACTCCACACCTGCTGATTTTCTAGTTCTCTTTGCTGGAACTGGCTCCTCAGAGTCAGCTTTACGTTTGCCGAGGAAGTCTGGCCCTGGTCAGAGGGCACTCCCTCCGGTTCGGCTGGCACCGAACTGGGCTGGCCATCCGGGTCAGCGGGCTTTTTGGCCTCTCGTTCCCTGAGCCTACCAACTCTCTTATCTAGGGTAGCTGCAGGGAAATTCTTACAAATCTGGCAGTCTGACTGAGGTGGTCAAACCCCAGACAATAAACACATGTGGTGTGTGGGTCAGCCTTGGCAAAGGCTTCCCCACGAACACTACAGTGTTGAAACCAGTGGGCCGGTTTTTCTTTTGGGTTTCTCAGACATAATGCCAACCTAACAAAAACTTGCCCTTTTAACGGCAGTGCCAGGCAAGACACCTTATCGGTTCCTAACCGTGTCACGGTATTGGAAAAAGCGTAATGAAATCCATTTTTTAGAACCGATAAGAACGGGAACCGCACTCTAAATGCTTAGTATAAAGTTTCACACAACCTGATCGGTTCAAACCGAATCGATAAGCATTACAAGTTCCACAGAAAAACCTATTTATTACTTACAATACCATAGACAGAGCTTGAACTGAACGGTTTTATGTTAAAGAAACTATTCTCGGTTAAATCCAACGAGAAAACACTTTAAACCGAGAAATGAACTGAGAGAAGGAGAAATCTCCGGAGCGACTGTTCACTGAGGCGGAGTAAAGAATCTGACAGTTCAAGTTTGAAATGACACAGATAGAGCTGCTCTCGTGCCAAAATTCTATTTTGGAATGGTTTTAACCATTTCACTCCGGGGCAGTTCTAGAGCTGGAACAAACTGCTAATGTCTATAATATAGCAAGACTTCATGTTGTTTGAAACTATGTGATCTGGGCCGTGGTTCCCAGAATCATTAGGAGCCATGTTAAATGTGATTAAAGACAACAATTTACTCTAAAACATAGCTTTGAAAAGAGAGCAAATATGCTTTCCTGGTAGCGGGTTTCCTTGGAACTTTAAGCACCTTTAGGACTTCTGAGAAATCCAATCTGGAAAGTTCTACCTCCTCAAGAACCATACCTTCAGGTATAGGACCCTGGGGCTCAAAATTGTTACGTTGCTCTGGGACAAAGTCACAGATTGTGACTGCGTGGCAGGCTGACTGGATTCTTGTCACACGAAATAGGTGATTTGATACCTCGTATTGGACCAACACAGATTTACAGAAAATCCTTAAGCTTTTGAATCTATAGAGTTCTTCTCCAGAAGGGAAATGGAAGGTTTCTTAAAATGAGCTCACTTTCAAATACCCAGAGCAATGTCAGAAAAAATATATTTTACACACGAATGTAACAGATTACAGAAGTATTTAGATGGAAAACACAACCAGAGATAAGAAAACCTTGAAAATCTAGTAGAGTATGTCAGTTTCACAGAAGGAATGTTTTGTAGATCTATAAATTATCTAATGTTAAATGTCTTACTATAGCGAAACTGGAGGCTAAGCACCTGATGGAATTACAGACATGCAGCAATTGTATAACATGAGCCTTCACATGCTTTTTACCACATATGTCCAATGCTGGCACTGGTTAAACATGTTTCTCTATGAGTTCATTTGTCAATATCTGTAAATATTTAAGCTTGCACTGTTTAAACATGTTCTGTCTGTAACTTTACATTCACTTGTCAATATTATTTGTGAACATTTGAACTGTAACCTGAAAAAGGAACACCTAGTAAACAGGACTTTGTTGCCCTAATGGTGTCAATGTACTAACGTATGCCCATATAAAAACCAAATTTTCTACTACTAAAGAGCAGTTCTGCATGTGTAAATTTAAAACTCATCGAAACACCACCCACCAGTTAAAGACAAACCTATAAATAAATACACATTCACATAGATTAGGTAGAACCATTTTATATATAAGCTTATGTAACCCCCTTGTTCCCCAGGGTTACTAGAATCTCAGTTAGATCAGTGGCAGGCAGGTATGGCAGCTTGTGAAATGCCAGGTAAATGGGTTTCACACTGTCGCACTCTGTTTTTCAGTCTCAGCTGAGCTGGAGTGGTGATGTCATTTTGGAACTCTCGCAGCAGCATAAGCCACATTCGTCCAGCTGGCTTAGGGAGTGAACTGGAATAGTCAGTAGTTCTGTAGTGGGAGTTCGAGGAGGAGGCTGCACCTGATATACCATGACATTCAATTTAACAATAAATTATCTATATTTAATACAATGCAATAAATGGAATATTCGAATATGGAGTAATGGAAAAATGGAGAGAAAGAAAAAAAAAACTGAATAGGCATTTGAATAGTTGTTTGTTCTCACCCTAGAAGAAGAACAAAAGAAGACAGTATTTGAAGTGGTAGAGACCTTGTCTAGTACAGTTTCCTTTGCCCCATCCCAGGAGGGATAGGGACAAACTCCCGGATTCAGGGGCAACTCCCCTTGATCCACTTTCTTTGTGGTGAAACTGCCATGGACATTTTCATTTGGTTGTGAGTACGAACCTTTTGTTTTGAGAAAGCCCTGGGGCATCTGCAAACACAGTAGGGTGAATTTCTCTGAGCATGGGACCAGTCACCCAGAGTTATGTAAAGTTTCTGCCTACTTTGGAGTCCAAGGATGTGACTGCCCAAGTACAGAACTTTTAGTTGGACACCCAGAGGTGTGTCAGTAGTATGTTAAGTGTGAAAGACATTTCTAGATAGCATCTACAAGTTTTCTTTTGTGAGGGTGTTATTAACCAAATGAATGGCCGAGAATAAATTTGGAAGCAAAAGATGGGAGACCCCCCCCAATCTGGAGCAAACCAGTTTACCTCCCCGGGTTCAGTTTGGGCACCAGTACATTTTTATTCAGTGCCTAATGGAAATAATTACCCAGAGATGTGGGTTTAGATTCTCTGTTTTTCAGTTCACCCCAGTATAGTGGGTGGTGGAAGATTTTGAACCTAGATGCGCTCAGTGTGGTCATAAGTACCACTTCCATTCCTGTGGGAAATGGGGACAGTATTAGTTCAGGTAGTTGTGCCAGTGTTCAGTTTCAGAACCAGAGAGTTCGCTGTTTTGTGTCTTCACCTATGCTAAATGGGAATGTCAGGAATTTCTGTACACTGGAGAAATCTGCAATAAAAGTACTGTAACCCTGTGGGGGTCCATCTTCACTTTGTACTATTCCTACTTTGTTACATGAATAAAAGACACACTCTAGAATCCCAACCTGGTTTGGACAGTATTGTTATTGCTTCTGTGTGTTTTGGATTTACTTGGGTGCCCCTGTCCAGAAGTGCAAAGACTTTGAGCAAACATTTTCTCCCAGGGACCTGGGTTGCTCACCATGGTAAATGATCCCACCAGGTGTGTGCCAGGTAGTAGCCATGCTTGGCTGACTGTTCATTCTAATAACAGTCTGGTCCACCGAGTCTAATGGTGGCCACCTTCTCTAATTTCCAAAGAAAAATTTAACTTTTAACTTACGTAAACCCCCGCCCTTCTCTTTTACCCCCTAGACACTTTGTGATGAGAGAAGCAGCCCTGTTAGTTAAACAAAGGGGGGTTGGTGTGGAGGGTTACACATAATAGAAACATGTAAAACAAATATCTGTTCATGTGTTGTACCTGAAACAAGAAAAAACAGGAACATTTTAAAATAGTGTAATGGGACATGAAACTAGTGTCTACATTCATGCCATCATCTACCAGATTCAAAAGAAAAATAAGTTTGACCTCAAATGCTTGCAGCTGTTGTGTATTTTTGAAATGTCCTTTGAGAACCAGAACAGAGAGGTCAGAGATGGAGTCATCAGACTGTTGTCCCACTGGTTTTTCAATCGTCTTTATTTTAATATCATGTATGTGTGAGTTCATTCGGGTTCAAAGAGGTTGTCCGGTCTCCCCTGAATAACCTGCATGTGGACATTTCATGCATTGAATGTAATAAACAACATTCTGAGATGTACATGTATAATTCCCCTATATCCTGAATTGTCTGTTTTGGGGGGTGTTGATAAAATCTGAAGTGGAAATGTGCTCGCATGTCTTACATCTAGGACTATTGCAGGGTCTCATGCTACCCTGTATTCTGCAGTTTTGGCCACGTATAAATTTGCTCCTGACAATCAGGTTGGATAAGGTTCTTTGAAAATACATTTCAAGGTGTCATCCTCATTGAATATTGGTTGGAGGTCCTTAATAATTTTATTTATGGGCTCCAGATCAGGGCTGTATGCGACAGCCAAGGGTATCTGAGTTGGTGGCAGTCTTTTCTTTGTATTGTTGTTCTCTTGGTATCTGTGTAGCACGTTCCACTGCTCTGTCAGTTTCTCTACAGGAATGCCCCTGCCCAATAAATGTTTTTTTCCGTGTGCCCAGGTGTTTATCTCTGTCCTGCTCACTCAAACAGATAGTGGTATCAAAGCACTTGGCTGTACATTACACATTTTTTAATGTGCCTAGGGTGATTGCTGTTTCTATGTAAGTGTCACTGTCTGTCTGTTGGTTTCCTGTATATACAGGTCTGCAAGGTTCCATCTTTGATGCTAACTGTGGTGTCTAGGAAATTAACACCGGTGTCTGAGTACTCCAGGGAAAGTTTACTGGCTAGGTGGAGGTTGTTAAAGGGGAAGACTCCTGTATATGTATGATTTGGATATATCTGATGTATTTATTATACATTACATCAAGTACTGTACATATGTCAATACGAGATCAGCCATTTCTGCTGTTGCAACACATATCTAGAGTTTGAGGCTCTGACACAAGGTAGTAAAACGTCAAGCAAGCCTCCATTTACAAGCAAACGAGTCACTTATAATACAGCCCCTCCCATTCCTTGATGTCACTGCAGCAACAGTGCAGAGCAAAACATAAGGGTATCAATGCTGTCTAGCCTGATTTTAGTTTAAGTTTGCAATGGCTTAAGGCAGTTCTGTCATGCAACTCACACAGGGAGTAGTACTTGTAGCCTTAATACTGTATGTGTAGAGCAAATAATACATCTAATAGTATTTCATTCACAGGAAACAAAAGCTGTTTCTCTGTACTGCTCATTTCTCTCTCTCTGTGAGACAGTTGTTACATGTTGTGGAAAGCAGTAGATTGAATCAGTCAATCAAGCAATCAACCAATCAATCGAGCAGTCAATCAGTCACTCTATAGTGAACCAGGTGAGCACCCTTAAGAAGATTTGTTACAAGATGAGCCTGGGCAGTTTACCAAAGGATCACACAAGACTGACTTACACACTTCCCCTTTCAGCAGCCTGAAAGTGGAGAGCTAGATCATTTACTATATAAAGTGTATTGTTTTACATTTCAAATGCTCCTTAAATCTGAGTTTCTGACTGGAAATACCAAGACACAGAATGCATGTGACATGGGAGGAGTGAGCTAAGCAAATACAGAGCACTACAAACAGAGACTGATTAGTTTCTTTACCTACAACAGCTGAGGTGTAGCATTTGATTTGTGAGGGACATCCTACTTCAAATGCTGGCATTACAAAGCGGGGGGGGGGTACTGCCACAGCTTATCCTTAGTACCTTGAAAGTGAAGTGATGCAGCTCTCACATCACTGCTAATGATTTATAATGGGAAATGGGGCACTTTTAAAGTCATGAAACTGCGGGGCCATCACAGTTTCTAAGGAGGTTAGGGGAACTTCTTAAGGGTTAGAGAGTAAGGGACTGTAGTAGGATTTGAACCAGAGTCCCCCAGTGCTTGTGCCTGTGCTTTCCTGGTAACCTAATCCTTGTCATAGCTGAATTCTTTATTGCCTTACAGCAGCCATCCAATCACTGACTGCCTAGTTACAAAGGGAAAGGGGCCTATTTGCAAGATTGTTTTTCACTGCTGGTGTCAATCAAAACAGAGAATGTTAACACACACACACACACACCATAATACAACAGCTGCATAATACCACTTAAAACTCTTGTTGTACCCAGAGTCATTTATTGGGTAAACTGTTTTTGCTAACAGAAACAGTTTAACAACACATACAGGCACTTCCTTATATGAATACTATATATACCTCAAATCAGTGCTGCATCACACTCACATGGTCCTAGTCCCTATTAGACCTGCACTTCAGGATGTGCACAACACTTAAAGGGTTCCTCCATTACTCAAGTGAGGAACCAAACATTGTGGGATGGTTTACTGGTGGAACTGCATTTAGTGCAGCACCATTATCTGTTGCTGTGATGACATCATCCTCCAGCAGCACTGATGGTAAAATGGAGGACAAACACATTGATAACTTCTGGGGGCTGTATATTTTTATTTATAATCTAGATTTGGACAGCAATAGGACTGCTGGCAACTGGAGGAGGCACACAACAGTTACACATAAGGAGTTGGGAAAATATTGGTGTGGAACTATGGGAGACTTCCCCTCTAAGTTCCTGATGGAATTCTTTGATTGTGCAGGTACCCTCTGTCCAAACTGTAAATAAATCATCAGTATAACAGAAATAAGCAAGTGGTTTGTGTGTACATTGTTTTCAAGAAATCCTCTTCCAAATTTGCCATGAAAATGTTTGCATACTGTGGAGCCATCCCGGTGCCCACTGCTGTTCCCATAATTTGAACATAACGTTTACCATTGAAACTGAAGTTGCTGTGGGTCAGAATAAATTCAATGAGTCTCACAATGAATTTTGGGTGGATGTCGTGGTGCTGTCCTTTATTCTTGTAGGTATTTAGGACAGGCCGAAATGCCATCAGTACATGGAATATTAGTGTAGAGGGAGGTTACATCCATCATGGATAATATGGTATTAGGTAGTAAGTCCCTAAAAACAGAAAGTTTATGCAAGAAGCATGTAGTGTCCTGAATATTTTATATTTTATTTATTTCAGATTGAGATTAATACCTTTGAGTCAGAGACTCGTTTACAAAGATTCCAGGTCATAAGTAGAACACATGACGAACAAACTAAACATAGTTGACAAGCTGTTACATGGGTATAATGGAAATTACAATTACTTGGCAAGATAAGATACATTACGTAATAACTCTGTGTTCACTATAATACTAGGGTTCCAGCAGCTAATACTTCGTCCTAGGACCCCAGGGGTGCAGCAGTAACTAGATTTGAAGTCGATACATACATGGGGAGAGCTATTTACAAAACAGTGCAGTTTTCACCAAAGGCCTTTCCAGGATAAGTGCAGTATAAAGCCAGGGATACCAGAGAGAGTTAGGTGGGGAGAGGTGGAGCAGCCAGAGAAGGCTTTGTCAGAGGCAGGCAGGGGATATGAAGTGAAGGAGGAGGAGTGAGACCCTGAAGGTGGGGGGAGATAACCTAGGGGGAGGGATAACCATCAAGGGGCTAGGGGAGTGAGGGGATGGGAGCAAAAAAGGGGGGGTTGAATGTATAAAGGAGGGAGAGTGGTGAGAAGAACTGAACAGGGGGATTAGAGGTGAGGGACTGACAGATGGGTGAGGTAAGATTGCAGAGCACACTGGTGAGGGAAATGATGGAGTAATGGGGGGACACCGGGGATCCCTGTAAATTCAGCATGGTGACAGAAGGAGATTAAGGTAGGCACAGACAATTGCAACCTTTCATAGTTTCCAAGTAGGCTCGCAAGCCTGGTTTAAATTGGCTAATCTTACTGCATTCAGTCAAGTCTTTGGGGAGTTCATTGAACCACCTAGGGCCACAGAAGGAGAGGAATCTCTGGGCTAGTGTTGTTCTCTTAAATGGCACCACCAGTCCACCATTGTTCGCACTGTGGGTCCTAATAGAGGGTTGTGCTATTAGGAATAGACTAGTAGTTGATGTTGGGGTAAGCCCTAACAAGGACTTCTTAGCTAGTAAGCACATCTGATGAGTGATTTGATGCTAAAGAGGGAGCCAGCCTGTGTCTTGATAAAGGGCACAGGTGTGAGTCCATTGATCAGCTCTCACAGCCAAGTGGCAGGCTTTGTTGAGTATGGTTTTTATCCTTTTGAGGGCAGTGTCAGTAACAGCCCCATATATGACCAGGCCGTAGTCTAGGGTGGATAGCACCGAGCAACTAGTGATCAGTTTCAGTGCATCCGAGGTCATAGAGTGTCGGTGTCGGTAGAGGACACCCAGTTTAGCATTGGCCATTTTTACAACATGGTCAACATGTGATCCAAATGACAGGGTGTCATCGAAATGAACCCCGAGATATTTAAAGGTGCTCACCTGCTCCAATGTGTCACCTTTATAGCTCTGGATCTGCAGGGGTCTGATCTTCTTCCTATTCTGGTGAGCAGAGAAGATCATGCTCTTTGTTTTTTGCAGGATTTTTTACTATCGAAGAACCATTTTTTGAGTCTGCGGAAGTTGCTTTGCAGCTCCATGGACAGCATGACCTGATTTTTCCCTTTGACCGAGATGACCGCATCATCGGCATAGAGCACAATGTGCATTGGGCAATCTGCGGGTAGGGGGTTTATAAAGAGACTGAAAAAGAGTGGCCCTAATATTGACCCTTGTGGGACCCCCAGGCTCACTTCTCTTGGCTCAGAGAGGCTATGTTTTATTTTGACTCATTGGGTCCTGCAAGAGAGGTAGCTACTAAACCAGGTCACCACATCTCTGGACAGGCCTAAATTGAGGAGGTTTTGCAATAGGAGTTGGTGGTTGACAGTGTCGAATGCTTTAGTGAGATCTATGAAGACAGAACCCATGGTCAAGCCTTCATTTAAGGCATCATATATTAGGGAGGTATATTCGACGAGGGCGGAGACAGTAGAGTGGTCTGTCCCGAAACTATGCTGCTGTGGGGTAAGTAGGTTGTACTTGGTCATATACTCTGTAAGCTGGTCTGAGATCACTTGTTCGAGTGCTTTTGAAAGGGATGGAATTATAGAGATCGGCCTGTAGTTAAGACAGGTTTGTTGAATCACCATTCTTGAAAACAGGGGTGACATGAGCCTTCTTCCACTTGTCAGGGAAGATACCTGACCTTAGAGAGGAACTTAACACTTTGGTGATTGGTTCAGCTACCTCGCTGAGTATCAGACCTATCAGCTTCATATCAATATGGTCGCTACCCATCCAGGTCTTTCCTAATACCCGTCTGACATAATTAACTGTCTCATCTTGTTGGAGCTGCCTAAAGTAGAAGGGGGTGATGCTTATAGGGGACAGGTGTGTCATCGTGTTGGACAACGGCTTGCAGGTTGAAGGTGACAGGTAGTCTCTGAGTAGAACTGTACTGAGGTCCGTAAATGCCTTTTTGAAGACATTTGCTATGTCACTAGAATCCTGCAGGGTCTCAGTGGTAGTGACGATGAGTTCAGGAGGGGTTTTGGATGCTTTTCCTGTGAGGGACTTTACAGAGTCCCAGAATTATCTACCTCAGTCCCAGCTCTTCTTCAAGATGTCATTGTAGTATGATGCCTTGGTCAATCGAATGAGCTTAGTGCATCGGTCTCAGGTTGTTTTGTAGGTGGTGATACCGAGATGTTTACCCATGGCTTTGGCTATGTGCCATAGATTGTCCCTGTGATGCGAGCTCCATTAAGGGGCCAGAGAACCAAGGGTTGTTAGTACCTCTTATTTTATTAGTTTTGAAAGGGGTAAATATATCGCAAGCCCTGTTGAATATTTTGATGAAGTATTCAAGGGCTACAATTCCATCCAGTGCCCTGTCCAGCAGCATCCAGTCCACCAGGTTAAGATATTGCCTAAAGGTGTTCAGCTGTCCCTTCCTCAATGACCTATTTCTGGAGACTTGGGGGGGTCCCTTTAAGATAGCTTGTTCAACTAGGTGCACATGATTGGAGAGTAGTCACTGAGTGTGTCAGGGAGGACTGAGACATCAGATATGTGTTCTGGGCAAGAAGTGAGGAGCCAATCTATTAGAGTGCTGGTACCCAATTTGTAATTGTATCTGTTGGGTTTCGTTATCATCTGAGAGAGGTATAGGCCAGAGATTTGATCCCTGACAGCAGATGCATCCTTTGACTACCAGTTGATGTTAAAATCATCGACAATGACGTGTTCCTAGTTTTGTTTATACTGCTCTAGGGAGGTGATTACTTGCTGAATACCAGTAGTGCAGGTACTAGGCAGGACATAGACAGTGAAGATTAGTATCACTTTATTCTGTTGACCAAGGGTGAGTTTAAGACTTAGAATTTGTGCTTCCTTGGTACGTAAACTTGAACTGAGTAACTGACCCCTGATCTCGTTTTTGACGTAGACCAAGCAGCCACCCCCACATTTGGATAGTCTGTCCTGGCAGTATATAGTAAAGCCATCAAGGGATATGTCAGCGTCACCTACCTTCGGGGAAAGCCAGGTCTCCGTAAGCGCAATGACATCTGGTTTGATCAGTTCAACCCAGGCCTGAAATTGCGGCATTTTGTATAGAAGACTGTGTATGTTGAGGGATACTATCTTGAGATGCCCCAGGTTTAATGTGGACATTGCCTTGGTCGGCCCTGGGTTGGGGTCAACATTACCAGAGATTAGCAGATGTATGAGCAACAGCTTCCTGAGTATACATGCCCATAATGTACAGCCTTTGGCAATATATTTACCCCCCCCCCATGCTCGTGGCCATTAGTTTCTGCCAAAAGGTTATTGCCAAGTAGTAAGGAGGCTACTGGAATTTTAGGTGCTGCAGGGGGTATATAAGTTGTAGGTGGTACATTGAGTGTTGAGTGCATGTGTGAGTCAGACCATGTTCCCCTCGAGCAGTGTAAAGCATATACAAAGTTAGTGTGTGGGCTCTGTGTGGGGGCAACAGTGCTTATATCAGTGTGCCCTATAAGGTACAGGGTGCATATGGGAATGTGCCAGATAATTTTTGGAGATTCAGTGGGTAGTACACAGTCACAGTCTACAAGGCAGACTATAGGCCACAGTAGGCCATGTGGCAGCCAATAAGGATAAAGGGAAGGGGAAGTGTTCTAGGGAGAGGTATTTAATAGAGCCAGAGGCCGAGGAGGCAGGTCGGGAGGGCGGTGGGACCGAAAATCAGGTTTAAACTTTGCAATTTACAGCAAAAGATGCTCGCTCTAAGCCGTGCTGAAGCCAGAAATTAAAAGTTTTGCACAGCCAATAATGCAGAGAGTAGTTTAAGGAGCCAGCCAATAGGGTCCGATGTTTTGGAAGGGCTGTCCAATGGGAAGCGTGGGCCTCAAGCCAGGCAGGAACCATACCTTGAGGAAGCAGGAGGCGAGGTCCAGCGGGGAGTGATGAGTGGGTGGCCAGGGTAGGATCCACATTGCCACTGCTGCTGAGCTGTCTGACTGATCAGGGGCGCTTTCCTAAGCGGAACAAAAGCAGGGGATTAGCAGGTATAAGGAGCAGTGCCAGAGGGCTGGCGCCTTAGGTTAATTGGTGGGAAGGCCACTAGACAATAGTGGGGAGTAAAGTGTGAAAGGGCAGTCCAGACCACAGGAGAGAGAGAGAGAGAGAGGAAAACCAAAGGGATAGAGAGTAAAATTAGGTCCTGGGGAAGGGGGGCTACCTTGCCACAAAAGCCTTACAGTCAACTCCCCAGAGTTTCAGCAGGGGAACGCATGGCTAGGGCAGTTAGGCAGCAGGAAAGAGAGAGAGAGAGAGTGAGTGGGAAGACCAGTAGCTACCTTGCCACCAAAAGCTTTCCAGTCAGCAAAACAAGAGTTCCAGATGGAAAAGCAAGGGTAAAGATAGGAGCACAGAGGAAAGATCAGGCAATTTTTTTAAGATAAAACAGTGAACAATTTCTATTTTTCTTTTACTTTCATCTAGTACTAACTTATACAATGCATTACCTAGCTACCCTACAAGCAGAGCAATGGATATATCATACAGTGCAGTGTCTGGTTCAGAGAATCGAGGGTAGATATAGGAGCACATAGGAAAGAGCAGGCAATTTATAAAATAAAATAGGGAACAATTTCAATTTTTCTTTTTTTTACTTCTAGTACTAACTTGTCCAATACATTAGTTAGCTACCCTATGAGCAGAACCACAGATATATCATACAGTGCAGTGCTTGGTCCCGAAAATCAAGTTTAAACTTTGCAATTTACGGCAAAAAGGCACTCGCTCTAAGCCGCGCTGAAGCTAGAAATGAAAAGTTTTGCACAGCCAATAATGCAGAGTAGTTTAAGGAGACGGCCAATAGGGTCCGATGTTTCAGAAAGGCTGTCCAATGGGAAGTGCGGGCTTCAAGCCAGGCAGAAACCGTACCTTGTGGAAGCAGGAGGTGAGTTCCAGTGGGGAGTGACGAGTGGGCGGCCGGGGTAGGATCCACGCCACCACCACTGCTGAGCTGTCTGCCCAATCAAGGGCACTTTCCTAAGAGGAACAAGAGCAGGGGATTAGCAGGTATAAGGAGCAGTGCCAGAGGGCTGGCACCTTAGGCTAATTGATGGGAGGGCCACCAAAAAACAGTGGGGGAGTAAAGTGGGAAAGGGCAATCCAGACCACAAGAGGGGGAGAGAGAGAAAGAGAGAGGAAAACCAAAGGGATAGAGAGTGAAATTAGGTCCTGAGGGAGGGAGGGGGGCTACCTTGCCACAAAAGTCTTACAGTCAACTCCCCAGAGTTTCAGCAGGGGAACGCATGGCTAGAGTGGTTAGGCAGCAGGAGAGAGAGAGAGTGAGTGGGAAGACCAGTAGCTAGTAATTAAATTAAGGTTCGGTGGGGGGGCTATCTTGCCGCCAAGAGCTTTCCAGCCAGCAAAACAAGGGTTCCAGATGGGAAAGCGAGGGTAAAGTTAGGAGCACAGAGGAAAGATGAGGCAATTTTTTTAAGCTAAAACAGTGAACAATTTCTATTTTTCTTTTACTTTCGTCTAGTACTAACTTGTACAATGCATTACCTAGCTGCCCTACAAGTAGAGCAACAGATATGTCATACAGTGCAGTGTTTGTTCAGAGAATCGAGGGTAGAGACAGGAGCACATAGGAAAGAGTAGGCAATTTATAAAATAAAACAGGGAACAATTTCTATTTTCCTTTTTCTTACTTCTAATACTAACTTGTCCAATACATTAGCTAGCTACCCTACGAGCAGAACCACAGATATATCATACAATGCAGTGTTTGGTTCCGAAAATCAGGTTTAAACTTTGCAATTTATGGCAAAAATGATCTCGCTCTAAGCCGCTCTGAAGACAGAAATTAAAAGTTTTGTACAGCCAATAATGCAGAGAGTAGTTTAAGTAGCCGGCCAACAGGGTCCAATGTTTCGGAAGGGCTGTCCAATGGGAAGCACGGGCTTCAAGCCAGGCAGGAACCGTACCTTGTGGAAGCAGGAGGCGAGGTCCAGCAGGGAGTGACGAGCGGGCAGCCAGGGTAGGATCCACGCCACCACTGCTGCTGAGCTGTCTGCCAATCAAGGGCACTTTCCTTGTGGAAGCAGGAGGCGAGGTCCAGCGGGGAGTGACAAGCAGGCAGCCGGGGTAGGATCCACGCCGCCACCACTGCTGAGCTGTCTGCATGATCATAAGCGCTTTCCTTGGGGAAGCAGGAGGCGAGGTCCAGCGGGGAGTGACGAGCAGGCGGCCGGGGTATGATCCACGCCGCTACCGCTGCTAAGCTGTCTGCCCGATGAAGGACACTTTCCTAATATAGCTGTCCCTTCCCATGGCAAGTGGTTTTAAAATGGTTTCTATAAAGCCAGAGATTCCCTCAGTCAGGGTACCATTTCCAGATATTACAGGTCTTCCTGGATTCCCAGGTTTATGAATCTTGGGCAGCATGTAGAATGTGCCTGGCCAAGGTTCATCAGGGATGAGATCAGTTATTCCGTCTTGGACATGCTTAGGAAATGATCTATCTCCCATAGTTCTCTGGTATACTGCGCAGTTGAATTCTTGTTGGACAGGACCAGGAGCATCGAGTACCAGGCCTGTCTGGCCCAGTCTAGATCTATCATGGCCATTGTTGCAGGTTCCCTCCTGAGTTTCAGGAGTATTTTCTGAATGAGTGGAAATGGTGGAAAGGCAGACAGAAACTTCCCTGTCCAGTCCAGTACTAGGGCATCTTCTGGGACCTCTTGCTGGTGGTCTGCAACAAAAGTGTGGGAGTTGATAGTTCTCCCAAGAGGTCTCTTTTTGGGAGTGCCCCACCTTCTGAACACTGTGGCCAGAGCCTGCTGGTTTAAGGCCCAGCTGTGATTCTCCTGGGTGATTCTGTTCAGGGAATCTGTCAAGACATTGTCTTTGCCTGGCAGATGCACTACATATATGTTTACTTCAAAGGAATATGCCAGGTCCCAGATCCTCATTGCCTGTATACACAGTTCTGAGAATCTTGTTCCTCCCGGTTTATGTAGGACATTGCTGTGGTGTTGTCTGTCCCGATTTGAACAGTCTGACCCTGTAGCTGGGAGGAGAGAGAGAGACTGAATTGCTAGCAAGTGCTGCTCTGAGCTCCATGAGGTTTATGTGTATAGTGACTCCTGTGGGCTCCATGTGCCACTCACTGTGAGGTCCTGTAGGTGGGCGCCCCACCGCAGGAGGGAGGCATCTGATAATAAGAATACTTATTGGTGATTGCTGAAGGAAGAGAATACCCTGTCTGAGGTTGCGTTCTTCCTACCACCACTCTAATGATTCCACTAGTGCTTTTATCACTGGCATTAGTTTTGAAAGTGGATCCCATCTTTGGGACCAGTTATCCTTTAAGTGGTACTGGGCATTTCTCCTTTGGAACCATGGAACCACAGCTGTGGATGTGACTACGTGCCCTAGTAACTGTAGGAAGTCTCTTGCAGGTCTTGGCTGGCCTGCTGTGAAGGACTCTGCTCTTGCTATCAAAGGTGTAACTCTGGCCTGCAGGAGGGAAGATTTCCCCTGCAGAGTGTTTAGCTCTGTTCCTGTGAAGTCCAGTAATGGAACAAGCTCTAACTGGGACTTCTGTAGGTTTATCAGGAATCCCAGGTTCTCCAACATGCTTTTTTACCAACTGAACTGAACACTTTGCTGCTAGTTCTGTTTTCCCTGAGACTAGCCAGTCATCCAGGTAGGTGAAAACTACGCCTTTTCTTCTCAGATACGACACCACCACAGCCAGGCACTTTGTGAAAACCCTTGTAGCTGAGGTGAGACCAAATGGGAGAGCTGTGAACTGATACTGGCAGTTCCCAAGCTTGAATATGAGGCATTTTCTGTGAGACCGTCTGACTGGGATATGAAAATAGGACTCTCTCAGATTCAGGGATCCGAGCCAATGGCCATTCTGCAAAGATGGTATCACTGTCCTTAGTGTGACCATTTTGAATGTTTCTGTTTTCAAATTCTTATTCAGAAACTTGAGGTCTAAAATGGGTCACCACTCTCCATTTTTCTTGTGGGTCATGAAGTATCTTGTAGATAGGTTCCGGCCTCACTGGGAGGCAGGGACTTTTTCTATAGCATATAACAGTTTTTTACATCCAGTTCCAGCAGACTTTTTCCTGTGGGAGAGTGAGCTGGAAAATTTGTGTTTTTGCAGGTTTGGAAAGTGTTTAAACTGCAGACACAACCCCGGTCCACTACTTCTAGTACCCACTTGTCTGTGGTAATGTTTACCCATTCCTGGAAGTAGTGTGCCAGTCCTTCTACCACTGGCAATGGTTGGGCGCCCTGGGCAAAATTATCAGGGGTTTTGTTTTGGCTGGGGCTTAGACATTGGATCTGCAGCATTCTACCTGGAAGCCCTTTTTCCCCTTCCCCTGTAGTAATTTCTTTGTGACTGGTACTCATAGGATGCGTAAGAGATATAAGCTCTTGGGAAGTATCCCCTACCTCTGCCTCCCCTTCTGTATGACCTCTAGGAGACAGAGGCCTTTTCCTTCTCATTGTTATGTTCAAAAGTGGTTTTGTATTCATCCACTTTTTTCATGTAAGCCTCTGTTGTGTCACCAAATAATGGATCTGCCTCAAAGGAGAAACCCATGGCCTTGTTTTGAGTATCCTGAGAAAGAAAGATAGTCCTTAGCCAAGAAACATTCTTTCCGATACTGCATGAGCCAAAACTCTGACGAAAGTCTCAGTGTCCACCACAGTGTGGAAATGATATTTTATGGCATTCAGGGCTGACCTTGCGGTGGCAGTCAGGTCCTGTGCCAAATCATCATCTGATTTTTCTGCCAGTGCCGGAATTGTGTTCCAAAATGCTTTCTGGTGCTGTGCCAATACGTGCTGAATAAGCCGCCTGCCTGATGAGCAGGGAAGCTGTTGTATAAACCTTTTTTGCCATTGTCTAATTGTTTAGAGTCTTTTTCAGGGGGCTGTGCAGATAGAATGATTTTGCTCTCTCACAAGCAGCAGCCTGGACTACCCCATGCTGATCAGGATGGACATACAGATATTCCACTCCCTGCATGTCTACCTGATATTTTCTCTCCTTTTTTTTTTTTTGTCGATGGCTGCAGCTAAAGTGGGTGCAGCCATGATTTTTGCTATGAACTTCTTAAGTAGTTTATGTATGGGAAGTAACATCCTTCTTGGTGGAGCTACACCCAACAGGTCCATAAAATCAGCATCCTCTTCATCCTCCCCTGTTTCTAGTGGAGAGGATAATGAGAATATCAACCATTTGTCTGACAAATAAGGAAAAGATGAGTAGCCCTCAATTTGCCTTGAAGGAGGTTCAAAATCTTGCTTAGATGCGCTCTCACTCCATGGGTCACCTTACTCCATATGCACATAATATTCTTCTTCCTCCTCCTCCTCTGCAGGTAGATAGGTTGAAGCCTCAGCTGGGGGGGCAGGTATCTTACTGACATTTGCCATGGCCCTGGCTGACTGGAAAAACTGCCACATTTTTTATATGTTCTCTGATGAGGGCAGTTTTTGTGTCATCTGCCTGTTCCTTTCTCCATGCAGGAGGAGTGGCAGTGACATTATTTTCTTTTAATTTCTTTTTGGCAGACACCGTCTCCAGTGCCTGCTCTTCTAAGGCTCTTTTATTCTTATTTCTGCCATTGCTAGGTTCAGGGCTCCCCCTTTTGTACACCCGGATATCTGAACCATCTTTACCAAGCCCTAATCTTTTTTTTCTTGTCACCTTTTATATTATTTGCTGCTGTACATGAGGAGATGGACCCTTCAGATGCATGATTTCTACCATAGTCGGGACCACCCTCAGGGCCTTTATTATTTTTAGGTGACACAGAGGCAGACTGAAGGCATGGTTCTTTTAAAAATATTTACTCTTTTAATAGAGTTTTTTGAGCAAAAAAAAAAAACATGACAGAACTTACAATTTATAAAGTCATGTTGTGGACCTAAACACTTTAAGTAAAGTTTGTGACAGCCTGCCCTTGCCAAGAGCTGAAAACAGTTTGCACAATTATTTGATGGTCCATAAGGTCTCTTTGACATACCAGTTTGAGAGAACTTTGAAATAATAAAATTATTCCCCAAAATGGTGTAGTACAAGAGCCCAACAGTAAAACAAGCATTTGTCAATGCCGAATGTTTGCTTGCTGGTTTTGGCATTGGTAGTGCAGGAGGTACAGAGATGCAGTATAGGGATGGCAGTGAAGTCTGGAAGCTGTGTTTGTGAATGGGTATACAGCTACGTAGCTGTGTAGTAATTTGAAAGTGGATTAATGAAAAAAGCAGGGGAAGGTGTGAAGGAAGTGATAAGAATTCAGATAGTACTGTTAGTAGTGAAAGTTAAATAGCATATGATTAAATTACGTGGAATGTGAACGAAGCAGTAATAGACATGTTGAAGGAAATCACTGTCCTGATCATTAGTTGGAAAATGTATTTATTGGTGATGTAGAACTCTAGGAAGATACAGTTACTGCTGTATTACAGTGTATAAAGGCATTGGGTAGAACAGGTTTGACAATGTAAGTAGGATATATTGAGGATGGAAAAAATGTGAAAGTAGTTGAAGGAAATTATTTTTTCTGACTATACGTCTCAAGTGTCCGTGATGTTCAGGGACATTCCTGAGTTTGCCTGAAAATTGTACTCTGTCCCTCCTAAAATTTGTGGTTCCATGGCTAAACAAAGGGGATTGTAAGCAAAAGATGACATCAAGAAGAATAAAGATACTATTATAGTATCTCAAAAAGTAAGGAAATAATTGCAAAAAAAAACTTGGTTAACGCATCAGTTAGGGCTGAAGTGACAAAAGTAGGGAAATGAGATGTTAGAGTTGAGCCCCTTACATGCCCCCTCCCACTTAACCCCACCAGCCCACCCAACACCCACCCTCCACAGACCAACACCCGTCAGGGTGGGCCTTGGGGTTGTCGGCCCTAACTCTCACCCCATTCTCCTATACTGTACCATGTCAACTTCCTGGGGTAAGAGTTAGGCGTGATGACTCCCAAGGCACACCCTGACGGAAGTTGGTCTGTGGAGGGAGGATGGGCGTGGGGTGGGGTAGTGTTGGTGGAAGGGGTGTAGGGGGTCAACCCTAACATGTCACTTCCTACTTTGGCACTTAACCGTAACTGATGCATAAACAAAGTTTTTTGCAATATTATTATATATATTAATTGCAAAAACTATGTTAATGCATCAGTTAGGGTTTTTATTAAAGCATAAAAAGCTGGGAAATTCAATGTTAGGGTTACCAACCCTACCCCACCACCCTCCATACACCAACAGGGGTCAGGGTGTGCCTTGGGATCATCGGCCCTAACTCTCACCCTATTCCGTGTGTAAACAAGATGAGATGGTACAGTATAGGAGAATGAGGTGAGAGTTAGGCCCAACGATTCCAAGGCACACCTCGATGCCTGTTGGTGTGTGGAAGGTGGGGGGATGGTAGGGTTGGTAACCCTAATGTCAAATTTTCCAGCTTTTTACGCTTTAATAAAAACCCTAACTGATGCATTAATGTAGTTTTTTGCAATGAATTTCCCTTCTTTTTGAGAAAGTGTAATGTAATTGGTATGTGGTTGTGGAAGCGCAGGCCCTCCGGGCCCTGAGGTCTCCTCACGCTACCCATCGTTGCATAATGATATGCATAAGTTGGAGCATGGGCCCTTTGGGTCCTGCGCGCCCACTTATACATAAGTACGGATATACCGCAGCCCTATAGTCATGAAAAGTAACCCTTGTAACACTAATTTGGCAATATCTCAGTAACCATAGCAACTATGGACAAAATTCCAGTGCAGTTGTAAGCATGACTTCGAAACCTCCATAGGTGCTCTAAGCTGCAGAGAGTGAAAAATCCATATCTCAAATCATTTTCGAGATTTGGGCGCCAAAAGGCGCCGCGGGTGCCACAATTCAACAGATGCACGTAACTCGAGCATTTTCAGGACTTTTTCACCCAGTTTTCAACATGGCATTTTGGGGACCCCACCTCATGAACAATGTCACTGTCATTTCATTAATCTGTCCCAAAAGTTCAGTTAGCACAGTGAACGTGCCATTCTGTGCCACAAGTGCAAAATCATGTTTTGGGCAGGATATGAAAAATGACAGTTGTATACTGTTCATGAGGAGGTGTGAAAAAGGGTAATGTTGAAAATCAAGAGGGAAAATATGAAAAATAGGCAAAGTTCCAAGCGCGCATAGAAACTGCACAATGCATGCTTGTAACGTGGCCATTTCTGGGAATTGTTTAACAACATTTTCAGCATGGGCTTTTTAGTAAATCCCCTCATGAACACTGGCATTGTGATTTTGTTACTCCATCCGGAAAGCTGATTTGGCACAGCAACCATGCCATTCTGCGCCAGAGGTGCGAAAACACATTTTGGGTAAGATGTGAGAAATGACAGCTATACTGTTCATGAGGAGGTGTGTAAAAATGGTAATGTTGAAAATATGGAGTAAAAATATTAAAAATTGGTGAACTTACAAGCGTGCATAGAAACTGCAATATGCATGCTTGTAACACAGCCGTTTTTTGGATTATTTGCACCAGATTTTCAAACTGGACTTTTTGGGACCTCCACTCGTGAAAACTGGGACTGGCATTTCATTACTCAGTCCTGAAAGGTGATTCCGTGTAGTGACCGTGAAATCACCTTTCAGGATTGAGTAACAAAATGACAGTGCCAGTGTTCATGAGGCAGGGTCCCAAAATGCCTATGTTGAAAATTTGGTGAGAAAATAACAAAAAATGGCTGAGATATTCACATTTAAACTACTTGTTTATATCGGAGTCATACGAAGCAGGATCTTAGTTTGTATGATGAGATACGAACTAAGATCCTATGTCGTATGACTCACAAAGTAGGATCCTAGTTCATATCTTTTCATATGAACTAAGATCCTACTTCGTATGACGCTGATACAAACAAAGAATTTAAATGTTAAATAACACTCATTTTAAGGGCATTTCCCAAACAGTAAAGTGCAGAATGCACCTAGGAGGTCACAATAAGCAAGCTACATGTGTTGGTTCCTCCCTAGAATATAATTTTGAGAGGTTTCCAAATTTGAATTTCAGGCAAATTGGAAACAAGATGGTGGCCATACGAAAGAGGAATGTTCTCATACAATGCAGGATTCCTCTTTCGTATCATACAGCTATACTGAAGTGCCTACTGAGCATGCTCAGAAACTATTTTTTCTAATTTTTAAATTGCAATAATTTAAAAACAGCTTATTGTTTTTTTCACCAGACTGGCAAAAGGCACATCTGTGGGGTAGTCCCTTTCTGTCCTGAAAATTTCATACTAAACAAACCAACCCTCTGGGCTGTTCAAAGAAAAATCCCAGCAAAGGCAATGGGTAAAAACATGTTTTTTCACCTCTCTGTAATGCGGAGACTGCTCATTCGACCAGAAGGAAACTTGCCAGATCAAGAGAGCTACACCACAGGAAGGCGCATACCAAATTTCGTGCAAATCCATTCAACGGTTGCAAAGTTATTAAAGTGCATAATTCTGATTTTAACATTGAAGTGCCTACTCAACCCTAACTATAGGGGCGTGACTGCGCCCCTATAATATATATATTACACATATAGATATATATATATATATATCAGTAAAGGTTTTACCCAGTATGCAGAAGGTGTAATGAAGATTAGAAATGTCAGAAAGAGATGTCCAAACTTGTAAGGGGCTGCTGATGAGGGAAGTCTCCTAATAGGATGGCAGTGCACACGTAGCTTGTTTACTTTGCATGATTTATAAGGGAAAGAAGCAAGCACTGGAATGTATTGGGAAAGGGGGTGTTGCATCACTGCTTGTAAAGTGCACAGTACAGATAGAGCAAGGCAACAGAAGATGTTAAGCCAAATGCAGTGAAGAGCAAAAGCCAGAAACAGAAAATACCTAGCACTTCCGGGCTCTAAACACCTTCCTTTCCCAGCAGGAGTGACTAACCAGATTGTAATATGTTGTGAAACAGTTAACTGACACTTCTTAATAAAATGTTGCAACAATTACTATGTAATTGTACAGCACAGCAGAACAGGATGAGCACAGAAAAGAAACAGAAGAAGGAAAATACTCCTTGCTCCCATAAATCCAGTATGCTTACTGGGAACCTTGGTTTGTGACTGAAGTAGAATGTATCACTATTTGTGACATGGAAAAGAAAAAGGCTTATGGGGGATTGGAGAAATACCGTCATGAGTGGTAACCATGCTGATACATTAAATCTCAATTAATGTATGGACACACCAGCAATAATGTATGGTGCAATACTCACAGTGGCCAAAGGCGCAAATAGAAATGGCACAATATCGAAATGCGAAGTAGGTGATATTGATCAGTAGCACGGCTGACATGTAACACTTCTCAAATGAAAAAAAAAAATACTTAGATGTTTTAACACCGAATGCCTGTAGCTCAGAAACAAAATAAAAAGTCATGGTAGAGATGCGGTTCTAGTGCTGCTGTTTCATCTCGTCAGATGGTTATGTAACTGTAAATGACGCAAAATCTATGTGTTCAAGTTTAGGAAAAAGTGTTAAGACATCAGGCAATAAATATCCCGTTGTTTTCTGGGAAAGAGGCACAGTTTTTTTTTATTGTTGAACAGTAACAGGATGACGTAGTTTTTAAATGTAATCTGCAGAAATAACACACGCAGAGGTCACAGCCTTTTTCGTACCCATGCATAGCGCAACTTATCGCACATTTTAGCATGCTGCATAACACAAACTCCTATTATTTATGTCACAGAGAGATAACTGCAACAGAAAATCCATTTCCCTAGCCAGCCCGGTGGCGCTGAGGATTGAGGCGCTGGATGCCACACCTCGTACCACGCCAGCAACCCGTGTTTGGGAACAGGCACAGGCCGCCGGGGGTCAGCAGGGGTGGAGAAGGATGGAGCGTCCCCAGGACTGCTCTCCTTCTCCAGGGGAGGGGGATTTCAGTGGTCAGCATTTGTTCGCCTCCTAGCGGAGGTGAACACCGACACTAAGCTGTAGCAAGAAGATGCAGCCGATGCCGGGAGGAGCACATGCGGTAGCGTATGCGCTCTCTCCATGGGCGTCATTGCACACTACACCCCCTAGGGCAGAAAACGGAAAATTGGAGACCTTAGCAACGGATGATGATGGTCCCCCTCCGATGCGCCACCCGGGAAGGCACCTCCCTGGAACTGGATCTGGTCTGGTGGGTTGAGGGTCTCCCCACCCCATGCCATGAGGGGTAAGTCATGGGGGCTGAAGGGGAGGGGGTCTCATACCTATTGATTGTGTACTCTGCCATGTACTAGTAATCCTTGTTTCAAGCAGAATCAGGAAGTGTGTAGCCGACGAAAAATGGGAAAATGCAATAGCAATTCACTTGTAACATGATCAAGAACGCATTATATGCAGGGAGCTGAATCATTTTTCTTGCCCATGTTAGAAGTGAATTAACCCACTCCAGAGCATGGGTCTATCAGGTATTATCAAATAGTATGCCATGCTAAAGATAACTGTCACTGTGGTGACGTCCACCAAGTCAGTGCATTACTCTGAAATGTATACCACCCAATTCCTTGGTTTGTATAGAGAGTGGAGCTACTGCAGCATTATTTCAACATGTCATATACGTATTCCTGTACAACTACCAACCCAAACAAGCATTTGTCAATGCTTAACGCTGCTTGCTTATATTTGCAGTTTAGGTGTTTGGCACTAATAGTGCAGAGGCAACAATTAGCAAAGTAATAAACTAGTGAAATAGGTCCAGTCATAAACGCAGGGAGCAAACACCTGGGGAGGGAAAGGGTGGAGTGCCTGGTCCAGACACACCAAGCAGAGGGAGGGTGGGGCTCCAAGGAGCATGGCAAATGGCAAATAAAATGGAAAACGGGAAGGAAGGGGAGAGAGGCAAGGGACAGTGTGGACACAGGACAGGAGAGAGGGCAGGAAGCAGGAAAACAGGGTACAACATCAGGTGTAGAGAAATCATCCAGCGTTGTCATTGGACCGTCAGGGATGAGGCCAATGTAGATTGCTCTGCATTGGGCTAGTCCGTGACACACCTCTGAAATGCCGTTCTGTGAAGCAAAACAACATTTTTCTTGTGTACATGAAAGGAAACACAAAAATTGTTACCAACATTTTATATTGGCATTAATAGACAAGAATCAACACATGAAAACGGTATTGTAATGAACTATTCTTGTTGATCTGAATCCAAGCTTTCACAGCTGGTTTTCAGATGCCTCCTGGGGGACTTCTTAAACCTTAGAAAACAAATCCTGGTCTCTGGCTGGACCAGAGCTAGTCATGTGACAAGCAAGGTTTTGAACTATTTGATTTAACCAGAGAGCTAGGTAATAGTTCATTAGAACCGGAATGAGTAATAAGTATAAAGAAACAGGCTTTTGTCAATGTCAAATGTTTGCTTGGTATGGTATTGAACCAGTGGTTTGTTAAATGTCAGTTTCACTGTTGTAATATTTTCACAGATGTAAACAGAGTGGCAGAGCATACCTTTGGTGTTTTTTTATTTATATTTTTTTCAGTTTACAATATACAACAGTACAGTAAAGGAGAAGTATGACCAAGCACTGTGGTATACACCAACTGTCATAAACATGCATTTCATAAACATACAAGTGTTAACAAACCTTAAACTTTTTATTTTAATCATTTGCTCTGTGCACCCTCCATTTTGTTGTAATTTTGAGCTGTCAGCCTATTCATTGACCCAGAAGTAACGACATTGATGTTGTTTAGTCTGTGTGCTTTAGGAAGAAGCTCTCTGCCATAACTGTATTGTTCCCTACAAAGTTTAACATTTTTTCACTCCATTCTCTGCCCGATTGGTGCTCCCAACCTCATTCCATGAATCTGCGGTAAACCATATTCCTTACTTTGAGAAATGCTATGATCCCAATCTGTGTTCAAGTCCAATGTGAGAACATTTTTACCAAGTTTTTTTGTTTTGTTTTGTTAATTACTTACGATTGGTATGAGGGTCCTGTGCAAATTGTTTCACTCCATCTCATCTCCTCAACCCCGCTGTGGAAAACTTTTTCTAAGTTTTTTTTTCCTTGGGGAGTCAAAACCACACTCCCCAACCATGGCACACCAATTGGCAACCAGCAAACCTCCTTAAACCAGCAGTAATTTATAGTAATCCCAATTCTGCCCAACACACCTGCTAGCCCTGACTACTCTACTCCCAGCCCCTAAATGGAAACATAACTGATGTTAGTGCCACAGGGTTGGGAATAAAGCAGACAGTCTCATGACAGAGCAACTCGTTTGTGTTTGTTTCCAAAGGACTGAATAAAAAGATGACAGAAAAGCATCAGCCTTGTGTTGCTATGGCAGGCTGACATCCTTTCTTTCAAGACAAGTGAGCTGCTTCCGGTGGTGGCACTCTCTATGGAAAGTGGCCCCCATGCTCATCTGCCTTTTCAGAAATATCACCTTTCCTTGCTCTTGCCCCCAAATTTTACCCCCTCAAATGTGAAAACAAGGACACACGCATATTACAATCTCCCACTTTCTGCATAAAAGCGAGGAACCAGATAACAGGTTTTCTACAAATGGATATGATAATTTTCTGCAATGCTCCAAGGAACTCAACTTGTGTGACAAATATTAATGCTGTTAAGTGTAACCAGCCAGTCCCCTGGGGGTTACTAGAATTCCCTTAGTACTAGTGTTAGGCAGGTAGAAAGGGCAGCTGGTAAGGAGCTCACTTGGGAGCTGCTTACATAATAACATCACTGTTTACTCAGTTAGCCTGAGGGAAGGATGATTATGTCATTTAGAACTCTCACAGCAACATAACCATTTTTAAGACAGCTGACCTGGGGAAGTTTTAGAATGTTCAAGGGAGTCTGAGTTTGGAAGTCAGAGTGGCAGGAGGTCTGCCAGTGGGGCTCTGTGTCAGAGAGCCCTGTGTTTCTCACCCTAGTTTGGATTACATCTCCAGCTCCCAGTGAAGTGGTGGAGACCTTGCTTCAGCATGATTCCTTGGTTTTCACTCCAGGAGAAGTGAAAGGGACTGCTAGCTCAGTAGATCCAAGGGGCAAGGAACCGAATGTCCTTGTGTGTGTGTACAGCTGCCTTTGAGAAGGACTTTGTGTGAGATTTCTGACAAGCTACCATGGAAAAGGGTGCTTTCTAGGTTGTTTCTATGCCTCAAGGAAGGAGCAACTAATCTGTGGAGAAGGGTGCTTTCTGGGTGTTTTTCCATACCTAAAGGAAGGAGCAATTAAACTGTGAGTACAAAATGGGAGACAAGTTCTCTATTTAGGAGATTGTCCAGGGTGCGTATGCCCAAAGATAAGGCTAGATCGAATCTGTCAGGACCCCTGTTCACCTAAGTGTGGTAATCTGAAGTAAAGTTCGGAGTCTTTATCAATTCAGTGGTAATTGAAGGCTTCTGTGGTGTAACCTAGGGAGGCAGTATAGCGCAGTGGTTTAAGGCACTGATCTGCAAATCTGGAGACCTGGGTTTGAATCAAACAGCCCCCACTTGCATACTGTGTGACCCTGAGCAAGTCACTTAACTTCCCTGTGCTCCCAGGCTGCACCTGTAAACAAGCTTTCAGCTTAGTGTGTCTCACCTGGTTAAGCAATTGGAAAAAAAAAGAATGGCAGAGACTGTTGGTTGGGGCAAAGGGTGGGAGAAATGCCATCTGGAGTCTACAAGGCAGGACTAACTGGTTCATGGAAGGGTGCCAGGTTTCCCTGGGCAAAGGCTATTGCCACAGGAGGATGTTCTGAGTGTGTGGCAACAGTCCACAAAAGTATACTCATTGGAAAAAAGATGTTCCTAGTGTGTGACACAAGTCCACAAGCATACACTCTTGAGAAATGGAAATGTTTCGGGTGTATGGCAACAGTCCACAAGTACACCATGGGGAAGAGAAAGGAATTGTTTCTGTGGAGAATTCTACTGCCCAGCAAAGAGTTGTGGCAAGAAAATGTACTTGTTTGCCATGACCGACCCTTGGGGGTCCACTGATGCTTTACTAACATCTGTGAATAAAGCCACACTGCACAATCCCAGCTGCTGCATTAGACAATCTAATAATTGTGTCTATGTGGAATTAGTGGGGCCCCCTCAGCTGTTAGATCTAGCATACACCTAGCATACTGTCCCCTGAACCTGGTTGTAGTTTACAAAGGTTCATTTTTGGTAATTGTACCCCCACCCCTTTCCTTTAGACAACGAGCCTGGTATACACTCTAAAGCTAGGGGTGGTACCAATCTGAGTATTTCTGCTAAAAGTAAATGGTATGCCACATGTGGGTACTAGTTCTGTTTATGGGGAGTGCCAACTTGCCAAAAGTGTTGTGGGGGCTACATAAAAACTTTACAAATGGACACAAATGTAGCTGTTTTATCATGTGTTTTGTGGGGTAAACTGATGGACGCTCTCTCAAATGAGAAATGTAGGTGGCTGATAACTCAGCATCCCTACAGACAGCAACAGGAAATCAGAACTTCATAATACCAGTGACCATTTAACCATAATGTACTCTAGGGTAAAATGACACAAAACAAACACTAATTAGTTCTAAAGTGGTAGTTTCATGATTATTTTAAAAATAACACAGACCCAATATACTGTATTAGCAAAAAAATGTACCTTGCAAACATTGGTAGCCCAGAGTTCTCATCTCGAAGGAGGTGCCACCCCCAGGGTCACTTTCTGAATACCCATATTAAACTAAAGCCAGTGAGTGTGCTAGATAGGCTGCGGAATAAACAATGCCTCCTGTGGTGCTGCTGGCCTCCCTCTATGAGGTCACAAAGTCAGGCAGAGCGCCAGGGGCGGCAGTAGGTGTTTAGTGGTGTCTGCCTATACCTGGTGTGAGGAGGCCTGCATGGCGCTTGCATTGTCTGGCTCTGCTCAGAGATTGTAATCTGATGCCTGCTAGCCAGGTTGTTTCACCATGGAGTGATTGTGTGCTTCAGTATTCTAAACAGGGCTGGAGAGCATTCGTATTTAGGCAAGGCAAGGCAACTTTATTTAAAAGATGCCCATCCCGGAGGCTCTGGGCGCCGTACAAATCTTAAAAACATTATACACAAACATTCAAATAGATTTAAATAAAAATTACAAACTATAGTGTCCTGCTTTTTGAGCTACAGAGATTCTGTATGCTGCCAGTTATCAGCAGCACTGTCACAGTGTAAGATATATAGAAAGAAAGAATGTGTCTGGAGGGGCAGGGTCCGCTCTACTTGTGTGAATAACTATAGAGGCTAAACCCTCCCTGACTGCAGCAGCACATTTGTTTCAGGTAGAGACCATTTCTCCTAGGCTGCTGTCACAGGCAGCTTTCGGAATGATTGGTGCCTTAGGGACGAGCCCAACGCAGCTTCACTTGCATTGGCCAACACAGACACACCTCTGAAATGTGATACTCTTCCTAAGATGTTCCTTGCATATGCACACAAGCAAGCATAAAAAGGCTCTTGTACTAAAGAAACTATGCCAAAGGTCAAATAGCAGTTCCTGTATCAATAAATTATTAATTAAGGTGAAAAGCACAGACCCAGGACACCGACAGAAAAAGAAAGCGATAACGCTCCATTCTCCTTAAACTGGATAGGTAAAAATAGTAAAGCACTAATAATAGCGAAAAAAAATGTTGTTTTCTCGCCAACTAGTCAAAAATAACGACGACAGCCAATCGGGATATTCTCTGGTTCCTGGGAGTCAAACGGAAACCTGAGGAACAGTAACTTACAGAAAACCCTAGCTAAATACAGAGTAATTGAGAACAACTGACTGAAAGAAAAAAATACTCACCTTAGTAATGTTGTTTCTTCTAATGGAGTCTTGCTATATTATGACATATGCAGTGAGTCCCAACCTCCGAACTGCTCCGGAGGTGAAAGAGTTAACTTTCCATGCCAGGCATGGAACGCTGAGCTCGAGCTCAGTTGAAAACTCTGTCTGTTGTTCTTCAAACTCAAACTGTCAGATCTTTATGAGCTAAACTCACTAAGGTCCTGTGTGGAAGCTGTAAACCTACACTAGCCAACTGGCTACTACATATAAGAACACATTTTTTGGTCCCAAAACAAAGACTCAAGTCAGGAGACCCAAAAAATGAAAAACACAACACCAAATCACCTCAAAAAGGAGGGGTGAAAAAACAAGGTGGGCATCTACTAAGTGCCAACACTGCACTGCCCACCCACATCCCAAAAACAGAGGTTCTGAGAGGGGCAGGCGGGGGGGATGTCATAATATAGCAAGACTCCATTAGAAGAAACAACATTACTAAGGTGAGTAATTTTTTCTTCAAACAACATGAAGTCTTGCTATATTATGACATATGCAGACTACACAGCAGTACCTCCATGGAGGAGGGACAGAACCTACTTAGGAAATAGGCTCTGAAGCACAGCTGTGCCAAACCGAGCATCACTCCTAGCCTGGATGTCCAGAGAGTAATGCTTGGTAAAAGTGTGAACTGTTTTCCAGGTAGCTGCTTGACAAATCTCTAGAATGGGGATGTCCCTGGCAGCAGCCAGGAAGCAGCTGTACCTCTGGTAGAGTGAGCCCTCAGGCCTGAGGAGGAGCCTTCCCAGCTTTTCATAACAGAATTGATACAAGAGACAATCCACCTGGCAATGGATCTTTAGTGGCAGGTTTCCTTTACCAACCTCACCATAAGTGAGGAACAGTTGGAGGGAGTCAAACCTGTGACCCTTGGTACGCTCTATGTAGTAACTAAGGCTCTCTTCACATCTAAGCTGTGCAACCTCCTCTCGCCAGAGGAGGAATGGTCAGTGAAGTACACTGGAAGAGAAATAGATTGATTAAGGTGGAAATCTGAAACCACCTTAGGCAAGAACTTCCTGTTAGTCCTGAGGACCACCTTATCTCTATGAAAGGAGATAAAATCAGACTCCACTGACAAGGCTTGTAATTCACTTATGCGTCTGGCAGACGTGATGGCTACCAGAAACACAGTCTTCCAAGTCAAATACTTAAGCTCTGCTGAAGACAAGGGCTCAAAGGGAGGTTGCATAAGCTGAGCAATGCAAACATTAAGATCCCAGGCAGGGCAGGGTCCCTGAATGGAGGGTTGGTGTGAAGCAATCCTTAAAAACTTAGAGAATACAGGATGAGCTGAAAGAGAAGAGGTTTACCTGCTGAAATAAAAGCAGACACAGCTGCCAAATGCACCTTTAGGGTAGCTGGTCTCAGCCCCAAAGTGTTTAAATGGACCATATAATCCAGGACTGTGGGTAAATCAGCAGATTCTGGGGAAATATGCTTCCCAGAGCACCATATGGAAAAACCTCTTCCATTTGGAATTGTAAGTAGCCCTGGTGGAAGGCTTCCTATAAGCCTTCAATATATCCATTACACCTTGGGAGAGGTGTAGATCAGCAAACTCTAACTCTTCAAGAGCCAGGCCTTGAGATTGAGAGATTTGAGGTTTGGGTACTAAACCCTTCCCTGAGCACAGGTTAACAGATTGTGATTCCTGGGAAGACACGGGGTAAGATGGACTGCTAAGGACAGTAGGAGAGGACACCAGGGTTGTCTGGCCCAATCTGGAGCAATCAGAATCACTTTGCAGGATTGAGATCTGATTTTGACTACCACTTTGAACAGGAGAGGGAAGGGGGGAAGGCATAGAGAAACTTCCCTTCCCAATTGAGAACTAAGGCATCCAGAGGGACTGAGCCCAACACTGGGGGCCTGCAGCAAAAAAGGGGAAGTTGGTGATTGTCTGGGGCTGCAAAAAGATCTATCTGCGGGGTGCCCCATCTGGCAAATATTACTCCCAGGACCAGGGGATCCAGTGACCATTCGTGATGGCCCTGGGAAATCCTGCTGAGAGCATCTGCCAGGACATTGTCCTTGCCTGGGAGGTGAACTGCCGTAATGGAGGTGCACAGGGAGTAAGCCAGAGACCACAACTTCATTGCTTCGGTGCACAAGGCCATAGACCGAGTGCCTCCTTGCTTGTTGATGTACCACATTGTAGTGGTGTTGTCTGTTCTGACCTGTACAACTTTGTTCTGAACAGATTTGGAAAAAGTTTGAAGTGCTAGAAAAACTGCTCTGAGCTCCAACAGGTTGATGTGGAGCAGAGATTCCTGAGGGGACCACAGTCCCTGGGTAGTGAGGTCGCCCATGTGAGCTCCCCACCCCAAGAGGGATGCATCTGTAGTAAGGATTAAAGAGTGAGACTGAGTGACAAAGGGAACCCCTTGTCTCAGGTTGCTCTGATCCTGCCACCACTGTAGGGCTTGGATCAAGGTTCAAGTTACTGGGATCAACTTGCTTAGAGGGTCCTTTCTTTGAGACCAAAAGGCTCTCAAATGGAACTGGATGTCCCTCATCTGAAATCTTGCTTCTTGCACTACTGCTGTAGAAGCAGCCATGTGTCCCAGGAGCTGCGGAAAATGTCTTGCTGGTCGAAAGACCTGCAGGGTGAATGAGGAGGCCAGAGAGACCAGGGTCCTTGCCCTGTCCAAAGCAAGGAAGGCTCTGGCTTCCTCTGTGTTCAGTTCTGCGCCTATGAAAGTGAGAAGCTGGGCAGGCTCTAGAACTGACTTTGGGAGATTCAGAAGGAAACCTAGAGAGGTAAGCAGTTGCTGAGTTATCTGAAGATGTAACTTGACTTGGTCTGGAGACTGGCCTACTATGAGCCAATCGTCCAGGTAAGGAAAGATGGCAATTTTTTGCCTTCTTAGGTAGGCAACTGCTACTGCCAGGCATTTCGTGAATACCCTTGGAGCAGAGGTGAGGCCAAAGGGCATTGCCCTGAACTGGTAATGGCCTGAGGGCAGCTCGAACCTGAGGTACTTTCGATAGGAGCTTCTGATGAGAATATGGAAGTAGGCATCCTTGAGGTCATGGGACGCTAGCCAGTCCCCTGGCCTCAGAGAGGGTAGAATAATTCCCAGAGTCGCCATTTTGAATTTTGGTTTTAAAAGGTGCTTGTTTAAGTATCTGAGATCCAGGATGGGCCACCATTCTCCTGTCTTTTTTGGGGTAAGGAAGTACCTGGAGTACAATCCTTTGCCCTGGTGTAGGGGGTGGAACCCTTTCCACGGCTCTGAGAGCCAGGAGGGTAGAGACTTCTGCCTCTAGGGCAAGTGCCTCTGATGGATTTGCAGGTGGAAAGGATCTGGTTCTCATCTTTGGAAATTTTTTGAAGCTGAGAACCAGTCCCTGGCTTACTACTTCCAGGACCCACTTGTCTGATGTTAGAGACTTCCAGTCCTGGACAAAGTAAGCCAGCCTGCCCCCTACAGGTAGTTGAGAATCGGCCCTGGCCACCCCATCAGGGTGTCTGCTTGGCAGGGGCTTTAGGCTGAGGGGTGGAAGCAGGCCTGCTTGTACCCCATCTGCCTCTCCCTCTAAAGAACCCCCTCTGGGCGTAAGCTGAAGAGGAGGCCTGGTCTTGGTAAAAAGGCCTATGAAAAGGCCTGCCCCTGCCCCTAGAAGGCTGCCTTTGAGGAGTGGCCTGCCTTTCCTTGGCCTGTGCACTCCTATAGGTGGTCCTATACGCATCCATTTTCTTCATGTAATTCTCTGTCTGCTCCCCAAAAAGAGAATTACCCGCAACAGGAAAATCCATGGCCTTAGTCTGGGTATCCTATGACAGGCTAGTACATTTGAGGCAAGCCATTCTGCGAAGTGCCACAGATGTAGCCATGACTCTTGATGACACATCATTAGAGTCCACTGCAGCATGGAATTGCACCTTAGATGCCTCAATACCATCAGCAGCCACCTGCTCCAGCTCCTTGGCAAGCTGGCCAGAGACCTGTTTTGCTAGAGCCAAAACAGTTTCCCATCTGGATTTCTGGTATCTAGCAACATAAGCCATATAATTTGCCTGTCTGAGTCCCAAGGATGCTGCCATGTACTGTTTCTTTGCCATGGCATCAATCCTCCTGGAGTCCTTGTCAGGGGGGTGTGAAGCCAAGGGAATATTTACCTTGTCACAGGCTGCAGCCTGCACTACCCCAACATGGCTGCATTGTTGTGCAAGGAACTCCGTATCAGAGCCTGACAATGTGTACCTCTTGTCCATTCTTTTATCCACAGGAGGTATAGTGTGAGGAGTTTTTAGAATTTTTACTGTCTGTTTCCCAAAAGATTTATGCAACGGAATAGACAGTCTCCTGGACTCTGGGATATCCATCATTTCCACATAGTCAGGCTCCTCTTGATCATCCACAGCTTCCTCCATAGGGAGCTGGAGGGTTTCAGCCACTTTTTTATAAAACATAAAATGAGAAGGGGACTCAGAAAGCCTAGGAGGAGACACTCCTAAAGGTCTGTCTGGGGAGATGTCCGTTCAATGGGCACATCCAGACTTTCAAATCCACATTCACTCTCCTCATACTTTCTTCCCTCCTCCGGTTCATAAAATTCCTCTAAATCATATTCTTGAACCGGTGGAACCGGGTCAACCGTACGCTACCTGATGGTGCCGGTTCGGTCGGAACTGGGGAAAGCGACTGACAATTTTAATCGCTATTTCTTCAGCAGTTGGAGAGGAAAGTTTTGGCTCCACACCAGCTGATTTCCTAGTCCTTTTTGCTGGAACCGACTCCTCCGAGTCATCTCCCCTTTTGCCCAAGGAAGTCTCGCCCTGGTCAGAGGGCACTCCCTCCAGTCTGGTTGAAACCGAACCGGGATGGCCATCCGGGTCAGCGGACTTTTTGGCCTCCCTTTCCCTGAGCCTAACAACTCTCTTTTCCAGGGTAGCTGCAGGAAAATTTTTACAAATCTGGCAGTCTGCATTGAGGTGGTCAAACCCCAGACAATAAACACAGGTGGTGTGGGAGTCAGCCTTAGCAAAGACTTCCCCACAGACACTGCAGTGTTGAAACCCAGTGGGCCCAGTTTTTCTTTTGGGTTTCTCAGACATAGTGCCAGTCCTAACCAAACTTGCCCGTTTATGGCAATCCGCCAAGCAAGACCTCTTATCGGTTCCCAACCGTGTCATGGTCGTGGAAAAACGTAATAAAATCGTTTTTTTAGAACCGTAACCACACTCTAAAGGACAGATTAATATATTTTAACAACCTGATCGGTTCAAACCGAACCGATAAAACCGCTACTTAGTTCCACACAGAAGAATAAATGTAAAACCTATCTAGTACTCACAATACCACAGACAGAGCTTGAACCGACCGGTTGCGGTTTAAATTGGTCAAAAACCGAGAAAATAATACTTTAACCGACAAAATGAACCAAGCAGAAGGAGAAATCTTCTGGAGCGACTGTTCAGTGAGGCGAAGTAAAGAATCTGACAGTTTGAGTTTGAAGAACAACAGACAGAGTTTTCAACCAAGCTCGAGCTCAGCGTTCCATGCCTGGCATGGAAAGTTAACTCTTTCACCTCCTGAGCAGTTCGAAGGCTGGGACTCACTGCATATGTCATAATATAGCAAGACTTCATGTTGTTTGAAGACACATTTTATATAACTATAAAATAAAAACCCGACTGGAGAACCAGCCATTACAGGAGTTCACTACGGAGCACCTGATCTCTCTCAGGCAGAGAAACAGAGCTAAGCAACGGCCAAAGTGGAGTGCAGATGCAGAGTTTGAACCTACATTACAAATTCCAAAATTTGTATAGGTTCTATCTCCAGGGCATCACTCTTAGCTGAGATGACTGCATAAAGTGTAAACATTTAAGTGAGAGATTCTAGGGGTTAGAATATGTACGCCATTGCAGGGATATGGCTGCTGTCATGATGTGGGGCACAGATGCCTGACACAAATGTGTCAGAACGTCCAACCCCATGTCAGGCAAGGGAATGGGTGTGCTGTGGGTGGGCTTGGTCTGAGCCCACTCTATCCAGCAAACCTCTGCTAGAGGCCATGCCCAGCTGGAGGGCCAAAGTGGAGGAAAACTCTGTAGACAGAAGAGCATCTCAGTACTACTGATCCAGTAACTGCTGCTGCTAGACCCTACAATAGTAAACCATACTGGGAGAGACCTTCCCTGGAATCTTGCTGGAATGTAGCAACTATCCAAATCGGGGGGTGTTGCTAATAACAAATCAAAGACGAGCAGGGGTAAAGGGACTGCAGCTTTCTAGTCCTTGTTCCTCTGTCTTTTCAGTCGAGGTTGGACTATGGTCCCAAGTTGAATCACCCTTTTACAAGTGATGTACCTGTAATGTCTGTCCCCTCTTTTTGGGCAGCTACGCCACCAGTCCTTGCTGAAAATCAAACCTATGACCCTTAGTCCAAAATGCAGTACCAGCTCTTTTTTTAACTCAGCTTTATTAATATGAAAGAGAAAATGACAACACCAGGTACAATTACTAAAGTATGTGAGTCAAATAAGTGTAGAGCACTGACAATACTTCATCCTTAACAGTCAATAAAAAGTAAAAATAAAATAGGGAAGTCTGCAGAGCTTAAATTATACAACCGCACCCTGTGGCATCAGATAACGAGTCAGTTGTTTCATCGGCGGCAGGTGCTCTAACTACTCAGAAAAAGGGATACTCCCCCAAGCAGGAAGGTTAGAGTGCTCAGGTGACTTTTTATAGTTACATAGACAACCTCTAGATGGCTGTATTTGCATTTGACTGTTATTTACACCTTCCACTAGATGGCACTGCTTTACACAGACTGCCTTTTTCTGGCTCTACGATGCCGGTTCGACAACATTTTGTTGATCGGCATCTCAGCGACAGGAATTATGTCGACCACAAGCTGCGGTCTACATAATTTCCATTTGTCTCCTGGTCCACTTTTTTCATCGAGGAGCTCTGCCCCCAGACTTCTATGTCCATCCCCCATCTTTAGGATTATCAACTCCAGTCTGAGTTCATTCGGGCCGGGGGTGCAGGACCGTAAGACAGTGTGCCCCTGTGTCAGGCACACCAACACAGCAACCTGTTGATTTTGTCAACGGGTTGGCAGGTCGCTGTGTTGGTGTCGCTATGGGGGGCATACCCCTTTTTCTCATACATAACAATACTTCCTCTTTTTCAGTGAAACATCCCTTCCTCGTCATCACTGTTATGGTTGTCCCCTCTTCTTGGGCAGATACACCTCCAGGTCTTGCTGGGAATCAGACATGGGAGTAAATCTGAGTCCTGAAGGCTGCAACTCTAACCATTTAGCTACTGAAAAATTCCCCTAGTTAGGAGGTTTGTTATTTACAGCTTTCACCACTAAACAGTTTTGCAATGCACAGATTGTTTTTTTTTCTCATTTATAACACTACCTAATTGTTTTAAGCACCAAAATTTTGAGATAAGCTATGGGTGGTGATGGAAGGTGAGCCAAGGTCATAAAGGTGTTGAAACAGAGTAAGACAACCTACCTTTTTCAGCCCCGAGCTCTCCTCTATTCCCTTCATGTCACACTGGTAGTGGAACAACTGACTTTCTGGGAAACGCTCACGCAACTTCTCCTTCAGGACACTTAGGAATTTTATGCTGTTTCCGTCACGGTCCTGAAAGTCTGGCAGGAAATTCCCTGGTAGTTCTTGAATGAAGGAAGAGTCTCTGAAACAGAAAGCTGCATTGGGGTTTTTCCTCCGATAGGCTCCATGCAAGATCTCCATGCCTGTAATGGACATGCCAGGAACCCAAGAATAGTGCTCGGCAATGTCCGGGAATGTCCTCCTGCTTTGGGATCCAACCTGCTCTGCAGAGCGAAAAAAGAGAAAGGTGCTCTCAGTTGTGGGGTAGCAGGAGCATCTGACGGAGGTTTGTTGTTTTGTTCCCCAGGATTCAGCCATGTACCGTGACAAATTCCTCTTGGAAATGTCCACTTCACATTCCCTACCCCCACCTAGTGTCTCCAACACAGCTGTACCAGTGCTCACAGTGAGACACTAAATGGGGAGGGTTTGTTGTGACACTGTTCTGGGCTTGCACACAGCAGTCTTGCTCATACAGTACCTGCTAACCTTCACAGTCCGACCCAGTTCAACAGCACAAGACCCTCCTTGCTCCTATTTTTTCTTTCTTTTCTGTCCCCCCCCAACCAAGTGTTCGCTCTTTCAATCTGCTTTTTCCCTTCTGCTTTTGCTCTCTCCTGTTTTCTTCTTTCCTATTTTCTTTCTCCCTTCTCCTTCTGCTGTCTCCCGATCCGCTTTCTCCCTACTCCACGTCTTTCTCTCATCCCCTCTGCTTTCTCCCTATCCCTTCTGCAGCCTCGCCATCTGCTTTCGCCCATCCCTCTCTGCTTTGTCTTCCCTTCTGCTTTCTCCTTCCCCTCACTTTGTCTCCCCCCTCTGCTTAATCTCTCCCCCTCTGCCTTGTCTGCCTCTGTTGTTCTTCTTTCCCCCCTCTGAGTTCTGTCTTCCCCATCTGTTTTCCTTCTTTCCCCTATGGTTATCCCTTCCTTCCGTGCTTGTTTTACTCCTTTGCTTTTGGTTCTATGGGATATGGGAGAGAGCAAAACGGTGACGGCAAAACAGCAAGGCAACAAGGAGCAACCGCGAAATAACAGCAATCGCCAAAACGATAAGACTGCCACAGTGAGCTCTACCCCCGCACCCTCCTTTTTATATATAAACAACTCTGAGTGGGCACAACTTGGTGAGTGGGAGAAAGCCATAGGTTGCCATTTTAGTAATCGCTGTTTTTCCAGTTCTGTCTTTTTCCCTTGCTGTTTTGCCATTGCCGTTTTTACATTCGCGATCTTATAGTCGCACTTTTCACAGGATACCTTTGCCTTCTCCTTTTCCCTCTGCTTTGTCTCTTCCCATCTGCTTCCAGCTTTCTTCCCAATGTTCTTTGTCCATGTCTGCTTCATTCTCTCTTTGTTTTCTCCCATCCCCATCTCCTTTCTATAGTCCCCTCTGCTTTCTACCTTTCCCCTCTGCTTTCCGCCTTCCCCATGCTTTTTTCCCCTCCCTTACCTCTGGGTTCCCTGTGCTCTGTTACTCTCAACTTTTTTTTTCAGCTTCTTGCCCCACCAGCAGTCCCCAGCACAGCAAAATGGTCACAGCCACCCCAGCTTTCCACCAAGACTTACGGTCCTGCATCCTGCAGCATGGCCTCAGTGCTCACCAGGTGTGGGGCCTGCAAGTGGCCAGGACAGCCAGCCGAACTGGGAACCACTGGGGAGTGGGCATGCAATGCTGCCCAAAGTGGCCCTGTGCATGCTCATTTGTGCAGGATGTCGGTGGGCCCCCCTCCCCTTACCTCTACATAATGGTCCCTGGCTGCCTTTCCCCCTGTCATCGCTACAGGCCAGGCTTACACCAGGGACCATATTCCCCCCCCCTCCTCCCTGTGTAGAGAAGAGCTTTCCCCTGAACGATCAATTCTCTCCTTCCCCGGCCAACACCCAGAAACCCTGACATGAAACCTATGCAACTGACATTTTGTTACACATCTCACACTCAGGGAGCTCCCTGCAAGCAGCACTCAAAATTATAGCAGACTTTGGTAAAATATTAGCTTGTGGGGGATAATCTCCGAGGCACTCTACACTCCTTACACATGGGTTGTGTCCACTTGATAGGTTGCTTGATGCACACGTGACTTTAAAGAAGTCCGACCCCCTTTCCCTGTGGCACCGCCCTTCCAGCATCAGTTCTCAATGTGCATCGGAAAGGTTGCTGCACGCAAAATCAGCTCCCTAGAAAATCACCCATTTCACCAAAGAAAAGGTAAGAGACTACACTCATATAAGCAATTATGAACAACAGTTTCAGCTAGCTAGATGGCAATCCATTCAATGGCTTTGCGTTGCTGCTTAAAACTATTACTTAACTATAACAGGAAGCATGCAACTAATTAATTCAGTGTACCAAAAAGAAGCTTGTAATTTACTCAGTTTGGGTATAAGATCATGTCTAGCAATCTGTTACTTTATCCTAAATTAACATCTAAGGCAAGGGCTCTTAACACTTTCCTGCACTGCACACCAAGCAGCAATCTCTCTATACCTTCATGCCTATTCCTTGGACTCCCTGCCAGCGAGTCTAAGATGTTTCAAAGAAAAGAAATCCAAGCAGGCTTCTGTGACCCCTGCTAGCGGTCCCAGTTTAGTCCCTGCACCCACTACTGATCAGTACTGGGCAGAGAAACCCCTATTACTCCTGCTAGCAGTCTTAGGGGTATTTTCTCAGCAGTGCCTCACTTCAACCTGCTGCCTTGTCTCCGGTGAGATGGATCTCATATATATTGTAGCTCCTTAGCTCCCATTTGTTTATGGGACGGAAAGCCTGCTGCTCTGGTGTGTAGTCCTTGGGAATAGCCCATACTGGTGGAAGAGGAGCACAATCCCTGCAAGCCTCTGCTTCTCCATGTTACCTCTACTTAGCAAGCTCCCGACTAAACATGGAACCCATTCACACCTTCCCCTTCTTTTGTGTATTGGGGGAAGGTGGGCGCCATCTCTACATCAACCCAGCCGTTTCTCCCCTTCTTTGGTGTCTACTAGCGCTCCTATGATCGCTATCGCATTCTCGAGCTAGACGCCGTATTATTCTCCTGCACACCCTCTGCACTTGCGCGACGCATGCTGCTCCTCTCTGCACATGCTCGAGTCAAGGGGTGTGGCGCATACACCTCACGCTGCACTGTAGGCAGCTCCAGCCCTCCCAGCGACTCCTTCAGATGCTCTAGCGGGAGGGAACACCTTAAACACCTAAAATCTTACTACTGTGTACTTTGCAGAAGAAATATAAAATCATAACTGGCAGAAATGCTCCCTTGTCCCAAGCCTTAGGTAATTGATTGCAGTGGGGGGGGGAGGGAGAAGAGAATCACTGTCAGATGAACCAATGGGCTCCTCTACACTTCTACATCATACCCTGATAAGCCCCTTTTGTTATACTGCACAGAGCACTTTAGCTGGACTCCCAGTATTTATTAAACATTGACCCTAAAGACTGTTATTTTTTTAACAGCACTATTAAGGACACTCCTCCCTAATACCTCCCATCTCTCTCTCTCTCTCCATTTCTCCACAGATATGGGGAAATTCAAGAGCTGCAGGCTATGCAGTATTCCAATCCCAGCATCCCAAATTGAAAGACTCTGTGCCTTCTGCACAGAGGACCCTCCATCCCCCTCACATGACGTTCTGGAGGAGGAGGAGGACGACCTTGCCGGCACTCCCATCCACTCACCAGACCAAGGCACCTCACAAACCACACTCCCTTCTCAACAGCCATCGTTGGACATAAATTCCATTCTACTGCAAAACCAACAGGTGCTACAGTTACAACAGCAGCTCATGTCTGCAATGTGGGACAAGGTGGCAGAGCTCACCTCACAAAAATCTACTTCCCCGTCCAGCGCTACTACAAAATCAGGGTGCCATCCCACCAGCTCTAATACTGCCACCACATCAGCGGACGAGAACTCTAGACAAATCATGACCGAAAATACCTCAGATAGCGAAGAAGAATCTGAGAATGATCCGCAGTCCCTAACAGAAAAATGGTGCTTCCCAGACCAAATCCCCAATCTGGTATGCAGCATTGTGGCAACAGTGGGGTTTGACACCCCCCCAACACAGTCTAAACTGATACCCTCCTTTCAACCATCCCAAAAGATAGTGGACACCTTCCCAGTCTACAAGGCCATTTCCGAGGTGGTTTCAAGGGAGTGGGAGGCAGCAGACCCAGCCCGCATCCCGGAGAAAAAATCATGGGACAAAATGTATCCTCTAGATGCTGACATTTTAAAAACTTGGCGCACTCCTCCTTCAGCAGACCCTCAAATCACATCCTTTAACAGAAAGACAGTACTGCCCACCAAGTTAACATCTGCCATAAGGGACCCAGTAGATAAGAAACTAGAAGACATTCTAAAGATAAACTTCGAACTATCAGGACTTGGGGCCAGAGTTGCAACCATGGCCATTTACGACACCAAAGCACAGCTTGAATGGTTGCAAGAAATTCAAAAGAGCTTGACCACAAAGTCACCTGAAGCACTCCTACTGGAGAACACTATACTGTCAACTAAGTACCTAGCAGACATGGCCATAGATTCCCTAAAGATTAATGCTAGAGCAGCCACACTAATCAACAGAGCAAGGAGATGCATCTGGATGAAGATGTGGAATGCAGACAGTGAATCCAAATCCCTCCTATTCAAACTACCATGCAGAGGAAACTTACTTTTCAGGGAGGGCCTCGAGAAATACCTCAAGGGTAAGGAAAGGGCAAGCACATACGCAATCAGCCCTTTCGTGACAGATGTAGGGGACGCGTCATTTACAGGGGACAGACCCAAAGGTCATCCTTTAACCCGTACTTCCAAAACACAAAGTTCAGAGGAAGAGGGGCACACAGCAGAAGTAGAGGAACATAGCACTGTAGGAGGGGCCACACAAACCAATGACTATCACGCTCCAGTAACAGGGGCCCATCTATCACGCTTTGCATGGGAATAGATCAACTCCACTCAGGACAAATGGGTCCTAGAAATAATTCAAAAAGGGTTACGCAATAGAATTCGCCCAAAACCCCAGGCAGGGAAGGCTGATAACACCACCGGTAACCAAATGCAGGGCACAAATGCAGATGATCCTACTCCAATTGATTGCAAACAATGCCATAAAGAGGGTACCCAAGGAACAGGAAGGACAAGGGGTCTATTCAATTCTGTTCACAGTACCAAAAAAGACAGGAGACCTACGACCAGTGCTAGACCTAAACTTCTTAAACAAAAGCATCGCCTACAAACCATTCAAGATGGAGACCATCAGGTCCACATTAAAGGACATAAGACCAAGCGACATACTTACTTCTATAGATCTGAAAGACGCTTACTTACACATTCCAATAAGACTGTCTCATCAAAAATTCCTACTCTTCCACATATTAGGCCAACACTTTCAATACTAGGTTTTAGCCTTTGGCCTCGCATCTGCACCTCGAGTGTTTACCAAAGTATCCATCGAACTAGCTGCAAAACTCAGAGAACAAGGAATCCAGGTCATACCGTATATGGACGGCTGGCTGATCCGGGCAAGGTCGGTAAGCCAGTCAGCAAGAGAAACTACAACGGCAATAAAGTGTTTGCAAAACCACAGATGAGTAATAAACACAGAAAAGAGTCAACTGACACCATGCCAATTATTGGAGCACCTAGGCAACTTAATAGACACAGCAAAAGGGACAGTAAAGCCATCCAAAAAGAGGGCAAAGACCATAATAGTGGCTGTACACAAACTCCTGCAGACCAGATAAGCTTCCACAGCGTCGATATCCCATACACTAGGCCTAATGTCATTGTGCACAGATACCATTCCCTGGGCAAGATGGCATATGAGATCACTACTGTCATTCCTCATAGATCAGGGCCCAACGTACAACTTAGACTTCACAAAGGTTGTATCAATTTCTCCAAGAGTAACACAGTCATTACACTGGTGGTTAAACAGAGACAACCTCCTAAAAGGTATGCCCCTAAACATACAGACAGACAGACATCCAAATAGACACAGATGCCAGTCTCACCGGATGGGGGCTACTACCAGTCACAATACAGCTCAGGAGAAGTGGTCCATTCCCGAGACCAAATTACCCATAAACGTGCTAGAGTTAAGAGCGATCCACCTCGCACTACTGCACTTCAAAGGACTAGCAAAAGGAAGACACGTCCTAATACGCTCGGACAATCAGGTCACGGTCTCCTACATCAACAAACAGGGAGGAACAAAAAGCAAAACAATGCAAAAGGAGGCAGAGAAACTCATCTCTTGGGCTCAAATTCCTCGCAAGCTTAAGCGCCATACACCTAGCCGGAAAGTTGAACACCACAGCAGACTGGCTAAGCAGACAACAGATAAACCCAGGGGAATGGATGCTACACAGACACACATTCCATGCCATAAATAGACGCTGGGGACCCACAGAATGGGATCTGATGGCCACCAACAAAAACAACCAGTGCCCAAAATACTTCTCCTGATTTTGGGACCACAAAATGATGGGGGTGGATGCACTCTCCTCAACCTGGACATTTCAAGTTGCATACATATTCCCACCAATCCCAATAATTCTGCAGGTCCTGAAAAAGATTTGCAGATCCAGCTCAAGGGTGATACTGATCACACCTTATTGGCCCAGGAGAGCTTGGTTCGCGACGGTGGTGGCCATGGCCTTAGACCACCTGTGGATACTCCCAGACAGAAAGGACATCCTCACACTTGGACCCTAACGTCACCCCAATCCGACCAACCTCAAACTGACAGCCTGGTTCCTGAAAGGGAGAGACTGTTAAGTGAGGGTTACCACCCATCAGTGATTGAAACCATGACAAAATCCAGAAGGCTATCCACAACCTCGACATATCAGAGACAGTGGAGGATTTTTTCAAAATGGTGCCTACGAATAATATCAATCCCACTTCCGTCCTGATCCCGGACATACTACTTTTTCTGCAACACGTCCTGGACAAAGGTCTGTCTCCTGCTTCACTCAGGGTTCAAGTGGCAGCAATAGGGACAGCAAGGGGCCTCATAGAAGGTACAACACCAGGTGCACATAGGGATATTATCAGATTCCTAAAAGCATCCACCAACTTACGCCCAACAATTCGTCAATGGACAGCTCCATGGGACCTACACCTAGTCCCCAGGGCCAGGACAGACCATCCCTTCGAACCTCTAGAAACTGTCACTCTCAAATGACTAACTCTAAAAACCATTTTCCTCCTGGCCATCTGTACAGCCAGATGGATCAGCGAATTACAGGCACTATCTTGCCGCTCACTATACTCGAGTTTCCAAAAGGAAACGATCGAACTTAGGACGATCCCATTCTTTGTCCCCAAGGTTAATACCAAGTTCCACTCACAACAGGTTACTGAAATACCAGCACAGCTACCTCTAGAAGAGGTCTCTGTCGACCCCAGGCTTAGATTTCTAGCCATGAGAAGAGTGCTGACCATGTATGTCAACAGGACATCTACTATCTGCAAAACTGATAGACTCTTCATCAGCATGCAAGGACGTAGAAAAGGGCAACCAGCCACCAGATCTACAATAGCTACTTGGCTGAAGACAGCCATCACAGAAGCCTATCAGGCATCCCATCACACTTCACCAACTGATATCAAGACACACTTGACAAAAGCAGTAGCCACCTCATGGGCAGAAAGAAATTGGGCTACAGTGAAGGAGATCTGTACAGCAGCCACTTGGGCATTCCCTCACATATTCACTAAACATTACAAGGTGGATGTCTCACAGCAGCCAAAAATCACACTTTAGACAAGCAGTACTGCTGGCAGCTAAGTCAGAGACTGTTTACATGGAGTAAAATTAACACCAGACTTAGATAGAAACCCATGTGTAAGGAGTGTGGAGTGCCTCAGAGATTATCTCCCACAATGGTGGTTTATTCACCTGGTAAAGGTGATTGTGGGGGTATACATCTCTGAGGCACTCCACAACCCACCCAAAAAGGAAAAATTAAGAACATCCTGTTACCAGTGTTAACACTAGAATATAACAAGGAAGATCAAGACATTTGTTTACAGTTGAAACAATATGTTATAACGATACTCATAAATAGGAAAATTACGTACCTACCGTAATTCTTGATCTTCTTGGACGAGTCTCCACCACTCATTCACACTAGTGGGATTAGCGCCGGAGGCACTACGACCCATCGGGAGCAAACTTTTGCTGGAGGGTGTGCGCGAAGCGGCACCGCGGCGAGGCACGGCGCCAGAGAGCAGCGGCTCGAGCGTAACGACTATCTCGGCCGGACGACCTCCAACCGCCTCAGTACCTTTTACCAAGGAGGTGCAGCAACTGATGTAAAGGGTAAATCTAGCTTTAAAAATGGACATAAGATAGTCCGTACGACCGTGTAATAAGGGTCAACAAAGAGTCCTCACTCCTAAAGATTTGAGGGTGAAGACCAACACAGCGGTGAGCTCGGGGATGGAGGTGGGCGTGGAATGAGTGGTGGAGACTCGTCCAGAAGATCAAGAATTACGGTAGGTACGTAATTTTCATATCTTCCTGGACATAAGTCTCCACCACTCATTCACACTAGTGGCAGAGTACCAAGCTGATAATCCCCCAAAAGGGCGGCAGGAGAGCCAGAGCTCACGAGTCTAAGATAGAAGCCCATTAAGGATAGTTCTGCCGAAAGCGGAATGTCGCCTGGCATGAACATCCAATGCATAACGCTTAACGAAGGTATGCACTGAGCTCCAGGTGGCAGCGTTGCAGATATCCGCAATTGGAACATTGCGAATCTCCGCTAAAGATGCCGCGATCGCCCTAGTAGAGTGAGCGTACACTCTACCCTCCAACTTGACTTGAGCCATGGAGTAGCAATGTCGAAGGCATGCCACTAACCATGATGAGATGCATCTGATAGCAACAGGTTGACCCAGCCGGGTGTCGCTGAAAGAAACAAACAGTTGCTGAGTCTTGCGAAAATTCTTGGTTCTATCTAAATAGAACCGCAAGGCTCTCTTAACATCCAAGGAATGAGAGAATGTTCCTTCATTTTGGAAATTAGCAAAGTAAGAGGAAGCACCAGAGGTTGGTTTAGATGGAATTCTGACACAACCTTGGGAAGAAATTTAGGATGAGTACGGAGAACTACCTTGTCTTTATGGAATACAGTATCACGGAGGGTCCGTCACCAATGCATGAATTTCCGAGACCTCCAGGCAGAGGTATGAGCCACCAGGAAGGCAGTCTTCCAGGTAAGAAATTTTAGCTCACAGGTAGCTAAGGGCTCGAAGGCTTCCGAGTGAGCATGTCCAGCACCAGGTTAATGTCCCAGGCTGCAACCGACGCTTAACAGGGGGTCTGGTATGAAGAATCCTTTAAGAAATCTCTTCACTATAGGAGCTGAGCCAGAGTCAAGGAAGAAACTGGCTCATGGAACGCTGAGATGGCACTAAGGTGAACTTAACTGTGGAGTACTGGAGACCTGAGTTTGATAGGTCCAAAAGATACTCCAGAACCTTGTCAGGAGGACAGGAAAAGGGATTCCAAGAGGACTTTGCACACCAGAGAGAAAAGAGTTTCCATTTGAAGCTGACATGCTGGGTGGCTGGCTTCCAGCAGCCAGAAGGATGTCTGAGACTCAACGAGAAACATTGAACCGATTCACTTCTACCTCTTCAGGAGCCAAGCATGAAGGTGAAGTGATTTCAGGTTGGGGTGGACCAACAAACCCTGAGTCAAAAGACTGATTTGCAAGGGAAGTGGTCTGGAGAGGCTGCAACATACTGTTGAGCAGAGGAAACTATAGTTGCGAGGCCAGGAGGGAGCAATGAGAATCATTTTGGTCCCCTGAGACTCGAACTTGAGGAGAACTCTCTGATTAGAGGAAGCGTGGAAAGGCATAAAGAAAGCGTTTTGTCCACTGCAGCCTGAGGGCATCCTGACAGAAAATGCCAGGCCCTGGATTTCTGGAGCAGAAGAGAGGCAGTTTTGTGTTGAGTGGGATGCAAAAGGTCCAGGTCTGGAGTCCCCACTCTTTGAATAGTGACCGAGCTACGGCTGGATTGAGAGACCACTCGTAGGGTCTGCCTCATTCTGCTGAGGTGATCTGCTAGATCGCTTTGTATACCTGGCAGATGAACCGCCTGAATCAGAGACTTGTGCTCCAGCACCACTCCCACACCTCATTGCTTCCCTGCAAAGGGATAAGAATGAGCACCGCCTTGCTTGTTGATGTAATACATCACAGCTTTGTTGTCCGTTTGAAGGAGAATGTTCTTGTGACAAAGGATATCCTTCAAGCTTGGATCACGTGAGAACCGCCTCATCTCCAGGACATTTATGTGGAGATGAGTTTCGAACTGAGTCCATACACCTTGAGTGTGGAGGGAGTGACAGTGAGCCCCCATCCCATTAGCGATGCCTGTGGTGATGGAGATCTGATGATCCGGGGAGCAAAGGGAATCGCTCCAGGAGATTGCTTTCTTGAGTCCACCAGGTGAGAGACCTTCGAAGGGGCTCCGTCACCTTGATGGGATAAGACTGGGGGCATGGCTTCCAAAGTCCCTTGGCTGGAAGGGCTTGCTAGAAGCCAATCGTCCAGGTAGGGAAACACTCGGAGTCCAATCTTCCTGAGATGTGCTGAGAGAACTGCACAACACTTTGTAAAAACTCGCGGCGCCGAGGATAGCCCAAAAGGCAGGACTCTGAACTGATAATGCTGACCCAGAGCTACAAACCTGATGAACTTGCAGTGGGTCGGGTGGATGGGGATATGCTGGTAAGTGTCCTGCATATCCAGGGAGGCCAGCCAGTCGTGCTGATGCAGCAAGGGTAACAGGGTACCTAGGGAAATCATTTTGAATTTCTCCCTGGGAAGAAATTTGTTTAACTTTCTGAGGTCTAGAATGGGGCACATTCCCCCAGATTTCTTTGGAACCAGAAAGTAATGGGAGTAGAACCCTGTGTTTTGCAGATGCGGGGGCACCAGTTCTATTGCCCTGTTGCTTAGAAGGCCCTGGATCTCGGCGGTGAGGAGGTCTGACTGAGAGGCCGACAGCCTGGGTTGTCGTCCAGGAGGACAATTGGGGGTTTCCAAAAAATTGAGAGAATAACCCTCGCGAATTATTCGAAGGACCCATTTGTCCGAAGTTATGGACTTCCACTGGTTGTAGAAGTACATCAGACGACCTCCCACCGGAGGAGAAAGTTCCACCTCGGGCAATGTGGATGGAACTTGGGCCAACAACTCATAAGGTGGTGCTGGGGCTTTAGGCCCCGCGCTTGCTGCTTTTGAGGTTGGGCAGGTTGGCTTTTATGGAAGCTTCCTCGCCTCTGCCTCGAAAGTACTGACGATTATGAAACTGACGCCTGTTCACATGCCCTGAGGGGAGCAAGCGGAGGTCTGGCCAACTTAATGGCCGACCTAGTCTTCTGAGTGGCCTCTAAGGCTTGTTCCACCTGAGGCCAAAAGAGAGGAGCCATCAAAAGGCAGCGCCATTACCTGCTGCTGAGCATCATTCGTGAAGCCAGAAGTACGCAGCCAGGAATGGCGCCGAGTACAAATACCTGCAGCTGCTGAGCGAGAAGCAGTGTCGAAAGCGTCCATAGTGGCTTTGACCTGTTGGTTATTAGACTCAATACCTCTAGTAACGGTGAGAAGAAGCTCTGACTTGGAGTCCGAATCCGGAAGAGCTTCAACCATTCTTTTCAAAGAGTGCCACAGGATATACTCATACTGAGTAAAATAGCCTTGATAACTGGCAATACGCATACTTAAGAGTGGAGGCAGCAAAGACTCTCTTACCTAAAGTATCAATCTTACGAGACTCTTTGTTAATAGGTCGAGCTGTAGAAGTTTGAGGAAGAATGACCTTATCATTCTCTGCCAGGACTACAATAGGATCCGCAGGCTTGGGATGCCAAAATGGGACGATCCTTGGGAGCTGAATACTTATCAATGGATTTAGCCACTGAGGGAATAAGAGCAGGATTATTCCATACCATTTGAGACAGCTGCCTCAAGGAAGGCTGATCGGAGGAGTCAAATCTGTAGGGATCTCCAAGCATGAAGGTACTGGAGTCTTAATATCTTCCCAGGATCGATGTCTGTAGTCTGAGAGAAAGAGTGGATCTCAGGTTCTTCAACAGAGACTTAAAGGACAGGTCCCTCACCACAGGCTCTGTAGCAAGAAAGATCCTGTTTCCTCCACTTCATCACCCAAACGAAGGTCTGGGTTAGGCTCAACATCATCTCCTGATGGTCCAGGAAGGACTGTATGGACAGGAAAGGAGGAAAATTAGGAGAGGAGGAAACAGCAGAGAAGAAGGAGAGTCCCCGAGGGCCCCCGCGCCGAGGGAGGCAAATGGGTCTAAAACGGCACCGCAGAGGGGCACGGGCGTCAAGAGGCACGCTGGCACCGCAGCGGCACTGCCAAAAAGTGGCGCTGCTGGAAAAGCGTGCCGCAAAAAAAAGCGGCGCCGCTGAAACGAAAAAGCGCGCCCGCTAAACAAAAGCGGCGCCACAAAAGCGGCGCCGCAAATGGCACCGCCAGACCCAACGGCGCCGCAGACGGCGCCGCAAGGTCCAACGGCACCGAAAACGGCACCGAAAAGCCAACAGACCCCGCAGAAGGCGCCGGGAATGCCCCAGGAACCTGGAAAGCTAGGGAAGGAAAAAAGCCAGGAGATAAGGGCATCGGTGTGGCCCCCTGCGCCGCAGCCATGTGAGGGGGGAAACACTTAAGCGCGGAGTCACCGGCACCGAAGAAGGCGCCGCGCGACTAGGAAGGTCCAACCGCCCTACCCGATCACCGGAGGAGCCCGGGGCCCGTGGCAGCCAAGCCAGGCAGAAGAACCAACCTCCGAGCCCAACGCCCATAAGAGCGCCCACTGATGAAACTGCTCATCTGGAGCCCTACCTGTAGGCGGGAGGGCTCCGATGTCGAAGACGACGGTCACCGGCAGTTGGCGACTCAAGAAGGAGATAGGCAACCAGCTACAATAACCGACCGACTGCGCGCAGACATACCAGAGGGCGACCTCGAGTGATGCCTTCTCTTTTGACCTGTGGTCAAGAAGAGCTCGAGGCCGAACGCCGAGAATGCGATCGCTATTTTATGCCGACGGGGACCGCCCATCCCCCGGCATCGGACTGACCGCTGTCGGAACCCCGCTGAGTTTCTTGAGAAGGAGGTTGACCGGACCCAGCCCGGCTGACTGAACAGCTTTCATACGAAGTCTCCCTACCGTCACCTGACCTGCTCATGGTCGACTCCGTCCAGTAGGCCGAGACTTCTTCAAGTAAGTTAAATTTAAATTTTAACGAAAATAGAATAAAATTAAGCAATACTACTATCGAGATAATATTACAAAAAATTAACTGAAAACTATGCGCTAGTTTGAAGTTTGACTCCCGACAGGCGAGCGACGTTGTCACTGAAGCGCACTCGACGGCGGGAAAAAAGGAACTGAGGCGGTTGGAGGGTCGTCGCCGAGATAGTCGTTACCGCTCGAGCCGCTGCTCGCAGCGCCCAGGCCTCGCGGCGCCGTCTCTCGCGGACCCTCCAGCAAAAAGTTTGCTCCCGATGGGTCCTAGTGCCTCCGGCGCTAATCCCACTAGTGTGAATGAGTGGTGGAGACTTATGTCCAGGAAGATCTGGTCCTATTGTAGTATAGATTATTAGCAATTGAAATAAATAGAAACACAGAAACACAACTTGTATTGTCCAATTTTTTTATACATGGAATTGACATTGGTTACCACGCCAACATTGTCTAACAATTTAGAAACATTTAATTCTTAGTAGGTACAGCATTGGAAGAATTCGAACTGATGCTGGAAGGGCTGTGCCACAGGGAAAGGGGGTTGGACTTCTTTGAAGTCACATGTGCATCAAGCAACCTATCAGGTGGACACAACCCATGTGTAAGGAGTGTAGAGTGCCGCATAGATGTATACCCCCAAAATCACCTTTACCAGGTGAGTAAACTACCATTATAAGCCATGTGGTGATGCCCCTGAACTTTGAAATAAACAAACAAGAAATAGTGCAGATCAGTTTTAAATGGTACCCAGCAGAAATTAAATATCTGTGTATCGAAGTCACCACAAATGTACAATCCATGAAAACCAAAAATTTTAGATGCACTGATTGGGAGGATAAAATTAGATTCAGATTGCTGGGTAAAACTACCCTTATCACTAATGGGGAACATTTCTGCAGTTAATACTCTTTTCCTCCAGTGCCCAAGCCACCCTCCAGATGCTGGCCACCCCAGCCCTACTCCACCATTTTTCCTCCAGGACTTATCTTTGTGTGGTTGCTGTGTGGCCCTGGTATTCGAAGGGGTTCGGGGCTACTGGGTGGCCAGTATCAGTGGTGGCTGAGACCACCATCATTTTCCTGTGATTTGTCCCTCAGGAGAGAGAGTGTGCAATGCCCCCTAGATGTGCCACACACACTTCTGTGCGTGGTCCGTCAGCAGCTGCCACTATCTCCCCAAGCTGTCAGCCCCAACCTGCTAACGCCCAGCTGACGCTAGGGGCCAGGTGAGTACCGAGCACTGAAAACCTCCCTGCCTGGGAGGGGACAGCAGTTCTCTGGATGTTCAATCCTATCCTCCCCAGCTGATTCCCTGTGACCCAAATCACACGTACATTCCTTTCTGTTGTAGCAATGAGCAACCAGGATTGAGGAGGAGTTATCCAAGTCTGTAAAAAGACTTCCTGGTTGCTCACTGCAACACCAGAAAGGAAATGTGTTTGTGATTCACGTGGGAAAACTCAGGGCCTTAATTGGCTGAAGTCTCATAGCTCAGTTGGTTAAGAGCTATAGTATGGACTGCTGAGGTCTTGGGGTCAAATCCCAGTGAGAGTCACACTTTTGCTTTCATTTCTACAACTGGATTTCTAAATTTGCCTCACAGTGGCATATACTGCACTTGGGAGAGATTGAGGAGGAGTTGTTTCTGGATTGTGTGCATTCACCTACAATTTCTTTTTACCCTTTCATGAGTGCTGCCCACCCCGCAGCTTGCAGCAAACCTCTCTGGTTCACTGTCTCTTTGCCGAATGGCCACATTTGCATAAGCTGCGGGACTTAGGCACTAGGACCCTACCACTAGTGAATAGGGCACAGAGTCCCTGGCACACCAGTGATCGATGCAAGCTGCCTTTGGTGTGGCTTGCACCAAGCTTTGAGAATCGGGCCCATAATGTACCAAACAAAGCAGTATTCAAAAATTTGCAACTTGTTCGTACAGTATCTTAAACAATCATTCAGTATGGGGAGACCCCGTCCTGGCAAAACACACATAAAGACATACTAGATGACTTAAAGCCACTGGGGATTCTCCCACACTCTATATCTAATCTATATGCAAAGATTAACAATCACTTCTTAGCTGAGACAGACACTATGTGGGATTACTGGACCCAGGTTATACCAACTGTGAATAACCACTAAACAGTTGGGAAAGATCTAGGTGGATCGTTATAAATGTGTCAAAGCAGACAATTTACATCTTAGACAGTTTAGGATATTAAAAAAGTTATATTACATGCCCACAAAGCTTTGTAGAATAAGGAAACTCCCATCTCCGAAATGCAAAAGGTGCAGGGAGCAAATTGGCACACTACTGCATACTTCATGGGAATGCCCAAAGAAAAACTTCAATGGGAGAATATTAAAAATAAATTAGATGCATTATTGGGACAAAAAGATGCCTTCACCCCTGAGATTTGTAGATTGGGACGTCGAGCATGAGTTACCAGAAGAAAAGGGGCCTGAATAATGCAAGGAGCTTGCATCAAACTGAATGATGCAAGGAGCGGCTTACGTCAAGAATTGCTCCAAGAGCAATTCTCAAATGTAGCCTGTGCCAACTACAGGCTGCATGCACTAAGAGGGTCTAGCACCATCCTTCCATCCTTGTGGTACAAAAAGAGGTACGGCATGGTGCATGAAGCCTTGTGCTCGGGCAATGCTGTAACATCCCCTTTTCTGAAATTCACAAAAGTGCATGGTGCTGACAGACCCAAACACCCACTAGACCAGCCTGGGCTGGTCTAAGGGTCCGTGAGCCACCCGCAGAGCCCTCCCTCTGTGGCACATGTGTAGCAGTCTCCCATGCTCCCATGACTGCTTTGGCAGAGTGTGTTTTTCCTGCCCAAAGACAGTACAATAAAGAGATGATGCATAGTAAAATGACCACACGTTGAGTCCCGAAGAAGGAACCTAGGTATTGGTACTACATCCACATATTAGTGTATGACTTACAGTATCAACAGTACCATCCCTAGGGTACATGGCCAGAAAACAGGTACCATTACCCAATGTCCAACTCAACCGTAAATACTGACATTTTTTACATCTTGAGGATGGATTGTGATATATTTGTGTTGTTGGGACATATCCATGTCTGTTTCTGGCTTAGGTGCATTACCCTACAAAGCCTCTGTTACCGTCATGAGTGCCACCCGACCATGCCTGCAGTTTGTGGCAAACCCTCCAGATGCACTGTCTGTTTGGCGCATGGCCACAGTTGTTACAAGCCACAGGATGTTGTTACCAAGACCCTATGCGATAGAGAATCAAAGCACAGGGTCCCTGGCACATGGAGCTTTGACATAAGCTGCCATTTGCCGCAGCTTGCATCAATCAAATGACCCTTCGAGAATCAAGCCCAAGAAGTTTCATATCACAATAATAGCGGCAAGTGTCAAAAAGGCAGTGAAACACTGGATGGATAAAGAAAAATCATTAGTCAGTAGAGCTTAAGTACACAGTAAAGCAGATCTCAGTGACATCTGCTGAGCAGAGCCTTGGTAAAGCAAAAAAAAACTGTAGATACTATCCACCTTGCTATAGACGGTGTAGAGCCTGCATGTCCCTGTGACACCTCACCATATGTGACAAACAATTGTTTACTGTCATTTCTTCCTAATAAGCAGATACACAGAAATGTGATTGCAGAGAAAGATCCCATGGCACATCTAGTCTGCCCAACACCCTACTTCCCCCCTTCTGTTATGCTTCCCCCCTCTTTTCCCAACCCCTTAAATCTATCCCAAGCCCTCTTGAACTCCTCCACCATTTCAGCTGCCACTACCTCCTCCGGCAGCTTGTTCCAGGCTTCCACCATCCTCTCCGTGAAAAACTGTCCCCTGATATTAGATCTGTATTGCCCACCTTCCAGTTGGAGGCTATGTCCCCTCATGTTCACTCCCTTCTTCAAGTTTGAACAAGCTATCAACTTCCACCTTATTTATTCCCTTCAGATACTTAAAGCTCTCAATCATGTCCCCCCTCTCCCTCCTAGTCTCCAGAGGGTACAAATTCAGCTCTCTCAATCTTCTTTCATAGGGTACATCCTGCATCCCTCGTACCATTTTAGTTGCCCTTCTCTGTACCCTCTCCATCAACTCAACATCTCTTTGTAGGTGAGGCCTCCAGAACTGCACCCCATACTCCAGATGCAGCCTGACCATGGTTCTGTATAATGGTATTAGCACCTCCCTCTTCCTGCTATTAAAACCTCTCCCAATGCAGGCCAACATTCTATTTACCTTTCCCACTGTCCTGCTACACCAGCTATCCACCTTGAGGTCACGCGATACCATAATCCCCGGGTCCCTTTCCGTTTCCTTCTCCTTAATCACTACCCCCCCCAAGGGAGTAAGTTTCCCTCCTATTCCTCCTCCCCAGGTGCATCAGCATGCACTTTCGTGCATTAAACTTCAGTTTTCAGGTGTCAGACCACCTCTCCAGCCTCTCCAGGTAACGCCTCATGGCTTGCACCCCACTAGGTGAATCCACCCTATTGCAGACCTTTGTATTGTCTGCAAACAGGCACACCCGTCCTCTGTTCTTGACTGAGGGCCCTTCTAACACCTAACTTGCTATGTTTGTCTTCCCCATATTGGTATGTGGCCTTGGAAAATACACTGGCGAAGTGATAATCTGATCCAAGTTGAATTCTGACACTACCATGGAAAGAACTGCACATCCATCCTTAAACAGGAACACTCTGCACAAAGGAAACTACACTCAAGTGTGCGGCTGGTCCCAATGTGCACTTTGTGAGCAAAACATTTTGGTTCAGTTACTGTTTAACGTAGTGCTGTAGATTATATCAGACTAATTTTGCTTAGTGGTAGGTTGACACTGTCTTTTACTATAAATCCCAGAATCTCCTGCAGCTGACATCAGAGCAGTAGGCAGCAATTGGAAATTCAATAGCCTGTTGTGACTATATATAGCCCACAGAGGACAGCAAGACCAGCAAACAAAAGGTCAGAGCTTATATAAACTCTAGCATGCACTGCAGGCTATTGAATCTGCTCACTGCTGCCTACTGCTCTGATGTCAGCTGCAGGGGATTCTGGGACTTGTAGTAATAGAAGATGTCAACCTAGAACTAAGCAAAATTAGTCTGATGCAATCTACTACACTACAGTAAACAGTTCGTAAACCAAAATGTTTTTGCACACAAAGCACACACTGGGACCAGTCCCACACTTGACTGTGGGGGTCTTTGGTGATGACTGTTCCCCTTAAAGACCACTTTTTCCCTGTGGAAAACTGAAGGGATCAGTTCAGTGTCTGTAACTCTCTGACCTTCTTGCAGATGTAACAGCCACCAGAAATAATGTTTTCCATGTTACCCATTTTAACTCCATAGGGCCATGGGCTCAAAAGGAAAGGTCATTAACTTGAATGAGGACCTGGTTCAGGACTCAAGCTGGTACAGGCTTCTTCACAAGGGGTACATTTCTTAGAGGTCTTTAAAGAACTTCTTAAACACAAGGCATAATAATCTGAGAAAATTGTGTACAGTCCTCCATGTCCCTAAGTGGAAGGAGACTGGATACTTAATCAGGGTTTGGGCCCTTGAGGGAGAAACGTTCTTGCCTAGACTGTGTCCAGTTCTGCTCCAATAGAGTGTAGCTTCTGTGTGGGTTCCGAATTTTATTTTTCTGCATTTAGCATGAACCCCAATTTTTACATCATGAGCATTGTCTGCTTCATGAATGACAGGGCCTCTTTCCTATTTTTTTCTCCACACTAACAAGTCAGCTAAGTATTGATAGACTGTCATTCAGTTTCTTGGAAATGCTGCTGCTACTGGCTGTCCATTTCTTAGTATTGGTACTGACCTACAGTATACCTTCTCTGAAGTGTAGGTATTTTCTGTAGCTTGCTCTTACTGGAATGTGGAAGTAAGCATAATTTAGATCTAGTGAGCATGCAAGTCCCCTTGCTGGAAAGATGGGATCACTGTTAGCAAGGTGACTGTTTTGAACCTTTTCTTTTGATGTGTCTGCTCTGACACCTTAGGTCGATTATTGATCGCTATACCCTTGATTTATTTTTTTTTGTCCCTGGCACCCTCACTCCCCAAAGGGAGCTCAGCCCCTGCTCACTCCCCCTCCCCATGCTCAGGGTTACCCCCTGGGCAGGGCCACCAGTCGGGCGCCCCCTACCCACAGTCCATGGTAATGTGCCCTGGCTTACTCCCCAGGGTAGGGCCACGGGAGCGGGACCCCACCTGGTGCACACTATTGGCAGTGGGAGTGGCAGCAGAGCGGGGCTTCACACTCGGGGCCGGGATTTTGTGCACAGCTGTACTTCAGGGTGGGGACATGCAATGATGACCTGTGTCCGCCCCCAACAGGTTACGGTACTGGCACAATGGATCCCTCCTAGCCTCTGCCAGGGGTCCATGACGTGGCGGACACACTACCCCCCTCCCCCTGGGGAAGGACAGCAGTCCCTAGGATGCTCAATCCTTCTCCCCCACCAGCCCTCCAACATTCCGAGTCTGTTTGTGAACACGGGTCATCGGCATCACAGACAGACGCACTGCCTCTGTGCTGGCGGGTCGAAAACCCCTGATTTTTTTCTGTGAGAGAAAATGACTTAAAAAAATATTTTCTCATTTCCTTTACTGGTACTGTCTCCACAGCATTCAGAGCTCACAGTTTTTGAACTTTCTGCTGCATCTCTGGTGAAGAATTTGACTTCAGATGTTTGAATCTATTTTGTTTGGACTTCAAACAAATGATTGAGTGCTGTCCTCTCTCACAATCTCCAGAACCAATTTGTCTGCTGTGAGAGATTGCAAGTGCCGGAAGTGGTGAAAAAGCATCCCTACTGCTACCACTGCCAACACTGGGATTTGAGATGTTGTGACCTTCGACTAATCAGGGGTTGGTATGTATTTGTGTTGGAACTGAGACCAATGCTTGCCCCTTCCACCTCTACCTCTGTTTTATCCTCTGAGTGCCCTAACCATAATCTTGTAGTTCCAAGGCGTAAAACTAATATAGGACAGCGTTCATTTTCCTATACTGCTTCTAAAAGGAAGAATGCTCATTCATTACCAATGAGATTAGCTCAGAAATTAGCTTGTTTCAAAACTGTGATGAGGATGTACTAGCACGCTTCCTGTAAATGCATGTGCTTCAATACTTAATTGATGGTTTACTTTTAACCTAAAACTTTTCATATACGTATTGTTAAATTTTGATGCAATATCTAATCTCAGTAAGGCACTCTACAGTGTGCACGGTTGTGCTATAATGGCACTTCTTGGGTAGCTGAAGGCATTTGACGATGCCTGTTCCTTACAATGCCCACAAGGTGTGCTGTTGTACTCCAACAGCGTATACCTCTGTGCATCCATAGCCCTGCCTGCTCACCCACTCTGCTCCTGATCCCGAGTCGCCCATGTGTCTGTGCAGGAAGGTAAGACAGGGACAGGCTTGTGCCACATCCATGAAGACATCTCAGGGATCCACTGGCAGTCCAGTATGGGTATCTAATTTGATGCCCATAATCCACAGCAGCTCTGCCCTCCCTGCCAGTTTCTGCGTACTCAAGTGCAGCACAGTGGGCAGAGGCTCTGGATGCCATCTGGTATAGACAGACATTGGGGCACAGAGTGCCACAGCTGGGATACGATTGTTTTGAGGGTATCCTGGACCTCTATGAGGATCAGGCCCTTATTGCTTAAATTTATAAAGTGTGTAGACAAATATAAATGCACACACATGTTCACATGCACATACATACACATACCAGACGTGCACATGCACAAACACGCATACGTACATGTAAAAACACTTGCATACACAAACACACACATATGAATACATGCATACACACACTCAGACACCCATTTAAACAAAAATATGAACACCTGCATCTTTATAAGTACTATTATAAAAAAGGATCTGAGAAATAGAGCTTTCTGACTGTCTGTAAGCATTCTATCAGCCTTATGTTAATCTTTTGTTAATATACATGTAGAACCTAATCATATGCTGAACAAAGTTTAACACTGCTTAAAAACCTTTTTTTATTATAATAGCAATAAGGCACTACCACTGCCAGCATGGTGGCACTGAGGGTTGAGGCGCTGGATGCCACACCTCACACCACGCTGGTGACCCGGGTTCGGGAACAGACTCAGACTGCCAGGGGTCGGCAGGGGAGAGAGAGGATTGAGCGTCCGGAGGACAACTCTCCTCTCCTGGGGTGGGAAGAGGGCATTCCACCGCTCACCAGAAGCCTGTAGAGACTGGGGGCACTGCAGTTAGCAACGTCATAGAAAGGGGTGGAGTGGCGGGGGGCATCAGCACACAAGGTGCGCAGGCACCATTGCACGGCCGTGCTCTAGGGAGACAAAAAACAAGAAATACCCCTGCTTTCCGGATAGGCAACGGCGCCCTCCAGGGCCCCCACCATTACACGCCCAACAGTCAGGTTCAATCCTCCAGCTCTCTCGATCCCTCCGACCTGCCTACATCTGGCGATGGTTGTGTTTCTGGATCGATAAGTCAGGTAGGAAGAGGAAGTGTCTGTCCACAATTTCCCAGAGAGGAGAGCTTCAGATAGGGTGGTAGAGGGTGGGTGGTGTGATAGGGACATTCAGGAGAGTTCCAGACAGTGGGAGATAAAAAGAGTTCACAAAAAAAATAAATAAATAAATAGCAGACATTAGGTTATGTTAGTCAGTTAATCACCCTCTAGGGGCATATGGCACTTCAGCTACACCTTGTGCAACATTACACCCTTAGAGGGTGATTAACAGACCATTAACATAACCCTTGGCCATGTCTTATTGCTTAATAATTCACCAGAAATGAGTAAAAATGAAAGGTACTTTTATTTAACATGTTGCTCCTTACCTCTCTCCGAGCATGCTCAGAAAGAAAGGTCTCCCACTGGTTTCCTGGTGACAACGATCCAGCTCCTCCAAACAGGTTGCTATGACAGTGGCAGAGGTCGAGTAACTTGGGACGCCCCAGCGAAGATCACATTCCACCAGTGAGAGACACCTCTCCTCACACCACTCCCTCAGTTCTGGGAACACCTGACAGAACAAAAAAAAGCAGCTTCACTTCAACAATAATCCTCAGATCTGAGCACGTAGTCCAAATGGTAATCAAAAACAGAACTCTTTTACTCTCTGGGGGTGAAAGGGTTCAAACATAACATTAATGGGACAACAGACACAGAACTAGAGGGGTGAGTCTGAACACCCAGTCCGAGGTGCAATGGGAAATAGAGCCCCTTATTCGGGTATGGGAGTATAGGCCTGGAAATGGACTTCAGTCTGGCTCACACAGCTCAGTGAGAGCATACTATAGCACCAAGCACTGGGTGGCTAGTTGGGTAATATAAAGTTTGTGTGTCCACTGAAATAATGTTGCAAAATTAGTCAGCTGTAATGATTTCCAAGGGACTGACATTTTAAACTTCACTTCTTTCCCAGATGTTGTGGCACATTTACCAGTACACCTACATGAAAGCAGCTCAGTGTAGCAGCTAGAGAGATAGCTTGGAACCAAAAGATCCCAGTTTCATATCCTACCAGAGCCACTTATTCGCTGTGTGACCCTGAGCAAGTCAGCTAACCTCTCAGGGCTTCAGTCCACCCATCTGCAAAACTAGCTAGAAGCCAGACCCCACCAAAACCAGATGCTGCATCCCATGTAAACTGACTTACAAAGAAATACATGAAGTCTGTATAAAAGGTTTTATCAAGGTTTTCTGATTTCACAGTGCAGTTGTTAGGCCCTCACAGTGCTTATCATGCAGACAGCAATGGTGAGGTCCATTGGGGAATGTAAGATATTGTTAAAACAGGCAGTGAATAAGTACTTGTTAATGTGATTATTTAAAGGAAAATTACATCCTCGTACCTTGTAAATTTTATTTGTTTCCATGTCAACAGACAGCTCTTTTCATGTAGCCGTTAGGGATATATGTGCTTCCTTTAGTTTGTTTTCACTGTTCGTACTAGTCCCTGTAACTCTCCTGGGGGGTCTCCATTTTCTGACTGCTGAAATCTTGTGCCTAAGAGCTGCATTTACATATGAGGACATGATGTGTCAGCACCCATTAGACTCTACAGTATGCCTGTCAGATGAATTAGAGTTCAACAAAATAATCTGCAGCAAGGCGTGAAATACTACAGTTACCTTTTCAAACTGCCCAAGTTGTAATGCAGGGTTTTCTCCCTTTAAACTGCATTCAATTTCTGTGTTTTCAGAGAGTTTTTACAGGATATCTGCACTTTCAGCATAGAGAAACACAGTAGAAGTGGGTGATGTGATGTCATGTTTTAATATGCTAATGCAGTTCTCATTGTACAATGAGATTTCAACAACATAAAATGGATCCCCCTTTAGGTACAGAGGACTATTATGAACAGCGAAAACAAACTAAAGCAAAACACATACGTCCCAAACTGCTACAGGAAAAGAGCTGTCTGTTGACATGGAAACTAAATTTACATTCATGAGGGTGTAGTTTTCCTTTAAAATACAGACTAAGGGAGAAACCTTAAAAAGCTGATGGAGGCAACAGCACAGTCCAGCCTCTCCCAACCCAGGATATCACATAACGGAGATCTGTAGGTCTGTTAACTCCAAGATTTGGGTGGCCTATCACGTTTGTCATTCCCTTATTCCAGCTGCTAGGATCTCTGTTGCCAGAAGTGTTTTGCTCCCAAGACTGAGGTATTCACTTCCAGTCTTCTCCCAGGCAAATTCAGGCGTACCCCAGAAGTGGAACACTGCCTTCAACAACACATGCAGGTTTGCTTTGTCTGCTCCTCACCTTACTCATCACTGTAAGTGGTATTGTTCCCTGCAATGGCTAGCCTCCTCCTCCTAGTGATCTTATACCCTTGGGTGCTTCACTGATTCCATATCCTGTACCTCCCGACCTGCCTCCTTAGCATCTATGCTTATCCCCGTGGTCAGCTCTCGACATTTGAGATCAGCTACTTCTGCCCTACATCGCTCTACCAAAATGGATGAACAAGCTTTCTTCCTCTTTACCTCTAAATTTTGGAATTCTCTACCCCATCAAAGCCATAGCTCCAGATCTCTCCCCATGTTCAAGAATGTCCTGTTCTCTTACCTAAATGCACTTGACTCTTATAACTGCACTTTATAACTAACTTGTGTGCCTTATTGTATTCCGCTCTGAATTTCTCTTGCACCAATGTTTTCAATGGCTGTATCCTACAACTATGCTCGATACAATTGCATATCCCAGCGTGGAAACTACTATCTCTGCTCTGTACTGTTGCTTATCCCTGCTTGGATACCTGTGTATTATTCCTTGTAATTGTTCTATTGTGGTTTTTGCAATCTGTACTCTCCCGGGTCATGCCTGAAAATAGACAGGTCTTTGCCTAGTGCACGTACCCGGTTACCAAAAGCAAATAAATAAATAATCTTGATGCTGGTTAAGTGTTTGCTGAAACATTCATGTTTATGAACATAAGAAACTTGCCAGCAGAAACAGGCCTCATGATCTATCAAGTCTGCTCATATGTGCAGCTAGCACCCTTATATTGCAGCTGCCCCCCCCCCCACTCACCTCCTGGAACTGCTCAGTATTATTAACCCAGCCCCCTCCTTGCACTGCCCCATGCCCCTTTGAAACTCCCCACGGCCCTGCATGCTACCACCTCCTCTGGCAGAGCATTTCATTTCGACACCACCCTCTCAGTGAAATAATGCCTCCTCATCTCCCTCCTGAACCTGCCTCCCTCCAGTCTTAGCCTGTGCCCCCTCACGTCCCTTCTCTTCCTCAGCTTAAACAGCCCCTCTGTGTCAGATTTGTTGATCCCCCTTAAGTATTTGAAAGTTTCAATCATGTCCCCCCGATCCCTTCTCTCCTCCAGGGCGAACACGCTCAAGTGACTCAGCAGTTCTTTGTAGGTTCTGCCTTCCATCCCCTGTGTCATTTTTGTCACCCTACACTGCACCGCCTCAAGCAGCCTGGCATCCTTCCTCAGGTACAGATGCCAGTACTGCACACGGTACTCCAACTGCGGTCTGACCAAGGACCTGTACAGGGCCGGGATCACCTCCTTGTGCCTGGATGAGAATCCCCATGCAGTGGGCTGGCAGTATAGCCTAGAGGTTATAGTAACGAGCTGTGAACGAGCTTGGTACCTCCAGCCGACCAGACCTGTGTTTGATTCTCACAACCTCCATTTGCATACTGTGTGATTCTGAGCAAGTCATTTAACTGCCCGGTGCTCCCAGGTCACCCCTGAAAACAGGCACTTGTGCCTAGTGGGCCTTTACCCGGTTACCAAAGACTAAAATAAAAAAAATAAAAAAATGTACCCCAGCATACTATGGGCCCTAGCCAGAGCCCTCCGGCAATGAGCAGAGTTGTTCATGCTCCCCGTTACTATGAAACCCCAGATCGTTCTCCTCCACGGTGACACCTAACCGTACCCCACCCAACCAATATTCCCTCCTCTGGTTCCTCACCCCGAAGTGTATAACTTTGCACTTCTTTGCATTAAAACCCAATTGCCACCTCACTAACAACTCCTCAAGTCTGGTTAGGTCACCCTGTAGCTTCTGCCACCCCTCTATGTCATCCACAACAGCTCCCATCTTGGTGTCATCCATGAACAGACTGGTCCTGCTCCCAACCCCATGAGCTATATCCGATATGAACAGTCCAAACAATATCGGCCCAAGCACACAGCCCTGTGGTACACTGCTGATCACTGTCCTGGGAAATGAGATCCCTCTCCCCCAATCACCCATTGCAGTCTATCTCCAAGCCAAGACCTGATCCAGCTAGCCATCTTAGCCCCCACCCCGGGTTCCAGCTTTGCCCCCAGTCGCCTGTGAGGGGCCAAATCAAAGGCCTTGCTGAAATCCAAATACAGGACATCCACTACATGGCCCTTGTCCAACTCCTTTGTCACCCAGTCATAGTATTCTATTAGATAGGTCTGGCGTGATCTCCCTGAGACGAACCCATGCTGCTGCCCATCCTAGAGATCACTGACCTACAGGAAGGTTACCAGTCTCTCCTTCAAGACTGCTTCCATGAGCTTACCCACTATGGAAGGGAGACTGACCAGTCTGTAGTTACCCGGCTCATCCTTTGGGCCGTTGTGGATAGGTACCACATGAGCCAGCCTCCAGTCCTTTGGCATGCACCCTGTGTCCAGGGAGGTGCTGAATAGGTCAGTCAGAGGCCCAGCCAACACCTTCATCTCCCTCAACACCTTAGGGAGAATGCCATACAAACCTGGTGCCTTATCCACCCTATGTGCCTTCAGACCGACGTTCCAATACCCTGCGTTCTAGAATCACTACATCAGTCACCTCCTCTTCCCTCATCCCTACCCTTCCAGTCTATGGAGGCAGTGGACCTCCTACCTCCCTCGTGAACACAGAGCAGAAGTATTCATTCAGTACTTCTGTCTGTTCCTCCTCCTTCTCCAACCACCCCCGCCCTTCCTGATCTGAACTTTCCAGTCCCCACAGTGCCATTTCCAACCTCAGCTTCTTGGCAACCTAGGCCTCTCTCACTAACTTGGTTACTTCCTTGGACCTCTTTGCATACAACTCCCTCTCCTCTCCCCTCCCGGTTCTTTTCATTCTCCTAAAAGTAGCTCTCTAGGCCCTCACCCACTCCAACACATTCCTGGTCATCCAGCATGGCACCTTGGCCCTAGACTTCTTGCCGAGAGTCCTGGTGCATGCTACAGTAGCCTCCCTCAGCCCAGACTTTATGATATCCCACTTCTGATGAGCATCCATCTCCAACCTAATCCCCTCAAGGCACCCTCTCACTACTTCCGTCATCCTCCCATTGTCCATCCATCTGAAGTCTACTACCTTTCTTGCTGACCCCACAGCCTCCCTGCTCCTGCTGAGCCTGAACCACACCGAAAGGGGGTCATTTCCAGCCAACTTGAAAGGTGGTCACTCCCAGCTAGTGGGTCCTCCACCTGTAGCTCCCTCACCATCTCCCCGTTTGATAATACCAGGTCCAATATTTTACCCAGCCTGGTTGGTTCACCAGCTAACTGCACCAGGTGGCTATCCTGGAATGCATGAAGAAGTACCTGTTCCCTGGTGCTAGAGGTGGCTTGGGTTCCCCAGTCCACCCCAGATAGATTGAGGTCCTCGACTATCACCATGCTCCCCTTACTACATACCCATCGAATCTGATCCACCAACTCCCTATCCAACTCCTTGCACTGTGCTGGTGGTCTATACACCACCCTTAGCCTCAGTTTCCTACCTCTCAGGTCCAGGAAATAAAAATTACATACCTACTGTAATTATGATCTTTCTGTGTACCTTCACCATTCATCACAGATGGGTACTGGCCGGAGATCAGGACCCCGCGGGAGCTTTTTTTTTTTTAAAGGATGAAGTGGTGCCAACGCAGCATCGGGGCCACCTCGAGGCCTGCGTATCTACTACGTGGCGCTCTGTGGATTACGTTAGTGTTGCATCACTGTACCGCCTACCAGTTCTGAGTCGCCGGAGAGGTAAGAGGAAGGGATGGAGAGTGGGACAAGAGAGTCCAAGGGACAGAAAAAGGAAGAGAAAAACTGAACTAAAAGGAGAAATAACGACTGAGAGGACAGCATAGAAAAAGTAAGACTAAGGGAATTGGGTAGGGGCCCCAATCTCTCGAAGCGGAAGAAGGAAGGGAAGGAAGGGGAGAAAATTTAGGAGAGAGTAAGAGGTAACAGGGATCCGAAACCCTTGTCCGTCACCAGACTGTATAGGAACTGCAAGGAGTAGCAAAGCTCTCTGCCAGAATTCAAGGCACAGAATAACTGGCAATACCCCAAAAGCAGAGTCGGCTATTCTGGAGAAGGACAGGTACAGGGACTTAGTACTCTCTCTGAAAGATATTTGGTGAAAAAAGGGAAAATCTTTTTTTTTTTAAACAGTTAGATGGATAACAGAAGGAGGGCAACCACCAACTCCCACCCGTGGAGGGGTGAGATATGTCAGAGAAGGAGTGCCACTCGAGCTGTACCTTCTTAGGGAGAAAATACCCCTGTGTGTCCCAACTTTACCCCGCCTCAAGAAGAGGGGTAGGCACAGAGGGAGAGGACCCAGAGACTGAGGCCCCAGGGGATGGCGATGGATTGTGATGAATGGTGAAGATACAGAAAGATCTAATCACGGTAGGTACGTAATTTTATATCTTATCTGTGTCAGTCTTCACCATTCATCACAGATGGTGAGTACTAAGCCTCAAGGGGTTGATTCATGCACCCTAAGGGACAGAGTCCCTTAGCCCCCAGTGGGTGACACACCAAGGGGGACCTTCTGGGCCTGATGAGGCCCGAGAGTGGGGAGACGAGGCGGGGTCCCCGGATGAGGAAGAAAGTTGCCCGACAAAGCGTCGTCTCGCCCTCGGGAGAAGAGATGAGTTCCCTGGTGAGGAACAAATCACCCTCGCGCGGGCCAAGGGTGACAACCGGGAAAGACGAGCCACACCGATCTCCTGGTGCAGATCGCTGTCCCTACGACCCTGGTAGCTACCTCACTGGCGTCGTAAGATGCCCTTGCTTGGTGCCTTGCTAGCTCCAGGCTGCGTGCAGAGAGCGCGATGGCTTGCCTGGTTTGCTCCGAGTCACGCAAAGCAGCTAGGATCTGACCTAGCGCGGACCACAAGAACCTGTTGTAGGCTGCATAGTGGGCCTGATGAGCAGAGATGGAGAGAAGCAACCGTGCCGAGTAGAAGGTCCTCTTCCCCCAGAAGTCAAAATCCAAGGAGTCTTGATCTGGGGGCCGGTCACGGTGGAGGGCGCGAAGCCCGTCAGGGGTGTCCAGGTGCGTCAATCCAGACTGCGGATGAGGCATAGAACCTGGAGACTCCGGGGGAGCGCAATACCTCTGGCAGAGGTCCCTAGGGGCAGGAACTCCAGAGAAGGGCCTCTGCCAGAAACGCATGGATGCCTCCCGAAAGGGAGTAGGCCAGGGCGGCACCACAAGGGTGGCTGCACCAAAATCGCCTAGAAAGGCGTGCGCCCCATGCTCAGGATTGCTCACAGACAGGGAAGAAAGGTGAAGGTCCTCCATCATCCTCACGAGGAAACATTGACACTCAGAGAGATCAGCGGCTGGAGAGATATGGACAGAGGGTTCCTCTCCTCCAGAAGAGGGGGAAGAGGAGCTGGAGGTCACCAAATGTTCCGAGGGTGGCTGCACGGGGGGAGGTTGGAAAACCTGACTGTCCATAGCCCTAACATAGGCCGGGAACCGAGCAGCCACCACTCTGAACTGCTCCCAGGTGAGAGGGCCGCTAGGACCAAGAATGCCTGGGAGTGCTGGAGAATGTGGCAGAGGGATAGGGGCAGAGCCGAGAGAAGAAGTCGGCTGACCTCTGCCAGGGCTAGGCAGCAGACCATGGACACCTGAGGAGGGTGTCCCAGAAGACTCCACAGCTGACAGCTGTACAACCACGTTAGTACTGCCAAGGCTGCGCCCAGAAGAATCCCCCCAGTGAGGCGACCGGGGCCGTATAGGTCCAGAAGGACGGTCCCCTGCCTCCAAAGAATGGGACCCCCTCAAGGAACCAGAAGGGGAAGGGCGGAAGTCCGCACCACGGCTTCGTCAGGGCCCGGTGGATCCCAGAGAAGGCCGATCGTCCACCCCACACCCCTCAACCCCTCAGAGTCCGAGAGGGTCCTGGTCCTCGAGAGGCCAGCCTAGGAAGCTGGCAGCTCTGGGCTGCCCCGAAGGAGACCCAGGGCAGCACCCTCCCCTGAAGACTTCCCATGGGCCCCAAGTTGGGCGATCGAGACACACTACCAGAGGGGGTACCACCTTCGAGGGGTCGAGGAACCCCCCAAGGCCAGGTTGCATGGCAATGGTGGCACGCACCATAGCCTGCTGGTCAGTACCACTGACCCTAACCTCGGGAACTACCTGACGCTCCTCAGAAGGGGGCTGGCTATGACTCATCGTGGAGACCACTGGCTCGCTCTCCTCTGCAGACAACCTCGAAGGGTGTGACTGCCCGTCCGACTCTGAGCCCGAGCCCGACTCCGAAGAGGTAGAGTCTGAGGCCCTAAGCCAAACTTTAGGAGGGCGGGGGAAGGCAACCTTACCAAAGGGCCCGGCAGGCAGAGCAGTGGCTGAAGAGGCACCCATGCCCTCCACAGCCCCTCAAGCAGGGCTGACAGAAGGGAGCAGCTTGGGCCAAGGTCCAGAGCCAGGGCCAACCCAGCCTTGGCCGTCAAGTCCACTGGCACGGGCGGTACCAGGGACAGAGACGGCACCGACGGCAGCCCCAGCTACGACCTCGGCGCCGACGTCACCGCCAGGCCCCTCGGCACCGCGAGCGGCACCGAGCGCACCAACAGCGCCGAGGACGGCACCGACTGATGATGCCGAAGGCCCCACGGCGCCATGCTCAACCTCGGCACCGAGGAGAGACATGACAAAAGGCGACGCCGAATCCAGGGTCACGGCTCCGAGAGCAGCGTCGGCGCCACGAATGGCGCTGACAGGGCCCACGGTGCTGAGAGATGAGTCGGCGCCGATGTCAGCCCACGGCACCGCGAACGGCGCCGAAGGTCCCGACGGCACCGACGGATGGCGTCGAGGACGGCGTCAACCCGGGCCTTCCGGACCGTGGGAGTGACACCGGGGGAGCCTTCACCCCCGAAGGGGCGATTGCCGTAGCGGGTCCTCCCGCCCGCTCCCGGGGGGAAGCGGGACGGGCCTCCTGCGCCGCGGGAGGAGCCTCGACCAAGGCCAGGCTACTAGTAGCCGAGGGCTCCCTCCTCCTCGGCCTATATAGAACCGGGAGGAGACCCGGAGGAAAGGCCGAGAGAGCGCGGCTTTGCCTGACGAGTGCGAACCCTACGCCCGATAGTCGTCGGAGCTCGCCCCACTTTTCACTCACACTGTTCGAGGACACAGCGGTCCATGGAGAAGCAGGCGTCGCACGAATCCATGTCATGAAGCGGGCCAAGACATGCGAGACACCGGTCATGTCGGTCGGTAACGGAATACTTGTGGCCGCACGGGCACCGACGCATGGGGGGCCGACCCGCCTTGGAAAACTTCTTGCCCTCCGACCTAGACATGCCCTACAGAAAAAAACACCAAAACAGACTCGACATCGCAAACTTTAAAATAAAAAGGAAAGATCTTACCGGCGACGTCGAGTAGAGGCAAACCCAGAACTAGTAAAACCGACGGACTTAAATGTCGCAATAAAGGCTGACAGGTCTAGTTTTTCTTCCAACAGCTTCCCACGAGGCGACCTCGACAACGGGAGACGAAGAACTGGTAGGCAGGCGGAGTCGATGCAGGCTGACGGCTAATCCTCGGCGCCATAAGCCGGTACGTCGGCCTCGAGGGCGGCGCCGCCGATGCTGCGTGGGCCCACCATCCTTAAAAAAAAAAAAAAGCTCCCAAGGGTCCTGATCTCCGCCAGTACCCATCTGTGATGAATGGTGAAGATTGACACATAAGATCTACATCCACAGTGCCTCCATCCTTCCCTCCTCCCCCTTGTGTATCTGATCCTGTCCTTTACATAAATCACCACCCTTCCCCCTTTCCCCACTCCTCTATCCTTCCTATACAGTCCATACCCAGGAATTATCAGATGCCAATCCTGGTGTTGGCTGGCCCACGTCGTTCTGATGTCCGCAACATCCACCATCCCTATGCTTAAGCCAGCCTGTAGCTCAGCTACTTTGTTATCCAGGCTCCTCGCATTCAGGGAGACTATCCTCCACCCAGCAGCCACCTTCTCTTTGCCCCATGCCCCCTCCTCCTGACTCTTCCTTCTCGGCTCCCTCTCATTACAAACCCTTCTGTCTTGGGGGGGTCAGCCCATGCAGCTCCCCTTACCTGGCAACCCTGCACACGAGCTGCACACTCGCCTCCCCCTTCCTAATTTAAAAACCCCATGGAAGCTATGTATTCCTCCAGTTTATGCTTCAAGACCCCCTGCCCAGCCCTACTCAAGTGCAACCTGTCTGCTGCATATAGGTCACTGTTGACCCATATGTTGCCCCAGTCCCCCACCAGCCCATATTCATGTGAGTGACATCACTCCACCAGCCATGAATTAAACTCCACAATCCTGTCTTTCCTTGCCCTGCTAACCCTGGGTACTGGAAGCACTCTCGGAAAAGGCTGCCGAGCAACCAACCTCCATGCACAACTTCCCTAGTTCTTCAAATCTCTCCTTAACCAACTCCATCTGACTCCGTCAGGTCATTAGTGCCTACATGCAACACCATAAGAGGTTTTTTCCTTTCCCCTCCTGACACACCTAAGCAACGCCTGCCCCGCACTACCTGCTGTTAAGCCCGGTATGGATTCCACCCAAATCCAACTGTGCCTCTCGCCCCTCCCTCCCCACCTGATCCCCTTAAGTATAGAGTCCCCCAACACCACTACTCCACCCCCTTCCTCCCCATTTTGCCTGTATCTGCTTGCAACTCCTTTCCCCCTCTTGAGTGTTTGCCCTTCCTGCCCATCAGCACTCAGACCTCCCCCATGCACTACCCACCTCCCATTCCCGCTGGGCCTCCTTACCCTCCTTGCTTGCCGCCCTTCTCCCCTTGTCCAATGCACCATCTATGATCCCCCCCACCGCCAAGTGCCACTCCAACTCTCTCTTGGCCTCTCCCACTCACTGATCTCCTGCCTCGTCTTCCCCTCCCCTACCCTATCTTTGAACCCACCCTCTCTCCATCAGGACTCCTGTCCCCAGCATTCTCCCTGCCCTGACTGTTGCCTGCCTCACTCTTGGGAGCACCATCCGCCTCTTCTGCCACTGACATCAAACCTCATACCTATTACTTATCCCTCTCCTCCTCCTACCGGCACTGCCACTGTTGCCACCCCAGAGCAGCCTGGGACCCACATTTTGGACTGGGCTCTGCTTCTCCCCCCCAGTCACCTCAAACTCTCATTCCCTGTACATCTGAGGTGGTGCCTTTCCTACCCTCGCTCTGCCCATCCCCTCTCTTAACCTTCTTACCTCTCCTGACAACCAGCTGACCTCTGGTCTGGCCTGCAGTTCTCTCATCATGCAGCAAATGGGACATTCCTGCAGCCTCCACAATGTACCCATCCATACGGCTGCCCCAAAGCCACTGCAGCCCACCAGTCTGTCACCCCTGGACCCGCTGCTGGCCTCCTGCACCAGCCTCCCTTCTCTTGATACCAACCCCCTCTCACATTCCACCCTTCCCGGTTCTGCCATCCCGAGTTCACCATACCTCTCAGCAGTTCCATGGCCCCCAATCCACCTCCCCATCCTGCCCCCAGCATTCCCACCATACTCGCCGTGCAACACAATGAAACTTCCAGATCTGTAGCTTGCTCCCTCCTTCCCCCACCTGACTTGTCTAAAGTTGTAGGTAGTTCAACCCTGTCCAGAACCCTGCTTATAAAGGTGGGCCACTCAGGGGAGAGTGGGAATGGGGGTGGGTGGATTTGGGCCTAACCCCCTTTCCTCCTGGGTGATTAAACAATCAGGCACTGCCTGTGCAAATCTTCCCTGTTCCTGCTGCTGCCAACCTCACAGATCCCCAAGAGCTGCTTTAGAATCCCCCCGATTCCCATGCACCCACTGCAGATTCCAGCACAAGTTACAAAAATTAAACACGCTTTCCTTCTATTTCCGTCGTCTCTGAGTGGCTGATCCTGGGCCTTCCGCTCCCCTTGCAGCTGCAATCTCTCCTAGTCCTGGCAGCGTTATCCCCAACTTACGTTTACTACATAAATCTGCCTTTTTCTATACATTAAGTAACTAGGGCAGCATGAACTGTTCTACATAAAATAAACATTTATATATTATAGTGTACTAAAAAGTTAAATATAAAATTGGCCAAGATGGTCACAACAAATGATGCTCTCTGATTGGACAAGCCATGTCACCTGCAATGCCAATACCTACTCAGGAACAGGCAGTACTGCTATTTCTAAGACAAAATGTCTAATACCAGGACATGTTATAAGTCTATTAACACACTCCAGGGTGCTGCCTTCACCGGGAGATATAGGCACCCTCCAGTTTATGCTGATGAGTACAGTGCCTAGGGCCTCATGCCCAAGAACAAACCAAGGGAGTATCTATATCTTCCAATGAATGCACTGCATGCCATGCATTAGTGCGGATGTATATCAGGAATTCAGGACCCAAACCCACTGCCCATTTCCAATGAGGCAATGGAGGTGTCAGTGTAGGAAAGCACTAGCACTAATACCTTTTTAACCAAGGCTTCCCGCTCGGAATGGAAGTCGGAGAAGGTGGAAGACACAAACACGCGAACTACTTTCCAGGCACTGGTGACTGCAGACCCTGGGCCAGGCACTGACGAGCTGTCTGGGGTGAACCTGTCAATCGTTTCCCACATTTGGGCAAGGCTTGACTGAAAACAAGAGAAAAACAATTAGCATTGAGCACAGTGTAGTAAAATGAGGACAACATCCTACAATAACACCTCCAATATTTTGCAACACCTTTCCTGCATTTTTCATATATGAAGGAGACACCAGTTTGGTTATTTGAGCATTTTGGCACCGTACAGTATAAATGTTATGATATGATATGATATATGACATGATATAACATAGCATTTTTCTGTCCTCCATCACTGACAGAACTCTGAAGGGAATGATGCTCACTGTGCAGACTCCAACACAGTCCTGATATAGCATAAACATTCTTGTACTACATGGCACAGTATCAAAGGTGTTACAATATAAATTACCTTTGTTGGATTAAGCAGCGGCTTAAAACAATAAAGGGTGCTAGCATATTGTGTACATATGTTTATTTAAAAGTTTTACCAGGAAGGCGTGTTGCGGAGGCTACTGCTTGATCCTAGATGCATCCTGGGGGTAGGGGGTATGGGAAAATACATATAGCGTACAGTGTACAATAACAGCTGGCAAGACAATTTGTTACAAAAGGCAATACTACAATCAAGAGACAAATACATTTTGAAATAAAACAAATACATATAGCGTACAGTGTACAATAACAGCTGGCAAGACAATTCAATTCAAGAGGCAATATCACATTCAATAGACAAAATAAGAGCAGAATTACCATCACTTTGTTCCAGTCACATAAAGGAGAAGCTAGGCCCTAATGATATTCTTTGTTTGCAGTAAAAATACGCGCTTGGTGCAGTGCTAAATAACTGAAACCTATGTACTGACTGATGAAACATTTTATTTTGTATTGTGAACTCTGCATTTAGATTGTGCTCGCTATCGTGAGGTTCTGGAGCCCTGGTGACTGCAAAGGAACCAGGAAGAGGAGTTGTAGTACTCAGAGCAACACTCGTGAACTACAGCTCGCCTTCAAAGGGGTCAGTTTTTTTTTTGTATAATTTGTTTATTGATTTTTAAAAGAGTCAACAACGATATACATAGATACATAGACAGTGTCGGCAGATAAGGGCCTATGGCCCACCCAGTCTGCCCATTTGAGCTTGTAAGTTCAGTTTGTTTTCCTAGAAGTCTGTTGCCCCTTACCCCTGACCTCCAGAATTCCTTTATGTCTATCCCATGCATTCTTGAATCCCCGTGATTGTTTCAGCCCCCACCACTTCCTCTGGCAGGGTGTTCCACTTGTCCACCACCCGTTCTGTGAAGAAATTCTTTCTCATGTTTCCTCTGAATCGTCCTCCTCCAACTTCATCCCATGCCCTCTAGTCCTGGAACATCTTTTTCGCTTAAAAATAGTGTTTTCTGCACCCTGTTCCTCCCTGTAAGATACTTGTATGTCTCTATCATATCCCTCTCTCCTCCTCTCCTCCAGGGAGTACATGTTCAGTTCCTTCAACCTGTCTTCATAGGACTTGTGATGCAATCCATGCACCATCTTTGTTGCCCTCCTCTGAACCTTCTCTACCCTGTCTACGTCCTTATGTAGGCATGGTTTCCAGAACTGTACACTGTACTCCAGGTGGGGCCTCACTAGTGTCTTGTATAGCGGAATTATGACCTCCCTTTTCCTGCTGGTGATGCCCCTGCCTATACATCCCAGCATCCTATTTGCTTTACCTGCTGCCTTGTCACACTGTTTCCCTACCTTGAGGTCATCAGAGATGATAACCCCAAGATCCCTTTCCTGCTTGGTGCATGCTATATCCTCACCCCCAACTGATATATTGTGCCAGGGTTTTTGTGCCCCATATGCATTATCTTGCACTTCTTTGCATTGAATTTCAACTGCCAAACCCTGACCATTCTTCAAGTTTCTGCAGGTCGCTTCTCATTCTGTCTACACCTCTGGTGTGTCTACTCTGTTACAGAGCTTTGTGTCATCAGCTACCAGTGAAATTCTGCCTCTAGGTCCCAAGTGCGAATGTCACTGATGAAGATGTTGAATAGGACCGTCCCAGACTGATCCCTGTGGTACCCCACTGGTCACTCTTCCCTCTGTGGAGTGACAGCCATTTACCACCACCCTCTGTGTCCTGCCACCCAGCCAGTTACCTACCACCACACTACTGTCCTGCCCACACCCGTATTCCCAGTTTGTGTAATAGTCTTCTATGTGGCACGGTGTCAAGGCCTTCTGCTGAAGTCCAGATAGGCCATGTCCACCGCCTCCCCTGATCCACCCCCTAGTCACCCAGTCAAAAATTCAACGAGGTTGGTCTGACATGACTCTCCCCTGGTGAAACCATGCTGCCTTGGGTCCTGTAGTCCATTGACAACCAGAGTGTTCTACCAATCTCTCCTTCAGTAGTGCTTCCATGATCTTCCCACTACCGAGGTGAGGCTGACTGGTCTGTAGTTCCCTGCTTCCTCTTTGTTCCCACTTTGTATAAGGGGACTACATCTGCTGTCCTCCAGTCTTTGGGTACCTCCCTGTTTCCAGTGATCGGCTAAACAGGATAGCCAGAGGTTCAGCCACCACCTCTCTTAGTTCTTAAGGACCCTGGGTACACCCCATCTGGCCCCATTGTTTATCAACTCTTATTACTTTCAGTTCCTTCAGGACCCTTTCTCGTGTAAAGGGACTTGTGTCCATTTCTGCACCATTCTCACCCCCTTGTACCTCTTCAGACCCATTACCTCCTCTCTCTTCCTCAGTAAAGACTGAGCAGAAATACCTGTTCAATATGTCAGCTTTACTGTTGTCATCCTCCACGCGGCTCCCATCCCCCTTCAGTCTCACTATCCCTCCCTTTGTCTTTCTTTTTTCACTTACGTACCTGTAAAAGGTTTTGTCCCCTCTACCCACTGATTTTGCAATGTGCTCTTCTGTCTGAGCTTTGGCTTCCCTTACTGACCTCCCTGCCTACCTTTGCTTCTACTGGTACTTCTCCCTATCCCCTTCTGCCTGTGTCTTTTTGTATTGCCTGAATGCAATCTTTTTGGCTTTCACTTTCTTTGCTACCTCTTTGGAAAACCATAATGGTCTCCTCTTCCTTTTCCTCTTGCTAACCTGCTTAATGCATAATTCTGTTTTCTTGTAATCCCCATTTTAAATACTGCCCACTGTTCCTCAACCCCTGATTCCTGTCCCATTCCCTTAATGCCTCTTTCAAGTATCTCCCCATTTTCCCAAAGTCTGCCCCCCTAAAATCCAGGATACGTGTTTTTGTGTGGTTTGGTTCTGCTCTTTCTGTGATTTCAAACCACAATGACTGGTGGTCACTGTTTCCCAGGTGCTCCCCCACTGTTACCCCCATCACACTGTCCCTGTTTGTGAGCACAAGGTCCAGTATTGCCTTCTGCCGAGTTGGTTCCATGACCAGTTGCATGAGGAAGGCACCTGAAGGGAGTCCAGGATAAATCTGTTCCTCGTTGATGCTGCTGCTGGGATGCTCCAGTCCATGTCTGGAATATTGAAGTCTCCAACCAGTACTACCTCACCCTTGTCTGCCATCCTTTGGATGGCTAGCATCAGCTCCCTATCTGTTTCTTCCTCCTGTGCTGGTGGTCTATAGACCACACCTGTGTGGATGGCTGTCCCCATTTTCCTTTCCAGCTTAACCCACAGTATCTCTCCCCCATTTTGTTCCTCCTGGATCTCTGTGGCCCTTATGTCATTTTTCACATACAGTGCCACTCCTCCTCCCTTCCTGCCTGCTCTGTCTATTCTGAATATGTTGTAGCCAGGTATGGCCATCTCCCAGTCGTGGTTATCATTACACCAGGTTTCAGTGATGGCCACAATGTCCAGGTCTGACTGCACCATGACAGCCTCCAGATCTTCCATCTTGTTGCTAAGGCTCCTGGCATTTGCACACATGGCTTTCCATGATTTGACCTCCCTAGACTGTTTCACAGTTCTACTCCAGCCCCTTCCTTGGTTGTCATTTATCCCTGGTTCTCCTTGCCGTCTGCCACAGTGACATACAAACAAGTAAATGCATCTCACAATTCATTATTATTACATTCTAAAGTACCTTATCAGTATTTTCTTTTCCCATTTGCTACCCTTTAATCAATATTATCTATACTGATCTCCTAAACTGATACATCCTCTCATTGGAACATTAATACTGTACTAGTACATTAAGGCAATAGGGGAACAAAGCAGTGGGGCGGTATAGCATGGGGCGGCCCAAACCACCCTCCATATCCAATTTTATTCCATACCACGTTGTAATATGGTCATCTCTTCATTACGTAATGTTATCAAGAAAGGGGCCCATTCTCTATAGAATGCATCCTGCCTATCCCCGAGTGCCAGTGATGACCTTTCCAGGGCCAAATTCTGTAGCAACAGCTGGTGCCACTGCTGAATGGTAGGGGCTATATGACTAAGCCAGGTGTTCTGTATACAATGTCTACCCATCACAGACATTATTCTAATCCACTGTGGTAATGGCTCCCAATCCCGTCTCTCCTAGGTGACATACCAAATAATCTCACCATAGGATCCACCTGAATAGGGAATCCCGCCATCTGTGTCATTTCTGTACAGATTCCAGTCCAAAAGGTCCTCAGCACTCTGCAAGTCCAGAAAAAGGGGTCAGTTTTAAGTCTGAAACCTCTGGGTGACTGTTATTTCTTATGTAAGCCACTATTTGGTGGTTATTTTACTATATATACAGTTTAATTCAGATGCTCAGTACACTCAGCACTCTGTGACCCCTAGGAGTACTTCCTGGGTCACTGGCACTTTATAAGGAAGCCCTGCGGCGAGCAATGCATAGATACTATTTGTTTGCAGTAAAAATACACTTGATGCAGTGCTAAATAACTGAAATCTATGTACTGACTGATGAAACATTTTATTTTGTATTGTGAACTGTGCATTTAAATTGTGCTCGCTATCGCGAGGTTCTGGAGCCCTGGTGACTGCAAAGGAACCAGGAAGAGGAGTTGTAGTACTCAGAGCAACACTCGTGAACTACAGCTCGCCTTCAAAGGGGTCAGTTTTAAGTTTGAAACCTCTGGGTGACTGTTATTTCTTATGTAAGCCACTATTTGGTGGTTATTTTACTATATATACAGTTTAATTCAGATGCTCAGTACACTGAGCACTCTGTGACCCCTAGGAGTACTTCCTGGGTCACTGGCACTGTATAAGGAAGCCTCTGTGGTGAGCATTATGATCACAATATAGTGCGGTCACGTGCTGTGTCAAGAGTGAGAGGGTGTTGGAGACCATATTTTGTGGAACATCTGAATGTGCTTCCCTGGTGCTTATTAGGAGTGCAGGACTACAGTATACAACTATTCTGCTTCACTTTGAGCGCTTTACCTTGCAACCCTTGTGAGATCATTCTAGGTCACGAGAGCACTATCTCTTGCTGCCCTCTGTGAGTAGAGCAATTTTTGAGTGTTTTATTGGGTTTAAAGGTACTCACTGTGTAACAGATCACAAGGTGGGCCTCGTATAACATTGATTGAGGGTACTGGGCTCTATAAAAAAGTTCATAGGTGTGTGTGGGTACTGAGTTTCTTATATAACCTCTGTGTACACTAATACCCTAGTTAACAGTGTGAACTACTGATTTTGTCTAGTGTGGTAATGTCACTCGTACACAATCACATGATGAATTGTACATTAATAACAGATGGAAAAGTGGGGGCGTTAAGTGTAGTTCATGTCACATGTATTGTTTTGACGCTACAGTGCTGCAAGACATTACTTTTGTCTGTATCAAATATACTGAAAATAAAGATATGAAACAGGAGATTAGTTTGTTCAGTGCAAGACTCATTTATTTAGAGGATGGTTAGCGACAAATGGCTACTAGAATTAATACTTCTTACCAGAATAATATAATAAATCGTAGTAACTATGATAGTAGCTCTTTAAATGTTCCTGTATTAGCACCTATACATAGTACTCATAGTCCCTTAATAACAATAGCAGATACAAAAAGTATTCCTGGAGCAGATGAATCCTCCTCCCATGTTGGTTCTGCTATACATGCCAATGTTACTATTAATAGAAAGCGTACCAGGGAAACGGTTGATGTTGATCATGCTGATAGTGAATGGTTTGAGGCGAGAAGTTCTAAAATGGCTAAGAAAGGTAGGAGGGCAAATGATTTTGAGGTTAGGGTTAGTAATTGTTTTGATTAAGTGACCAAACAGAACATACCTTACCCCCTTCCAGTCTCTCTAATACAGTGCCCCTAGTACTATCCAACTCCCCTCATGTAGCTTTAGATCAAACTATCATCAATCTTATGGATATTGAAAATGATATAACATCAGAGCCTGAATCTAAACAAGTCTTTCTTCTTGGTGACTCGATGATTAAGCATCTTGATCGGAAAATATGTGACCAAGATAAAGCCAACAGAATCCTGTCTAGCTTTTATGGTGCTAAAATTAGGGATATTACTAGAATGTCCAAGGATATTTTTAAAACTGCAGGTCACAAACCACTTGTCATTATACATGCTGGTATAAATAACATCTATAGACAAAGTAAGCAGGTTATTAAAGAACAGTTTGTGGTGCAGGAAAACACCATAATGGAAAGGGAATGTGACTTTAATAAAATCAACAACTGCAGTGCATGTGCACCAGCTGATCCGCATGCGTGAGATTTCGGCTCCACATTTTAAACTATAGTTTGCGGCAGTAGTACCCCTCATTTTTGTAATTCAAAGGCAAGAAAATATTAATTACAGGTTGATTTATCACATATATGCCTTTCTAACATGGTCAAGACAAAAAAGTGAACTTCAGGACCACACTCCCGAACAGACGCGCGTTCTCCCTGGCGATATGCTTCCAGTGGACGGTGGCCCGACTGAAAGGTAATTAATGCAAAAAAATAAAAAACTAGGTAAAAGCTGTCATTTTGGGCTCCACAGAGGCATTCTGCGCTACTTGCTGGAAATGTACAGAATGTGCCTAGAGGCACAATGGTTAATTTTTTTTGAGAAAAGCGATGCAAAGTTGACAGTGCCCCTTTAAGTAAGTGCTAATGGTGTTAATGGCCATACTTTACAGCTCTCAGGTTGACTGCTTTCGCAAACAAAGGGCTATATTGACAACAGAACTTGTTTGTAACCTGGACACGTAGGTGAAACAATGAATGATATGACAAAATATGTTTCGAAAGTATGTGAGCTCTCAAAATGGTTTTAAAAAACCTGACCAGCACACAGCAAAACCGGACTTCCTGACAGGGACCCTGAAAACCTGATCGCCAGGTAAAAGAACTGACAGGTGGCAACCTTACTGGTGTCTCATGATATCCTCTCTATTCTTTCTCTCACTCATGCCTCCAGAAAAGTTAAGTTGTTTAACTTGTTTGCAAACAGAGTACCCGAGGCGTGAGTGTCCAGTGATGATGCCCCTGTCCCTGTCCTTACAGAAATGAATATGGTAGTAGAACCGTACTTACTTAACTTCTGGCTCCAGGCTCAGTCAGATTCATTTCCAGTGGTGAAGTCAAATAATTCAATGCACTCAATGGCACTAATTAAAAGATGCTGGTTAAACTAGTGGGGGGGGGGCAGCTGCTGGGATGGGACAGGACATTAGTGTTCCATCAGACTGGGTGTGTAATAAATGTAGTACTAGTCTTATTCATTTCTAGTATGGGGAGCTTAAATTCATGACATTAAAATTGTTTAAGGTCACTGCTAGTTTTGTCCTACATGGCAAACTGATTTTGGTGTGGATTTGCAGGAGAGGGAGTTGGAGAGTAGTGCCCCCTGTACCATGCTAGGAATGGTACAAAACTAATGCTGGGGCAGGTCTGGTCTCAGCGACAGCATGAACCAGGAGAGGCAGAAACTGGTGCATGAGACCTTTGAATTGAGGTAAAAACTTCAGCAGTGTACTGTAGGTCTAATCTGTGTGGTCTTTTCAGTCGTGGTTGTACAATGTGGATGAGCACAGAGGGAATGTGAAGGTGTTCTGCTGTATATCATGGCACGTGCAGGAGTTTCTGCATGCTTGGAGAGCAAAACTGCCAACAGAAGTCATAAGACCTTAGTTGGCTCATTGACACAGGCAGGTACAAAACCGGAAAAAAAAGTGATAGAATCAAATATTTAGTTTACGTAGTTCTATGTGTTGAATGGGGCAAGTTGTGATGTACCCAATCAAGTGCTGTTGCTAATAAAAAAAAAGCATTTTTATATTTGTTTAAAAACTGTTTTTCTGTCTGCTTACTGACTTCTTGGGCCTATCATAAAAATGAGATGCCTCATACCATGGGGTTATCCCAGTAAAGGACATTTTAAAACAATAAAACATATTTTATTTATTTAAAAATGTATTTTATTTGGAATAAATTGTTCTATACAATAAAATATGTTTTGCAAAAATAGCATGCAGACTTGAAATGATATTTTCAGAAACTAGATAGCAAAGTGACTTTGTTCCCATATTTCTATAGTTATTGTTTTTTTTTTACTGAGATAAGGTTGGGGATACGTTAATCTATACTGCAGGACAAACTGGGAAGAGTTGGCTTTATGGTAATGTCATAATGTGCTTGAGTGAGTGTCATTTGTGAACTTGTTTACTTAGATTGTCATTTTGTCTGCAATTTGTCTTAATCACCAAGTGTCTTTCAACTTTTCTCATTTTTATGTGTTTCGGATGTGCTGCTGCCCGGCTGCAGCCTTTTGGTATTTTGTGTTTTTTTTTGGGGGGTGGGAGGGTATTTTGGGCAACATACTGTCATGTGGACTGTGGGGACTCTGGGTGCAACTAACAAAGCATGGGGAGGGAGGAAATGAGTAGAAATTGCATTAGAAATACCCTTCAAAATGCACCAAAATGTTAAAACATTTCTGGGGGCCTAGGTGGCCCACCAGACCCCCGGCCTATTATTTTTATTTTTTATCTGACTTGAGCTCCCCCATCCATAGGACTCCTAGATCCGCCCCCGCAGTAGACTGTTTATTATTTTATGTAGTATGCTTTTTGATGCCGAGGCTCGCCGTTAATTTCAGCCCTACTTCACAGCCCCTCTCATCCCCCACCTCCAGCAATCACCAGGTTCCTCCGCTGTCACCTCTGGCTTACCCCCCAGAGGGCAGGGTTGCGGAGCTGCCTCTCCCAGCCCCACACTACAAATAACTGGTCGAGGGTGACACTGGCACCAGAGGCTAATTGGGGTTTAGAGGGAAGGGCACCATGGAGGTGATCCTGCAGAGTTTTTCTCCCCTGTAAGCAGGGTGGGGATGTGCAATGATGTCCAGCATCCGCCCCGCCCTGAAGACTTGCTGACGTCAGCATATTGCGGTGAATCCAGCCTCCGCTGGGAGCCGCTTGTACGCTAGGGTACTACCCCTCCCTGCGGAGGAGAGCAGTCCTATGGATGCTCAATCCTCCCCGGCCAGCCCTCTGACGATCAGAGTCTGTTCCTGAACCCGGGCTGCCAGCGTCACAAGCGGAATTCCAACCACTGAGCCGACATGCCAGCAGTAGGCTGTTTATTAGTGAGTATACCCCTTGACACACCTCTCAGCCTCTTAGCATTAACATGTGTAGCACCAGTCTTTAAAATGCAGAGCAAAGAGCCAGAATACATATCACATTTTTTGTTTAAAGAAGAATAGGTTGATAAATAGTGGGCACCATGCGTTTAGCATTCAGGACGGTTTCTATCAAGTTAATTAAAAATGTCAGTAGTTTGTAATTCCATAAATAGCTTTAACATTATGAGGAGCAACAGGTGTAAATGTGGGTGTTGTAAACTTCTAAGTGCTATGCGAAATACACAGCAGTTTAGAGCTCTGCTTGGACTGCAGTCTGTGAAGAGTGCATCCCAGGGATAAAATCACCCTTTCATAAAGAGCACGCCGGTAACCTAGGGTGTCTCTTATTGTCACCCAATGGTAGCAGGCTACTGGGCTCCAAAGGGTTTCCCGTGATGTCAGTTTTTGCCGGTGTTTTAAAGGGTGGCACTCTGTGAAGTCAGACAGACTGTGATGGTGGCTTCTGAAGAGTGAGTCAAGGGACAAACACACACGCATGCACACGGACACTTGTTATTCTCACCGCCGGTGCCTCCTTCTCTGCTGCCTGTGGCACGACATCCTTAGGCGAGGTTGGGGCGGTGGCGGACCGGTTCCGGCGGCCCAGTCTGGTGACGCCCGCTCCCATGGCAGGCTGCAGAGGCAGTAGTGGGCTTGCGGCTGCGGGACTGACCCGAGCACGGAAATGAGACGCAGGTGCTGCGCCCTCGGGCGCTGTTCCTCGTGCTCTGGAAACAAGACGCCGGCGCTATGGAGACGCGTTGCGATCATAGGAACCAGCTGTGACAGACGCGGCATCCCCGCCCAGTGGGCCGCTACAGGTTCGAGATGCTGCCATCCGGAGAGACGTGTGTGTGTGTGTGTGTGTGTGGATATACCCGTACCCGGGTGGGTCCCGACCCCCTATCCCCTCCTCAAGGAAGGAGAGAGGGCTGTAGCAGTCGGCCTACCGCTCTCACGCAACCTTTCGGCACGGTGTCACCTATGGGATACCGAGCGACTCTCGAAAGTGTGAGAAAACGGGGGTCGCTGCTAGTCTACCGCTGATGTGCAAAATGAAGGACACCGACGGACTTGCCAGCGGAATCAACGGGCCTCACGGTCTATCGAGTCTGCAGCTAGCCCCGCCCGCATCTCTTCCCCTCGTAATAAAACAGAGAGATACTTGAGAGACTTCATTTATTTCACAAGTGTTGCTTCCAGGAAAGACATACTGAGCTGAGAACGGTTCCTTAGCAGATGAGTCGGGGTGGGGGGTATGGACAGCAGTACAAAACAAGAAAAAAATAAATAGCAATACATTTCTGTCAACATTTTATTGCATCCATTCATTAAAACAACAGTACAACAAATAGACATTAATAAAATATATTAACTGACAATATTAGAGCGTAAAATATATTTAATATATGGATTGTGAAAATAATATCCCTGAAAAGCATACAAAAAAATTCTTGTAATACCATCGCTCCTGGAGCGATAATACTATCGTTCGGGTGCCGTAATAGTATCGTTCAGTATTATCAAGAAAGCCGAAGAGCGCATGTCCAAGTCTATCCCCAACGTGTTAAACTGCGTGCCTTCTGATTGGCCGTTTTTCCTCTGTGGGCGGGCAGAAGGAGTCTGAAAATATGGTGGTTTGCTCACTCGCTTAGCGAGACAATCTTCCGTTAAGCAACCGGGTTTTTTTTTTAGGTTGAAAACTATCGGGCAACCGGACTCTCTCTGGGGCTCTCTGCTCGCCTATATCGCCACTTATCCCCAAAAACGCCAATGAAGCTCCACAGCAGCCGCCGTCCACACAGGACTGGGGAACCCTGCCAGCACGCACATCCACCGCTAACTCCAGTACTGAAACGGAGGTGAGTCAATTACGCCTCCTATCCATATATTAAAAAAATAAAAATAGGTTCTGGCATTACAAGGTAGTAATTGCATCTCGAGGGTTCTGGGACCATGAGACCTCGAGCTTCGCTCTCGAGGTTTTCTGTGTCCCCAGAACCTCTCGATGTAATTACTACCTTGTAATATACCAGAACCTATCTATTATTCTATTTGTAATCTATGTTAAACTATAATATAATAAAGCAGGTAATTAAATTACTAATATTACATACTAATAGATTAATGGTATAAAAGGGATAAGCATAAACACAGAAGCACTAAATCTGAATCTAATTTGACTACACTAAAAAATTACTAAACATACGAAATAAATATTTTCCCCTAAATTCAACTTTCCTATAAGACAAGAAGAAGCAGAGAGGCAGAAATAAAGGAAAGACAGAAGAATCAGCAAGAGTACAGAAACAAATCTTCTAAGTATGCAAATAAGTTATACTCATAACCAGCCCGAGGAGTAACAAAATAATGAGTAATTTAGATAGAAGCTACATGACTAAGGTAAGTTCCAATAAGAGGGTACTGTATGTTTTTCAGGTCCTTGGGGCCGATTCCAGGGTGGCTTACATTGGCGCAAGCCGAGTTATGCCAACCTCCATGGTGTAACTTCATAACTTGCGCCATGCTGTCGCCATGTGCAATTCCCAAAGGTGACCTGTGCCATGCAGTATGTGGGTTGCGCCAACTGTGGGTTATGCCACCCACAATGCCGCAACCCACAACACCATGGTGCAAGGGTGGGTTACGGCAGCAACTATGCCCTATTCCACAAGGGCGGCTGCCATAACCCACCTACGCGATTACAGGAGGCACATTGGCGCAGTGGAGTTAGGACATCTTGGAGATGCTCTAAGGGGCATCCGTCTATGCCATCCGATGGATGCCCATTCCACAGCACCACAGCAAAGGCCCTGCCATGCTCCCTCTGCCCCCACAAACTTGTCCATGCTCCTCATCCCCGACTGCCAGGGACCCCCATGGGTCCATTGTCTAATGTGCCCCTCCAGACTCCCATGCCCCCTGGTGCCTGCCATGGTGTTCCAGGGTGGGGGCTCGGGGGGGCAGTGTGCAGCAGGCCGCGACTTGCGGCATGCAGGGCTATTACGCCATGCCTGTGGCGGTAGCCGACAGGTGTCGCAAGTCACAGGTCATAAGTGCCGGGACCCTGCAGCTCTTAGGATACGGCGCAGGGTCCTCGGCGTAGTGGTGACTGTTGCAACTCACATACACCTGAGAGTTGCGACAGTCCTGGAATCGGCCCCCTTACTACTAACTAGCCTGTAGATCATAACCAGTTTTAGGCACCAGTGAACCCTGTGGTTGCTGAGGGCCCCCTGCTTGTGGGGAACCCCCAGCCAACTCCAGAGTACCATTTACTTTAAGTTTCATTTTAATTATTATTTATACTTAAAGCAAAACAGAAATCACTGGGCTTTATGGACCCTTCTCATGTGATGTCATAAATCAGAAAATTACTCACCAAGGTATGGCGCTGAAAATCAGAGACTGATGAACAGGCATTGAATTAGATGGGCAGTGGGGGCCCCCAAAGACTAACGCTGGTATCTCCCTCTGAAAACCATAAATATGTACCTGGTAGTACTGAAAATAAAATGTGCATTTTGGACAGAGTAAAAGACACGGTCAAGTTCTGTTGGGTAAGGGCTCATGATTTATTTCTCTGGGAGCATCCAAAACTCTAATGTCAGTCCTGCTGTAGACAGAGCCTCACCTTTTATAGAACTTACTTCCTTGCTCTTTTAAACAAAGAGCTAATTTTTTTGTTCTCATAATTTCTATAAAATTTAATCTCCATTCCTGGAAAGTAGGGACTCCATCTTCCAGCCAGTACTTGAGAATGATATCTCTAACCGACCCATCAATCAATAGAAGAGAATGTTTTTGTTCTTGAGACCAATGCTGGGATTCATTAAAGTGCCCTACCATATGAGTTTCTATGCAAAATGTATTATATAGCAAAGGAACGTCTAGGAACATCTGCTATAGCAATTAGCAGCATCACAAACATAACAGTTGTATACAGCAATACAGTACTTCAAAGGAGCATATTCTTATTCACAAACATTGTAAGGCAACGGTACAGTGGGTAGTTGCCATAGATAAAACTGAGTTTGGATAGGCAAGGGGAAATTACCCATCCAGGCATAGCAGGGGGAGCGGGAGAGCAAACTGACCAGGGCAATATAAGTAAGGAGGAGGAGATCAAAGAAGTAGGTGTCATGGGCAGTTGTAGGTGGGAGCAGAAAAGTCCAGAACAACAGACATTGAGAGAATAGGCAGAGGGGATTGACGGGAAGGGTGGACCAGAGTTTAGGAAAGTGATACAAGTGTATGGGTACAAATAGCTTAGTTGCTAGCCAACTTCTCTGTTATTAATAAAATCAGGCGTGCTTTACTTTTTTTTTTTTTTGTTAGTATTGCTACCCAAAACCTTTTTTCCAAAGTTTATATTCAACTTCAGTTCATATCTTCAATTGCATCCAGCATCTTCATATAAAACAGTTCATTCATTTTTTTGGGAGGGGGGTCTTTTTTTATCAAAGATAGTTTTAATAAATAGCATATTAACAATAACCAGAAAGTGATAAACATTTCATAAAACAATATCCAGATATATTATCTAAAACTAAACAAAAAATTACAACAACAGTGAATTTACAATGATCCACACCATAGTATAAACGTGTTGGTTCTTCACAATACAAAACCTGATTAATAGACTGAAAGATTTGTATGGAATTACAAAAAGCTCAGACAAAACTATCGCAAACTAACCAGAACAAAAGAGAAAGGAGGACTAAAAATGCCAGATCTCCATTTATATTTCCTGACCTGTAGAGCTCAACAATGTGCACAATGGCTTACAGTAAAACAAACTTCTGGATACACACCAGAACGGGTATATGTAGAAAGAGGTATATTAAAAGGAGATAAACATGAATGTGTTATGGCACTGTAGGAAATCAAATGTTTCCAAGAATTGTATCATAAAAGATTCCTTGGAAGCTATAATATATATGAAATATATATACAACGCTGGACCTGACTACCATAGCAAATGGCATCTCTAAGCCAAAAGTCCCTAGCAAATTGATTGAACTGAGAGACTACTCCAAATTTAATACCCATGACTTTCTGTCCGACCTCCATGCTATTGACTGGACAGAGGTCACTACCAACGACCCTCTGGGCCTTGGATCTATTCCTCGGAGTTTACTCCCCTTCAGGAACAAACATGCCCCCATCACTAGGAGAAGGGTTCGGGCACTCACACCAAATGGCTAAATGGGGCCTATTCTCCCTCTTGAAGGCTAGGACGAAGTGTTGGGTGACCTACAAGGCCTCCCAAAATAATCACGATCTGATGACATACAGGCACCTCAGAAACTCCTGCAAAAGAGCCATCCGCTCTGCAAAAGCGAGTTCTGTAAAGCAGCCTTACTCTCCTCCAGCAGCAACCCGAGGAGTTTCTGGCAAAACATTAAAAACACTGTTGGGGGTCTGCATGGCAGGTCTCTGACCTACTAGTTAGTGGAGTCAGCTGCAATAACCCGACACCATTGCAAACACCTCCAACTCCCTGTTTTCAGAACTGCCCCCCCCTCCCCAGTCCCCTCCTGTCTCACCCCGTGGTCCCCCTCCCGGTCTCCTCCTCGGCTCCTCTTCCAACTGAGACATGTCTCCCAAGGAGACCCAGATGCTTCTTGGGCCTCCCCACACTGGCGCTGGGCACACTGCTCGAACCAAAACTACTCAGACTGGGGCCCACCTCCTGCCAGGCCCGCCTCGCACTTATTCAATACCTCTATACACACGGGATCATTCCCGACCTGTGGAAAGTGGCCAAGGTTGTTCCTGTCTTCAAACAAGGAAACCCTAATGATCCTGGCAACTACCGTCCCATTGCCATTCTGTCCGCCACAAGTAAACTCCTCGAGAAAGCCATTGCCTCCCAGCTCTCCCAATACATCCAGGACTACAACATCCTCTTTTGCCCAGCATGGCTACAGGAAAGGGCATAGCACGTCCACGCCCTTGCTGTAGTCACTTCTATGATCAGGGCAGTGCTGACCAAGGCAGCCTCACTGGAGCCATTTTTGTGGACCTCTCAAAGCATTTGACAGGGTTGATCACACCCTCCTTGGCTCCAAACTCCTATCCCTTGGTTCTCCCTCCACCCACGCCTGGTTCCTTAACTATCTCTCTCAACCGTCAGCAATTCACCCACTCAACCTGACATCCTCCAACCTCGCACCTGGCCCGCTGTGGGGTCCCTCAAGGATCTGTCCTCGGTCCAACCCTATTCTCGCTATTTATCAACGACCTTCCCTCCGTCACTGCCCATGGCCACATCACCTTGTATGCTGATGATCTCGTCCTCCTGGCCAGCTCCAGGGACATCTCCATAATAAACTCACATCTTAACCATGACTTTGAATGCATCCAAACTTGGCTGGCTGACCACAGGCTCACCCTCAATCTCAACAAAACTAAATCCATGTTGTTCGGGTCCCTAAGCAAAATAAAATCCTGCCCTGCCCCCCTGCTGATCCATGGGGTCGACGGCTCGCCCCTTGAGACGGTAACCTCTGCTAAGTACCTGGGTGTCACCTTAGATCCTCAGTTGGACCTCACCCTCACATTCGCAATGTTTGCAAAGCCACCACTGCAGGCTTGGCTTAGCCTACCACGCTAATAACTGCTACCCCTGCCGCCTGCTTGGCCATAGCTAGGGGTCCTCCTTCCATCTCTCTGTTACGGACTAGTAACTTTTGCACCTGTTCCCAAATCCAGCCTCACAAATGGGACACAGCCTCACACCTGCTGCCCGCTTGCCCCTCCCTCACTCATCGCTAGGACTCATACAGTCGCTGGAGTGGCTTCCCCTGAGCAGCATCGCTCCTTCTGCTCTAGGTAATTTCATTGACAACATCATCTGTTCTAGCACCCCCCGAGCTCTGACCCTTCCCCTCAAACCTGGTGTCACATCCTACCTCCTGTGATCTACTTCAACTCAAGAACGCCTGGTTCCAAGAACACGCACCCTTGCGGGAGACCGAGCCTTCCACACCTATGCCCCCAAATTCTGGAACTCGCTACCTGAGCTCACTCGGTCCTCCTCCTCCCACCCAAGCTTTAAAGCCTCCATTTGGAACTTCCTGAAACCTCCCTCCCCCTGCTCCTGCTCAACGTAGACCTTCTCCCCTTCCCCTTGCCAACCTGACTGGATGGCCCCCCTGCACCACCAAAATTTATCTAGCCTGTCTCATCTGACTCTAAACGCACTATGCCAACCTTGTCCTTGAGTCAGCCTGAACTGCCTGTAAATCTAGTCATGTTTCTTGTCTCCTAGTCGTATATGTATGAATTCCGTGCCAACTTTGCCCTAGAGCTAGCCCTGTAACTGCCTGTGTATTTCTTTTACACTCTTCTCTGTTCCCCAACTGCTCAATGTATCCCTACCTTGCTTTAGAACCAGCACTAAATTGCCTGTTATCTTTCTCTGTATTCCTTATGTTCCCCCTGTTGTTTATGTACGAAGTAATTGTTTGTAACTACCTTCCCATGTATTTCTAATGCTTTCTCAATTGTTGCTGTATGAAGTTTGACCTGTAACTCTCCTGGGTCGCACCTGAAAATAGGCACATGGCTGTCTAGTGTGCCCACCTGGTTAACAAAAGCAAATAAATAAATAATAAAAATAATAATTCAACTCAGCTGTCACTAACCTCAGCTCTGTTCTTCTACCTGACTATTTCAACGAAGCTGACCCCCAAACTCTCCTGTCAAGTCCCACCCTCTCTCCAAACTGGCCTCCATTCTACTTCAAATTAGTCAAACCGGACGAAGCTCACAACTACATCAGTAAAGCTATTGCTAGGTCCAGTTCAAGTGTGGATTCCCTTGACCTCAAGCTGCTTGCCCTCACCCTCGACGAGGTGCTCCTACTATTAACAAAAATCTTCAACCTCTCATTCTCTCAGCCAGTTCCCTGACAGATGGAAATCCGTCTCTGTCACACCGGTCCACAAGAGCAGGGACAGGGCCCGCCTGGTGAACTATCGGCCCATCTCCATACTACCCCACTCTCCAAGGCCATAGAGCGTATAGTATCAGACCAGCTTATGGAATACCTTGATAAATACGATGTCTTGTGTGCTCAACAGCATGGCTTTAGGAAAGGTCACAGTACCACCTCAGCCCTCCTTGAATTCACTGGTGCAATCCATAGTTCCTTGGACAATAGCCTTCTTACAGGGGCGGTCTTCATTGATCTGATGAAGGCATTCAATACCATCCATCATCATCTACTACTCTCTCAGCTACTAAATACTGGGCTGTCCCCTAAATCTACATCCCGGTTTAAGAGCTACCTGGAAAACTGCTCACAAAGAGTGAAAATAGTTGACTTTCTCTCTGATGCCAGACCAGTGGTCTCTGGAGTGCCACAAGGGTCAATCCTTGGGCCTCTTCTCTTCAGCATCTTCCTAAATAGTCTTCCACAATCCTGTCTGGAGCAACTCCTCCTATACGCTGATGACGCTGTCATCCACTCCACCCATAACGACCCCCACCTTCTGCAAAGCAAACTACAGCATGGCTACTCCTCAGTTGAAAACTGGTTCAGTAAACACAAACTTGTCCTCAGCTATAAAAAAACAAAGTCCATGCTCTTCTGCAGCTCACAAAACAAGCACCAGGACCACCCTCTCACTTTTGCAAACTGCCTAGGTACAATCCTAGAACAAGTGCAAACCTTCAAATACCTTGAATCACTCTTGACAGTTGTCTATGCTATGGGGCTCACATTGACAATGTTGTCAAAGTGACTAACACATGTACTGGCCTGCTTTACAGGCATAGGCAATGCCCAACTCCAGAAGCTTTAAAGGTGACCTGTAAAATACTGCAGCCCACTCCCATTCCCACATGCCTTAAAATGCTGCTGCGGGAGTCTGGGGCTGCAGTGAGCTTAATTTTTAATCCAGTGTGTTTTTTGTAATAAAATGCCGAAACTTTCGGCCGAACACGGAAGCGCCGCGGGTTCCCGTACGAGCGGGTGCAGGGAGTCATGGGGATTACACCTATTTAGTGACGTCGCTACCACCACTGCTCTTATTATAGTAGCCGTGGCGGTACTTTATTATGCTTAATATATGGCTTATATGGGGGTCTTCATACATGTAATGTCACTTACAGCAGCAATCTGTCCAAGTGTTGCATTGCAACATTGAAGGGTTTTGCCCCCCCCCTCCAGAGTTCAAGCTCTGCTACAACCTGAACAGAATCTCCACCTCACCAGGGACTCTGAATCTCAATTACTGCATATTCCAAGATGTCAGACCTCACAGGGACAAAGATCCTTTGCCAGCAGAGCTCCCAGCTGGCTAAATGGTCTCATCAGGGACATCTCCTCCCTACCTAAGCTAGGCCATTTAAATCTAACCTCCACCTATTCCTCTTTGCCTCTAGCACATGCGACTGTCTTCTCTAACCTGCTGTTCCCTTTTTGGCACTTGTCCCTTCTCATCCACCCCCCTACTCTCCCCCTCTGCCTTCCCCCCCCTCTTCTTCCTCTTACTTGCACTTTCCACTTGCACTTCCTGTGTGTTTTGACAATTGCCTCTGGCAGCATCTTCTTCTCGTGTCTCACCAAGTTCTTGATATCAGTGTTATCCCTGTCCTGTGCATGGCCCTAGTACCACCTAATCTGTATGTACTCATGTGATGATAAATAACGGTAACCTGTTATCCTGTAATAATTAATGTCCTGCTTGTTTGTTCTCATCCTGACATGGAACCTTTGTAAAAGAGCCTTGGCTCAAAGGTTACTGTAATTCTAGACTCTAATAAATAAATAAATAAAAATATAAATAAGCTATTTAACCTGAAGCTTGGAAAGTTCTTAGATCAACCAGTATGGGGTATTCCAAATGTTTTGAGGTTGGAACACTGGACAGAAAAAGGAATATATTCATTTAAAAATATTAAAATGGAATACTTAGTGTATAAGAATGCAAGGAAGCTTCTGGTATGAATGAAGAAAATGTGAAGATTTATGAAAACATTAAAAAAAGCTTTGTCGAGCTGGTACAGAAGACACAATAGAATCTTCCTAGAGGATGGTAGCACTAAACCTCTCTTAGTTCTACTAAAGATAACATCCAGCATATCAGCATTGTATAAATTGTTAACTGTGAAGGTCAGGGGAGCAGCACAAGAAACCATACAATAAAGGAATAATGCACAACAGGGCGGGTGTTATGCTGGGATAACATCCCACCTTGGGTAGTTGAGCCTGAGACCACAGGCCAAGAGCATCCAACACCCGAGAAGGGATGTTATCCCAGCATAACACCCACCCTTTAGTGCATTATTCCTGTTATACAATGACTAGTTCAAAAAAAAAAAAAAAATATTAAAAGTTTCGTTAGACTTGCAGTGACGTCATGCACCTTATAAACAGTCTGTTGAATTGGCTTCGTGGATAAATAACTGAACTGCCTCAAAATGACTCCTATTCACATATCTGGAATGCGTAGTACGGTGCGGGCTGCACGCTGTGAACCAATGGGCGTACAGCCCTACCAACGGTGTCAGTCGGCAGGTGGCAGGGTGACAGGCGGGTGGGCTGCTGCCGCCCACTGGCTGACCGGGGCGGAGCAGGGCGGTGGGGCTCAGTGGGCGGGTGGGGTACCCTAGACCACAAGGGATATAGGACATATTTATATGTTTAATTACAAATGCCCACGATCAGGCTGATAGCGGTCCACTGGGCCACCAGGGATATTGGACAAAATTATTTTATGACAGTTGCCCGCGATCGGGCAGATTGCGGTCCACTGGACCACCAGGGATATTGGACGGAATTATTTTATGACAGCTGCCCACGATCGGGCAGATAGCGGTCCACTGGACCACCAGGGATATTGGACAGAATTATTTTATTTTATGACAATTGCCTACGATCGGGCAGGCAGCGGTCCACTGGACCACCAGGGATATTGGACAAATGAATGCTTTTTATGACAAATGCCCGCGATCAGGCATGGGGGGGCGCCGCCAGGTGCAGCCGGAGCTCGGGTGGCCACTCACAGGTGGCAGCTGCCGTGTTGCGCCCAGCAATGCGGCAGCTCACCCTGTGGGTGGCCATCAGTTGTTCTTTTTTGGATCAACTTTTGCTGGTGCAGGTAGGGTTGCGATGCGTGGCTCTGCACACCCCGGCTGAATATCGGGCTGTGCAGGGTATGCATGGCACGCCCACCCGCGCCTGTATACACATTACTGATGCTCCGTGCATCGGGATTTGTGCCGCATACTTTTCCCTTTTGAATATCACGCCGGGGCACAACCCTTTTGAATATCTGGGCCAGTATCTATAAGAAATGTAGATATGTTTGAGACTGTATGGGGTTTGTTTAGACGTATCTATTGTTCTGTGGTATTTTGTTTTACAGAGATTTTCAGTGCAATTACACGAAGAGATGTTGCTATTTATTTGGTTATTCATTCTTTATATCTGAATGCTAAATGTATATTTCTGCCATTTTTTTTTTTTTAATTTATTTATTCAATCTCAGATTACAATAACTTTAAGCACAAGGTGGCTCATTTACAAAGGTTCCACATCAGTGGTGAAGGAAGAACAAACAAACAAGGGGTAGGACAATGTTACAGAAAATCAACAATGTTACAGGAAAAAGTCAACAAAATGTATGTACTTTAAATAAAAATCAACTCGATGAGAGGAGGAAGAGGGCAAGCAATGGACCTAGAAACAGTGCAGCCCAAACCTTTTTCAAACAACAAGTTTGAAACTATAATAACATTTTTATTAAAAAAAGATTGGTGCTGTAGTTTTATGTGGGAATTGTATAACCTTCTCTTTACAGGTTGCACTTACAAGCTGTTAGACATGAGTAATATTTACTGTAAAATTAATAATTGTGATTGCGTCCTGCATTAACTTTTTGTGCGTCTACCGAAGGCCCCGATATATTGATTTGCATATAGCTTTGTTTTAATTTGTAAATAAACTAATGCTGGATTGTTTTAGTCTGAAGCGTAACTTCTTAAACATATAATTGGACTATTATCCTTCCATTACTGCAGCTGCAAGTCACATTTCAGTGGGGGACAATATGCTTAATGTCTTAAGAAGATTTGCTAAATATACCGCTGCTCTGCAAGGAATCTCTGAGGGACCTACAATATAGACAGGTTACTGTAGATGGGATGGGCGCATCACATCAATCTTATTGAAAATGTCCTCACAGTCTATATCTTCTAATTTTTATTTATTATTATTTTAATGTTCTTCCACAGTCACAGTTCTGTAGCTCTGTATAGGGTGTAGCATAAAATATTTAGTCTGATTATTTTTTATGATACACAAGTGGCTCGAGGTTACAAATCACTAGTGGGAATTAATTATACATTTGACTTTTCTTATGTGCTGCACACATCTGAATAAAAAGTAAAAAAAAAAATAGGGTGACTCTATTGGAGGCGTAAACAGCAGCAACCGACAAGACAACAAAGTGGTCAGTATGTGCTACAAAGTCTATGCCACAGCAGCCGACACATAAAGGAGAAGGCTTTGCTCAAGCTGTGACGCAAACACGTTGAAAATCAAGATGGCAACTCTTGAGTTCCTTGTAGGGCTATATGAAGAAATTAAGTGTTTTGATTATCCCACTCTTTTTGTGGTCCTAGCAAAATCAGATATTTAGCCTGGGGCTTTTCCTTGATGTGACTCCTGTTTAAAAAGTATAATATACTGTTTATTTGTATTTCTAGGGAGTCTGTTGCCTAACTGACTATTTTACTAGCCACCATTTGCTCTTGCCTGCATGTAATAGTCTGACCTACACATCCCTATCTAGTACCCTGTTTTATTGTACTGCTCCTAAAACAGACCTAGGTGTGTCTGCTATGGCTTCCACTTTCCTGGTACACATCAGTCTATTTCCTTCATCCTTCTGTTTACTTTCAACTGTATTTGGGAATTCTTTGACAGTCTTAGTTTAATCTCCATTTTAACTGGCATCTAAAGTGCTGCCTCATTTTAAGAAAGATTGTATTGTGCTGTATGTAGACATTGCTTTTAGTAACTATAATGGCAAAGCAGCTTCATTTGAATCCATAGTGGTTTGGGTTTTAAGTACTGTGATGACATCACTGGTCAAACTAAATGCAAACTTTTCTACATTGCTTTTAGTAAAATGCAATATTAAGCAACCTCATGTGAACTCTTTCTGGGTTGGGAGTTTGTTAGGGTGGTCAGATTACTTCTAAATTTCAAATGCACTTCATTTCTGCTTTACTCTAAATCCTTTGGGGGGGGGGTAATTTTGGGGCTGCCACACAGCTGTTAGGAGGCAACGTAAGAAAGCAGGCACTCCTCACCAACCTGGTGTTGCCGGTAACTGGAGTGGAGAAGAATAGGAGAAAAAAACAGCTCACACGCCAGAATGATATTTTCAAAAATATAATTGCAGTAGAGCCAAACTGATACAGACTGTCTCCCCTATATATTGCCTTACATACAGGCATTCATGGGGGGCACTGCTGTTAGTAAGGTGTTCTAAAACCTTTTTATTTTTATCCTCTGTGGGTCTATTTTTGTTTTCCATTTGTAAGTAGCTATTTTTACTTATTCTTGTGTTCTAAGTGCAGTATTTGGTGGCCCCTTTAAATCCTTAGGGGTGGGGGGGCATGTGTATTATAGAGTAGGTACTGTTGCTTCTTGCACAAGTGAATTATAATGCAGCCTCTATATCTACTGTGGGGCTGGTGTTTGTTAGAGTGGGTATTCTACATTAGCCCCATGCACAATACATAGTTACCTCACACTAATTTCTGTGTGGTTGGGTACTTGTGAAAACTAGAGTTTTTGCTGTAGAATCTAAAATGCCTTGCTATGAAATTTTCCAGTTTATCTTCTGTCCCTAGTTTCACAGACTACTTTTCCATTGTGTCTGCTGTCTCTGCAACTCCTCTTATCACGTACCCACCTCCCATCCCATTTCCAACTTGCTCCTATTTCTCCCCTTCTCCTCCCCCAGCCCTCTCCTTCTCAACCACCCCAACCTCCTTTCATCTTCCCTTCTCCATCACGAAAACCTGAATCACCTCCTCTACTGTACACTACCTCCCTACTGACTACTCTCCCAAGTCTTACCTCCGCCGATGATAGTCCCATCCCTCTGGTTCCTCTTTGCTCTGCTGATTCTGTTGGTGGGAGAGATGGGGCTCAACCCTGTCCCCATTCCCCCTTCCAAAAATACTACATGTTTATCACCTTAATGCTGAGAGTCTCCTCCCTAAGCTAGACCAGTTTAGGCTATAGGTTCCACACTACCAGCCAGATGTCCTGATAGTCACTAAATCCTGGCTGTCTACAAAGTCAATGACAGGGACATCACAAGTTGCTTACTATGTGGTCCACAGAGAGGATTGTGGGAAAAGGGTGGTGGTGGTGGTGGGTGTTTAAGTATAGAATGGCCTCAGCTGTGATGGTGCATCCCAAACTGACATCCCCTCCTCTCACAGACTCATTCCGTGCCGAATGTTGTTCCCCTCATCACTCCCTATTTTTGCTGGTAGTATCTGCACCTCTCCTAGGGCCAAACACGAAACAATTACTGACTCACTCACCTCTCTTGGTTCTTCTGGGGAATTTCTGTTAACTTGTGACCTTAACATTGATTGTCTCTCTCCCTTAGCTGAGCCGACCATCCAAATAACTGGGGCCCTCAATCTTACACAGCTCATTACGGAGCCCACACCTCCTAATCCCTGTTCTTCAAATCACTCTGATTGACTGAGTCCTCTCCTTACACTCCCACCTTATTACTGCCACTGGTACCCACCTGAAGACTTTTAACGACCACTATGTGGTCTATAATGTCTGAAAAACCCACCACTCAGCAGCCTACCCCCATGTTTCTCTGCACTAGGGCTTTCAGATCCCTTAATCTGTGCACATTGGTCCCCACACTCCACATCCCCTGACATGGATTATGTTGTCCCTCTTAGAAGGTCTTGTGTCTGAGATCTCTACTTTCCCCAGATCTCAGCAGAACCTATTGATCTCTGCAAGACCTGTACCTCTGCCTGACATCTCCCTACAGCTTCCGGATCCTCCCAAGATTTGCTGAGATGCAAGTGGTTCAGAACTCTTTCATAAAGGCCATCAGGGAGACCCAATCCAATTATTTTCTGTTAACCTGCAGAACAACCTTAGTTTCTCTGACTAGCACTGTAAGGTTATTCACTCCCTTTTTGATGACCCCCCCAATCAATCAATCACCTGGATTCATAATGCAGAAGCATAGAAATATAAACAATAACAGCAGAAAAAGACCAAGGGTCCATCTAGTCTGCCTGTAGTTCCCCATCTGCCCCAGACCTATTGTCCATATAGGGTTCTATCCGTCCCAGTCCACCCTCGTTGCTCCCCTCTCTACTGTTACTGACCTGAAGTGACCACCAAACTCTTCAATCTGTCCTTGCCAGGCATAAAACCATTCCTGGTTCTGGTGCCCACCCCCTCCACTGGCAGACAGTTACACGGCTCCACTACCCTTTCCATAAAATAGAACTTCCTCACATCCCTCTTAAAGCTTCCCTCCTCAGGTCTTTCTCTAATTAATTTCTGATCCTACTTAAGTCACCTAGTCTAATCTACTATTATGTCTCTTTGCTTTCTTCTTCTACTCTTTCCACCCACACTACTCCACCCTCCTTTCACCCCCCAATTGCCTAATCTTCTTTTTTTTTTTATTAATTTATGTTTATTATTTGCAAAAATAAACATACAGGTACACACACTAGCATTTGATTTTGTAGATGTAAATATGAAAGTATCAGAAGGATGCCACTCCTCTTAATACATTCAATTTGTCCAACAAATACTCAAAGATATGTCATCGGGGGTAGTACGTAAGTAATAATACCCAACAGGGTGGGCGTTATTGGGATATAACGGACCGCCCAGGGGTGTAATGAGGCCCGACGCCGCAGGCGGAGGGCCTTATAGCCCCTGGAAGGTCCGTTATATCTTATAACGCCCACCCTGGAGGGTATTATTACACTTAGATAATGAGATTTTAATAGAAGTTTTTATAAAACAAGGATTTAAAGTTTAAAAAAGTGGAAAATGTTACTAAAAATGCAGATAAATGCCTGGCTATGTCAAATAGTCCATGCTGTGCCACTAGAGGGCGCTTAATCCCCGTTTATGTGTTTCAGTTATGTAGCTACATATGGTTTTGTTTGTGAGATAATCGAGCGAGACGCTGCGGCGTAGAGCGGGAATGCCCCTGTCTTCTGTGAGACGGAACTCAGACGATGACCTGTGGAGACAGAAAGAAGGTACTTCATTTTTGTTTAGAAATGGAGGAGTGGGCATTTCATTGGAGTTGTTGCTAGTGGTCGATTAGTGGTGCTGGGTAGTGGGAGTTGAGAGAGAGTCCAAGCTTGTTGTCCTTGTGAGCGCCGGAATGAGGAGCGGTTTAGTAGAGGCAAAACAACAAGATAAATATTTTCACTTTTTTGTCCATATTACTAGTAAGTGGTTTTAAGCTTGGCTGTGTGTGGGTGTTGATAGTCAAAGATAATGCCTATCGGTGTGTAGGGACAGGGATATCACGAGGTCATGGGTAGTGCAGGGGGGACTTGTTAGTCAGCGGGCTGTTGTTAAGAAATAACAGCCCAGGTGGCAGGCTGTTTCAGCCAATCAGGAGGCCAGTTTCAGTTTACCCATTATCTAAATAGTAATAAATCATTTCAATGTTCAAAATCACAGATAAAGACCATGTGATAATAATAATAATAATTTCATTTCACAAAAGCGCCTTTCAGATTTCAAAGCGCGCTTTACAAAATAATGATAAAATAATGAAACAGTGAATACAATATAAAAGACAAGAATACAACAGGGTTCATTTACTAAATGCCATCAAAGGCCTGACGCCATAAATAAGTTTTAAGCGCTTGCTTAAAGCCTCCCACTGTCGTGCACTCCCGTGATGAGTCCATGGGCTGCATAGTATTTTCAAACAAAGTCTCAACAAGCCAACATTCGAAAGCTGTCCTCTCCCAAAGGGGGTCAGAGAAATCCACCAAGCTTTTCTGTAGTAAATGCACTACAAGTGCATATATAACATAGAAAACTCCACATCCTGGTTGAAATCGTTACCCATTCACATTTCAAACTGAGCGTATTGTAGCTTGGGGTTAACTTGTGATGCTTCTCTACATAACTTCACTTAAGCATCTAGTAAAAATGAGAACATATCTACTGTCTTTAATAAATTCTAGTAACTAGGTGCCATTACAAAAAAGGAACATTCACAACAATGAAACATCATGTGTTAAAAACTAACAGTTGGAGGCTAAAACAAAACCCTCCCAGCTGTAACCAGAATGCAAAACTCAAGGTGGTGTATTTACAATCCCATTTCAATAAATGTATGTTAATACAAGCCCCTACTATTGTGCAGTAACTCTTACCTGGGGACTTCGACAACCCCCGGCCCCCCTGAAAAAAAGTGTTAGTCGGAATATTTGTATTGTTTATGTTTCTTCATCCTCAGATGAGGAATCCTCTCGAGTAGTCTGCCGGGGTCTCACTGCTGCATTCTTTGGCGCCACTTCATTGCATCTGCAGGATCCATGAATAGAAAAATTATACACAATCCTGAATCTGGCTGGAAATACCATTCCGTGAGAAATCCCCACCTTTCGTAGAATAGTTCTAGCCCCATCAAACTTCTTGCGTTTCTAATTGCGCATCCAATGTCTGGAAACATTCGAATTGGATGGCCATCCTGTAGAAGAGTCTGTTTTGTCTTACCATCGCTAGAAGACAATATCAGGAACCCACCCCATCTGTTACGACTACTACAGTCTGTGGAGCCTCTGGGTTATTGGGTCGGCCTCAAGATGTTACCGGATAAGCCTTTTGGAAACGCTGGACTGTAGGGGTGATTTCTTCCCCAGGCACCAAACACTCCTGAATGAAAAGCAACAGATCTCCTTCACAGCCCTCAGGTAGTCCCAACAGTCTCACATTATGGGCCCGAACATAATTTTCTAAAGTTTCTAATCGGGACATCAGGTGGTTATTTTCCTTTATGACAGAGATTACAGCTCCCATCACTGTGTCTGCTCATTTTGTAGCTTTGGTGGTTGGAACAGTTACTGAGTCCACCGTGGATTCAATGCTTGCCACCTGATTGGTAAGATTGTCAAATCTGTCAAAGTCCAGCTACAGAGTTGGTCAGATGACTGATTTTTAAACCAAGCGTTTGCAAGGTTTCTTCCCCCAGTAGTAAGAAAGTCAACACCATGGGCACACTAGATGGCCCTCAAGCTCCCCTTTTGCTGTCACATTCTAGGTTTCTATGTTTTTACTGCATCAACATTCTTGGGATCACGGCCCTGTGTCAACCTGGTGGTCGGAGTTCCTGAGGGAGTTTTTGATTTAGCTCCATCTCTTGTAGGTTTATCCTTGCGAGGATTCCCAACCTGGTTCAAGAAAGTTTTTAGCACAATGATATGCAGAATTAACCACAGCTGCTCTGAAAATTTCCATTAGGTCATATAGTTATATTTGGATCAAACTGCAGAGCTGTATCTTGGTGCGGCCTTCCTGTTTGGGCTCCACAGCACCCCCCCCCCATATGCCTATTCTTCTTATTCCCTGATACTTTCTCTGCCAGCATTATAGTCCTTTGGACTTTGAATTACTCCAAAGGCCATAGATGGTGTAGACTCTAAGCTTCTCTATCTGCTCCTCATCACTGGCCCCCTCACTACTCTCCAAAACCTCTCCTTCTGCCTTGGTGCAGTACTCAAAGCATGGAAGCAAGCCAAGGTCCTCCCCTACACAATGGAGGGGACCCACTTCCCCCCAGAACATTGCCCTATTTCCCGTCTTCCTACCCTGGTTGAACATCAGGAGAAACTTGTCTTCTCCAAGCTCTGTCTTCCCTTTTTTTTTTTCCCATCTTCTTTTTCTCCCTCGGGTCAGCCTGAGCAGGGCTGTTTGGTCCGGTCCCTGCCTCCTCACACTCATCGGCCTCAACCTTGCCGGGTCACCCCTTGACTCCCATGGATTGCCCCCATGGTGGGGCCAGGTGAGAGAGGGCTGTCCTCCCCCCACCCGGAGACCCATATCCAGTTCTGGGTACCCGGCCAGGCGGTATTGCCCAGCAGAGGGCAGGCAGGTGGGACATCATGAAGCCTGGGCCAACCTTTGTTTTCCATTTTTCTCCCATCCTGGCCCCACAGTGACACAGAGGGTGCATACATGTGGAGGCACGCATGGGCTCCAGAACTGCGGGTCCTTCAACCATCCCTGAACAAGTCTGCTTCCCTAAACTCAGCGCTACCACCAGATCTCCACCTGGTGGCAGCCAAGACCCAGGATAACCCACCACCCAAGCTCCTTCCCAAACTCGGGTCACTAGCATAGAAAGAGGTAAGGCAATGGAAGACGCCAATCAGACTCTTGATTATTTTACAACTATCTTTAATAAAGCCTGCAATATCTTCGCGCCGTACAAATCATCTAAAATAAAGGGAACCATAAACCCTTGGTTGTCAGGTCCAATCATTAAACTACTTAAAAAACACCATGACAACCTCTGGAACAAGGCCAAGGCAACTGGGAAAGTTACTGACTTTGCGGCCTACAGAGAGGCAAAGAATAAACGCACAACACTTGTCCGGAACACAAAGGTGGCCTTTTACAAAGGAGAGCCGAGCAGGACATGGGGTAACAGAAACATTTTCTGGAATAACATAAAGACCTTGATCGGCAAAGAATCCAAAGCCAACCCTGACCTGATCATCACTGAATCTACCACCCTTCAAGAACCTAAGGACCTAGCAAATGCATTCAACCTTGCACTCACGGATCTTAGCACTGTATTACCACAGGAATACCGCACAAACCCTCCTCCTGGTAAGTACAATTCTGGTGACCCTCATCGTGGCCGTACCCTAGGAAAACCATTGTTTTACTTCCAACAAATCACAAAATCAAAAGCAATATGATGTATCAAAAGGGTCCTGGGCAAAACCAGGGTTGCCAGTGACATGCTGGATATGAAACTTATTGCCCTTACACTCGACGAAATTGCCCACCCACTAACCAAACTTTTTAATGTATCATTGAGGACGGGTCTTCCCCGATAGATGGAAGACTGCACATGTCACCCCAGTGCTTGGGGGGGGGGGCAGGACCGGCCTGGGAAACTATAGGCCTATATCGATACTCCCTCCTCTTTCAAAGGCACTCGAAAGAATTGTAGCAGATCAGGTAGTTGAATACCTCAACCAGTATAGTCTTCTGTGTGAGCAACAACATGGTTTCAGAAGAAACCATAGTACCATCACTGCAGTGGTAGAATACACTACTCACCTATACAACACCCTAGACAGTGGCAAGGATGAAGGGTCTGTCTTTATAGCCTTTGACACTGTAAACCACCAAATACTGCTTGGAAACCTCGTGTCATTAGGCCTGTCGTATGACACAGTCAATTGGTTCAGGAGTTCTCTGTCCCTCAGGACACAATGTGTTAAGATAGCTGGGGTAATATCTGATCCCAAGGAGGTGACACTGGGGGTGTTACAGGGGTCTATACTCGGCCCATTACTATTTAGTCTATTTATCGACTCGCTGCCTACAGCTTGCTCTGCAAACATGGTTCTGCATGTTGATGACGCCGTCATCTCTGCCCCATGAGCCAATGCATACGAGATTAGCAATATACTCCGGAATTCATTTACGAAACTCGAGTCATGGTTTGCCCAAAACAACCTACTTCTATAAACTATAAAAAAATAAATAAAGTCGATGAATTTCACTTTACCTCATAGCAGAAAGAAAGCAGGCCCTCTCATCACCACCAGCAGCTCTGGTGACGCCCTTGAACAAGTCCACTCATTTAAATATCTGGGCATCCTACTAGATGATTTACTCTCTTTCAGCAGCCATATTGACAGAGTCATCGAAACATCAAACTGGGGATCCTCTACAGACATAGAAACTCTTTGACCCAAGAGGCACTGAGTCTGGTAACCAGGAGCACGATACTGACCACTATTGATTACGGGATAGTCATCTACAGTGCATTAATGGACTCGGTACTGAAAAGGATAAAGACTCTCATTAACAATGCCTGCAGACTCATCCTAGGGGCCGATCGCTGTATGCACACCCGTCAGCTCTATTCGATACTGGTTGGCTCCCCCTGCAACAAAGGGTGAAGTACCAGGCCTGTCTGCTAGGGAAGAAATCATTGCCTGGTCTGACACCAGCCACAACGGCCAACATCTTTAAATGAACTAAGACCACAAAGCCAACCAGGAGCTCAACAAAGGGGGTACTCCAGATACCCTTTAGGCGTACTACTTTTGCCCAACGTGCCCTTCCAGTCAAGGAACCACAATGCTTCAATGACCTCCCAGTAGCTCTAAGTGGGAATGGGAAAATCGGACAGTTCAAAAAAGATCTCCGTTTCCTGTTGGCGCAAGAGTAACTCTGCGATTGCCCGTCTTAGTTGTAGCAGTTCAAGGCAAGGCGCAGGTTCCATACTTCTGTACCCCATGTACCCACCCCCCTCCCCCTGGACTTTCCCTTCACCCCACCTTTTTCCCCCTGGCCTTTCCCATTAACTTTGACAAGGCCTGCCCCAGTTGCATTCTAGGTACAGACTCTGCTTTAAACCTAGCCTGTACCACCCTCCCTGTGCTGCATTCCTATATGCTACTCTCGGACATACTCTGCTCCCTCTTCCTTCTCCCCTCCCTCTCCTCTGCTTTCTAGGTTTTTCCTCCATCACCATGCTACGTGAACCCACCCTACTCCACCCTCTTTCCCCCCTTTTTTACTCCCTCCTGACAAATAAGTAGTATGCTACTTATCCATCATGCACTTCTGTAACTATTTTTGTCACTTCTCATTGGGTATATTTGCTGTTTTGGTTTGTATCATTTATGTTACTGTGCATGTTTCACTGTTTTTGTATCGTGCGCTACATTTGACTTGGAGCTGTAAAAGAGCCCTGTGCGCGCAAAAGTATTAATCCCAATTGTAAAATAAATAAAAAATAAAATATATGCAGAGCACCTCAGCCCTCTGCTTCACTGGGCCGGCTTCTCTGCCATCCTTAAATCCTCGAGCTTCCTCTTCCTGGGGGGAAACCTGTGAGTTTGCAGCTTCCAGACCCATTTTTGTCTGACTCCAGGTGAATCAGGGGACCTTTCTGAGGTTGCTGAGCAGGGTTTTACTTCCTCTCCTCCTACAAATATTTAGCAGCTGATGGGGAGGGATTTGTTTTAAGCTTGGAGAGCAGTGAGTTTGTAGATTCTACCACTATAGCTTAGAACAGCTAGTCAAACGCTATCATCATCTCCACTGGTGGAATGGTGCCCCAGGACTAAGAATGTTTTGTAAATAAATTATAGATTGAGAGAGTGTACCCAACCAATCAGAATGCTCCTTTCCCCTGCTTGTGAGACACGCCTATTCTGTAAAAAGCGTCTCACGCACAGATGCCCTGGAAACAGGCACGTTCAGGGAGCAGTTTTTTTGAAACTACACCTATATTATTAATCACTCTCAATCAATAATATATATATTTTTTTATTTTAGTCTTTGGTAACTGGGTAAGGCCCACTAGGCACAAGTGCCTGTTTTCTGAGGCGACCTGGGAGCACTGGACGGTTAAGTGACTTGCTCAGAGTCACACAGTATGCAAGTGGAGGTTGTGAGAATCAAACTCAGGTCTGGGCTGCTGGATGTACCAAGCTCGTTCACACCTCGTTCCTCTAGGCTATACTGCCAGGCCAGCCTAGGATGCCATTCAATAGGGGGCACCATGAAACAGAGTTCCTTTGTTATTTATCTTTTCTCTGAATGACCTTGGTGGAAAAATAAAAAGGTGGCCACATTTGGAGTTTCTTTTTTTTTTTGGGGGGGGGCCACTTGCCAGAAGAGATGTCTCTGACCCTGCCTGGCCCACCATCAAACGGCCATTATTGCCCACACTGGGTATCTGCTGCTAATTTTGTGTAGTAGCCAATTGAGTAACAGACAGCAGCAGCATATCACTAAGTTATTCTGCTGTGCACCCCCTCTTCCGCCACACCCACCACCTCCCGCACTGAACCGTTCTTCTTAAATTGGCACTGGTACCATACTGCATGCACGGAGTGGTGGGAGTGGGTAGTCTCATTTAGTTTTGGCGCAGCAGCATTGAGTGGAGTGGCTGTGTTTTCCAGTGCGAGGTGAGAGTGTAAATTCGAGAAGGAGTTGGAGTCAACTGAGCTCAGCGTAGAGTTTTAACTGGACGAGTGGAGGGGAGAGCAGTAGTGTGCAGCAGCCAGTGAGGGCAGAATGACACCAGGGTGCTGTGTGCTTTAGGGGTGCCAGAGCTGACACAGGACTGAGTCAGGAAGGATGCAGGAGCCAGCCAGCAGGCCCAGTGGAGTACGGACTTGAGGACTCAGTCAGAGATAGAACCATGGGGGAGGAGAGGAGGAGGTTAGGAGGATGGAGGTAGGGCTGGGTGGTCAGAGCAGGAGCGTGTTTCTCAGCACCGGGGGGGGGGGGATCTGTGGGGCCATGCTTGGCTTGCAGTACTGCACTGAGAGGAGAGACCTCCTTGTCAGGCCTGGGAGTCAGGTCAGCGGAACTTGGAAAAAAAACAGTCGGTCGAAAAGGTCAGAGAGACCCTGAGGACTGGAGAGACTGGAATAAAAAAAAATATAAAGAAACAGCATCAGTAGTACCCTGCAGAGGAGCCCAATAAGCAGTAGCAGCCAGCTAACTAGGGAGAGGGAAAGAGGTGGCAGGCCCAGTCAGATCATCACATCAGGACTAGGCAGCAAGTACAGCCAGATAAGGGCAAGGCCGCGCCGAGGAGGAGACCAGCTGTGGAGGTCCGTGCCTCCTGCATCCCAGAGGAGGGACTTTCATCTCTGGAGGCTCAGGCCAGAGAAGGCCTTGTAACGGGGGAGCAAGTGCTGACTCAAATTCAGTCATTGTTATCCTGCTGGAGTTGGGGGGGAGGCATCAATTGTAACCTGCTAGGAGGTGATCCTCCTGGACTTGAACTAATGGTACCATACATGTGATATGTCCAACTTGCTTAAGAGGGAGATTTGGGTCAAATTAGGAGGGAGATTGGCCTGCTAGTAGGGAGATGCCGTAACATCATGAGTTTGTCCTTAAATGGCATCAAAAAAATAAGAAAAAAGTCATTACAAAAATTGAATGTATTTCATTTTGTCAAGAATAAGCACTAAAAAGAATAACCAACTAGTTATATAAAGTTATCAGATACATTGTTCATCACTAATTTAATTTTTATGTGTCTTTATCTGCCCAAAAACCATGGATGTTTTGGACAGAATTTTACATAAGCAGGAGATTTTGTTTCCCAGGAGGGAGGGAGGGAGTTCAGTCAAAAAAAGCAGGAGTCTCCTGCGTAAAGAGGGAGATATCACATGTATGTGGTACCAGTCTGCAGAAGTCTTCATTTTCCTGATCTGAAGGGAGCCAGACCAGCAGAGGCAACTCAAGCAGCAGCAAGTTGCTGGCAAAAGGACTGGAGTGGAGGACCACCTCTATGGACTTACGACTAAGGTGAGTGGCTGTGTCTACAGGCTTGATAGCTGAAAATGTTTTACAACTTAAAAGCTAAAAGTAATTGGTGAGGAGACTCGGGAGAGGTGATCTGCTTGCTAGCTAGCTTAAAGGGAGTAAGGGACCTTGTTGTTAAACTTAAGTTGCCAAGTTGCCACGGTTTCATATCACTTGGTTGGGCCTTGTGACCTCATTCAGCAAATATTTTTGTAAAATATGTACACATACATTGCAAAGTTTGCCAAGAAAGATTTATCTGAGTGTGATACCGCTCCATCCTTTGCAGAGTCTGTAATGAAAATATAGACTTGTGAGAAGTGTATAGTAGTCCTGTCTCCTGATCTTATGGGGCATTGCAAGAGGGGTTTTGTTTTGTAGTGTCTAATGTAATTGTAACACGGTTGATAAAAATGTGTATGGCTGGTTTGGTTATTGTTACTGCTGTGTTACAATTTATTAGTCAGTAGTAATGCAAAAAACTGAGGAACAATAATTAATTGAAGTATTTAGTGTATTTAACAAATGTACGGTATGGATGTGTTTATTTCATCTTGAATGTAAGCTTTAAAATGCATCACAGAGCATCTGCAGCCACCCCCGGCTTTGTACAAAAAATGTTTGTGTGCTATGCACACAACATACCTCTACCACCCACTAACAGAAACACCCACTTTAATCCAGGCAACCGCTCTATGGGGGTGCCATTTTTGAGTTTGCCTAGGGCACCACATACCCTAAGGCCAGCTGCAATGCCAGTTATCTTCCTGTATTGGGGCCGGGGGGCTTTAGTTGCACTGGCCCAGTAATGGTTGTCATAAGGCTTTTCACTGAGGGGATAGAGCTGACATCACACAACAAGCAAGACCAGTGACAGTCCCACCCACAAGTCTAGTGAGTTCCTGATAGACAGTTCATGACAGCTTGTGCACAGACATTTGGGGGGGGGGGGTGTCAGATGATAGACATGCTTGGATACCAGTGGTAAGTGTCATTTTTCTCCCTACCCTTCTCTATTACTACAGTGTACTGTTTATTCAGTGCACCACAGTTGTCCGTCTGTTTAGCAGGAGTGAGGTTGTGGGCACTGCATTGAGATAGTGATTTGGAATGCAGTGTGGACTCTGATTAAAAATAAAAGCTTTTAGGAGGTAAACCAAGGACAACCTTGGAAAAAAAAATGGTACCAGATGATTTAGTTAAATAATTAAGCAAAAAGTGAGTGAACAGTAAGGTGAGGGGGGAAACAGAGACCAACAAGTGGTAGAGCAGGGAGAGAGTGATTCTGCGACAGAAAATTTACAAATAAAAAAGCTCTTTTAAGAGCTACTATCACTAATGTGAGTTTGAAAAACCTAATTTAGTAGGAGAGACCACATCACAGAGTCTGACTATAGTGAGACAGGAGGGAGGAAAGTAAATCAAAAGCTTTTATAGCTAGTGACCTGAGCGGAAAAAGAAAACTGGAGAGGGAGTAGAGCAGGAAATGCCACAGCACAGCATGGGACTACTAAGTGGGAAAGAAGAGACTTGGAACAAAGATGTCACTGTGACAGAGGAGGGAGAGGGTCTATTTGGTTCCACTGAATCACATTTGGTTGCATACTGCATTAAAAATATATTTAATAAAAAAAAAAACTTGAGGGATGGGGAGAATTTAAACAAAACAAGAAAACAATATCTTTTTTTTTTTTTTTTTATTATTCTCTCTCTTTATCTGGCAGGTCCACCGTATACATCTGCCCTGGTCACGGCCCCCGGAGACCTCCACCACCACCTATGGCTGCCGAGCACCCTCGGTCATCCCTGGCTTACCCCCCGGAGGGCGGAGCCGTGGCCACCTTTGTGACCCTGGAACTGTGACTGGTCGGGGTCCTGCAGCAGCAGTGGTGATGTGAGGTCCTCCGGGGAGGGCTTCATATTCACGATGGTCCTGCCCGCCTTCCATTTTTCCCTTTTTCTCCCCAGAGGAGGTGGGGACGTGCAATGACGCCAGCATCCGCCCTGCCTCCCCCCCCCATACTGAACGTCAGCAGTGCGAGATCTCCTGGACTCTGCCAGGAGTCCTCCATGCTCCGAGTGTTGCTCACACCCTCCCCCCGGAGAAGGAGAGCTGTCCATAGGACGCTCCATCCTTCTCCCCCTGGCCGGCCATCCGATGATCCGGGTCCGTTCCCGAACCCGGGTCGCCGGCGTCGCAAGCGGAAAGCCCACCGCTGCGCCAATGGGCCAGCCAAGAAAACAGTATCTTGTAAACACTCACACTTAGACCGAGTGAGTGTGACAAAACCTCATTAAAACTCTGTGGCATAATTTTATTTAAAACTGCAGGACAACAGAAAATGTGTACCGGACAAATAAATCCCACCACATGGTCGTTCATGGGCAAACTATTCTCTATATTTTTCTAGCCTGCCTTCTATGGAAGAATTAAAACAAAGGAATTTTTCCAAACCATGAAGACACAGGCAGATATAATGCCTCCCCTGTACCTCCCAGGGTGGCAGAATACGTTCAAGAGGGGGATCCCTGATGTGACAGGAGATGGGGACAGTGGTTCCCACACAGAGTTCTGGATGATTTTACATCCTACTCTGCATTCCACAGAGGCATGGCTGAAACCACAAATGTCCCCACTGAACAGACTAAGGAGAATAATGGTGAGAGAGAATTCCTCAGTATGCTGGGCCTAACCTCCACAAAGAGGATCAACATACTCATGCATACAACATTTTATTGTCCATATGCACTTTCTGCTCCTCCTTAGAGTGGGCAGGTTGCTCCGGCCCCGGCCCCTTCCTCGGAGGGGAGTCATCTCTCCAGTCAAGTTTCCCCACACCCATCCCACCAGTCCATCCCCCACAGGTTACTCCCCCCCCCCCCGTGACAGGCTGCAGGCCTACCTCCCACCCCTGGAAGCCATCATCCAGATTGCCAGGGGTCAGCATGGCACAGTCGGCCATCATGGAACCTGCCAGTTCCATCTCTTCCTCCAGTTTTACGTCCCAGGGTCCACGAACGTGCAATGGGTGGGGTGACTGTCTCCACCTCTGTGGGTGCAGTCGGTAACGCCCTGGACGTGGGCCCTCATCATTCTGGGCAGCGCGCCTGTGCTGACATACCCAGCCACTGCTGGGTGTCAGTCTATAGCATACTGCACTGTCCCCCCTCTCCTGAGGAAGGAGAGCTGTTGGTGAATGCTTGATCCTTCCTTGCCCCAGCCAACTCCTAGGTGACCAGAGTCTTTTCCCAAACCCAGGTCCCTGGCGTGGCATGAGGTGTGACGTCCAGCGCCTAAACCCTCAGTGCCACTGGGCCGCCTCATACATACAACATTTAAGAAAATGAGTAAAATAAACAAAAACAACCTAACAGAGTACTGAGAAATACTGTAACTAAAAATAAATATTAAACATTAAATCGCTAAACCATTCTGAAACCAACAGAGTGAAGCTGTACTTCAGAGCGACTGCTGTCTTCAAGCAGAGAAACAAATCTGACCGTTGGTGGGAGTGTGACCAGAGTGCAGAGTTCGAACTTAAAGGGAAACGTCCACGTACCATCAGGCCCCACGTCCATATGAAGTGGGGCCCAATTAACAGTTTCATAAATGCACACATTTTTAGTACTTACTGTTCATGATTTAATTTAAAATTCTATCTGGTTGAACCTGCACCCTCCCCGCTAGCATTTTAAGTTTGCAAATCCCTCCCAGCGCACCTGTGACCGTCCCCAGTATGACGTGTCTTTCGGGGATCAGCCGGGACGCTTCCATATTATCATTGTACTGGCATTACTTTCAGACAGCTCTGGTTTGGAGACGACATGTCTCCGTGATAAACGGAGACCAGGTGCAGACTGACAGGCACCCTAGCAGTCTATATCTGGTCTTGGTATAACACAGACACATGCAGGATCCAGACCGGAGCTATTTGAAGCAAAGGCTATCTGTATTGCCATAGTTTCAAATAGCTCTGGTGTGGCAGCAGCTAAGGCTAACAGGATGCTAGGGTGCACAGAGAGGGGGATTACATCCAGATGTTGTTATATTGCCCCAGTACAGGTCACTGGTGAGGCCACACTTGGAGTACAGCCTGCAGTTCTGGCGCCCGTACTTGAAAAGGGATATCAAACCACTGGATGCAGTGCAGCGAAGAGCAACAAAGATGATCCAGGGATTGGGGGATAGAACTTACGAGGAAAGACTAAAAGAGCTCAACATGTATACCCTGGAGGATAGACGAGAGAGGAGCGGGGACAAGATCGAGACCTTCAGGTACCTGAAGGGGATGAAGATAGTTGGCTTCCAGGGTGGGTTCACTCACCAGAATGGAAGAGATACCAGAGGGCACTCCCTGAAGTTGAAGGGGGGCAGATTCGGGAGGGAAAGGAGGAGGCACTACTTCACTGAAAGAGTGGTAACAGGGTGGAATGCACTACTTGACCAACTCATATCAGTGCAGACTGTGGGGTGCTTCAAGAAGGGGTAGGACAAATTCAAGGGGAAAGTACATACTGGGGGGCAGTTGGGAAGGGAAAAGTTAATGGGGGGGCAGCTGCAGTTTAATGGGCTGAGGTGCTGCACACTCAAGCAGACTAGACAGACCATATGACCTGTATCTGCTGGCAATTTCATATGTTTGTATGTCACTATTACATGCTCGACCCTTTTTACTCGGTCTGGCACTGTGATAAAAGTACTTTTTAAATGTCTTTACCAAGTTATGAATTTCTGTGGTTTGTTCATAGGTTAAGGAAACATTTACTTTTACAGCCTCAGCAGTAACAGTTTGTTCCAGTCTGTCATAAGTTATATCAATATCTTCTTTATCAGTTTCTGGTAAAAGCTAACAAAGCAGCCTTTGGTGTTTTTTTCAACTCATTTATTCAGGGGGTTAGCATGGAATATCTTGGTAGGATTTTTCCTATTAGAGGTCTCAATCTCATAGTTAACTGTACCAGTACATCTAAGCACTTTATAAGGCCCTTGTTGTCACAGATTCACTCAGCAGGTCAGGCCCTCTACTTCCAAAGTGCCAACCTCTGAGTGCAGTCTTGTGAACAGTGCAACAGACAAGGTAACCCTCTTTTCTGTTTTTGTGAGTTCGGATCAACCTTTGGTCTCCAGTTCTGGAGGGATTCAAACTGTTAACCTCTTGCTAGCATACCCATTGCACAGGCTCTGATATATCTGTCTTCGGGGGGTCAGATATCTTTGCCTACGGGCATCTAACCAAGCGTGCAGAAATGAACCCTCTGTCTGCCTGCCCCTGTATCATCATATACAATAATAATAATTCAACTTAATTTTACTATGAGAAGGGCCACTGTCTAAAATGAAATATACACCAGCAAGGAAAAAAAAAAAAAAGTGACAGTGCCCAGTGGCAGTTCACATTGCATTTCTTCAGTGGCGTCAGGCATGCCCCTGTTTGACATTCCTGTACGCCAGACAGCCTGGGGCATCATCATGCCTCTGGATAGAGAAATGCAAAGTGCACTGCCACTGGGTACTGTGTCACTTTTTTTTTTTTTTTGCTGGTATATATTCCATTTTAGACAGTGGCCCTTCTCATAGTAACATGGGCCACATATGAAAAAGGGCCTTGGCTCATATGCGTACCCAGTTAACAAATGAATATGTAAATAAAAAGGATTAATTATTATTGCACATGGTGAGGCAGAGGCAGGCAGACAGGTTACTACACAGTATGGGACAGAGAAAGGAGTAAGGACAGGTTGTAACATCATGTCACTGGGCACTAGCTCGGATGATATTTGTAACTGCAAGAGAGTGATATTAAAGTAATATGGTGCCCAGTGGCAGTGCACATTGTATTCCTTCAGTGGCATGCCCCTGTCTGATATCTGATTTACAGGAATGTATATCGGACAGAGGCATGCACTGGAGGAAATAAAAATACAGTGTGGTGGGTGTACACTGCCACTGGGCACTGTATTACTTTTTCTCTCTTACAAATATCAGAGCTAGTGCCTAGTGACATGTTGACATTACAGCCTGTCCTTATTCCTTTCTCTGTCCCATACTGTGTAGTGTGTGTAGTCTCTGTCAGCCTGCATCTGCCTCATCACGTGCAATAAAATTCAGCCTAGTTATACTGTGAAAAGGGCCACTATAATCTAAAATGGAATATACAGTATGCCAGCAGCAAGGACAAAAAAAAGTGGCCTCCGACCTCTCTGTCTGCCTCGCCTGCTCATCATGTGAACTAATAATGCAAGCAACTTAGTTTTAATATGAACGGGACCACTGCCTAAAATGGAATATAATATACCAGCAAGAAAAAAAAAAGTTATACTGTGCCTAGTGGCAGTGCACATTACATTCCTTCAGTGGCATCATGGCCCCGTCTAACATTCCTGTATTCCTTGCTGGTATGTTATATTCCCTTTTAGGCAGTGGCCCCTTTCATATTAAAACTAAGTTGCTTGCATTATTAGTTCACACTTTATGGGCAGACTAGGTGGGCCAAGTGGTCCTTGCCTGCTGTCAAAGTCTATGTTTCTATGATACTAACATACTAAAATGCCAGCAGAATAGGCCTAACGGTCTTTCGTGTCTGCTCGTTTGGTCAGCTCCCACCCTGGGTGCTGACCTTGCTGTCCCCCTCGCCTTCTCTGGCTTCTCCCTTCCCTCATATGATGAGCAGGCCAGGTAGACAGAGGTCACTACACAATATGGGGCAATGGCAATCAGAGGAGGAAGTACAAGACAACACAGGTACAGTTTCTGCTGGTCTGGATATGTTATTTTTTTAAATTAATAATTTATTTCTGTGAGTTGGCAATGGCATTATGATGTGACACAGTGACTACAATAACCTCCTGCAACAACGTCTCTCAGTCAGACCCCCAGCGACAGTACAGGAGGACAAAAACACTCACTCACACCTCAGCTAATCCAACCTGGTTACAAGTTAAATTATTTAAACTTTTTCTGAGGTGTGAGGAGTGAAATATAATACAGTCTGTGAAGTCTGAAGAGCTGAAGATGTGTGTGTCACTTGTGACTGAATCAGACCGCTTGTCATCGCAAATGACTTAATACTTACTGAGTGGTCTGTCTAATAAAGTTTCCATTTGAAATTAAGCTCATCACTTGACTTCAAATGTAAAACATTGTTAATAGACCACTCAGTATTAAGTGCTAAGTCATATGCAGCGATTCTGGAAGATGAGCGTTCTGAATCATGGGGATAATTTTATCAGCTCTCTGCTGTCGTCAGTTCCTTTGTTGTTGCCTGGTGCAACAACAAAAAAAAAAAGTTGCTCTGAATGCCAGATGGAGCAGGCACAAGCACTTACTTTGTGTGTCTCCGTGCACCTCTTCTAGTAGTCAATAACGATTCGATTCAGTGAATCAAACACACAGAACACTCTAAAGACTTTAATCGCAACGCTGGCACTGCTCGACTGATAATAACCTTTGTCTCTTTAGTAGTTATCACAGGCACAGCTTAGCAGGTCTTCTGTTCTGTTGTGAAGTGTTATTTGTAATGTTCCTATTATAGCACACCACCAGTTCAATCACCACTCATCGGCGATCGCTCGTCATTATGATCTCTTACAAGTGTGACACACAAGAGTATACTGACATCATTCAGGGAGGAAGCAGGGCAGCCAAGTGCATTTTAAATTAAAGTTGTAAACCCCTGCTAGCTAGCAATTCATGGAGGCAGAGACGGGGGTGCCGCGAACTTGGTAGCGGGACAGAGCTGTGCTGCCTTCATATTACACTGCAGCTTGTAAATATAAGGTTTCTTGCAAAACGCAATGCAGCAAGCAGCATATTACCACATATATTATGTTAGCACAAATTCATTGTCAGGATATATAATGCGCCGAATGTTGCTTTCTGTGGTGGCAGTCGAGGCGGGCCCCCAACATGCTGGGGCACGGCTGACATGGTGCTAAGGCCAGCCCTGGGGTCGATCCCAGTGCTTTCACAGAAGACAGGGTTCTGAAAGAACTCCTTTAACTGAAGGTGGACAAAGCAATGGGGCCTGATGGAATTCACCCCAGAATTCTAAAAGAATTAAGGGAAGAACTAGTGACACCACTAACTACCCTTTTTAACAAATCATGGGAGGATAGTGTGGTACCTAAGGACTGGAGGAAGGTGGATGTGATTCCCCTTCACAAAAGTGGGAGCAAGACAGAGGCAGGAAACTACAAACCTGTCAGTTTGACCTCTGTGGTAGGGAAAGTGATGGAATCACTTCTGAAGGAAAGAATTGTTGAGTAACTAGAGGCTAGTGGGGCACAGGACCCAAGGCAGCTTGGGTTCACAGCGTAAAAGGTCATTTCAGATTAATCTAATTCATTTCTTTGACTGGGTGACTAAAGTAGTAGACCAGGGAGGGGCTGTGGACATGGTCTACCTAGACTTTAGCAAGGCTTTTGACACAGTCCCACACAAAAGATGAATAACCAAATTAACCAGACTGGGAGTGGGTCCCATGGGGGTTGCCTGGGTAAAACACTGACTGGACAACAGGACACAGAAGGTAATTGCAAATGGAGTCCACTCTGAAGAAAGAGGGGTTACTAGTGGGGTACCGCAGGGTTCAGTACTGGGTCCAGTCCTTTTTAATGTCTTTATAAGTGACATTGCAGAGGGACTGGAAGGAAAAGTATGCCTCTTTGCAGATGACACAAAGATCTTCAACAGGGTTGATACACAAGGAGGCATGGAAAGGATGGGAAGGGACTTGGCAAGGTTAGAGGAATGGTCAGAAGTATGGCGGCTTGGATTCAACGCAAAGAAGTGCAAAATAATGCACCTGGGAAACAAAAACCCAGGGGAAGATTACACAATGAGGGGAGGTAGTAACAACAACAAAAATGGAAAGGGACCTGGGGTAATCATATCAGATGACCTTAAGGTTAGCAAGCATTGTGAGAAGGCAGTAGGGAGGGCTGGGGGGATACTGGGATGTATAAGGACAGGCATCACCAGCAGAAAACAGAAAGTTGTCATCCCTCTGTGCAGACAGTTGGTGAGACCTCATCTCAGCAAGGACATAGACAGGATGGAGGCAGTCCAGAGGAGGGCAACTAAAATGGTGTAGGGTCTGCAAGAGAAGCCATATGAGGAGAGACTAAAGGAGCTTAATATGTATACCCTTGAGGAAAGGGGGGACATGATATGAAAATTACGTACCTACCGTAATTCTTGATCTTCTTGGACGAGTCTCCACCACTCATTCACACTATTGGGATCTGTGCCGGAGGCACTAGGACCCATCGGGAGCAAACTTTTTGCTGGAGGGTCAGCGCCAGAGATGGCGCCGCGAGCCCTAGCTTGTGCGGTCACGACTATCTCGGCGTCGACCCTCCAACCGCCTCAGTACCTTTTTTACCAAGGAGGTGCAGCGTAACTAACCTAGAAGGGTAGCCTAACCTAAAAACTGGACATAAGATAGTCCGGGCGACCCTTGGTCGATAAAGAAGTCTTCATGGCCTAAAGATTTGAGGGAGTGAAGACCAACAAGAAAGGCGAGCTCGGGGGATGGAGGGAGGGCGTGTGAATGAGTGGTAGAGACTCGTCCAAGAAGATCAAGAATTATGGTAGGTATGTAATTTTCATATCTTCCTGGACACAAGTCTCCGCCACTCATTCACACTATTGGGAGAGTACCGAGCTAATAATCCCCCGAGAGGGTGGCAGGAAAGACCAAGAGCTCACGTTTCTTGGACAAAAGTCCATTGAGGATGGCTCTGCCAAAGGAAGAATGTCGTCTGGCATGGACATCTAGTGCATAATGTTTAACGAAAGTATGCACTGAGCTCCAGGTGGCTGCATTGCAGATATCTGCAATGGGCACGTTGCGAATTTCCGCTAGGGATGCCGCGACCGCTCTAGTAGAGTGAGCGTAAACTCTACCCTCCAACTTAACCTGCGCCATGGAATAGCAGTGGCAAAGGCATGCCACTAGCCATGCTGAGATACATCTGATAGTGACAGGTTGACCCAGCCGGGTCTCACTGAAGGAAACGAACAGTTGCTGGGCTTTACGACAATCCTTGGTTCTATCTAAATAGAAACGCAAAGCCCTCTTAACATCCAGAGAATGAAGGGAATGTTCCCCTTCATTTTGGAAGTCCGCAAAATAAGAGGGAAGGACCAAAGGTTGGTTAAGATGAAATTCTGACACAGCCTTAGGAAGAAATTTAGGATGAGTATGAAGGACAACTTTGTCCTTATGGAACACAGTATACAGAGGACCTGTGACCAGGGCATGTATCTCAGAGACCCTGCGGGCTGAGGTAATGGCCACTAGGAAGGCAGTCTTCCAGGTGAGGAATTTTAGCTCACAGGTAGCTAGAGGCTCGAAAGGTTTCCGAGTGAGCATATCTAGCACAAGATTAATGTCCCAGGCTGCAACTGGGCTTCTTGTAGGAGGTCTAGTGTGCAGAATACCCCCTTAAGAAATCTCTTAACCATAGGTAACTGAGCCAGTGTGAGGGAAGAAAATGGTTCATGATACGCTGAAATGGCACTAAGGTGAACATTGACTGTAGAGTACTGCAGACCTGAATTTGAGAGGTCCAAGAGGTACTCCAAAACCTTATCTGGTGGGCAGGAAAAGGGATTCAAAGAGGACTTTGCACACCAGAGCGAAAAATGCTTCCACTTAGCTGTGTAAGTTTTCCGAGTGGCTGGCTTCCACGCAGCCAGAAGAATATCTGAAACTCTTCGAGAGACATTGAACCGGTTTACTTCTACCTCTTCAGGAGCCAAGTGTGAAAGTGAAGTGATCTCAGGTTGGGATGGACCAGCGGTCCCTGAGTCAAAAGGTTCATCTGCAGGGGGAAGTGGTCTCGGAGGAACTGCCAACATATTGTTGAGTAGTGGAAACCACAGCTGTCGAGGCCAAAAGGGAGCAATGGGAATCATCTTGTCCCCCTGAGACTCGAACTTGAGGAGTACACTCTGAATTAGAGGAAGAGGCGGAAAGAAAGTGTCTTGTCCACCGCAGCCTGAATGCATCCTGACAGAAAATGCCAGGCCCTGGATTTCTGGAGCAGAAGAGAGGCAGTTTTGCACTGAGTGGGGATGCAAAAAGGTCCAGGTCTGGAGTTCCCCACTCTTCGAATAGTGACTGAACTATGGTTGAGTCGAGAGACCACTCGTGAGGGTCTGTCTCTGTTCTGCTGAGACGGTCTGCCAGTTCGTTCTGAATGCCTGGCAAGTAGACCGCATGAATTCAAGCCTCGTGCTCCAAGCACCATTCCCATACCCTCATTGCTTCCCTGCATAAGGGGTAAGAATGAGCACCGCCCTGCTTGTTGATGTAATACATCACTGCTTTGTTGTCCGTTTGAAGGAGAATGTTCTTGTGACACAGAATGTCCTTCAAAGCTCGGACCGCATAAAGGACAGCTCTCATTTCTAGGACATTTATGTGGAGCTGGGACTCGACTTGAGTCCACGCACCTTGAGTGTGGAGAGCGTGACAGTGAGCTCCCCACCCCATTAGGGATGCATCCGTGGTAATGGAGATATGATGGTCCAGAGGAGCAAAGGGATACCCCCTCCAGGAGACTGCTCTCTTGAGACCACCAGGAGAGTGACCTCCTCAAAGGTTCTGTCACCTTGATGAGATAGGACTGCGGGTGAGTGGTTGGGGACCACTGAGTACTGAGCATCCACTGGGTGGTTCTCATGTGCAGACGTGCTAGGGGTACAGTGAACACTGAGGATGCCACGAGGCCCTAGCATCCGTTGCATCGAGAGAGCTGTGACTGAGCTGTTTTCCATGATGTGACGGGCCATCTGAAGGATGTCGTTCCTCCTGTCCTCTGGAAGAAAAGCCTTCACACAGGAGGTGTCCAGAAGGGTCCCTATAAAAAGGAGCCTCTGGGAGGGCTGCAGTTGCGATTTCTTGAGGTTGAGCAGAACTCCCATGACATAAGGAGGAGCGAGGCCGTCTCCACGGCGTCCAGAGTCCCTTGTCTGGAAGGGCTTGCTAGAAGCCGATCATCGAGATAAGGAAACACGTGAATTCCGACCTTTCTGAGGTGCGCTGCGAGAACTGCACAACATTTTGTAAAAACTCGCAGCGCCGAGGATAGCCCAAAGGGCAGGACTCTGAACTGATAATGCTGTCCCAGAGCCACAAACCTCAGGAATTTGTGATGCCTCGGGTGAATAGGAATGTGCTGGTAAGCGTCCTGCATATCTAGGGAGGCTAACCAGTCGTGTTGATGGAGCAGAGGTAACAGGGTTCCCAGAGAAATCATTTTGAATTTCTCCTTGGGGAGAAATTTGTTCAGCTTTCTGAGATCTAGAATGGGGCATCCCCCGGACTTCTTTGGAACCAGAAAGTAATGGGAGTAGAACCCGCGTGTTCGTTGGTGCAGAGGCACCACCTCTACTGCCCTGTTGTTCAGAAGGCCCTGAATCTCGCGCAGAAGGTCTGACTGAAGGGCTGACAGCCTGGGCTGCCGCTTGGGCAATCCGGAGGTGTCCACAAGATTGTGTGAATACCCCTCGCGAATTATCCGGGGACCCATTTGTCTGAGGTTATGGACTTCCACTGGTTGTAGAAGTGCATCAGACGACCTCCCACCAGAAAGGAAAAGTCCACCCGGCAGCTGAGATGGAACTTGGGCCGGCACTATAAGGTAGCGCTTGAGCTTTGGGCCCTGCGCTTCTGTTGCGCCTTCTTTGAGGTTGGGCAGGTTGGTTCTTATGGAAACTTCCCCTGCCTCTGTCTCGAAAGGACTGGCGATTATGAAACTGTCGTTTACTGGCATGCCCTCGAGAGGGGGCAGGGAAGGGCAGAGCCAATTTAATGGCTGACCTACTCTTTTGTGTAGCTTCTAGAGCTTGCTCTACCTGAGGACCAAAAAGAGATGCACCGTCAAAGGGCAATGCCATCACCTGCTGTTGCGCGTCATTCGTAAAGCCCAAAGTGCGCAGCCAGGAATGACGGTGGGTGCAAATACCAGCAGCCGCTGAACGGGAAGCAGTGTCAAAAGCATCCATGGCTGCTTTAACCTGCTGGTTGTTAGATTCGATACCTCTGGTAATGGTTTGAAGAAGCTCTGGTTTTAAATCAGACTCCGGAAGCGCTTCAACCATTTGTTTAATAGAATGCCACAGGATATACTCATACTGAGAAAAATAGCCCTGGTAACTGGGAATATGCATACTTAGAGTAGAAACAGCAAAGACTCTTACCTAAGGTGTCTATCTTATGAGATTCTTTGTTAATAGGTTGAGCTGTAGTAGTTTGAGGAAGAACAACCTTATCATTCTCTGCCAGGACTACAATAGGATCCGCAAAGGCTTGAGATGCCAAAATGGGACGATCCTTGGGGGCTAAATATTTCCTATCAATGGATTTAGCCACCGAAGGGGTAAGAGCAGGATTATTCCATACCATTTGAGACAGCATCTCAAAGGAAGGCTGAATCGGAGGAGTCAAATCCGTAGGGATCTCCGAGGCATGAAGATATTGGAGTCTCAACAATTTCCCAGGATCGATGTCTGTAGTCTGGAGAGAAAGTGTGGAACTCAGATTTTTCAACAGAGACTTAAAGGATAGGTCCTTGACCACAGGCTCTGTAGCAGTAATAGATCCTGCTTCGTCCACTTCATCACCCAATCGAAGGTCTGGGTCAGGCTCAATGTCATCTCCTGACAGTCCAGGAGGGACTGTATGGACAGGAAAGGAATGAAATTCAGAAGAGGAAGAAAAAGGAAACAAGTAAAAAGAGGAGTCCCCAAGAGCCACCGGCGCCGAGGGTGCACGGCACCGAGAACGCGCCATGAGGCCACGCGGACACCAAAACGGCACAGAAGCCGCCAAGGTGCCGAGGACGGGCGCCGCAGACGGGCGCCAAACACAGCACCGATGCCGAGAGGTTGGCCACTACCAAAGGCGCCTAAACACTCCCAGACCGAAAACAGGTTTTGAAGGAGGAAGAGCAGGAGATAAGGGCATCGGTGTGGCCCCCCGCGCCAGAGCCATGTGGGGGGACACCTAAGCGCGGAGTCGACGACATTGAAGAAGGTGCTGCGCGACCAGGAAGCTCCAACCGCCCGACCTGGTCGCCCAAAGGCCCACGAGCGACCGAGCCAGGTAGCCGAACCAACCTCTGAGCCCATTGCTCCATAAGAGCGTCCCACTGATGAAACTGCTCATCTGAAGACCTACCTGCGGGCAGGGTAGGGCTCCGATGTCAAAGCCGTCGGCTACCAGAAGCAGAGGTTGGCGACTCCGAAGGAGACGACCGGCAACTAGCCCCGATAACCGAGCGTCTACGTGCAGACATATCAGAGGGCGACCTCGAGTGATGCCTTCTCTTTTTAGACCTGTGGGCCGAAGAAGAGCTTGAGGCCAAACGGTGCCGAGAGTGTGACCGTTTATTTTATGCTTTTGGGGACTGCCATCCCCGGCATTGACTGACTGTCAGACCCTCCGGAGACTTCTTTATTGTATTTAATTTAAAAATAAGAATAAATTTAAGCGATACTGTATTGAGATAATACTACAAAATAATACAAACTGAAAACTATGCTGCTAGTTTGAAGTTTAACTCCCGATAGGCTAGCGACGTCGTCACTGAAGTGCACTCGACGGCGGGAAAAAAGGAATTGAGGTGGTTGGAGGGTCGATGCCGAGACAGTCGTTACCACACGAGCTAGGGCTCGCGGCGCCATCTCTGGCGCCGACCCTCCAGCATAAAGTTTGCTCCCAATGGGTCCTAGTGCCTCCAGTGCAGATCCCAATAGTGTGAATGAGTGGTGGAGACTTATGTCCAGGAAGATAGAAACTTTTAAGTACCTCACTGGAATCAACAAAATCCAAGAGAGTAGCATCTTTCAGAAAAAGAGATGTGCAAGAACAAGGAACACAATTTGAAGATAGAGGGGGGACGGCTCAGGAGCAATGTGAGGAAGTATTTTTTCACAGAGAGGGTGGTGGATGCATGGAACAGCCTGCCTGAGGAGGTTGTGGGGACTAAAACTGTGGGAGAGTTCAAGAATGCATGGGACAGACATAAGGCACTTTTTGTGGGGGGGTAGGAAGAAATAGGCTGTTGGTTAATTAGGATCTGCAGTTTATCCTGTAGGTAGGAAAATGGGCAGACTAGGTGGGCCAAGCGGTCCTTATCTGCTGTCAAAGTCCATGTTTCTGTGTTTCACACTGTTGCCCATATATTATCTTTTTTATTCTTCTTACAGTATATCTCCCTGTCTGTAACTCCGCCCTTTAACCTGGAAAAGTACAGTTACGTAAGAACTTACCGTAACAGTAGATCTTCGAGAGGAGCTCTTGCAGCAGGTAATACCATTAGGACTGAAGCTGACAGGCATCAGGACCACACAGAAAAAAATTGTAGCTAGCAGTCTGAAGCAGGGGACTGCGCCCCATGTTAGACATGGTATATAGGGGTGGTCCCCTGGCACCATCTCAGTTCTCCTGCCGGAGACTCGGCTAGAAACAATCTGGAGAACTGAGCAGGAAGTCCCCACCATGGTCTGGTCACCTGAAAACCAAAAAACGATCCTGGGGGATGCAGGGTGGGAAAGCCACCTGCTGCAAGAGCTCCTCTCGAAGATCTACTGGTATGGTAAGTTCTTACGTAACTGTTCTATTTAACTACAAAGGTGGAGCTCTTGCAGCAGGTAATACCATTAGGACTGAGTCCCAAGCAGTACCCAAGGATAGACCCAGGTCTGAGAGGGTGGTAGGGAGAGATGCTGAGAAAAGGCACTTAAAAGAGTAGGCCCTGCAGGACTGCTAGTAGAAACCTGCTCTCCTTCTGGATGCAATGTCCAGGCTGTAATACCTGATTAAAGTGTGGACTGAGCTCCACATAGCTACAGCACAAATGTCCACCAATGAGACATTTTTGAGTGCCGTGAAGGAGGAGGAGGCCACTGCCCTGGTAGAGTGGTCCCTGACAGTTCCCAAAAGTGGTTTGTTATGATGCTGATAGCAGAAAGTAATGCTTTGCACCAGCCAATGGGCTACTGACTGTTTTGAAACAGGAGCCCCTAACATTCACTTGATGAATGAGATGAACAATTGGTCTAACTGTCTGGAGGAGTGAGTCCTGTGGAGGCAATACCTCAAAATTCTGTGAACATCCAAGGTGTACAACAGCGCTTCACCTTGGTTAAATTCTGGATAATAAACAGAAAGGTTGATGTCCTGGTTAAGAGTCTGCACAGATACCACACCTTCAGCATGAACTTAGGGTTCGGGCGCAGGGTCACCCTGTCCCTGTATAAAACTATGTAAGGTTCCTTACACATCAATGCCTGGAGCTTGGAAACCCTTTGAGCGGAGGTAATGGCTACCAGAAGGAGGGTCTTCTATGAGAGGAAGCGCAGCTCATAGGAGGCTGCTGGCTCGAAGGGAGGAAGGGTGAGTTTCTCCCAGATGAAAAGCAAATCCCAAGGAGGAACGATGTCACTCCTGGGAGGTCTGATATGTAAGACCCCTCTAAGAAATGTCTTACAGACGAGCTATGCCAGTGTTTTATCTCTGAAGGAATCATATGTGGAGACCGCAGGCATGTGCACCTTAATGGATGAATAGTTCAGTCCTAAGTCCAGAAGGTGACAGAGATACTAGAGTACATGTTTCGCTGGACAACCAAGGGGATCTAGGGCACAAGTCATAGCCCAAATGCAGAAGCATTTCCATTTCAGAGCATAGATGGCCCTGGTGGAAGGCTTCCTCGCTGCCACCAAGATCTCAGCCACCCTGCTTGACACTCCTAGCCTCTCTTCCGCTAGGACTGCAGGAGCCACGTGTGCAGGTGAAGAGAGTGAAGAGCAGTGGGATGGACGAGAGTCCCCATCCCTTGTGAGAGCAAGTGGGTGGAGAGTGGCAACTGTAATGGAGGTTCCAGAGACAGTTGCTGGAGCAACGGATACCAAATCTGGAGGGGACACCAGAATCATTCTGGCTCCCTCTGACTGCAACTTGAGCAGTACTCTCTGAATGAGGGCAAAAGGAGGGAAGGTGTACAGGAACTTCCCTGTCCAAGAGAGGGACAGTGCGTCTCACCAGAAAACACCAGGCCCTGGAGCGAGCAAATATTTTGGAGTTTGGTGTTGTACGGGGACGCAGAGAGGTCCAACTCTGGATGGCCCCAGTGATTGAACAGGTCATCTGTGACGTCTTGGAGCAGTTCCCACTCGTGATTCAGAGAGGTAGAGCAGCTGAGACTGTCGTCGAGAACGTTCTGGACCCCGGGCAGATGAACTGCAATGAGATCCAGTCGGTGTTCTACTGCACAATCACATTCTCTCATGGCCTCTCTGCAAAGGGGGTATGAATGAGTCCCCCATTGCTTGTTGATGTAGAGGACCACTGGTGTGTTGTCTGTCTGCACCAGGAGAGGACCCGTGGAGAATTGGTCTCTGAAAGTGATATGCACATTCAGTACTGCTCTCATTTCCAGAACATTTATATGTAGAGAGCTGTCTGTGGCAGACCAAGACCCTCGGGTCCTGTGATCCCCAAAATGAGACCTCCAACTAGACAGAGAGGCATCTATGGTTAAAGTCTGGAGAGGAGTGGGCCTCCGGAATGGGACCCCTCCAGTTAGACTGTCATGACAGAGCCACCATTTGAGGTAACGGTGAACCGCACAAGAGATCTGGATCTGAAGATCCAGATCATCCACTGATTGGTCCCACTGGACCCCGAGATGCCATTGGAGAATCCATATGTGTAGTCTGGCTAAGGGTACTGTGGCTATGGCAGCTGCCATGTGGCCTAGAAGTTGGAGAACAACCTGGGCGTGGGAAGAGGAGGCGTTCTGGAGCCTGCTGGCCAGATCCTGAAGGTAGTCTGCTCTGTCTGGGGGCAGGAAAGCTTTCCCCTGCTCGGTGTCCAGAATAGCCCCTATGAATTGCAGCCTTTTTGTGGGCCAAGGATGTGATTTTGGCCAGTTTACCATGATCCCCAGGGAGGAAAATAGATTCCGTGTCTCTCGTAGGGCGATTAGAAGCTCATTCTCTGACTGAGCGGTGAGGAGCCAATCGTCCAGGTAGTGGGTAGACAAAGAGGCCTTTCCTTCAGAAGGTCACTGCTACCACCGCTATACACTTGGTGAAAACCCTGGTTGTGGATGAAAGGCCGAAGGGGAGTACCCTGAATTGGTAGTGCTCATCCTGGAAGCTGAAGTGCAGAAACCTTCTGTGAGACTTCAGGACTTTGATATGCATGTAGGCGACTTGCATATCTAGGGAGCACAGCCAGTCCCCTTGATGAAGCAAAGGGAAGAGTCCTGCCAGAGTGATCATCCAGAATCTCTGGTACTTTACTGAGAAATTGAGCTGGCTTAAGTCCTGGATGGGACGGAGGTCTTCCATTTTCTTCGGAACAAGGAAGAAGCGGGAGTAATAACCTTTTCCCTTTTGTACCTGTGGGACCCTTTGAATTACCCTTTTTCTAGGAGCTGATGGATCTCTGCTTCTAGAAGGGGACTGTGTGTCGATGGACAACAGACTGGGGGGGGGTTGTCCAGCGGGATAGAGATGAACTCTATCGTGTACCCTTTTCGAACAGTGTCCAGCACCCATTGGTTTGTTGTGATACTGGACCATTTGAGTGGCTAGACCGCGAATCGCCCTCCTACCTGCTCGTTCTGCCTGAAAGGAGGAGGGGGGCAGAGGTAGTCAGGCTGAGAGAGTGGTGGGGGCCTGGGCCCTTGGAGTTTTGGGTTGCTTGGGGCCCTGGGAACCTTGAGGGGCAGGGTAACCCCGCCTCTTGAACTCCTTACCGTGGGACTGTTTACTCCCCTGTCCCTGCCCTTGTCCTCTACGAAAAGGGCATTGGTGGGGTTCCCGAGGCTGGGATTTATACATCCGGTGCACATCAGCCACCGCTTCCCCCCAACTCCTGAAGTTGCTTGACCATCCCTTCAACTTCCGGGCTGAACAAAACGGGACCCTGGAAAGAGGAATCCAGGATGGACTCAGTCTGGCTGGAAGCCGGTGAGCCTGAGCCAAGACTGCCGCCTCATGCAGACCCCCGAGGTGGCTGCTCTGGGCCATATCTTTGGCATCATAAGAACACCTCAATGCATATTTATTGACATCCAATCCTGACTGGGCACATGCCAACGCTTCTTGCTTCAAGTCGGAGTCTGGCATGGAGCTGACGAAGTCCACTGTCTTCTGTCACAGTGACTGTTGGTAGATAATCATGTGGGCAATGAAGTTCAAGGACTAGATGGCCCCAGTGGCTGAGGAGAAGAATTTTCAGCCCCAACCATCTAACTTTTTGAGAATGGGTCCAGAGGTTGGGTGCTCAAATGCTTTGGATGGGAATCTCTGCCGTGAGTAATGAGTTGGCCTTTGGCTGTTCAGCTAGAAAGGGATCGGACTTTGGAGGCTTATAAAGTCTGTCCACCTTTCCAGGTACTGCAGGAATGGAGGACGGGGTGCGCCATGTCAGGCGGGTCACGTCCTGGAATGGTTCCACAAATGAGGGGATTACCAAAGACTTGGGCTCCTTCTCTCTAAGGAACTTGGCCAAGGTGCTTATGCTCTGGATCCAAGTTCTCTGTGTCCCACTCATAAGTAGCCTGGATATGCCTCAAGATGTCCAGGAAGGATGGGTCATCCGGAGGGGACCGCAGGGAATCTTTTGGTCCCGGGGAGGGAGGACATAATTCCACATCTGAGTCAGGCTCTGTTCCAGCATTGCCCTCATCTGAGGAGGATGAAGAAGGAGGCAGGAGACTGAGACACAGGGCGTTTCCTTCTCTTCCTCTTAGGGTCGGAACATGGGAGCTCGCCCTCACCCCCTTAAGGCTTTGGGGTGGGAGGGGGACCCATGGGTAGCAGAGTAGGGACAGTGTCTAGGGGTCTATACAGGAGGTCCCCTTTAACTGTATTCCACCGGGTTGTGAAAAGATTCCCAATATCTACTACTGGGATGACTGCTGGGCCCGGTGCTGGGTTTGATGGACCGGGTGTCAGGTCTATAGGCATGGGTGCCTGGGGCTCACACTCCTTGGGGGTAGGTGTCAGGTCCAGGATTCCAACATTCGTGGGCTGACGACTGGTAGCACTGTCATCCTGTAGTCTGGTGTGGTCCTCTTAGGTGTCTGGTCCCTCGGAGTGGCGGATGGCTGGTCTTCATCCGTCGTCTGCCCCGTGTCAGGCGTTGGGGAGCGGGTTGATGCAGTAGGCAACCAGCTGGGGTTGCGTTGGTCTGGAGGAGGGCACACCTTAGTTGGAGGGGGAGGCATCCAAGTCCGGATGACCTCCTACCTACCTAAGAGTTCTGAGTGTAGGTAGGGAATGGAGAAGGTATGAGTGCCCCTGGAGTGAGCAGGGGTACGACGGGAGAGACCCAAATTAGTGTTGGAAGATGAAAGCTACACAGTGAGCCTGGCAACATGATGGGAAAGGGAAGAAAGATAGGGCAGAGTAGAGGAGGCAGTGGTAAATTTGTGAGGGGGAATTAGTGGCAAAGCGACAGAAAGCATTGCAAGGGTGTCCAGTCTGGCTAGGGAAGAGGCAGGGGCAGTGCCAAAACCTTTAAATAAATATCCTGGGTTGAAGAGAGGGAGGAAGGCAACCTGTCCCTTGTGATCACCCCCCACTTTTCAGTGGCAGTAACCTGCAATATTCCCCGTTCATGTACTCATCCAGATTTTTTCCTACAAATTAACAGAGTGAACTGTACAACACCTCATTTCATTTTTATTAAATGGGTTAGACCATTGAGAAAACTCATTTAAAATGGTGACCCCGGCATAAATCACAGTATTTATTCCACATGCATTGAACTTCCTTTCCGAAAGTGTGGCTGAAGTACTTAAGGGTTGCACTAGTAGTGACTCATAAGCAAGTAACAGGAAAAGAAGTCATTAAAAATACAATAATAGGAAAAAATGAGGTCAAATGGTGGACTCCAGATGCCTGAGAGCAGGAGGGCATCAGCAATGTAATGCTTTACTGGGGTCATTAGTTGTGAGAAATCTTCAATTTAATTCTGGCAGTAAATACCACAGAACAAATCAGTGACTACAATGGTGCATGAATAATACATGGTGGTATCGCAATGTCAGACACAATACAGTGCTTATTTATTTTATTTAGTTTTTGTTGACCGGGTAAGTGCACTAGGCAAATCCTGCCTATTTTCAGGCACGACCCGGGGAAGGGGGAATACAGATGAATGCCAACTGACCTTGAACCAGATTAAGCTGTTGGTGGTATTTTTAGTGAATGAGGGGAAATTTGACCTGGACACCAGGGAAATTCCCCTACTCTTTTTTTCGATAAGTGCCATGGGATCTTTAACATCCACCTGAACTACCACCAATCCAGGCAGATGGGACCTCGGTTTAACGTCTCATCCGAAAGACGGCACCTCAGAAGTGCAGCACCCCTTTCATGCTGCACTACAGTGTCAGTACTGGGATATCAACCCAAGTGCCAGATGTGGGAACTGAACCCACAGCCCTCTGATCTCCCCACCTCAGAGGCGAGTGTGCTACCTACTGAGCCACTGACACTGACATACAGTAACTGTCCCACTATCTGGCTGTATACAGACATAGTGACTCCACAGACAGCTATTTACAATGCGAGGCACGGAATCTATGGAGGATGCAGTGATGGGAATGTTGCCCTATAGATCCTTTACAAAACAGTTTACATTTTCACATGAGAATTTACATTTTTTTTGGTTCACTGCTTAGGTATGAGTGCAGGGTCCATAGGAATCCATAAGGAGCTCCTAGAAGTACATCTTCTTTATTTTTTTTTTTTAATATATAAAACAGGCCATTTATCATAACTATTCAACCACAATGTTTTTTGCTTGAACAAATGAAAATATTTTGGTATTAATTTTATTCTGGTGTTCTCACTCTGTACAGGGTGTCCTGATTAGAGTATGAGTAATGAAACAAGCGAATGACCTAATTTGAAATGAAAGTACTGAAGCTTTAAGGACTTTCAGACTTAACTGCTGAAGGAACTTTTTTGCATGGCTGCTAATTTTTTTCTAAAAGGAAGGTCTCCAAAACTTTCTGTCAGCGGATCCTCGTGTGGCTGTTAACATTTTGGCAAATGGGACAGGTCTTACTGTCGTGTTTTGGGCCTAGGCACCTGACACGGGCCGTGTGCTTATCCTTAAAAGGGATTTGTTTGCCACAAGCACATTTAGAGGAGTGCCGTTCAACAGATGACATTGGGGAAGACGACATATGAAAAGAAAGAAATTCGGACTTTTTCAAAAATAAAAGAAATTAAAGTAGTAATACTAAAGTGATGGTGGTGTTCGATAGCTGAAGGCGTCCGTGGAGCCGATGCTTGTGAGTCGACGGCAGGAAAAGAACTGAGGGATGCTGGAGAACCGCCCTTTTTATGATGTATGTGATGTCGGGGCAGGGCCAATGTCGGGGGCTGGTTCCTGCTGTATGTAGCTAGCTGGAAGTTTTCTGTGGGGTCCTGGTGCCTGCCGGCTTCAGTCCTAATGGTCTAACCTGCTGCAAGAGCTGTTTCTCAAAGTAAGATCAGGAAGTTGTTATCCCTCTGTACAGACAGTTGGTGAGACCCCATCTGGAGTACTGCATGCAGTTCTGGAGACCCCATCTCCGCAAAGACATAGACAGGATGGATGCTGTCTAAAGGAGGGCAACTAAAATGGTGCAGGGTCTGCATGAGAAGCCGTACAAAGATAGACTAAAGGAGCTTAATATGTATGTTCTCGAGGAAAGGAGGGCAAGGGGGTACATGATAGATACTTTTAAGTTCCTCAAGGGAATCAACAAAGTCCAAGATGGTAGCATCTTTCAGAAAGAGAGATGAGCAAGAACAATGGGGCACAATTTGAAGATAGAGGGGGATGGCTCAGAGGTAATGTGAGGAAGTATTTTTTCACGGAGAGGGTTGTGGATGCATGAAACAGCCTTCCTGAGGAGATTGTGGAGTCAAAAACAGTAGAGGAATTCAAGAATGCATGGGACAGACATAAGGCAATTCTAGTGGGGTGTAGGAGGAAGTAGACTGTTGGTTAACTGGGATCTGCAGTTTATCCATTAGGTAGGGAAATGGGCGGGCTAGGTGGGCCAAGCAGTCCTTATCTGCCATCAGATTCTATGTAATTACATTGCAGTTGCAATGCAGTCACAGTGTAGTTACACTGTAACTACACTGTATTTAACAGACACTTAAAGTGTAACCATTGCAAGTGTTCTATTATTTTGTAAAAAAAAATAAGTTAGTTTTTAAATACTCTGCATTTGTTAGGATGTTTATTTTTATTTGCAGAAATTATTTGTGGTTTCTACGGTTCTCGATTAGTTCCCAGAAACCTGAGAAAGCTGCTCTGAGATGTGTTTCCAATCAAGGCTCAGAATATCTGTACCTCTTATCTTGCATACAGTGGCACATTCCGCTTCAGAGCCGGGGGAGGACACCTAGCTTCACATTTCAAGTATAACAAATAGTATTATAAATCCCTCTAGTTAACTCAAGTGATTTATAATACGTCCTGTGCGGAGTGACTGTTTTGGTACAAGCAAGTCCTTGTGTGAGGTTTGGGCAGCCAGAACTGATTTGCAGTTCTCTCGCCCAAACCTAACACGCTGACCTACCACGCTCTTATACCATAAGAGACATCCCAAAGAGGACTGTTTAATTTCTAAAGCAATCACAGTAAAAAGAATTCAACAGAATTCTGTACTGTGATGCAAGCAATCCTAAGTGCTAAGGAGCCTTAAGTGTTTCAGCGAGAGACTGTAGATTTATTTCTTTAAAAAGGAAAAAAAAATCACTTCTTTCAATAACACACAATGCATTTTAGATACACAGTAACATAGTAATTTAAGGTTGGAAGGGACTCTGGGTCCATAATGTCCAAAACCCCCCTCCACTTCACAAGCAGGGGGAAAAATGTATATCCTTCTTAGCATACGCCGATTGACATTCCCTATTCACTGTACTACCCAGGATATCCATTGATTCCCTCAGTAAGCAGACATGTGTCCAGGTTTACCTTAAAGGCATGTACTGTCTTCATGATGCACTGTCTCCAAGAGAAGGTGGTTCAATATGTTCACCACCCTCTGGGGGAAAAGTGTTTCCTAACATCACCCCTGAGCTTTAGGGTGTGTTCGTGTCTCCTGCTATTGGATCCCAGATCAGATATCTCCAACTGCTTGATCTCGATAACCTTGAGTATGCGAAAGACTGAGATTGTCACCTCTGCCTCCTCCACTTTGAACCTATTAAGGGTCTCCAACTGGCCTCTCCTCATAACTTTTGTCCTCATATCCCTAATCATAGTGACCCTGCCTGCACTGTACACTTTTGACTGCCTCAATATCCAGTTTTTTGAAATAAGCACGTAGACCTTTGTGGCCCACCCAACCTGTAAAACAAACACCCAGGAGGGATGTACTCCACAACCCTGAAATGTGAACCAATCTCTCAGTGGAGTAAAGACTCTCTCACCGGTATAATTTTTAAGAATCTGCTTTATTTTATTTCCAGACTGTATAGTTCATCCACCAAAAAACATCAACATTTTCTAGTCACCTGAATACTTCTTCAGGATTTATAAGAGCATATTATGCTGGACAAGTGATATCCTCATGGTATGGCTTTCTGTAGATGTTTTTTTTTTTTTTTTACCCAATTTCAGTTGTTCAACTTGCTTGTGCTAGGACTGCTGTTAATAGCAGTTAATCATGTATATTGACATACAAATGAATACGCATTTTGAAGTGTAAACTACATTGGCTAGCAACTTATTTCAATTAACTAGCCCTGGAACATGGGCCCCAAACTTGTGCATTGTTTCTGAGTCAGTGAAGTAAAATATTTTGTCTTGTTTTTCCATATGTATTTTTAAAATTTTTCCCATTTTCTCCCCACGATGCCCGGAATCATGGCAGTGTGTGTGCGTGGTGGTGCACATGCACTCCGGGTGCTGGCTCAGTCCCTTCTGTCCCACCTCTGGCGATCGCTGGGCTCCTCTGTGGCCTGACTGCCATCTGTCCTCCATTGAGTGGCAGCCAAGGGCCAGGGAGACCCCTCATCCCTCCCCGGGAAAGGAAAGCTGCCTCATGGCAGCTCGCTCCTGCTCCACGCCTTCCCCCGCCAACCCAGGCCCAATCCCGAACCCAGGTCGCCAGTGCAGTGCACGGTGTGGCATCCAGCGCCTCAACTCTTAGTGCCACCGGGCCAGTGTTATTCACTCCTCTCATAGGGACACGGTCAACTCCTTTAGGCCTCAAACTATCCCTAGTTTAAAAAAAAAAAAAAAACATTTTAAGATCGTCCGTATTATTTTTTTTTCCCCCCCATATGTAGTTTATGGTACTTTTTTGTCGTTTTAGCCCTGTTCCTGTCCCCCGTCTCGGCGTGAATGTGCGCATGTGGAGGCACACACACAGTGCGCTACAAGATACCCTCCCTGCACATTGCCCCCTCCTGCCTGTGCTGCCACCGGACTGCCACCTGGCAGCGGAACTATGGAAGGGTGACCACCTCCCCGGGAGAGGAGAGCTGCCGTTAGGCAGCTCAGTTCTGCTCCCTCCCCCCATGCCAGCTCCCCGATGACCCAAGGTCATTCCTGAACCCGGGGCACCAGCATGGCGAGCAGTAAGGCATCCAGCGCCTCAACCCTCAGTGCTACTGGGCAGGCAATATTTCTGCATTCTGTAGAATATGCTGATGTGGCTGGAAGTTTGATTCTGATTCCTTTTTTCTTTTTATAAATGTAAAACAGACTGCCCACCCTACTGGTGTTACCACACCAAAATGTGTTTGCTGACATTCCTTAATCAGCTCCCATTGCATCTTCCCTGGACTTGGGAACACCCCTAACACAGTCTAGCCACTCAAGATGCAGTGGGAGCGGAGGAGACTATTGCATCATGAGTGGCTGCACTGCTTGGGGTGCACCTACGGTCCATGAAGTGAGCAATAAGGGCAGATCAAGGATTTGAAACAAAACAAGGTTGGGTATAAGTACATAATTACCATGCATTTCAGTTCTACTAAGAAATGAAACAGATTAAACCCCCAGCAACACCAATGAATTCTAGAGCAGGTAAGTAATCATAAAATGTGGGGTTTCAACTTGAAATAGTAGGATGCAAAAAGAGTTGACAGTATCCCTTTAAGAGCTTGTGGTCCGATTTTAGTGCCAGTTGTGACTTGCACCACCTCCAGTATAAAAACAGTGCCTATATAGTTCCCCTTACTCATATTAATTGATCTAGGGCCAGGGGTCCACCCTGTGGTCCAACCCAGTCCCAATAAGGAAGTCATCTTGAGTTGACTTTGTTAGTCCCTGTAATGAAACAAAAACCATTGGCACTGGGCTTTAGCTTAGGAAAAATGTACTTGTGCAAAATTGCACATAATTACAGAGCAAACCGTGTAGCTGTGGAAGCTTTTACGTGGGTAAAAGCACAAGACTATTAAAACGGAGGGTGGGGAAACATGCTAGGTCAATTCTAAATGGAGACCTTACCAATGCCCTAGCAGCACGTTAGATCAGCTCCTCCTACAGAGGTACGTGAATTCAGGTTCAGGGGTATGGATTGTGCTACATTGGGTAGACTGGGTGGAGACTTGGATGTGCTTTTGTTGGAGAGGGAATCCCAGATCAGAAGGATGTGACCTGGAGGCTGTGTGGATGGAACTGGGGGATTATCCGGAGGCCACTCCAATAGTTCCAGGGAACATCTGTGCTCTATGACCTGCAGTACCCATATGTCTGATGTTATCTCTTGTCACCTGTCCAGATGGATGGAGAAGTGACCCCTACGGCCACCTTCTGCACTACTGGAGGGAGGAGGGGGTCCGGCAAGGAGTCAGAAGGGGGGGGAGGGGCAGCCACAGCTGGGGCTGCGGGACCCTCCCAGAGAGCTCTTCCTGGCGAAGGGGGCGGTCAGGACAGCCGCTTGGGTTTGCCTGTGGGTACCCCGACAAAAGGGCATCCTCTGCTCAGCCTTGGGCTGTGTATGATACATAGCATGGACCAACCTCAGGGTATGTCCAGATTCCTGTAGGTGAGAGAGGGTATCTTCAACATCTCTGTCGAACAATTTGTACCCTCTAAAAGGGGAGTTCATGATGGACAGCTGGACATCTTTGGTGAACTCAGACACTTGAAGCCAAGAGTGGCGATGCATGCAAATGCTGGCCATTGCAGCCCGGGCCAACTCATCCACTGCATCACAGGCCACCTGGAGCAAATGGGTACCAACGTCAGAGGCGGACTTGAGAGAACCCAGGGCTTGCTGCTTGGCAGGGTCATCAGGTAAAGATTGGATGGCATCACTGGCCTGATCCCACAAGGCGTTTTGGTACCGAAGCATGTGTGTCAAGTAACTGAGAGCATGGATCGCCAGGGTGGCTGAGGCAAACACCCACTTGCCCAAAAGGTCCAACCAATGTGATTCTTTGTTGGGCGGCAGGGAACTCAAATGCTTAGGCCATTTAGTGCGGTTGTGAGAGGCATGTATTACTATGGAGTCCACTTGCACCTGCACTCTGAGAAGGGGTTTCCCGACCAGAGCATGGTACTGCCCATCAGCCTTTTAGATATGGCCAGGACCATACCAGGCTGATGCCATGCGGCCATGGTGGCATCCTCATAGGTGTCTGAGAGGAGGGACCACCAATGGAGGAGTCTCCGGCTAGCAAAGGTAGGTAGCAAGCCAACGCCATTCCAGGTCCAACTCTTCTGTCTCAAACCCCCTAGCATCCTTAATATGTCGCATAACAGCCGTGAAAGTGGGGTCATCCGTTGGGGACTTGGGAACACACTTAAGGGTCCCATCCCCTTCAGAGGAGCCTGTAGAGAGGGTGGATAAGCCACTAACATCACCATTGACTCCCTCATCTCTCCGATCCTCATCAGGCAGGCACAGGTCTGGATGATACCTGTCTGTTGGGGGGGGGGGAGCCGGCCTAGGTGGCAGGATTCATCGTGGGAGCACCAGCATGGATGGCCCAGCAGAAGGCCCCTGGGATGTGGGAGGTATGGGTCCCTGAGAAAGGTGAACTTGGGACCACGTAAAACCCCAGATAGACATAATTAGGCCTTGTAAATCAAGAGAGACAAGCACTGGTCCAGCAGGCACCAGATAAGGGTGGACCAACACTGGTCCCACGAGTGCCAGCGGGCCCTGGCTGCAGATAGACCAGTGTAGGTCAGAAGGGCGTTGGCTGACGGTAAACTGGTGCAGGTCTGCCAGGCATCAGCTGAGGAGACACAGGTGCCGGCTGAGGCAAGACTGGTGAAAGCCCAACAGGTGCTGCTTGAGGCAAGGCCGGCGAAGGTCCCATAGACGCCAGCTGAGGTAAGACAGGCGCCGCGGAGGGAGAAGCCTTATGGGTGACAGTGGCGGAGGACTAGGCGCTAGGGAGGCACCAGTGTCCTGCAGCATCAGCTACGAGGACGGATGACGGACCCCAAAAGGGAGACTGATACCGGGGTTATGGGTGGGAGTCAGAAGAGCCCAGCTGCCACCAAACCTGTGCCAGCTGAAGAGACGCCAGCTGAGCCATCATGCTGTGTGCCTGATAAGAGCAAGGGCCTAAGCAGAAGGGAGCGAATCCTGACCCAAAAGGCCTCCGCCCGAAAGTCTGTGTGTGGCCGTGCCAACCCCCCCCCCCCGAGGAGAAAGACCCCATCGCGGTTGAAGAATGGTGGAGAAAGGAAAATTACGGACCTACCGTAATTCTTGATCTTCTTGGACGAGTCTCCACCACTCATTCACACTAGTAGGATTAGCGCCGGAGGCACTAAGACCCATCGGGAGCAAACTTTTTGCTGGAGGGTCGGCGCGAGAGACGGCGCCACGAGCAGCGGCTCGAGCGGTAATGACCATCTCGGCGACGACCCTCCAACCGCCTCAGTACCTTTTTTACCAAGGAGGTGCAGCGCAACTAACGTAAAGAGTAAACCCAACATTAAAAAACGGACATAAGATAGTCCGTATGACCCGTGTAAGAAGGGTCAGTAAAGAAGTCCTCACGGCCTAAAGATTTGAGGGAGTGAAGACCAATACAGCGGTGAGCTCGGGGGATGGAGGTGGGGTATGAATGAGTGGTGGAGACTCGTCCAAGAAGATCAAGAATTACGGTAGGAATGCGTAATTTTCCTATCTTCCTGGACATAAGTCTCCACCACTCGTCACTAGTGAGAGAATCAAGCTGATAATCCCCAAAGGGCGGCAGGAGAGCCAGAGCTCACGTGCTAAGATAGAAGCCCATTAAGGATAGTTCTGCCGAATGCGGAATGTCGCCTAGCATGAACATCCAGTGCATAGTGCTTAACGAAGGTATGCACTGAGCTCCAGGTGGCAGCGTTGCATATATCTGCAATTGGAACATTGCGAATTTCCACTAGGGATGCCGCGACCGCCCTAGTAGAGTGAGCGTACACTCTACCTTCTAATTTACTTGAGCCATGGAATAGCAATGATGAAGGCATGCCACTAACCATGAAGAGATGCATCTAATAGCGACAGGTTGACCCAGCCGGTGTCGCTGAAAAAACGAACAGTTGCTGAGTCTTGCGAACATCCTTGGTTCTATCTAAATAGAATCGCAAGGCTCTCTTAACATCCAAGGAATGAAGAGCCTGCCTCTTCATTTTGGAAATTAGCTAGTAGCGAAGTACCAGAGGTTGGTTTAGATGGAATTCTGACACAACCTTGGGAAGAAATTTAGATGAGTAATGGAGAACTACCTTGTCTTTATGGAATACAGTATACGGAGGGTCCGTAACCAGGGCATGTATCTCAGAGACCCTGCGGGCTGAGGTAATGGCCACCAGGAAGGCAGTCTTCCAGGTAAGAAATTTTAGCTCACAGGTAGCTAAGGGTTCGAAGGCTTCAGTGAGCATGTCCAGCACCAGGTTAATGTCCCAGGCTGCAACTGGACGCTTAACAGGGGTCTGGTATGGAGAATCCTTAAGAAATCTCTTCACTATAGGTAACTGAGCCAGAGTTAAGGAAGAAACCGCTCATGGAACGCTGAGATGGCACTAAGGTGAACTTAACTGTGGAGTACTGAAGACCTAAGTTTGACAGGTCCAAAAGATACTCCAGAACCTTGCCAGGAGGACAGGAAAAGGGATTCCAAGAGGATTTTGCACACCAGAGAGAAAACATTTCCATTTGGAAGCGTGCGTTTTGGTGGCTGGCTTCCGAGCAGCCAGAAGGATGTCTGAGACTCTCGAGGACGTTGAACCGATTCACTTCTATCTCTTCAGGAGCCAAGCATGAAGGTGAAGTGATTTCAGGGATGGACCAACTAACCCTGAGTCAAAAGACTGATTTGCAAAGGAAGTGGTCTCGGAGAGGCTGCCAACATACTGTTGAGTAGAGGAAACCATAGTTGCCGAGGCCAGGAAGGAGCAATGAGAATCATCTTGGTCCCCTGAGACTCGAACTTGAGGAGTACTCTCTGGATTAGAGGAAGCGTGGAAAGGCGAAAGAAAGCGTTTTGTCCACCGCAGCCTGAACGCATCCTGACAGAAAATGCCAGGCCCTGGATTTCTGGAGCAGAAGAGAGGCAGTTTTGTGCTGAGGGGATGCAAAAGGTCCAGGTCTGGAGTCCCCACTTTGAACAGGGACCGAGCTACGGCTGGATCGAGAGACCACTGTGAGGGTCTGCCTCGCTCTGCTGAGGTGATCTGCTAGGTCGTTTTGTATACCCGGCAGATAAACCGCTTGAATCAGAGACTTGTGCTCCAAGCACCACTCCCACACCCTCACTGCTTCCCTGCAAAGGGATAAGAATGAGCACCGCCTGCTTGTTGATGTAATACATCACTGCTTTGTTGTCCGTTTGAAGGAGAATGTTCTTGTGACAAAGGACATCCTTCAGAGCTCGGATTGCATAGAGACTCTCATCTCCAGGACATTTATGTGGAGATGAGTTTCAACTGAGTCCATACACCTTGAGTGTGGAGGAGAGACAGTGAGCTCCCCATCCCATTAGCGATGCGTCTGTGGTGATGGAGATCTGATGATCCGGGGAGCAAAGGGAATCCTTCCAGGAGATTGTCTCTTGAGACCACCAGGTGAGAGACCTTCAAGGGCTCCGCCACCTTGATGGGATAAGACTGGGGTGAGAGGTCGGGACCACTGAGTGGAGAGCATCCATTGGGTGGTTCTCATGTGCAGTCGGGCCAGAGGGACAGTGAAGACCGAGGACGCCATGAGACCCAACATGCGTTGCATCGAGAGAGCTGTAACCGATTGGTTCTCCCTGATGTAACGGGCCATTCGAAGGATGTCGAGTCTTCTGTCCTCTGGAAGGAAAGCCTTCGCTGAAGAGGTGTCTAGAAGCGTCCCTATGAAAAGGAGCCTCTGGGAGGGTTGCAGTTGAGATTTTTTCAAATTCAGCAGAACTCCCATGGACGTGAGAAGACGAGAAGTCGTTTGCACGGCTTCCAAAGTCCCTTGGACAGAAGGGCTTGCTAGAAGCCAATCGTCCAGGTAGGGAAACACTCGGAGTCCGACTTTCCTGAGATGCGCCGCGAGAACTGCACAACACTTTGTAAAAACTCGCGGCGCCGAGGATAGCCCAAAGGGCAGGACTCTGAACTGATAATGCTGACCCAAAGCTACAAACCTGAGGAACTTGCGGTGGGTCGGGTGGACGGGGATATGCTGGTAAGCATCCTGCATATCCAGAGAGGCCAGCCAGTCGTGGTTGATGCAGCAAGGGTAACAGGGTACCTAGGAATCATCTTGAATTTCTCCCTGAGAGGAATTTGTTTAACTTTCTGAGGTCTAGAATGGGCGATCCCCAGATTTCTTTGGAACCAGAAGTAATGGGAGTAGAACCTGTGTTTCGTAGGATGCGGGGCACCAGTTCTATTGCCCTGTTGTTCAGAAGGCCCTGGATCTCCTGGTGAGGAGGTCTGACTGAGAGGCCGACAACCTGGGTTGTCGTCTGGGAGGACAGTCGGGGGTTTCCAAGGGTTGAGAGAATAACCTCATGAATTATCCGAAGGACCCATTTGTCCGAAATTATGGACTTCCACTGGTTGTAGAAGTACATCAGACGACCTCCCACCGGAGGAGAAAGTTCCACCTCGGGCAGAGTGGATGGAACTTGGGCCAACGACTCATAAGGTAGCACTGGGAGCTTTAGGCCCCCGCGCTTTCTGCTGCGCCTTCTTTGAGGTTGGGCAGGTTGGCTTTGACGGAAGCTTCCCCTGCCTCGCCTCGAAAGACTGACGACTATGAAACTGACGTCTGTTCACATGCCCCCGAGAGGGGACAGGCGGAGGTCTGGCCAACTTAATGGCCGATCTAGTCTTCTGAGTGGCCTCTAAGGCTTGCTCCACCTGAGGGCCAAAAAGAAAGGAGCCATCAAAAGGCAGCGCCATCACCTGCTGCTGAGCATCATTCGTGAAGCCAGAAGTGCGCAGCCAGGAATGGCGCGGTACAAATCCCACGGCTGCTGAGCGAGAAGCAGTGCTCGAGAACGTCCATGGCGGCTTTGACCTGTTGGTTATTGGACTCAATACCTTAATAACGGTCAGAAGAAGCTCTGACTTGGAATCCGAATCTGGAAGAGCTTCAACCATTCTTTTCATAGAGTGCTACAGGATATACTCATACTGAGAAAAATAGCCTTGATAACTGGCAATACGATACTTAGAGTGGAGGCAGCAAGACTCTCTTACCTAATGTATCAATCTTATGAGACCTTTGTTAATAGGTCGAGCTGTAGTAGTTTGAGGAAGAACGACCTGTCATTCTCTGCCAGGACTACAATAGGATCCGCAAAGGCTTGGGATGCCAAAATGGGACGATCCTTGGGAGCTGAATACTTTTTATCAATGGATTTAGCCACTGAGGGAATAAGAGCAGGATTATTCCATACCATTTGAGACAGCGTCTCGAAGGAAGGCTGGATCGGAGGAGTCAAATCCGTAGGGATCTCCGAAGCATGAAGATACTGGAGTCTTAATATCTTCCCAGGATCGATGTCTGTAGTCTGGAGAGAAAGAGTGGATCCCAGGTTCTTCAACAGAGACTTAAAGGACAGGTCCTCACCACAGGCTCTGTAGCAAAGAAAGATCCTGTTTCTCCACTTCATCACCCAACCGAAGGTCTGGGCTGGGCTCAACATCATCTCCTGATGGTCCAGAAAGGACTGTTTGGACAGGAAGGAGTGAAAATTAGAGAGGAGGAAATAGCAGAAAACAAGGAGAGTCCCTATGGCTGCCGGGCGCCGAGCGGCAAAACGGGCTGAAGACGGTGACCGAGGAGGCGCACGGGCGCGAAGAGGCACGCCGCCCCAGAGCGCCTCGGCAGGCGCCAAGGACGAGAACGCGCACGGCGCGGCCGACGACGCCGCGATCGCACTGGCGAACGCACCGCGACCATTATCGAACGGCGCCGCCCATCCAACGGCGCCACCGCGCGCCGACCCCGCCGGACGGCGCCCGCAAGACCCAGCGGCACCGAAAACGGGCGCCGACAAGCCAACAGACCCTGCTGAAGGCACTGGAAAAGCCCCAGGAACCTGGAAAGCTAGAGAAGGAAAAACCAGGAGATAAGGGCATCGGTGAGGCCCCCTGCGCCGCAGCCATGTGAGGGGGGGAAACACCTAAGCACGGAGTCGCTGGCACCCAAGAGGGCGCCACGCGACTAGGAAGGTCCAACCGCCTCTACCTGATCGCCGGAGGGGCCCGAGGGCCCGAGGCAACCGAGCCAGGCAGAAGAACCAACCTCCGAGCCCATTGCTCCATAAGAGCGGCCCACTGATGAAACTGCTCATCTGGAGTCCTACCTATAGGCGGGAAGGGACTCCGATGTCGAGGACGACGATTACCGGAAGTTGGCGACTCCGAAGAAGGAGACCGGCAACTAGCAACGATAACCGAGCCGTCGACGCGCAGACATACCAGAGGGCGACCTCGAGTGATGCCTTCTCTTTTTTGACCTGTGGGTCAAGAAGAGCTCGAGGCCTAACGGTGCCAGAATGCGACCGCTTATTTTTATGCCGGCAGGGGACCGCCATCCCCCCGGGCATCGGACTGACCGTTGTCGGAACCCCGCTGAGGAGAAGGAGGCTGACCGGACCCAGCCCGGCTGACTGAACAGCTTTCATACGAAGTCTCCCTACCGTCACCTGACCTGCTCATGGTCGACTCCGTCCAGTAGGCGAGACTTCTTCAAGTAAAATTTAAATATTAGAAAAATTTAACGAAAATAAAATTAAGCGATACTACTTATCGTGATAAAGTTACAAAAACAAACTGAAAACTATGCGCTAGTTTGAAGTTTGACTCGACAAGCGGCGGCGTCGTCACTGAAGCGCTTTCGGCGGCGGAAAAAAGGAACTGAAGGCGGTTGGAGGGTCGTCCGCCGAGATGGTCATTACCGCTCGAGCCACTGCTCGCGGCGCCGTCTCTCGCGCCGACCCTCCAGCAAAAAGTTTGCTCCCGATGGGTCTTAGTGCCTCCGGCGCTAATCCTACTAGTGTGAATGAGTGGTGGAGACTTATGTCCAGGAAGATATGGCAGATGGGAGGAGGAGGAGGACTGGGGCCTATCCTGATCCTTGTGTTTCCCACTGGCTTTGTCTCAGGACGTCAAGGAGTGAGAGTATGAGGACTGGGTCAGGGAGGCCGAGGAGTTCCTGTTCCATGGAGGCAACCTTCTGCTGCACGAGAAAGTTCTCCGAGGTCTGCTGGCAGCATCGCTGGGTGGCCTGGTTGAATTCCTGGCAGACCTCGCAGGCTTGGACGTCACAGTCTGGGTCTAGGCAGCAGACACAAGCAGAATGACCGCCTTCTCTGGGGATTTGCTTTCTGCAGGCACACTTGGTTTTGGAGTGATCTGAGGTCGAAGTCGTATAAAAAAGGAAAAATAATGAAAATAAATACGGTGAGAAAAGGAAAAGAAAAAGCACAAAAGCACGCCAAAATGGTGGTCAACTGATGCTGCAGCAGTTTCCAGAGGTCCGACGTGCACTGGTTGACAGCGGGAAAAGAACTGGCTATGGGGGTCCGCCCACTCTTATAGGGTTGGCCAACGTCAGAGGTTGATAGTGAGCACTCCCTCTGGTAGACTGCTAGCTAGAAAGTTTCCTTGTGGTGCAAGTGCCTGGCGGCCAAGTCCTACCGGCATGGCCTGCTGCAAGAGATACCCTCAAAGTAAGATCTTTAATTTACAGCAGAAGGGTTCTGCAGGGCTGGTAGTACCAAGTACGATGAAAAGAACAACCCCTTCAGTTAATAAATTGAGACGGATACACAGAAGCTATTCACATTCAACTTTATTTTACAATTAAATTAAAAAAAATCACAAACGTCTCATCACTCAAAATGTCAACAGCTTCCACCTGACAGGCAACACTGCTGCTATCCACGAACAGGGAAATACAGGGCTTCCCCATAATTACTTCTCAGTCCTCCTCAGACACCACATAATTAATACAAGAACGCCATTAGGGATATCACAATAAAGCAATATGGTATGTCACAACATGTCCCGCATCCAGTAATTTTATATGGAAAAGAAATACAGTGAGTACCGTGTAGCACGATATACTGTGATAAACTGTCTTGAATTTCTCATCTTCAGTGTTCCCCCTCAGGGCACAACTGAGATTTTGGATTCCCCATAATCAGATTTTGACTCTTTCCCCTAAATTCAGAGATGGTGCAAAGTACTGTGATAATCGATGCATCTTGATATTTTTGATGCAAATATCATGATACTCAAAAGCTGAATATTGTGATATCCCTGTACGCTATCACACAATGAAGAAAGAAAGGACACTGTAGAAGGTGTGTTTATGCCACTGGAATGTGTACAACCAAAATATCAAATGCATGATGATATTAGTTACATACACACACAGCCCCTCACTTATCTACATTGGGAGTTAAGCACGTAACACTTCCAAGGTAAGCGTCAACAGTCTAACATCAAATGTTTCACAGCAAAGCTTGGAACAGGCTGTTAACTGGACCATTTATATGGCGGGATATTCATGCTCAACCCCCATGGAAGTGCAACTGCTATCTTGTGGACATGGGCTGACGGGCTTCCTTGCTCACTGCTGCATGGATCTCACAGTATGTACAGGTTTTGCAGTGAACCCACTACAGTTCAGAGGTGCACTACAAAGAACAGAACTACAGCAGTTTAAAAGGAGGCCGCGGCTGAAAGCCCCTTTATGGAACTGTAAAGTGATTCTCAAGGCTTCCCTCCTGACCAGCTCCACCTGAATCTTTTCTTTGCTGGTCAGAAACTGGTTCCTGGGTTCTTCCTGGTTGCCAGACTCTGCCTTAAACAGCACAAAGAAACATCCTTTTGACACCTGCATGGCAGGAAAGAAATAAAGTCTATCATCACAGTGAATCAGGAAACTGACTCCCAAGCACGCTCCAGAACTGCTGTGTTGCGCAGGATCAGAAACCAAGGATCACTGTCCATGCAGCAGTGTGATTTCAGAGTAAATCCAACGTACAGTAACTCACCTGGCTATCATTACTGAGGGATGCAACCAAATACCAGAGGAATAAAATGCCTACATTTAATGAATTTCAGTACTTCTTTTTTTTTTTTAACCAGCATCAAAATTCATAGATTTAAATTAGAACAAAGGAAGGGGCTGCTTCAGAAGGACCATGGTGCACTGAGAAAAGGAAAACTCCAGAAAAGAAAAATTCTCAGCCTCCACTAACACCAAAAGGAGTGAGACATTATGACACCAAAAGGCTTATTTATAATCTACTTTTATTGGAATGTGCAAAAGCTGGTGGCACGCAGTAAAAATGGCAGCCAGAGACCCAACTGTCAGATCCAACATTTTACGTCTATGGTACTGCGTCTTCATAAATGGAATCTTTAGCAGAAGTGCGCCATATGGGCCAGCCCAATGGCACAGCAGCAAAGCTAATATTGCAACGCTGGTAAACTGGGTTCAGGAACAAGCCTGGGTCGGCAGAGGACGACCAGGGGAGGGGGACTGAGCATTCCAGAGAACGCTCTCCTCCAATGGGAGTGGGTTTGTCTGCTCATCACTGTATGAGTGCAACCTAGGATGCCTGGGGGATGCAGTGAGAGGAGAGATGCAAGGTGCCTCATGGCGCGCACCTGTTGTATGTGCCGCTGCTTATTCATGGCTCAGTGTCTCATGGAGGGGACAATGCTGGTGAGAAAACTCCTCCAGCACATTGCAGCGTGACGCCAGCATGCTCTGGTTTTGCATCACCCGGTCAACAGGAAGAAGTTTCCACTACCACAGATTCCGGTTCTATGCAGCTTTTTTTTGGGGGGGGGGGCTGTCAACCAAAACCTATCCTGCCATGGAAGAGTCTCATTGCCTTAGGTCATATATTAGGAGGAGTTGTTCTCTGGTAGGTGATAGGATTACTTGATAGCTGGGTACACTTCATGATGCAAGATAGAAAACCAGTAATCAGAAAGCGTAAAAAGGAAAAAAAAAAAAAGCCCAAAGACACAAAATATTAAGGCCACAAGCGGAGTCACTCACTACTGTCAGTTTTTACTATGTTGCAGAAGCTTGTGTACATTCCAATAATGGCAACATAGCTAAGTGCTGTAGTGCCTCTTCTCCCTCAGTGTTAGAGGGTGATGAGAATTCTTCCTTCATGGATTAAAATGTTAAGCAAATTCCATAAAAAGTCAAAGAATCCTGTGACCGAGTCAAATAAAATAAGGTCACTAAACATTGGGCCCAGATTTTTACCTGCTAGCTTTAACCACGAAACGTCTCCTGAGATAAAGCACCTTGTGGGGGATAATCTCTGAGGCACTCCACAATCATTACATTATGCGTTGTGTTCACCTGATAGGCTGCTGATGCACATGCCACTTCTAAGAAGTCCGACCTCCTTCTCTGGGACCCTGCTCCTATTGAGCCAGTTTCAAATGTGCATGTGATCAGGTTGCCGCACACCATCACTGCTCCCAAATTAAGTGCTGCTATCAAGAAATTTCAAGGTAAGAGCTGGATGGCTTAAGATTACTGTTTTAATACAACTGCTAAGGTGGTACATATATTCAGTAAATTATCTAATAAGCAGGTTTTACCTGCTAGCTTTAACCATGAAATGTCTCCTGAGATAAAGCACCTTCTAGAAAGTACAGTACTCTGTTTCATTCCAAACAACATGTAACTAGTAATAAGAATCCTGACCCACCTTTTAAAAGTATGAAGTTTCTGGACTGTCTGGCCAGTGCCAAGCATTCTGGGCTACCTGTGATCAGTAAAGCTACCTGTGACTAGTATCAAGTAGCCCACGGACTACTGGCATACCTGCTTTAATGCCCCTCCCCCCGAACTGCATCAGTAGTATATAGTTTACAAGTTTTAATAACACAATAAACTTTTTAAAATCTATGATAACCCTTCCCCCCCAAAACAGTAACACAAAGATAATAGATTTTAATAACAGCATAGCACACATTTTAAAATTTCCAATATTTTCCCTTCCTTGGTGAGCCCTGCTCCCTCCTACCCTTTACACAGCTTTATGAACCAGCACCCTACAGTAATAACTGATGGCCGAGGTGCATCGCATGATCACACAGCAACATTTTTCAGTTAAATTGTGCTTGTGCCAGTGGACACACCAGGCACTGCACTTGCAAAATAGTGAGGGGTTGCTACCGCCACCAAAAAGGAAATCACTCTAAAGGGCTCTCTGGAAGTGTGGCACAGAAGAAGTTATCATTGTTGGAAGAAAAAGGACTCGAGCCAACAGCAACAGACTGTAGCAGGGTTCAGTGGTTAAGCAGCAGAACAAGTGTTTATTCACCAAATTCATAAAGGGGTAATGTCAAGGAGTCCAGCAGCAAACATGAGCTCCTAACACTGCAAAGGTAAGGAGAGTATAACCCACACCCAAGAGATTGGAGAAGTGAAAAAGGTGAGCCTAATTAGATGCAGCTCAGAACAACACCTGAGAAAGCCCTTAAAATAGTGAGGTTTTGGTGCACACATTTACCAAGCCATCCTGTCTCTCTATAGGTGCATGACAGTTCCATGCCTCCATAACACTGAAGTGAACTCCAAGGGCTCTGACCTTTCATCAAAAATGAAGTCCTACTGGTGCTAATGATTTCTCAGTCAAGAGGAAGAAGAACCAAAACACACACCAGACTTTTCAGACTCTGTGGTGGCCCACCCTTGCCACCTCTTCTAAGTGCTGGGGGGGCGGCATTGCAACAGTAAACCAACAGTATCATAATAAAGCCTCTGTCATAATGCCAATGAGAGAGAAATTGGCATCAGGTCGCTCTGCAAACATGGCAAAGGCATGCCCCTCATCGTGGGAAGTGAGTGTTCATCTGTAGCAACCACTCAATGTTCTCCAGCAGGAATGGCATGTTGTAATGACGGGCGATATTTCTGAAAACATTGATTTGCTCTGAAAACACCTGGAAGAAAAGAGAACAGTGAAATAATTCTAATTACCCACACAGAAGCAGAATTATAGGCCATTAAGTACTAATAGTGCAGCTGTGGTTTGAGGGCATGTAAGGGCTGGAACTAAATTAACACTAGCTGGGGACACTGTTACAGGAACAGCTAGCCACAAGGCAGATAATGGCTCGGAAATCCCACCCAAGAAACCAACAATAGATCTGCCATCAGTTTTTTTCCTCCTCCGGAAACCTACAAGTCTGGAGGCCCTGGTCTCTCCTTAATTGGTCCCTTGAGATCTGAAGAGCTCTTTTCATACACTTTGTAGGCTTTGCTGCACAGTCACTGATCAGAAAGCCAACAGAACGGAATGGCAAGGGAGGAGTATACAGCACTACTGGGTAGGACAGTGTCAAGCCCCAGACTGCAAGAATCATTTTATTTAAACGTTTTAAACAAGGAAGGGTGAGTAGAGAAATGTCTTGTTTCCAGGTGCATCCTAAGGGACCAAAATTAAAACCAAGTGAAGTGACAGGGAACAAAAATTCAGTAACAACATGTTACAAAAACTCGTGCAGATCACATTAGAAAAAGGAAGTAAATAAATATTACAAAGAGCATTATCCACAATGTCATTTGTGTCACACAGAAGGTTACAAGATTATATAGCTAGAATAGGGCAGTGTACATTCTGAACCAGGAAACTACGCATTGGCATCACAAGAAAAATCGTCATGAATTAAATACCACCAATATACAACTTTTTCTTTCAACCCAAAGCCCCGCTGACTCACCAGATCATCGGCCTTGGCCTACTTCAAAACCCTATGTTTAGAACATGCACTGGTCAAATGGCTTTACTGTTTCAACTGCCCAGTCTGTAACTCACTAACTCAGCATGTTACTGATCTGACACTGGCCTTCTCAACCTTCAGATCTAACTGGGGTAAAGTACAGTTACGTTAGAACTTACCGTAACAGTAGATCTTCAAGAACAGCTCTTGCAGCAGGTTACACCATTAGGACTGAAGCCGGCAGGCGCCAGGACCCCAGGGAAATTTTCTAGCTAGCAGTATTCAGCGGGGACTGCCCCTGACGTCGGTCCCGCCCCCAACGTCAGGCATAGTACATAAGAGGGCGGTCCAGCATAATCCCCAGTTCTCCCACCGGAGACTCTCAACTGCTGGATGACATCAGAAAAGGAGACTGAGGACCGCCATCAAATGGCAGTCAGAGAGATGCTGAGACACCTAATCCTAGGAGAACGATGTTGTAACTAGAATCTACCTCCAGCGGGGATGGTGGGAGGGAAAGTACCTGCCGCAAGAGCTGTTCTCGAAGATCTTCTGTTACGGTAACTTCTTACGTAATTGTACTATCTTACTTCGAGAAACAGCTCTTGCAGCAGGTTACACCATTAGGACTGCTTCCCAAGGAATCATGGAAATCCCACACCATTGGGAGGCGGGAAGGTAGAAATCCTTAATGAAACCAAAGCTTAGGACAGAAGTCCTTGAAGGACTGCTAGACCAAAACCTGCTCTTCGCCTCGATGCAACATCTAGGCTATAATGCCTGATGAACGTGTTCACGGAGCTCCAAACAGCTGCAGCACAGATGGCCAAGGTGGACACATTCTTAAGGGCCGCAAAGGAGGTAGCCACCCCCCCTTGTGGAATGACCCCTAACCGTGCCCGGTAAGGGTTTGTTACGCTTCTGGTAACAGAACGTGATACACTGAATGAGCCACCTGGACAGCGACTGTTTGGAAACAGGAGCTCCCAGCATCCTGTGGGCAAAGCAGACAAAAAGCTGGTCCGATTTTCGGTGCTGTTTTGTTCTGGTCAGGTAGTATCGGAGACACCTATGCACATCCAGGGTGTGCAACAGGGCCTCTCCTCGATTTGAATAGTTGGGAAAGTACACTGGTAGATCGATGTCTTGATTAAGGGTGACAGCTGAGACCATCTTAGGCAGAAATTTGGGATTAGTCCGTAGGGATACCCTGTCTTGGTGAAAAACCACATGAGGCTCTTTGCACATGAGTGCATGGAGTTCGGAAATTCTTCTGGCCGAAGTAACAGCAACTAAAAACAACGTCTTCCAAGTGAGAAGATGTAGTTCTCAATCTGCGGCTGGTTCAATGGGTGGCAGCATGAGCTGCTCCAGGACAAAGGGTAGATCCCATGGTGGAATTGGATCCTTAATCGGAGGACTAAGGTGGAGAAATGAAAATTACGTACCTACCGTAATTCTTGATCTTGTATCTTCACCATTCATTACTGCTTGGGTTAAGCCGGAGGCGCGCACCCGCTACGGGAGGTTTTTTTTTTTGGAGTCGGCTCCAACGGCGCCCTCCTTGAGGACAACGCATCAAGGCGTGAGGGCGGCGTTAGGTGTGCCGCAGACCTCCTCTATCTCAGTTCTGTACGGAGAGGCGAAAATAAAGGGGTAAGAAAAAAGAAAGCGAGGCAAGAGAGCCGAGGGATAGAAAAAGGAAAGGAAATAAACTGAAAAAGGAATAAGCCGATGGAGAACAGACAGAGGAGAGAGAATTCCTACCTTAAGGGACCGCAGGGTCTCCTTTCTGGGGTGGCTCTGGGGGAGGAACAGAGAGAAGGAAAGGGAAGTAGAAGAAGAAAGAAAGAGGCATGTTGAGAGGGAGAACAGTGCCCATCGAGCATTGGTTGAGAGGCTTATAGGCTCGAAACTAACAAGGGAGCAAGAATCCTAGTTGCTAGGACTGAGGGGGAGGTTCAACCGAACCACCTGAACAGATCCGAATGAGGGCAGACTCTCTGAACTCTCAACATGCCAAGTTCCTTCATCCTAGTTGAGGGCTCCTAGACTGCCCGGGCAGAACCTGTTCCGGGTAGAGCGTCCATCGAGGAAGGGGACTAAGTCCCTTAGCACCCTGTTAAGTGCTAACACAGTAGTGTATGGGAAAGACTATGCCTTCTCGAAGGCAGTTTTGTATGAAAGATAGAGTGGAACTCAATCAGACTCCCTAAGACAAGGCAAACAGATGCTCAGAGCTGACAAGTTCAGTCAGTAGCTAGAAGAGCTCGAAATAATACCTGCCAGGAGGATTCTAGACTTTGCCGAGGCCAAGTCAGGGCATGGCCACTTGGGCTGTGAAACTGCATAACCTGAAGAAGGTATTTAGGAATCGCACCCTAAGGACGGTCAGAAAGAGTTCCCTCAGAATTAGAGAAAATACAACTGTGCTCGTTCCTCTTTACCTTGAGGAAAAAAGGGGATCCATTCACTAAGAATGGAAAACAGAAAGTTTTTTTTTTTTTGGCATAAAGGCCAAGGGAAGGAAGAGGAACGAGACGGGAGGGGGAGACGCCACAGAAGGAGGCCACTGAGGGGAAGGTGGGTGGGTATCAGTAATGAATGGTGAAGATACAAGAGAAGATCAAGAATTACGGTAGGTACGTAATTTTCATATCTTCCCTTGTCAATCTTCACCATTCATTACTATGAGTGGTAGCCAAGCCCCCTCCCCTTAAAAGGGGGTAGAACCCTGAGGGAACAAGATCCCCAGCCTCCTGTTGGTGAGAAACAGAAGGGAAGACCTGGGCTAATGCAGAGAGAAGCCTTTATGGGAGAAGAGCTAGGAGGTGCCCCGAGGACGGGAGACGGAGGAAGCCCCTGCAGAAGTCTCCCAGCTCTGGAGGAAAAGAGACGGGTCCCCCGCAAGGCGGAGCGAATCACCCTACGCCGGGCCAGGGGTGACAACCTTGATAGACGAAGCCATGCCGTCCGCCTAATGCAGGTCACTGTCCCTGCAAGCCTGGAAGCCACCTCATTGGCGTCATAAGATGCCCTTGCTTGGTGTCTTGCCAGCTCTAGGCCTATAGCGGAGAGGGCAATAGCCTGTCTGGTTTGCTCCGTATCAGGCATTGATGCTAAGAGCTGGGAGAGCATCAACCACAGATGCCTATTGTAGGCAGCGTGGTGAGCCTGATGTGACGCAATGCAAGCCATCGCACGAGAGGAAGAGAACACTGTTCGCCCCCACCGGTCGAATTGTAGGGAATCCGATTCCGGTGGACGGTCGTGCGCCAGACAGCAACGCCCAGAAGGAGTCTCTAGGTATACCAAACCCGAGGACGGGTTGGGAAGGGTACCCAGGGATTCCGAAGAGGCACAATACCTTCGTCGACAGTCTGCCGGGGCTGGAGAAGGGGCGGCTGGCGACTGCCAGGAATGGATGAGACGCTCCTGGAAAGGATAGGCCAGGAAGGTACCACCAGGTGCTGGGTACTGAATTCTCCAAGGAATTCCTGCCTCCTGCTCAGTATTGTCTGCTAACATAGGAGATTCAAGATCCTCACCATCCTCGAAGGAATCGCCTGATATTCAGTGAACCAGCGTCGGAGGAAATATGAGCAGGGTTCCCTCCCCAGAGGAGGGAGACGAGGATGATGGAGAGCCTGAATGTCCAGAAGATTCCCATGTGGTGGGAGAGTCGAAGACCCGCCATGCATATACCAAATGTATGAGGGAAGGCCGCGAGAACCTCTGAACTGCTCCCAGGATAACGGACCCGTAGGACCACCATGGCCTGGAAGAGCGGGGGGTGGTTGCAGAGGTACTGGAGAAGGGCACCTGCGAAGAGGCAACTGACCTCTGCTAGGGCTCTGAAATCTGGAGAACGGAGCCCGAGCTGGCGGGATTCCGGACAACAGACCAGGTCACAAAATGGAACCGTGGGGATGCGAACCCTGGAAGAGCCCAGATGGGGAACCTCCCCTGTGATGAACCTGGAACTGCAAGGATCCAGAAGGACAGTCCGCAGCAACGCCACCGAGGGGACCCTTGGGCTCGATGCCACGTCAACCACTCCACCGAGGGTGGCTGGTGGAGACCTCGGCGACTGGCCCCCGCCTCGACCCCTCGGACTCGAGAGAGCTCTCCTCCTCGACTCCAGCGCTCTCCCACCCCAGAGGTGGCAACAGCACCTGGAAGGTAGCTGTCACGGACCCCCTAGGAGGGAGAGCCCCCAGTCCCCACCACATTGCCCCTCCGGGACCCGGGGCCACCCCTAGCCCGAGGGTCCTCAGGGGAGGACGGGAGCGGAGACAGCGGGAGGGGCCCACTGTGCCGCCTAGCACCATGTGTTATCGGGGACCCCAACCCCGGAGAGTCAGGGTGCCAGGATGGGTCCACGTCCGAGTCATCGACCTCCGAAGAGGACGAGACCAGCAGAACCCTCAATGCTGGCAACCCCGGGGATCCCCGGAGGAATGGCGCCGGACGACTCTAGCCCACTGCAACTGCTAGGCCCGGTCCTGGCTGCTGTGCCAGTTAGGCCCATGGCGCCCCCTCGGAACCCAACCCGGCGCCGCCAAGAGCGCAAAACCGGGCCTCGCTGGCGCCGAAGACCAGATGGGCGCCCCAGGATCCAAACGGCGCCGAGGGTGGCGCCAAGGGGTCCACTGGCTGCTGCGCCCAGCAGGCGCGGCCTCAACACTGGGGAGCCTGCATCTCCGAGGAGGTGACTGCCGAGGCGGTGTCCCGCCGCGCCCCGGGAGGGACGCACGACGCCCCTCGCACCGTGAGAGAAGCTTTCCTCGCAAAGAAGAGGAGGAAGTTCTCCTCCGCTGACCGATAGGTCCGGAGGGGACCCAGAGGAAGGCCTAGAGACCTTACCTGGGAATCCCTGAGCGACGCCGTCCCCCAAAGGTCGGCGGGTCTTGCCGAGCTTGAACGCGCGGATCTCGAGGACACGACGTTCAAGGAGAAACAGGTGCTGCACGCGTCTCATGTTGTGGTTGGGTCCCAGGCAACGGAGACAGACATCATGCCGGGTCCGAGACGGAGAAATGCCGCCACAGGAGCACCGACGATAGGGCGTGATTCGCTCGACTTACGCTTTGCTCCCAACCCGACATGATGCGAATCAAAACAAGGCAAAAGCAATAAAGCACTGCGCCAGAGATAGAAAAACAAGAACGGTCTTTACCGGTATATCAAGGCCGAAGCTTAGTCGCTGAGGAGAAAGCGAGGAGTCTTGAGGATTAGAAAACCCGAGAACACTATTTCGCCACATGCGCAGCAGGTGCAGCCTCGACAGCGGAGAAACAGAACTGAGATAGAGGAGGAGTCTGCGGCACCTAACGCCGCCCTCACGCATGACGCAGTACGCCGTCTCTCGAGGGCGCCGCAGGGAGCCGACTCAAAAAAAAAAAACTCCCAGAAGGCGGTGCGCGCCCCCGGCTTAACCCAAGCAGTAATGAATGGTGAAGATTGACAAGGGAAGATTACCTCTCAGGAAGGCTCGTGCCGTGTCCAACTGGGATATGGTGCATTGGCCTATCGGACAATGATAGGTTGATATGGCACAGAGGTGTACTTTGATCGAGGAGTAGGCCAAGCCTGTCTGAAAGAGAGACAGGAGGTGGTCCAAGATCGACTTTTCTGGACAGTCTAGAGGCGAAAACCCCCACGCTTGAGCCCATAGGCAAAAACGGTACCAGTTCATGGTGGAAGTAGCATGAGTGGCCGGTTTTCTCACGGCCACCAGAACGTCAGCTACCTGTTACGAGATCCCGTGTTGCAAAATGGCTATGTCTCTAGGAGCCAAGTGTGCAGGCTCAGGGAACGAAGGTCCGGATGGACCAAGGAGCCCTCCTCCTGAGACAACAAGTGAGAGCTGATTGGCAGAGGCACTGGAGGTTCCGGGATAGCTGATGTAGCAGAGGGAATCAGATCTGCCTGGGCCAGAACGGCGTGATGAATATCAGCGTCGCTTGCTCTCTGCGAAGTTTCAGAAGAACCCTCTGGATCAACGGAAAGGGAGGAAGGCATACAGGAATCTGCCTGCCCAGGAGAGGGACAACACGTCTCGCCAGAAAACACCAGGCCCTGAATCTAGCGAGCAAAAATTGGGCAGTTTTGCGTTGGATGGGGACGCGAAAAGGTCTAACTCTGGTGTACCCCATCTGTGAAACAGATCCTCTACTACCTCCTGGAGTAGTTCCCACTCGTGGACTCTGGTCTGAGAGCGGCTCAGGCTGTCTGCGATGACACTGCCCACTCCTGGCACGTGAACAGCAATGAGGTTTGCGCCGTGCTGCAAAGCCCAATCCCACACCCTCATGGCCTCCCTGCAAAGCGCGTAGGAATGGGTGCCTCCTTGTTTGTTGAGGTAATACATCACCGCGGAATTGTCTGTAACAGAAGAGTACCCGGTGGAATCTCCGACTGGAAGGCCTGCAGGGCATAAAGAACTGCTCTCATTTCCAGGATGTTTATGTGGAGATGAGTCTCTTGGGATGTCCACAAACACTGAGACCGGACACCGTCGAGGTGTGCTCCCCATCCGCGCCCTGAGGCGTCTGTGAAGAGTGTCAGAATCGGAGACGACGCAATGAAGGGGACCCATACCGACAGTGTCTTCGGATCTAGCCACCATTGCCAATCCCGGATTATGGTTTTCGTGATCCGGATTGGAAGCTGCAGATGGTCTTGCTTTTGATCCCACTGGACCCATAACATCCACTGGGTGACCCGCCTGTGAAGACGAGCAAGTGGGACTGTTGCAATGGCCGCAGCCATGTGTCCGAGCAGGCAAAGGACCAATCTGGCAGGAATGGTCTTCTTTGCTGAAATGTCCCTGATGAGGGATCTGATGTGTTTCGCTCTGTCCTGGGGAAGAAAAGCTTTCCCTTGGTCGGTGTCCAGAACTGCACCTATGAACTGCAGAGTCTGAGATGGAACCAGACAAGACTTCTCTTGACTGATCAAGATGCCCAGCGTCTCGAACAGAGACTGAGTATAGTAAATGGCGGATATCAAGGCCTCCCGAGAGGGCGCCATGAGAAGCCAGTCGTCCAGGTAGGGGAACACATGGCCTTGCCTCCTCAGAGTCGCGGCTACGACTGCCATACACTTCGTGAACACCTGAGGTGCCAATGACAGTCCGAAAGGGAGGGCTCGGAACCGATAATGGTGGCCCTGGAACTCGCAGTGCAGAAACTTCCTGTGCGCTTGAGCGATGGGTATATGCAGGTAGGCGTCCTGCATGTCCAAAGACGCTAGAAAGACGCCCTGCTTGAGCATAGGAATCAGATCTGGGAGGGTCACCATGCGGAAGTATTTGTACAGGACCGACTCGTTGAGGTCCACGATTGGACGGAGATCCTGTTTTCTTGGGAACCAGAAAGAAGTGAGAATAATATCCTGCATTCCTCTGGTTCCGTGGAACATGCTCTATCATTTCTTTTTCCAGGAGCGTGAGCACCTCCTGCTGTATAAGCAGGGTGTGCTGACCCGAGTAACGGGAAAGCAGGGGAGGTCTTGCCAGTGGGTGGTCAAGAAATTCTATGAAATGGTCAGTGGTGATCGACTACCACTCTGAAAAGTGGCAAGCGCTGTGACCCCCGACCTTCTGCGCCCGTTGATCCGGGGGGGGTGCGTGGAAAGAGTCACGCTGTGGCAGCACTGGTCCCTGCAGGCTGGGCCGGTTTAGTGTGACGTTGGGCTCTGCCTGGGGACGACTTAGCCTGGGCTTTTCGCTGAAAGGTGCCCCTTTGTTGCTGGCCGGAACGTGGCTGCTGTCTTTGTTGCCGGCTGCGAAGGTGGCTCTAGTTCCTACGAAAGGAACTGGGCATGGGTCTGTACAGACCTGACTGCCTTGCCAGCATTCTGAATTTTGGTGGTCACCTTCTCCGAGGGTTCACCAAAAAGTATTTCGCCATTGTAGGGGACGTCAAGAATGTTTTTCTGTACGTCCGGGGTGAAGCCGGAGACACAGAGCCAAGAGTGTCGCCGGAGACAGACGCCTGATTCCGCAGAATCATATGTGGCTCGTAGTACCTGGGTCCCCATATCAGACCCTGTGTGGAGGAGGTTTAGGAGCTCTGCCTCCTGCTCGCCATCCGGAAGTTTATCGACCAGATCCTGGCCCTGTTCCCATAGGGCGTTCTGAAACTGTACCATGTGGGTTAGGTAGTTCAGGGACCTGACGGAGCATGTAGTGGCTGCATACATGCGTCTCCCCAGGGCGTCCAAATGTTTGGATTCCTGGTCCGGTGGCTGTGTGCTCATGTGTTGCGGTCTTTGGGACTGGTCATGTGAAGCCGTAATGACCAAGGAGTCTGCCAGAGGTTGTTGAGCCAAGTACTGGTCCTCTCTCAGGGCCTCATACAAGCAGTCGGCTTTCTTCGGCACCGCAGGAGTGAAGTGCGGACGCTTCCACGCAGCCTTGGTGACGTCCGCAAAGGCGTCCACCAAGGGTGGCACTACCACGGCTTTGGGTCTTTCTGCCGAAGATAACGGGCAAGGCGCTGTCTTTCGGGATCGAGTTCTTCAGCATCCCACCCCATGTTGTCCTGGATGTGCCTCATGATCTCAGAGAAAGAGGGGTCATCCGGAGGAGACCTGGGAAGATCATGTGGGTCAGGTGATGAAATGCTGAGTGGAGAAGGAGATCTGGAGTAATACGAGGTATCCGATCTGGAGTCCTCCCCCGACGGAGTACACCGCCGACGTCTGGGTCGCTTGGGGCTGGGAGACCCTGATGGAGATCTTGAGGGAGGCCTTCTCCGATCTTGGGATCTACCCCTAGGAGGTGGAGTCTGCTCCTTGGGGATTGGTGGTCGTCCTGCTGGTCCCTGTGGTGGAGGAGGGGCGAGGAGGTGAAGGAGGAGGTTTCACTGGGACGCTTTACGGATGGTGTCCTACCAGAAAGTAAAGAGTTCCTTTACTTCTTGAATATTCATGCCCGACGATGGGCCTGGCGCCGGTGGTCTGTCGCCGGGGTCGGGTCCTCGGGTGTCTCTGGGGTGGGCGAAGGTTCCCTCGGAAGTCCGGCATCCTCTGTGTTGCCCGCCTGGTCTTCGGGCAACGCAGTGTCCTCCTCTGTGGAGTCCCTGTGACCGGTGTCAGCCGGTGACTGGGGGGCGGTCTTCGGCTCCGGTGAGGCTGACGTCGGCTGCTTGGCTTCGGGTCCAGTGAATGCATGGCCAGCGTCTGGTGCTTGGCCGATATTCTCGGCTCCGGCGAACACCTGGCCGACGGGTGCTTGAGGGACGTCAGGTTCTTCATCTTCCTGGGTGGAGGATCCGGGCACCTAGGGGGCTGGGAGACCAACCTGGAGTCGGGGTCCCGACGTCGGGTGGAAGAGGAAGACTTGTGGCATTCAGAGGACTTTGAAGAGGCATGAGAGGGAATAGAGGAAGCCAAGGGCCTGGAGGTCTTACTGGGCTGAAGAGTCGAAGAACTGCTGGAAGCCCGGACCTTGACCGGAGGGGGCTGAGACCTAGCCCTGGAGGGAGAGTGGTCCGATTGGGTGGAGCCTGAGCTCCGCGAGTCCGAGGCCCGGTTCGGGGATCTGGACCTTGCCTTCTCCCGATGCTTGTCCCGGTGTTTGTGGACCTTGGAGAAGAATCGCCGCTTGTCCATCCTATTAAGTTTTTCCTCTGGCAGGTAAGCCTGAAGTGCCTTCTGACGGCGGAGCCTGGTGCGGCTGTTTAACCCCTGGCAAAAGGTGCAGGCCTTCGTATCGTGGTCCGGGCCTAAGCAATGCACACAGGAGGAATGACGATCCTTGAAAGGAATCTGTTTTCCGCAGGCACACTTTGAAAGGTGACCCTCAAATGAAGGGGTTGGAGAGGACATTAGTCGTGTAGAAACTCTGGAAGTTCTAAGTCATTGTGCGCTAGGTAGAGACCGAGAGGCCGATGCTGGTGAGTCAATGGCGGGAAAAGAACTGGAGATTCTGGGGGACCGCCCCCTTATGTACTATGCCTGACGTTGGGGGTGCGACCGACATTGGGGATGGTCTCCACTGAATACTGCTAGCTAGAAAATTTCCGTGGGGTCCTGGCACCTGCCGGTTTCAGTCCTAATGGTGTAACCTGCTGCAAGAGCTGTTTCTTGAAGTAAGATCATGCAGTGACTACAGCAGCTAAGTTGCTGACCTCCATGAGAGTCCTGTTGAATTTAGAGAAGTCACAGCTTCAACCTTCACAGCAGCTCCTCTTCATCGAAGCCCTCTTGGAAATCACCAAGGCAAGGGCCTTTCTGCCGGAGAAAGAAGGAAAGCCATCTTTCTGATGGCTCATTTCATCATGGAAAACAAGTCCATTCGGGCTCATTCCATACAGCCAATGTTAGGTCTCACAGCCTCCGCTGTCTACACAGCACCTCTAGCACACCTGCGCAGGAGGATAATTCAATAGAAGCTCAGCATGCAGTGGTCTCTGACAATGCGTCCACGGTCTTACCCAATCAAAGTGACGAAGCTTCTGCTTTGATCGCTTGCATCGTGGATGTAGGAAGACAATCTCCTCCAAAGTCTCCCCTTCTTTCCCCAGAGCCACAGATAACCCTCACCACGGACATGTCTCTGTTGGGGTCAGGAGCCCACTGTCAGGGCCACCACACAGGGAGTCTGGGGCCCTACAGAGTCCCATCTCCACATCAATGTCTTGGAGATGAGAGCAGTCTTGTATGCCCTTCAGGCTCTGGTGGACTTTCTCCAACACAAGGTAATCCTCCTTCAGACAGTCTGTCATGTACTACATCAACAAGTTGGGGGAGCACACTCTTATCCATTTTGCAGGGAAGTAATGAAAGTGTGGAAATGGTGTCTGGAGCAGGACACACTGATCCAAGTGATTTATCTACCAGGGGCACAAAACAGTTTGGCAGTCAAGCTCAGCCAGAGGTAGATCCTCACGAGTGGTTGTTGGCATTAGACATCATGCAGTCTTTCTTCAATGAGTAGGGAACCCCAGAGGTGGGCCTTTCTGCATCTCCACTCAATGCCAAACTGCCTTATTTCTGCTCCAAAAATCCAGAACATGGCATTTTCTGTCAGGATACATTCAGGCTGCAGCGGGCAAATCGCTTGCAGTACGCATTTCCTCCTATTCCTCTAATTCAGAGGATACTGCTCAAGCTGGAGTCACATGGAGCAAGCTGATTCTGATCACCACATGCTGGCCTCAACAGATATGGTTTTCCCTGCTCAACAATTTGTCAGTCGCCCCTCCGAGACCTCTTCCCCTCCAGACAGATCTTCTGATGCAGGGGGCGCTGGTTCAACCCGCCCTGCGCTCCCTTAATCTTCATGTCTGGCTCCTGAACAGACAGAAGTGAACATACAGCAAGGTGTTCCAGAGGGTCTCTGAGATTCTCCTGGCTGCTTGTAAGCCCTCTACCAGAAAGACTTACACAGCCAAATGGGGACATTTTTCTGAGTGGTCCATCTAAATTCCATATAGATCCATTCCGGTGCCCACCGACAAGGTTTTGGAGTATCTGCTGGACCTTTCTGATGCAGGATTACAATGCTCCTCTGTTAAGGCCCAGTTGTGCGTTTCAGCATACCACGAGCCAGTCCAGAACCTTGCTCTAGCCAACTGCCTCTTTTTAAGAAGTTCTTGAAGGGCAATTTGCACACAGGGCTCCCAGTCAGGAAACCTATCACTGTCTGGGATCTCAACAGTGTGTTGGACATGCTCACTCATAAGCCATTTGAACCCCTGGCTACGTAGGACCTCAAATTCCTAACTTGGAAAACTGTTTTTTTAGTGGCCATCGCCTCTGCTGCCAGGGTCTCAGATACACGCCTTGGTCACAAACTATCCATATACTGTCTTCCACCGAGACAAAGTGATTCTCGGCACACACCTCAAGTTTTTGCCTAAGGTGATGTCGGAGTTCACTTGAACCAGCCTTTGGTACTGCCTACATACTTTCTCAACTTCCAGAACGAGGGAGCGTACGCCCTCCATTCTCTGGATGTTAAGAGCCCTCAAGTTTTACCTCAATATAACTAGGGATTTCCTGCAGTCGAAGCAGCTCTGCGTTTCCTTCAACCTCAACTGACTGGGTCAACCAGTTACAATCAAATGCATTTTTTTTTTTTGCATTATATTTTTATTGATTTTGTAAGTCATATCACTCACAATACAATGTAGAAAAGGAAGGAGCAACATCCAAAATGCATACAGTTCAAACCACATGTGTTACACAAATGTTCATAATACTCCTCCATACTTGTTGCATCAAGGGGGGATGTTTCGTCTTTAATATCCAAAATTCCAATGCACCAGCATACAGCCTAATAGGAAATCTGAAAAGGGCACCATTCTGTTAGACCTGCCATAGGGTCCAACGGTGCCCATAATTCAGTATCAACAAGTCATATATATATAGCCCCTACACATAATTAAGAAAAATACAAGCATCAGTCCATTCCCCACAAACACAGCTCTCCAGAGAAGGCTCCAAGGGACAATTAAAATATATATGCGAGAATCCCCATTATGTAGTACTCAATGTAAAATACAGGCACACAGCTTTAGTTGGGAAGTAAACATTTCAAGTATATAGCCCCGGAACAAAGAAAAAGTTATAGTTCACTTGCCAGTCCAATCGAAAAAATGTCCATAATGTCTCTCTAAAGTCGTTTTAGTACAGGAGCAAACCCTGAACCCAAAATGAGCAAGTTTCAAAAAGATGATTTAACAGGCCTCATAGGGCCTTTGAGCACCATAAACTCCACAATAAAACGATACCATAAAATCTTCAGTCCTCCCCCGATGAGGGATCTCCATCTTCAGCAGACTCCTCTGTGCCCTTTTCCATCAAGTGTAGGATTTCTTCCACGTCCTGTGGATCGATCAACGAATACGACTGTCCCTTCCAGGATAAAAGCAGATTCATTGGTGATCCACATTCAAGAGTCTCAGTTTACCACCCGAACCCCATCAAACGCTTTATGCCTCTGCCTTGTACTATATGCCAGGTCTGGATAAATACTTATTTTAGCTTGGTCATATTGGAGCATTCTCTTTCTACGAACGTCCTGCAAAACTCCGTCCCAGTCTCTGACACCACGACAGATTATTACAATTGTTCTCGGGGGTATTAGCATCCACTGGTGGCATTCTGGGGTTAATACGATAGTTTTTTTTCCAAACACAAGGGGAAGGTCCTCCTCCTCGGTCCCCAAGATCATAGGCAAAGATGATTTAATAAACCCCAGGCAATCCTCCCCTTCGATTTTCTCTGGTAAGTCCAGAAGGTATAGGTTTCTCTCGCTTGATTTTCGAGCAGTTCCATCCGCCGCAGTAGCCCATTCTCTCTCAGTAGCTCAACAGTCGTGTCACAGGCCTTCAACACAGCCCCCTCATTCTGCTGTACCGTGTCCTCACAGGCATCTATTCTAGTCTCTAATGCGGACCGGGGGCAATGCTTCGTCAATGTCCTGCTCCAGTTTTAACAAGTTGGTTCAGCGTGGCTTGAATAGTAGTCAGGCTCTCTATCGAGGTAGCACCCGAGGACACGGCTTCATCGACTCCACTAGGCCCTTCAAGTCGGAACTCGTGCCTTCTCAGGTGATGGGCCTCATCGGGGCAGAGCTTGACTCTTGTCAAGCCAGAGCTCGGCTCCTGGCGGACAGGGTGGAGGTTCTCTCCTCCTTTGTCCAGTCATTTCTGGTTGGGCATTTGCACCCTGCCCGGGACTTTCTACGCCTTCTGAGTTACATGGCGGCGTGCACCTCATGGTTCGTTGGGCCCGGTTGCACATGCACCCCCTCTAGTGGGAGCTGGCCACCCAATGGACTCAGCGCCACAGTCATTGTAATCCAGAAGATGTGGGACGCTCTCCAATGGTGGTCTTCCCCAGACCGGTTGCAGGAAGGGATCCCATTTGTCCACCCCGAGCCGATGGTCGTCCTCAAGACCGATGCCTCTCTCATGGGCTGGGAAGCCCACATGGGGGACAAAAGGGCCCACGGGCTTTGGACCCCCAAGGAGTCCCAATGCCACATCAACCTGTTGGAACTCAGAGCAGTCAGACTGGCACTGTCAGCTTTCGCTCCTCAGCTCTGGGGTCAAGTGGTTCAAGTCTAGACGGACAATACCACGACCATGTACTACCTCAACAAACAGGGTGGCACGCACTCCCGTCTGCTGTGCAAGGAGGCGCTCCGCATCTGGACGCTTGTGAGCCGATTGGAGGCGGATCTCCTAGCCATCCATGTGCAGGAGCCTTGAACCAGTTGGCGGATTCTCTCAGCCGCATAGGCCAGACATCCCACGAGTGGTCTCTCCATCCAGAGGTAGCTTACAGCCTGTTCTCCCATTGGGGCAAACCGATGGTGGACCTGTTTGCCTCCAGGGAAAACGCCAAGCTGAGGCTGTGTTTCATGCCCGCTCCCCTCCGCAGGGCTTGCTGCAGGGGGATACCTTCTCAAGGCTGTGGACCCCAGGCCTCCTCTGCGCCTTCCCTCCATTTCCCTTGATCCACAAGGTGTTACTCAAGGTGAGGAGGGACAAGACGAAGGTGATTCTGGTAGCCCCAGACTGACCACGCCAGTTCTGGTATCCAGATCTCCTCAGCCTCAGCTGCAGGCCCCCGGAGTGGCTTTGTACACGCCCAGACCGGATATCTCTGAATCAGGGGAAGGTTTTCCATCCAGACCTTCAGTCCCTGCACCTCAGCTTGGAACCTGAGCGGCTAGAGTTCCAGACTTTGGGTCTTTCCGAAGATGTCTACACCATGGTGGAGGCATCTAGAAAGGAATCGACCAGGAAATGTTATGCCTTCAAATGGAAAAGGTTTTCCATTTGGTGTCGGGGTAAGGGCCTGGACCCCCTTATCCTGTTCTGTGGCTGACGTTCTCAACTACCTTTGGTCTATCTCTTCAAAGGGGGTCTGCGGTTATCGACCCTTAGAGTACACCTGGCAGCCATTTCTGCTTACCAGGTATGGGCTGGTCAGCCAGCACTGGCGCAGGAGACAGTGGTCGGGCGCTTTTTCAAAGGCCTGGATCACATATCCCCTCTGGTGCGTGAACCTCTACCTCTGTGGGATCTACTACTGGTATTGGTGAAGCTCATGGGCAAGCCATTCGAACCAATGCACAAGTGTGAACTGTCTCACTTGTGGAATACTGCCTTCCTGGTGGCTATTACGTCTGCCAGAAGGACAGGGGAGCTCCAGATGCCCTTGGTGGACTCCTCTTATCTGGTCTTCCACAGGGACAAAGTTGTCCTGTGCCCCCACCTGAAATTCCTTCCGAAGGTGGTGTCAGAGTTTCATCTTAACCAGGTGCTGACTCTGCCGGTATACTACCCTAAATACACCTCGGAGGCCGAGTACAGCTACATACTTTGGACCTGAGACGTGCTCTCTCCTATTATAAGGAAAGGATGGCGGAAGTTCATGGAGAGGTTCGTCAGCTGTTTGTCACCTACGCTGAAGCCACTTCTGGCAGACCTGCAGCCAAAGGGACCATTGCAAGTTGAATTACATCATGCATAGGTCTGTGCTATGAGTGTGCGGGCAAGGATCCTCCCAGAGGGATAAGAGCTCATTCTACCCGCCATACTGCTGCATCGGTGGCTGCTTCCAGGAACATCCCTGTCCAGGAAATCTGCCGGGCTGCTACCTGGAAGTCAGCAAACACCTTCATTACCCATTACCACATTGACCTTGAGTCACGCCGGGATGCTGGTTTTGGGGCTTCAGTTCTCCAATCTCTGTTCCCTAACTAGGGGGTGTGTGCCTTGCCTCCCTCCTCCTGGAGAACTGCTAGGAGTCTGCCAATAAGTGTGGATGAACAACATATCCACGATCCAAGAACAGGTTACTCCCCTGTAACAGTAGTTCTAGGGTGGTATATGTTCATCCACACCGACCCACCCGACCTCCCTGGCTGTGGACGCACACAACCTGGCTTCCAGCAGGCTAAGATCTGGCATCACGGGGCGAAGCTGAGGTATATACCATCCGGGTGGGTGGGAGAAGCCAGCTTGAAGACTTCCGGCAAGATTTAAAGGTAAAGGGACATGCCAATAAGTGTGGATGAACAACATATCCACGATCCTAGAATAGTAGCTTTTGTAATACAAGGTCAGGTTACGTTTTCTGGGTAATCACAGTATTCAATATTATATGCCTGAAATATTTTATATGATCAAATTTCAAACTGGGGATTGCACATATTGTAGTTGTGGTCTATTACTGTATACTTCCTCCACCACAATGACGACAAGAGACATTCCGTTTCACTTTGTTAGGCTAAATTTCTATGGGGGGGGGGGGATATTGAGTGATGGGCTGGCCGGTATCCACCTTTATGGTATCAAGTCTGGACGGGACTCTGAGATCAGCAGAAATCAAGGGGTCCACCTATTCATAAGGCTCGGGATTTTGTTCTGTAATCGAGCTGTAAGGTGTTCCATTTTGTTTATATCATATATTGTTGATTCCCATAGGGCTATTTCAGGACAAGTTGGCACAAGACACAGTCCAGTTAGGACTTTCTTAGCCACTGCTAACAGTATGCACAGTAAGTAAATCTGGTGGGCCCCTCAAATCCTCCTTGGGAAATGTAGTGATAATGTTATTTCCAGGGTCAAAGGGACCAGGTCTGGGAAGAACCTTCCCGCCTCCCCCAAAAACTGTGTTATAACTGAACAGAACCAAAAAATATGAGAATGTGTGGCCACTGCACATCCGCATCCCCTCCAGCATGATGTATCCCCAGAGGATACGTATTTAGCTGTTATTTGGGGCGTACCGAGGTACCTTACTGCTACCTTCCAAGCAAATTCTCGCCATATATAGGAACTGGTTGTTTTATGCTGGTGGTGCCAGATCCATGTCCAATCTCTTGTCCTGAGTGAGCTCCTCCTCCTGCCAAGGGGACTTTTGCCTGAGCTTGGTACTTTAACCCACCAGCGTGAATCAATGGTGAAGACTGGTCCTAGAAGATATGAAAATTTCGTACTCACCGTTAATTCTTGATCTTCTTGGACCATCTTCACCATTGCCTCACACACCCAACCTCCACCCCCAGCTCACTCTTTCAGTTTGTTGGTGTGCAACCCCCATCCCTTGTTTTGGTTTGGGCTGTGAAGACACTGCTTTCTTGGTTGTCGATCCCTCTTATATGGGTTGCAAGGGCCATCTTAAGCCCTTTTAGGTTAGGGTTATACTTGGGTTACGCTTCGCCTTGGTAAAAAAGGTACTGAGGCGGTTGAGGGCAAGGTAAACCATGCAGCGCAAGCTAGCCTTATGGTACCGCGCATGCGCGCAGCCTATCTCAGCACTGGCCCTCTTGAAAAGTTCTGGCTTCTGCAGAGTCCTCCGGCTTAGAACCCATCAGTGTGAATCAATGGTGAAGATGATCCAAGAAGATCAAGAACTGCTGCGAGTACGTAATTTTCATTTCTGGGAGATGCACATGACTACACCTTCACTCATTTACCACTATATCAGTGGAGCTGTGACTAGCAGGCTTTGTTTTGTGACTTAGCCATGACTCATCTTAGAACACTGGATATATGCTGTAATACCCACAGCCTCATAAGATCGATCTGGAGGAGGAGGCTATGATCATTTAGATGAACTACCTTTAGCAAGGTGGGGGGGGGAGGGGCCCCATATAAGAGACTGGAGTTTGGTTTCACATCTCCAGCAAGTAGGAAAGAACCAGAAGATGGACAAACATGTATACTTATGCCAGCTGGATATAGAGGAAATGTGCCTCCACAATACCCCTATGGTGAGGCTGGTTTGATGACAATAGGCTGCGGCTGATGGGGGTGATCACAGTCACCATAATGTTGGAGTTCCATCTGTAAGAGCTGCTGGGGGTTGCAAAGAATCTGGGCCCCAATTACCCAACAGCATATTTACTGGTGACTAGGGAAAAGCGTAAAATTAGGTACCTCACACAAAACAAAATTCATGTGAGAGGCCACCTTGTTGATGTCATAAGATGTCCTCAGCTGGTGCCACACTGCTTCTACGCTTCGGAAAGTCCATGGCCTGCCTCGTGGAATTGTGCAGTACACACCAAAAATTGTGGCTCCTGAGGGGTCCTAGCACATCTGACCAGGAGATAAATGATAGTGGCTCTATGGAAGAGACAGACTCTGAGATCATTGCATTTCTATTCAAGTCAAGTCTCCACACTCCTTCAGCTCAGAGCAACATCTGAGTAACGGATGCCACATACTGAGCTAGATGTGTGACGTGGAACTAACATCTTGAGAAACTGTTTTAAATCCACAGCACTTGGGGGTCACTTGAAAACCTGAATGGGATCCAGCTTTGGGAACACCAAGGATGTATTCGTGTTTGGCCCCTGCAAGATGATGGCCTCTCAGATGCAGGGGCAGTTACAGTAATACACTTACTTTTAATGCATTGAGGCTCATATGTTAAGTGAACAATGCAGTGCGGCATATACCCCCAGCCTGTCTGGAGGGAGTAGGCAGACTTGCCTACACTACAGTGAGGCTCATACCTTGAAAGAGATGGTCAGGTCGAAATCTCCTGCACACTTGCAGTAAACAGGCATGTTGGCTTCCTTTACACCTTTACATTTTGTGCACATCTGTAAAACAAGAACAAAGCAAGAGCAGATGTTAGCAATGTATGACGTTGTGTCCAGGCCTGTGCAGTCAACAATGGTTTCCATGCATGCATGGGCATGGTATGTGCCAGAAAAGGTACATACCAGGCTGAACAGTTATGTGCTATCCATCTGGCCACTGAAAAACACATGGAGCTGAAATTCACTACCCTTTGCTGGCTGATGGGCAGACATATAGTTTTGTGCGGGGTACAGCCACATAAGAACTTACCGTAACAGTACATCTTCGAGAGAGGGTCCTGCAGTAGGTCATAACATTTAGAACTGTGCCCTCTAGAGTCAGGACTGCACAGCAAATGTTTGCTAGCAATGTCTGGCGGGGGACCGCCTACCCGATGTCACGTGACTGATGTCAGCATGACCCTATAAGTGGGCAGTCCCTGCGTCCGCCTCCAGTTCTCCCACTGGAGACCCGAGAGAGAGAGAGAGAGAGAGAGAGAGCAACAGGAGAAAAGGGCATCATCCCTGGAGCCCAATCCAAAGAGGCCTGCAAGAGCAAACAGAAGACTGGGGGAAGGAGGAAGGGAAGAGATGACCTACTGCAGGAACCTCTCTCGAAGATCTACTGTTACTGTAAGTTCTTATGTAACTGTACTATCTTACTTCGAGAGGGTTCCTGCAGTAGGTCATAACATGTAGGACTGAGTCCCAAGCAGTCAACTGATCAGAACAAACTGAAACACGGGAGGAAGGTCTGCAGAAAGACCAGAGCAGGTCAATGACAGAAGGCCCTGCAGGATGGCTAGGCCAAAACCCACCCTACGCCTCGAGGCCATGTCCAGACTGTAATGTTTGGTGCAGGTACGGACTGAACTCCAAGTGGCTGCAGCATAAATCTCCTAAAAAAAAAAAAAAAAAAAGGGCAGCCACACTTCTGGTGGAATGACCTTTGACCTCTCCCAGAAGAGACTTGTCATACTTCTGGTAGCAAAAGTGGATGCAGTTTGCAAACTATTTGGACAAGCACTGCTTAGACTGCCGACCCAAGTCTTGGGGGCAAAGGAAACAAAAAGCTGATCATCTTTACGGACATCCTTGGTCCTGTTAATATGGGGAGACTCCCTAGTGGGTGAGGAAGAGCTAGGGCCCAACGGGGACTTCTGCATGGCGGCTACTTTCTGCTGTAGTAGATATGCCTTCAATACTTTATCTCTTCTAATCCTGGTTTTAGTGTTGAATTTCTTGCAATGTTGACAGTCGTTTGGCCAATGGTTGGGGCCCAAGCAGATCAGGCAGGCCTCGTGGCTGTCTTTTGCCAGGATCTGCTTGCCACACTAGCACTTCGACTTTTGCTGAAGAGGTGAGGGAGAAGACATGCAAGAAAAGAGTATTACTAAGAAAAAGAACAAGAAACTATTGAAAAAACTATTGAAATAGACTACTTAACTGCGGTCGACTGCTGAAGCGAGGCGTCAGAGGAACCGAACCAAGTGGGTCAACGGCAGGAAAATAACTGAGATGGTGCTGGGGGACCACCCCCCTTTATGCCACGTCTGACATGCCCCGCTACAGACTGCTAGCTAGAAGAATTTTCCGAGGGGTCTTAACGCCTGCCGGCCTTAGTCCTATATATATTACATGCTGCAAGAGCTCCCCCTCAAAGTGAGATCTTAGGATTTGTACGCAGAGCCACCCGATCTCTGTGGAGAATCAGATAAGGCTCCTTAAACATCAGGGCCTGGAGCTCGGAGATCCTTCAAGCAGAAGTAATGGCAACTACAAAGAGCGCCTTCCAAGAGAGAGAGCGCATCTCACAGCTTACCGCTGGTTCAAAGGGTGGTAAAGTAAGTGTTTCCAACAAAAAATTCAAATCCCAACGTGGAGCGGGGTTACATATAGGGGGTTTCAGATGGAGGATCCCTCTTAGAAATGTGTTGGATACCTCCAACTGAGCAATTCTCTACCAGGGAGTGGTAGGCGGAGATAGTGGATAGGTGGACTTTTAGCAAAGAGTACCTGAGTCAGACAGGTGCAAGAGGTACTCCATCACCTGGGGCATCGGGCAAGAAAGAGGATCCCTCTCTTTTGAGGCCGCCCAAATGGAAAATCGTTTCCATTTCATAGTGTAAGTAGCTCTAGTGGAAGGTTTTCTTGCCTCCATCAGAACTTGGGGCGACCCTGTCAGATTCTAAAATGGGTCAGCGATTATGTCTGAAGGAATCACGCATGGAGGTGTAGGGACCTCAGGCCCAGATGCAACAGTCCGCCCTGATCCTGTGTCAACAGGTCACACCGAAAAGGCAGAGGTACTGGGGGTTCCACAGCCAACTGCTCTAGTAGTGGAAACCAAATTTGCCTGGGCCAGAGGGGGGGCGATCAGCAACAGTTGTGCCCCCTCTGCTTGAAGTTTCAGCAGAACCTTCTGCAGAATGGGAAACAGAGGGAAGGTGCACAAGTATCTCCTTGTCCAAAAGAGAGAGAACGCTTCTAACCAGATAACACCAAGCCCTTGAACGAGTGAGCAGAGCTTGGGCAGCTTTGCTTTGGATGGGGAGGCGCGAATAGATCTACCTCTGGACGTCCCCAGTGGAGAAACAGGTTTTCTGTCACTTCCTGGTGTAGTTCCCATTTGTGAGCTAGAGCTCAGGAATGGCTGAGGCTGTCCGCCGGTATGTTGTGCACTCCCGGAACATGCACGGCCGTGAGATGTAGGCCATGCTGGACTGCCTAGTACCAGACCCGCATCGCTTCCTTGCACAGGGGATACAATCGGTGCCTCCTTGCTTGTTGATGTATCAGACCGCGGACATATTGTCGGTCTGTATCAACAGTGTTCCCGCTGTCAGAAGGGGCTGGAAGGCCCGAAGGGCGTACAGGATCGCCCTCATCTCCAGAATGCTTATTTGGAGCAAGGATTCCAACTGGGACCATTTCCCCTGGGTTTGGTGGTCTCCCAGGTGAGCACCCCAACCCAGACCCGAAGCATCTGTAGTGAGGATCCAAGAGGGCGGGGAGGGCCTGAACGGCGTCCCCCGAGACATGTTCAGAGGGTCCTGCCACCACAAGAGGTCCTTCTTGAGCACACTGGACACCAGCATAGGATGATCCAGTTCATCTGTACCCTATCCCACTGGACCCATGAGCAGCCTGGCCAAAGGTACAATTGGAATTACTGTGGCCATCAAGCAGAGGCGGCGTAAAAAATGGAAATTACGTACCTACCATAATTCTTGATCTTCTTGGACAAAGTCTCCACCACTCATTCACACTTATGGGAAACCAAGCCCCCCAGCCTCAAAAGAAAACACAACAGAAAGCACAAGGACTCAAAGCGCCCAGTGCTACCTTCTGACGCTGTGGCCCACGTCCCTCCTCAGCTGCAAGAGGAGGACTTTCTGTTAGCGGTGGGGGTTCGTCTGACTCAGTTCTACAATCATTGGAAGACCATAACATCAGACAAATGGGTCCTCCGGATAATCCGCGAGGGGTATTCCCCTCAATCTTTCAGAGATACCTCCGGATCGTCCCCCCAAACGACAGCCCAGACTATCAACGGTTCAGTCAGAACTTCTCACCTCCGAGATACAAGGCCTTCTGAACAACAGGGCAGTAGAAGAAAAAGAATCAGCATTTATATAGCGCTTTTCATACACAGTATCCCAAAGCGCTTTACAAGCAATGCTAGACTGGTAGTGAAGTGACAATGTGTGTTGGCGGCCATATCGCACATCATCACCCACACACAGCCTGGGTAATTGCATGAACCGGTTTATGGGAAGGGGAATATTGGTCAGGACACCGGGAATGATCCATGCTCTTTGCGAAGAGTGCCCGGGTTCTTTTACTTCCACCTGGACACCCACCAGGACAACACCAGGATGGGCAGAAGGGACCTCGGTTTAACGTCTCATCCGAAGGACGGCACACCCCAGCAGTACAGCATCCCCAAATACTGCACTCGGATGCCAGCGATTTTTAGGTGCAAGTCCAATCCTGGTGTGGGACGAGAACCCACGACCTTCTGGTCCAGAGGCGGATGTGCTACCAACTGAGCCACGCTGACACCTAGAAATAGTTCCGTTGGATCAACGGAACACAGGGTTCTACTCCCACTACTTTCTTGTTCCAAAGAAAACTGGGGGCATGCGCCCCATTTTGGACCTCAGAAAACTGAACACATTTCTTCCCAAGGAAAAGTTCAAAATGATGTCACTGGGAACCCTGTTGCCCTTACTTCATCAACACAATTGGCTAGCTTCCCTGGATATGCAGGATGCTTACCAGAATATTCCTATTAACCCAAAACATCACAAATACCTGAGATTTGTGGCTTTGGGTCAACATTATCAGTTCAGAGTCCTGCCCTTTGGGCTATCCTCGGCGCCATGAGTTTTTACAAAGTGTTGTGCAATTCTCGCAGCGCACCTCAGAAAGATCGGAATACAAGTGTTCCCATATCTGGACTACTGGCTTCTAGCAAGCCCTTCCAGGCAAGGAACTCTCAACGCTGTAGCCATGGCCTCAGACTTCCTCACATCCATGGGAGTCCTGCTAAATCTCAGGAAATCGCAGTTGCAGCCCTCCCAGAAGCTCATTTTCATAGGAACTCTTCTGGACACCTCCTGTGCGAAAGCTTTTCTACCAGAGGACAGGAGGAGCGATATCCTACAGATGGCCCAATACATCAGCAAGAACAGCTCAGTTCGAGCTATCTCGATGCAACGGATGCTGGGTCTCATGGCATCCTCGGTGTTCACTGTACCCCTAGCACGCCTCCACATGAGAACCTCTCAATGGATGCTCAGTACTCAGTGGTCCCCAACTACTCATCCTCAGTCCTTTCTCATCAAGGTAACAGAACCTCTTAGGAGGTCGCTCACCTGGTGGTCGCAAGAGGACAATCCTCTGGAAGGATACCCCTTTGCTCCTCTGGATCATCAGATTTCTATCACCACAGATGCGTCCCTGTTGGGATGGGGAGCTCACTGTCAGGATCACCACACTCAGTGTACGTGGACTCGGGTTGAAGCCCAGCTTCACATAAACGTCCTGGAAATGAGAGCCATCCTCTATGCAGTCCGGGCCTTGAAGGACATTCTTTGTCACAAGAACATTCTCCTTCAGATGGACAACAAGGCAGTGATGTATTACATCAACAAGCAGGGCGGCGCACACTCTTACCCCTTGTGCAGGGAAGCAATGAGAGTGTGGGAATGGTGCCTAGATCACAAGGCTCTTATTCAGGTGGTCTACCTACTGGGAATACAGAACGAACTGGCAGACCGTCTCAGCAGAACGGAGGCAGACCCTCACAAGTGGTCTCTCGACTTAACCGTAGTTCAGTCGCTATTCGCAGAGTGGGGAACTGCAGACCTGGACCTTTTTGCATCACCACTCAACACAAAACTGCCTCTTTTCTGCTACAGAAATCCAGGGCCTGGCATTTTCTGTCAGGATGCATTCAGGCTGCAGTGGACAAAACGCTTTCCATACGCCTTTCCTCCTCTTCCCTTAATCCAGAGGGTACTCCTCAAATTCGAGTCTCAGGGACACAAGATGATTCTCATTGCTCCCTTCTGGCCTCGACAAATATGGTTTCCATTACTCAACAGTATGGCAGAAACCCCTCCGAAGGCCCTTCTCTTTCAGACGAACCTTCCGACCCAGGGTCCTCTGGTCCATCCCAACCTGAGGTCACTTCATCTTCACGTTTGGCTCCTGAAGAGATAGAGGTGAATAGGTTCAATGCCTCTCTGAGAGTTTCTGACATTCTTTTGGCTGTGCGAAAGCCAGCAACCAGAAAGACTTACACTGCAAAATGGAAGCGTTTTTCCCTCTGGTGTGCAGGACACTCTTTGAATCCCTTTTCCTGCCCACCCAACAAAGTTTTAGAGTACCTCTTAGACCTCTCAAATTCAGGTCTTCCATACTGTACAGTCAAAGTTCACCTTTGTGCCATTTCAGCCTATCATGAGCCATTACTTAAATTATCTTTGGTTCAGTTACCGGTAGTTAAGAGGTTTCTTAAAGGGTATTCTGCATACCAGACCTCCTGTCAGACGTCCAGTTGCAGCCTGGAACATTAATCTCATGCTAGACATGCTCACTAGAAAACCTTTTGAGCCACTAGCTGCCTGCAAATTGAAATTCCTCACTTGGAAAACGGCCTTCCTGGTGGCCATCACATCGGCCCGCAGAGTTTCTGAAATACATGCTCTGGTAACAGACCCTCTGTACACTGTATTTCACAAGGATAAAGTAGTTCTTAGGACCCATCCTAAGTTCCTCCCTAAGGTTGTCTCAGAATTCCATTTAAACCAACCTTTGGTCCTACCTACCTACTTACTTTGCTGATTTCCAGAGTGAAGGAGAATGTACCCTTCATTCCTTAGATGTTAAAAGAGCTTTGCACTTCTGTTTAGATAGAACGAAGGAAATTTGCAAAGCTCAACAACTGTTTGTCTCTTTCAGCGAGACCCGGCTGGGTCAGCCTGCTGCTATCAGATGCATTTCAGCATGGCTGGTGGCATGCCGTCGCCACTGTTATTCCATGGCACAGGTCAAGCTGGAGGGCAGAGTGTATGCTCACTCTGCTGGAGCAGTCGCAGCATCCCTGGCAGAAATCTGCACCGTGCACATTGCCGACATTTACAATGCGGCTACTTGGAGCTCAGTGTATACTTTTATTAAGCACTATGCGCTGGACGTCCATGCCAGACGAAACGTTTCGTTTGGCAGGATTATCCTTAATGGACTTCTGTCCTGAATTCGTGAGCTCTTGGTTTTCCTGCCGCCCTCTCAGGAGATTTTTAGCTCAGTACTCTCCCATAAGTGTGAATGAGTGGTGGAGAATTTATGTCCAGGAAGATATGGAAATTACGTACCTACCGTAATTCTTGATCTTCTTGGACGAAGTCTCCACCACTCATTCACACGCCCACCCTCCATACCCGAGCTCATCTCTCTGTTTTTGTCTTCACCCCCTCAATGTTTAGGCTGTGAAGACTTCTTTGTTGACCCTTCTTATACGGGTCGTCCGGACTATCTTATGTCCGATTTGTGTTAGACTAGTCTTTCTAGGTTAGTTACGCTGCACCTCCTCAGAAAAAAATGTACTGAGGCGGTTGGAGGGTCGACGCCAAGATAGTCATTACCGCACGAGCTGATGCTCGTGGCGCCGCTCCTCGCGACTCCATCTCTGGCACCGACTCTCTGCAAAAAAGTTTGCTCCCGCTGGGTCCTAGTGCCTCTGGCGTAGTTTCCCATAAGTGTGAATGAGTGGTGGAGACTTTATGTCCAGGAAGATCACTCTGGCTAGGGCATGGCTGGAAGAGGCTACCAGTTTGGCCTGCTCCTGCAAAGTATCCACTCTGTCTGCCAGGAAGAAAGCCTTGCCCTGGACCGTGTCCAGTGCTGCCCCCAATGAACTGGAGGCGCTGAGATGGGGCCAGAGACGACTTAGGGTAATTCATAGTAATACGCAGCCGTGCAAAAAGGTCCAGGGTGGAGGACAGGGAATCCTCCAGGCTGCTCCTGGACAGAGCTGCTATGAGCCAATCATCCTGGTACAGGAACACAAATTCCCCGGCGATGAAGTGCTGCTAGGCACTTGGTGAAGACTCTGGGTGCTGAAGAAAGGCCAAAGGGGAGGGCTTTAAACTGGAAGTGCTCCCCTCGGAAGACAAACCACAGGAAGCGTTGGTGGCCTGGGAAAACAGGTATGTGCAGGTACGTGTCCTGCATATCCAGTGCACAGAGCCAATGGTCTGTCTGGAGCAGGGGCAGGAGTCCCCAGAGCATCAGCATGTGGAACCTTTTGTATTCCACATAAAGGTTCAGATGGCTGAAGTGTAAGATGGGCCTGAGGTCGCCCATCTTTTGGGGATGAGGAAGAAGTGTGAGTAATACCCTTTCCCCTCTGCGCCAAGGGAACTGGCTCTATCGCGGATTTTTGGAGTAGAGCTTGGATCTTGTCCCTTACCAGAGTTACGTAGTCTGAGGGATAATGAGATCGTCTTGGAGGAGAATCTGGAGGTTTTTCCAGAAATTCAATGGTGTGCCCTCTTGCTATGAGCTGAATGACCCATTAATCCGATGTGATACCCTGCCACTCTGTTAGGTGGAGGGCGAATCTTCCCCCCCACTGGCTCCACACTGTTTGGAGAGGGAGGAGGAGGGAGTCAGGAGGTGGAGGAACGGGCGGGGAAGGTGCCGCCAGCAGCTTGTTGGGTCTTGGAGGCAGGGGAGAGATAACGGCAGGTCCCGATGCGCTCCTCGTATTTTGACACCTGTTAAATGGCTGCTTGCTTTGGTGCTTTTGCTGGTGCCGAAAGGGGTGTTCAGGCTTAAAGCCCACCTTCTACATGGACTTAATTGATCTCAGGGCCTGTCCACTATCCTGGAAGCCCGTGATGATGTCTTTGGTATCACCCCTGAAGAGGACGGATCCTCGGAAGGTGGCATCCTGTCTGGCTGCCTGAACATCCTGAGAGTCTCCGGAAATATGGAGCCAAGCGTAGCACCTAAGGCAGACTGCCGTAGCCGAAGAGTGAGCCACGGCACCTACAGAGTTGTAGGTAGCCCTCAAAGCATGCCTACAAGATATTTTTGACATCCTCAGGACCTTAGTGAGTTCCAATTTAAGGTCCGAGTCCTCCACCATTTCTAGCCTGGACTCAAGCTGAGCCATGGTAGCTTTTTGGTATGAAACCATATGTGCCACATAGTTTAAGGAATGTAGGGCACATGTAGATGAGGAGTAGATCTTATGGCTGAATTGATCTAACTGCCTTGACTCCTTGTCAGAAGGGGAGGTGCTCATATGTTTAGGTTTGGCAGTCCGGTCGTGAGCCGCAGCGATCATGAAGGAGTCTGTCTTTGGATGGGAGCATAGATAAGGAGCGCTCTCAGGTGAATGGTAGGCCCGGTCTGTATTCTTGGGGATGGTCGGGATGGAGTGAGGCATCTGTTAGATAGTGGAGGTGAGATCCTCGTGTGACTCTGTCCACGGGGGGAATCGGTATGGGTGATGCCTCAGCTAAGTCCAAGTGTTCTGGCAGGTGCTTGCATTTTGGGTCCTGCTCCTCTGCATTCCAACCACTGGCTTGCTGGAGGATGCGGAGGAGTTCAGTGAAGGAAGGGTCTTCGGAAGGAGACTTGGGAGACTTCTTATCCTTGGACAGTGTGGCTTCCGAAAGGTTTCCAGAAGACGAGTCTGAGGAATCAGCCTTCGAGTCCGCGGAATCTCCCTTCTCAGAGGTTTTCATCTCAGTCAGAGGGACCTCTGGAGTATCGCCTCCAGAAATGTGTGCCGTGGTGGAACTTGACACCAGAGCCGGCAGTCTTTTATTCAAATCCGCCACCAACTCGGATCTGGCCTTCTGCCACCAGGTCTGGAACATGGCCTGGAAATCCGGCTGAGGCGGGGGCTGGAAGTATTAGTAACCCGCCCCTGGATAATGAGGGGTGGGGAGGTAACTTGGAGCCTGAAAGGGGGCCCCATAGCCCTGCACCTGATATTCATGGTAAAAACCATGGGAAAAAGGAGCAGACATCGGCAGGCCGGGGTAATGAGAGTAGCCCAAGTGTGGATACTCTGATGGTCCAAGGGGGTCCCAGAGGGCCTCGAAGGAGGCAGAACAGAGGGACTTGGTAAGTTATCCAGTGTCGGGTGTCCTGGCATCAGGATAGGTGGTGTCTGAGTTGGTGCAGGGAAGCCTGGCATCTGATTTTCTGGCTTCGGGAAGGATGGTGTCAGACTTAGGGGCCTGACTGTGTCGAGGCTGAGGTAGGACCGGACGGGGTAGGAAGGTCACTAGGAGACGGTGGAGGAACCGACTCAGACGTGACAGCCCCGGGAGGATTATCCGCGGGGGACTGGAGGGTTACCAGCACTATAATGGGTGAGAAAAGGACCACTTCCTGGGGACCCACTTTCCCCTCCGTCACAGGTAGAGGGTCGGGCACAGGAGGTTCCACTGGCAAAGGTGGAGAGAAAGACTCCCTGTCAGGGGAAAACTGACGGAAGGGTTGGCCTTGGGAGGTCAGTGTGCTCAACCGGACGTCGGGTGGGTTGGCGTCAACCCCCGATGGGTGAGCTTCGACCATGCGGACGCCAGAGTTGCTTGCGTATGATTTATCAATCGATGGAGGATGAGCCGGCCGGGGGAGGACCCCCCCCCCACTCCCACCGGCTTATCGGCTCATGTCGGGAAGGTTCCTTCCGGACGGGAATCTGACTTGACGACAAGGCATGCTCTGGAAGGACCGGAGTCCGACTTACCGGTACTAACCGGGGCGTCCACCGGAGGTGACTTACCGGTCGAGGATTCAGTCTTGGAGCCCATTTAATGGGCTTAAGAGAGGCAGAGGAACCAGACGAGGAGGCCTGGACAATCACCAGGGGAGGCGGCCAAGGTAAGGTCTTGTCCGTAGGCTTAAGCCCCACGACCTTGCTGGTAGAGGGCCGCTCTCAGTCCTCCAGATGTTCCCACTCCAGGTGCTTCTCTTTTTCTTTCTTTTTCTTCTTAGCCTCCGAAGAAGGAGAACAGGAGGAGTCCCTCAGCTTCTGTATTTCTTGCTCTGAAGTGGCCATCCTGGATTTCAAAAGATGGGCTTCTAGGGCCTGCTGCCTGCATATGGCCTAGTTGAAGGGCCTGCAATCCGGGCAGGCCTCGATGTCGTGTCTGGGCCTAGGCAGAGCTTATGGCTGTCCTTGTGAGGGATCTGCAAGCCGCACTTCTCTCACTACATCTTCGTCTTTGGAGGATTGGATGGAGAAGACATAAAAATTCAAGAGCAGCGAATTATTAACGGTAGAATAGTAGAAATACTTATCAAAATGGCGATCAACTGGAGCAACGTTAACCGCAAGGTCCTTGTGCAGGTCGACGGTAGGAAAGAACTGAAAGGCGGGCGCGGGGACCTCCCACTTGTAGGGTCACGCTGACGTCAGTCACGGGATGTCAGGTGGGCGGTCCCCCGCCAGACACTGCTAGCAAAAGTTTGCCGTGTGGTCCTGGCGCCAGAGGGCACAGTCCTACATGTTATGATCTACTGCAGGAACCCTCTCGAAGTAAGATCAACGACTTCCATAATGCTATGCAAAATTTTCCCCCCGCTCACTGATCCTCATATGTGTAAGAATCCCCACTCCCTGATCCCTTCTGTTTCTGTAAATATTTGATGTAAGTGCATCTGTAAATGGTGCATTTTGTAAATCTATGAATGATGTAAATATAACCACTGTAACTGCCATGTCTTCATAATCTGTAAATGTTTAATCTGTGAATATTTCTGTAAATGATGAATTTTTGCAAATCAGTGAATGATGTAAATGCATCCACTGCTACTGCCATGTCATTTTCTATGTTCTGCACTTTCCGGGTTGCCCCTGAAAAAGGGACTGTAATGTCTCAGCAGGCTCACCTTGTTCCCAAAATTCAAATAACTACATAAATAAATAAATGAATAACTTGGGTTGGCCAATGGACATTTAGGCAGAAGCCCAGTCTGGCCATCCATTGGATCCTCTACTCCACAAACTCAGGTGACACAGAGATCAGTAGGTTACAGAAGGGACTGCCATGTCCCCTACTGAAAGGGGACATGTTTAAGGGAAATGAAAGTACAGTTACGTAAGAACTTACCTTAACAGTAGATCTTCGAGAGGAGCTCTTGTAGCAGGTTACTCCATAAGGACTGAAGCCGGCAGGCGCCAGGACCCCACGGAAAACTTCTAGCTACCAGTCTATAGTGGGGGACCACCCCTGATGATGGCCCGCCCCCCACATCGCCTAAGGTATAAAGGGGGCAGTCCCCCAGCACCACCTCAGTTCTCCCACCAGACACCCCGGCACAGTTAGAAATCGGAGAACCGAGGAGGCTCCTCTGGATGAGAAGATATGATGGAAGGCTGAAAATGCAGAAGTAGCTATCAGGGGAAAGAGGGAGAGAACTCAGCACCTGCTGCAAGAGCTCCTCTTGAAGATCTACAATTACGTTAAGTTCTTGAGTAACTTTACTATCTCACTTTGAGGGGGAGCTCTTGCAGCAGGTTATACCATAAGGACGGAGTCCCAAGCAGTACAAGGACAAATGTCTGAAGGGCGGAGAGAAAAAGGTTGGCAAACTGAATTCCTCATGAAAGATGACCCTGTGGGACAGCAAGGCCGAAGCCTGTCCTGCGTCTGAAGGCAATGTCCAAACTATGATGTTTAATGAAGTTGTGGACGGAGCTCCAAGTGGCAGCTGCACAGATGTCAGCCACGGACACATTTTTCAGAGATGCAAATGAAACAGCAAATCCCCTGGCAGAATCACCTTTTACCGAGCCCAGTAAAGGCTTGTCATATTTCTAGTAACAGTAAACAATACAATGAACCAACCATTTGGATAACGATTGCCTAGAAACAGGCACCCTTAAAGTCCTCAGGGCGAACGAAACAAACAACTGGTCAGATTTTCTGGAATCCCAGGTCATACCTCTCAACCTTTTGTCCCCCAAATGTCGAACATTGCCTGTCAAAACGTGGAACAAATGGGCAAAATGTGGAACACTTAATCAAATCTTTACCTAAGAAGCTCAAACCACTGTTAAAATGTAGCATTTGTGTTCAGAAAGTATGTTATTAATTGAATAATATATTTTTTGCATTATTTACTATAGATTTTTGCTTTAAAATGTTGACTTTGAGTGTGGAACAAGTCCTCACGATGTGGAACAGGGAGCTTTTATGAAGTAAAATGAGGAACGTTCCTCGTAATGTGGTACAGTTGAGAGGTATGTCCCAGGTATGAGTCAGATAATAGCGAAGGACCCGGTGAACATCCAGAGTATGAAGGAGAGCCTCCCCTCGATTGAAAAGCTCTGGATAGTAAACTGGAAGATGGATGTCCTGGTTAAGAGTAAATTCGGACACCATCTTGAGCAGGAACTTGGGACTGGTCCTCAAGGACACCCAGTCCTTGTGGAAAACTAAATAAGGCTCTTTACACATCAGAGCCTGAAGCTCAGAAATCCGCTGAACAGAAATAACTGCAACTAAAAAATAACGCTTTCCATGACAGAAAGGGTAGCTCACAATCTGCGGCTGGCTTGAAGGGAGGCAGAGTGAGTTTCTCCAAAACAAACAAAAGGTCCCATGGAGGGATGGGATCCCTAATGGGGAGTTTTAGAAGCAAAATACCTCGCAGGAAGGTGCAAGACAAATCAAGCTGAGCTAGGGTCTTGCCCTGCACCGTGCATGATAAGCAGACACAGCAGAAAGATGCACCTTAATGGACGAGTAGCTCAGACCCAAATCCGAGAGTGAAAGGGGGTACTCGAGAACCGAGTTTACCGGACAGGTAAAGGGGTCAAGGTGGCGAGCAGTGGCCCAGATGCAGAACCGCTTCCACTTCATTGCGTAGATGACCCTCGTTGAAAGCTTCCGGGAGGCAAGTAGGACTTCTGCCACTCTAGCAGATACTCCAAAACGAGATATGGCTAGGTCTGCAGGAGACATGAATGCAGGTGCAGCGACCTCAGATTCAGATGAACCAGTGTCCCTCTCTCCTAGGAAAGCAAGTGTGAGCCTAAGGGCAGCGGGAGTGGAGGCTCCACTGCGAACTGCTAAGCTGAAGCAGAGTGAACCAGATCTGTAGAGGCCAGAATGGAGCCATCAAGATCATGTCCGTTCCCTCTGAATGCAGCTTGAGGACACTCTGAATTAGTGGGATGGGAGGAAGGCGTAAAGAAACCTCCCTGTCCAGCAAAGGGACAATGCATCTCACCAGAAAACACTGGGCCCTGGATCTAGCGAGCAGAAACTGGACAGTTTCGCATTGAATGGGGACGCAAAGAGGTCTAACTCAGAGTGATCCCATCTGTCAAAGAGATCATCTGTGAATGACTGAAGGAGTTTCCCACTCGTGGACTTTGGACTGAGAGCGACTGAGGTCGCCAGCCAACATGCACTGCAGAGAGTTCCAGCTGCTGAGCGATAGCCCAATACCATGCTCTCATGGCTTCCCTGGAGAGAGGATACAAATGAGTCCCCCCCTTGCTTGTTGATGTAAAATATCACAGACATGTTGTCAGTCTGGATGAGTAGGTGGCCCGGGACTAGATCTGTCTGCAGAGTTTGCATGGCATAGAGGATTGCCTTCATCTCTAACACACTGATGTGGAGAGATTTTTCCACTGCAGACCATGTTCTTGGGTTCAGCGGTCTGCTAGGTGGGCTCCCCAGCCCATGCCTGAGGCATCTGTGGTCAGAGACGGAAGGTGGGGGTGGGGGGCCTCTGGAAGGGCATGCCCTCAAGAAAGGCTGGATGGGAGTAGCCACCATTGACGAGTCTGGCGGACGGTTTCCGAGATGGAGACCAATTGATCTAGGTCATCCATGTGCTGGTCCCATTGGACCCTCAAGTTGCAATGAAGCACCCTCATACAAAGGCGTGCCAGTGGTATAGTAGCAATGGCCGCTGCCATGTGACTCAGTAACCTGAGGATCATTCTGGCCGGGACCAGCCGACCTCTTGAGCATAAGCTTGAAGACAATCTGCTCTGTCCCCGGGAAGAAGGCTCTCCCTTGGACAGTGTCCAGAAGAGCTCCTATGAACTAAAGCCTCTGGCTTGGCAGGGGGAGGACTTCAGAAGGTTCAGAGTGATTTCCATATCTCTGAATAGGGTAAAGGTGCCTTCCATGGTCTGGAGCAAGCTTTCCCTGGAGGGGGCTATGAGGAGCCAATCGTCCAGGTACGGGAAGACATAGTGGCATTTTCTCCTTAAGGCCGCTGCCACTACCGCAAGGCACTCGGTAAAGACTCGAGGTGCCGAAGACAGGCCGAATGGCAGAGCCCGGAACTGGCAGTGGTGCCCCTGGAACAGGAAGCACAGGAACCTTCGATGGGGCTTGGCGATCAGGATATGAAGGTAAGCATCCTGCATGTCCAGTGAGGAGAAGACAATCTCCTTGGAGAGAGAGAGGAAAGAGGCCTGGGATAGTCACCGTCCTGAACCGCTTGTATTCCACGAAATTGTTCAGGTTGCTGAGGTCCAAGATGGGGTGCAGATCCCCGGTTTTCTTGGGAACAAAGAAAAAGTGGGAATAGTATCCCTTTCCTCTCTGAAAGGCTGGCACTGGCTCTATAGCCCACTTGTCCAGCACAGCCTGAATTTCCTCTAGAATGAGGGTTGCATGGGACGGGGAATGGCAGGAGTGTTGTCCGGAGGAACCTCCAGGAACTCTTATGTTGTGTCCTTGTTGTATCAGTTGCAGGACCCACTGACCGGCTGTGATCCTGCTCCAACCCTCTAGATAGAGGGAGACACGACCCACCGCCTCTCCCAGGGTTTCGGCTGGGGGCGAGCAAGGAGTCAGGCAGTGGTGTTCGGGTAGGCAAAGCCACCTGGGAGGACTTGGTGGCTCTGGGAACAGAACCTTTGGGTTTTGAGAAGAAGCCTTAAGCTCGAAGGCTCCTCGCTGCTGCTGTTGATCTCAGGGTTGCTGTCCAGAGGAGCACCGAAAGGACTAGCACTTTAAAGGCTTCTGACTGGACCAGTATATAGTGTGTATGGACTGAATAGCCCCCCCCCCCCCGTCCTAAAGACGGATGATGATCCTCTTAGACTCCTCTCCAAAAAGGACCAAGCCCTTGAACAGGGCATTCATGTTGCTGACTTGCACATCCTGGGTAAAACCAGAGACCCGGAGCGTTTTTTTTTTTTTTTTAATTCTCATGTTTATTCCTCCTCTCCGCCCCTCAGCTCCAGTCTCCTAGGAAGACACTAAGGAGTCATCCCTCTGTGGTCCGCCCTGCCTGGACCGTCCTCTGTCGCCCATGTAGCCTCGGTTTACCCCCTGGGTGGGGACGAGGTGGGCCCCTAACACCCCGAGCAGTCAGTAGCGTTGGTCGGGAGGGTGCCAGGCGGGTGGCTGCAGATCGAGGGCAAGCTCCGGTGCTCCGTCTCCGCCGGAGCTGAAGGGTGTTTTTCCCTGCTTCTTGGGGAGTGGCTGGCGCCCTGACATCAAGGCATGTTGCCGATGTCTGCCACACCCCCGCTCCTCCTCCTCCGCGTCATCAGTGCTTGCTGCATCTCCGGCCTCTGCCAGAGGGCAACCGAGCACCGACTCGGGACCCTTGTCCCTCCCAGGAGAGGAGAGCTGTCCTCCAGACGCTCAATCCTCTCCCTCACCTGCCGACCCCCAGCAACCTGGGCTCGTTCCTGAACCCGGGTCGCCGGCGTGGCGCGGTGTCCAGTGCCTCAACCCTCAGTGCCACCAGGCTGGCCCCTAGGAGTGCCTTCTGATGCAGACCCGAGTGGCTGCAGCCTGAGCTGCTGTGTCTGCCGATGTCCGATCTAGACTTCAAGAGGTTTAGGAGCTCTGCCTTCTAGAGGATGTCAGGAAGGGCTTGAGCGAGCTCCATGTCCTGCTCCCAAAGGGCATTCTGTTACTGTACCATGCGAGTAAGGAAACTGAGGGAGTGTATGGTGGCAGAAGAATACACCTTCCTGCCAAGTTGGTCCAGCTGCTTAGACTCCTTGTCTGGAGGCAGAGTACTGAGGTGTCTGGGTCTTTTGGGTCTGTCATGGGAAGCCGTGATCACCACCAAGTCTGCCAGGAGTTGTTCACCCAGAAAAGGTTCCTCCCTGGGGGCTCTATAAAGGCAGTCTGACTTCTTAGATATGGCTGAAGAGTGGATGGGTGCTTCCAGGCGGACCTGGTAACATCCTGGAAAGTGTCTACCAGGGGTGGTACTACTATAGGTTTTGGGTCCTTTTGGCGGAGATACTTGGCCAGCCGGCGCCTCTCCGGGTCTAGATCTTCCGTGTCTCATCCCATATTATTCTGGATGTGCCGCATGACATCCATGAATGATGGATCGTCTGGCGGAGACCTAGGGGAGTCCTTATGGTCTGGGGGAGAAGGAAGATCTTGAGGAATAGCTTCGGCTTGAATCCTCCAAAGATGAGGATCTAGAACTTGAATGTCTGGACTGACGACCACTGGAACGTCGTCGGTGTTGGTCAGACAATCTGGACGAGGAGTAGCGTCTCCTGCCTTTAAAACCGTGACAACCCCTATCAGAGTCCTCAGGCTGTGGGGTAGATTACTTCAGCTGAGGGGTAGGTCGCTTTGGAAGCACCTGAGAAGGTGTAGGTTCCTGAACAGATGATGCAGGTCTTGGCTGGAGGAGGTCAGCCTTAATGGTGTTCCACCAGGAAGGAAAGAGATCCTGCAGATCAGACAGCAGAATTCTGGGCTCTGGACGATCGTCTGGTGTTGGGATGATTAACGGCCCTGGCGTCGGGCCTTGTGTCTGTGAACTGGGAACATCCAGCGTCAGTGTAGCCGAGGTACTGTTGCCCCATGTTGTTGGCTGATCAGGAGTCAGTGCCATTGTCATCGGCACAGGGTCTGGCTGTTTGTTGGCTGGCAATAAATGTGGGTCCGATGATGCTGGGTTAGAGACTGCCAGAACAGACACCAGGGATACCGGCGTTGAAGAGACGGGCATGTGCTGATGACGTTCCTGAGTAGCGGCCAGCGTCAGCTTTGGAGAATCCAGTTGTGGAGAGTGGAGCTCGGAGAGGGGCGGAGGAGTCGCTTTCTTGGGGGAGAAGATCTCATGCCCCTGACGTCGATCCAGAGAGTCAGCAGCTGACTTGGACAATGGTTTCGCTGGCTGGATGCTGGGTAGCGACCCGCTTCCCAAAGAGGAACCGGCAGTGCCACCTGGCCCGAAGTCTGGGAGGAGGGACGAAGCTTCAGGGGCTGAAGGACGAGGACTTAAGCCCAGATCCAGAGGAGCCTCCGCTCGACATCAGTACCAGAGCGGCAGGCTTTACCACAGGAAGCCCGGGGAAGGTGAGGGTGGACTAGAAAGATGAGCTCGTCCGCAGCCTGACTTGTGTGGGGACTGGGAGTCTTCGTCCTTATGCTTCTCCTTGTGGTGATGCTTCCATGATTACTTCTCATGGTGATCTGAGGAAGTCGAAGCCCCTGAGGGAGAAGAAGATGAAACCTTCCCCTTAATCTCCTTCTGCATGTCTGCCATTTTCTTCTCTAACAAGAAGGATTTTAGGGCTTTTTGGCGGCGAATCCTAGTCCTGCTATTGAACTCTGGCAATGCTGGCAGGCCTCTGTGTTGTGGTCTGGGCCCAGGCAGAAGAGGCAGGCCGAATGGCTGTCTTTCGTCGTGATTTGCCTGCCGCAGGCACACTTACACTGGCACCACTTGATAGAGAAGTAGACATGCAGAGAAAGGAAAATAAGCATTCAAACGCAATCAAAATGGCGGTTGACTAAGGCAAAAGGCATTCATGGAGCTGATGTGCGCAAGCTGACGGCAAAAAAAGAACTGAGGTGGTGGGGGACCGTCCCCCTTTATACCACAGGTGATGCTGGGGGTGGGCCGACTTCGGGGGCGATCTCTTGCTGTAGACTGCTAGCTAGAAGTTTTCCGTGGCATCCTGGTGCCTGCTGGCTTCAGTCCTTATGATGTAACCTCCTGCAAGAGCTCCTCCTCGAAGTGAGATCTTTCAGTTACATTCTGGTCCATACCCTGGCCCCAGTGGTGAAGTGCATAGCCGAGTATGGGCCAATGCTGTCCAGCTCCTGGAGTTCAGGGGGCATGGGTGCAGCCACACTTACCGCTGGCTTCACTCAGTTTAAATAACCCGCCCCTGTGCTGCTCCTAGTCATGCACAGGTGGCATTGTGAAGGCTGTGTTGTGAGACCAATCTGGTTGCGTGCATTCATATACCCCCCCCCCCAAAGAATCTGGCAGGGGTGTGCACAAGTCCTGCTGGGTGAAGCATACTGCATGCTGGGGAGGTCTCTTTGGATCACCACTGTGCAGCAGCTGCACTTAGCACTGCTTACGCTCTTACATAGATGCGTGCATCAGTAATGCACAGGGCACATTATGAACAAAAAGACCTTTCCATGTGAGCAACTCACCAGGTCTTGCAGAGTGTAGGCCATCAGTTTCTTCTGCAGGGCTTCCACTAGCGCCATCTCAATTGAGTCACTGTCATACTCTGCCTGGCAGTTACTGCAGAACCACTTGGGCAACACCACTCCATCCTGTAAGGGAAAAAAGTCAGTTACACAGTGAAGGCTGGTATGCCACTCTATCTTGGGAGGGGACCAGAGACCGTCACAGAGTGAAGGCCTGTACACCACTGCATGCTGGTGGGTGTCTATCTGTATCTTTTGTTAAATATAAGATCTTTTTATACCTAACATACACAAAAACAAAGGCATATAGGTAAAGATTTAGTCCCCCCAATAAAAGATGAAATATGAGGAGTTTTAACATTGCTTGTGCATTATGATCAATTATGGTCCTAACATATTGCTATGAATAACTATGGTCATAACGTATTAGTGTGTATAATATGACTATTAGCTAATATGATTTTGTATTTGTGATTACAGTATTTAATGAGAATTGTTCTTACGATATAATACTGCTCGTTTGTGATGGATTTTAGCTGATCAATAAACTTAAACTTACTTATTGCATGCTGGCAAGGAGCAGACTGTTACAAGGCTTACAGCATGAAAGCATACACAAACATTTAACACTTTGCAAAGTTAACACTGTCCCCACATCAGCACTGGTGTTTGGCCAGGTCAAGGGATATAGTCAAAGACTTATATTCAGAATCAGATTAAACTGATGTAGCATTTACAAAAAATTAACTGGCTGGAATGTGAGTTTCAGTGCACAGCAGGACTGGGGAGGGATGTCGTGTAAATGGTCTCAGGAGAGACATGGTGTGCAGCAGGACTGGGGAGGGACATGGTGTGTAACAGGGCTGAGGAGGGAAGTGTGGTGTAATTTGGGGGGGGGGGGCGCGTGCCAAGGCATTTGACAGATCTTGGGAGGGATGTAGCCTGCAGCAGGACTAGAGAGAGGTACAGCATATAAAGGGGAACTTTGTTCCTTACTGATAATAGGCTGTGTACATAGTCAGGTAGACAAGGAAGCGTATCTTTGTCCGAGCCAGAAGATGGACCGCCTCATACCCAGACTCTTTAGTCTGAATGTCGCTGACTGGGTGGCTGTTCAGCCCTGTCCCCGGGTGCCATCAGCTGTCCTCTGCCTCTCTCCTTCTTGGACCCCTCCTCCCCCGCTGACTCATCTAGAAGTCCCCCCTTCCCCATCAGAGTGGCAGGAGGGGCTGTGGCACCTTGGGCAAGGCTTCATGTAACCCAGCCCCCTCCATTTTCCACCTGCGGTTTTCTTCCACTTGCCCAGAGCCGTGGTGCAGTACAGAAGCACATGCGCTCTGGAACTGCGGCCTCCTTCCAACCACCCAGACATCAGTCTGGCCCTCGGCGTGTCAGCACTAAAACCAGGCCTCCACCTGGAGGCAGCCAAGAGCCAAGTGAACAACCCCTGCTTCGGAGAGGATTGCTGCCTGTCGGCTACTCACTCCTTCTCCCAGGTCCCTCGCCAGTGCCCGGCAACTGAAGCTTGTTACCGAACTCAGGTTACTGGCACAGCGTGAGGTAAGGTGCTTTGCAATGCCTCAGCCCTCTACGCCACTGGGCCAGCTAGCCTGAATGTCTTTTAAAACCACTGCAAAACATACAACAGAAAGGAAGGTGAGGTCTCGGGACCCTTATGCTATCTAGCATCCCAGAGAACCTTGTGTTCCAGGAAAAAAAAAAAGTGCTATTGAACCCATAACTAAACTCGGATTAAATATAGACAAATTACGTAAGGAATGAGACACAACAAGGTTTAGTTTCTGGGCTAAGAGCACGCCCCAGGTGCAAAATGAGGCACAAGGTGCTTGCGCCAAGTGCCTTTAGCAACTGGGAAGTACTCTTAGCCCATAAACCACAACTCAGAGTGTCTTATTCCACTTATAAAATGGGTTCCCCTTGTAAAAAAAACTCCCCAGGAAAAGAAAAGAATGATTAATAGAAGTCTGGTAAGCACAAGTGTTAAAATTTAGGTTTATTGAAGTAGAAAAATTTAAAAATATTTCTTGCATTTGTAATGCAGAGCATATGTAAAATTCAGCCATTAGAGTGTGTTTGAGTCTGTCCGTCTCTCCCCTTCCCACACATTATGTTTCTCCCCACACTGAATTTTTTTACATTCCGTTTATAGCCTTTTTTGTTTTTTCCATGGTGTCTTTGGCAAGGATCATCAGTGTACCAGGTTTTAGTGTCAGTGAGCATCTCACATGAAGTCCCCTCCATACACAGATAGATACAAAGTCTTTTTTTGTGCCATTTTACTTTTTGTTATAATTTTCTGTTTCTGTTAACACTTAAAACAACCCTTCTGTCATTGTGAGGAAGCTATTTAAAACTACATTTCTTTCAGTGTGAGCGATCGACTTACAGGCTTCATCGGGAGCAAGCATGTCCCTCTGCAGCCCCTGTACTGAGTGCTTTCTTCTTCGTGCTTTGATGATTGTAGGGGCACAACGCTGCAGTATGAGTGAGCGGCTTCTCAACCATTGCGGTTTTCTTGATAGGGCCACCTGATCCAACATACTATACAAATTTGCACACTTGCAGAGGGAATACCAGAAAGGGGGGTGACCGCAGATCTGACATACCATAACAGTCATGTGGACACTGTCTGATACGGATAACATTTTACTTTTTTTCTGCTACTTGCTAAGGTGACATTTTCAAGATGGCTGTGAACGCCACTCTGACTTGCTAGTGTGGCACAATGTATTCAATTCTGTAATTACTGTTATTTATACTGCTATTAACCCTTTTTGTATATAATGGGACGCAGAGGCCCCAGGACTGAGTGCCAAATATAAATAAACTCTTACAATGATATCTGTTGCACTCTGTCTGGGCACCATTAGTACCGGTTGGCATATTACGGCTGGATAAGAGCACAAAATTGACCTCTTGTCCAATCAAAAGCCTCAGAATGTTCCACACATTTTAGAAGACCAAATAAGGGCTGGTTCATTTTCTCCTGGGTTGAGATATGGGTGAAGCCACACTAGTGAGTCCCGAGAAGGACGAAACACGTCTGTGTCTTCTGTTCTCAGCCTTAACAGATTGTGTGAGAGCCCCTTTGGCATGATGCACTCCTGCTTAAAGCAGAACCAGTCTAAATGTACATGGTTATTTGCATATACATCCCATAATGCACTGCACTATGGGTGTGTATGTAATTTTGTATTTCTCATGTACAAATCGAGTTTGAATAGGATACCAGCACTGACAAGCTCAAAACAGAGCCTACACATAAAGAACAATTGCGTACTTATCGTAACAGCAGATCTTCGAGAGACTCTCTTTCAACAAGCCACACCTATGAAACATTAAGCCTTCAGGCGCTAGAACCACATGGAAACTTTTACTAGCAGTTCACTAGGGTCCACCCACAATGACGTTGACATGATCATCCCCATGTAAGCGCGGGCGGTCCCATCCCTCCTCAGTTCCCTGCCGGAGATCCTTCTCGGAGGACCTCCCTACAGGGAACTAGGAAAGTGACTATTGTTCTGCTCGTCAGACAAGGCAGAAACAGAAGAGGCACCCTTAAGAAGTAAGAGGCAACTCTGGCATAGCCCTCATGTTCCAAGTGGAATCATGCTCGGATGACCTGCCTCTAGGAAACCAGGAGAGAGCAAATGGTATCAGCCATCTGGGGCGGCTGGAAACAGCAGGTAGACCGTCCCATAGAAAGTGTCAGGTGGAGACACCAAGGGTTAAAAGAGGCTCTATGTTTAAGGGGGAATGAGGGTGGGATGGCGTGGCTCGATGAAAGTGATTCTCTTGAAGATCTACTCTTACGGTAAGTATGTAACTGTTCTATCTTCTACGAGGATATCTTTTTCATCAGGCCACACCTATGGAATGAATACGAAGCAGTACTAACGATAAAACATCTGGAGGGCTGGATTCTACAGGCCTAAGAAGGTAGGCCCTGAAGCACAGCTAGGCCAAAGCCTGCCCTTGTCCTAGAGGTAATGTCCAGACTGTAATGTTTATTAAAGGTGTGGCCAGCACTCCAGGTAACAGCTGCACAAGCCTCAGCAGACGACACATTTTTGAAACAACCAACTGAAGTGGCCAGGCCTCTAGTGGAGTAGTCACAAACAACTTCAGGAAGTCCCTTACCATATATGCTGTAACAGAAAGTATATACAGTTGCCCGCATCTGGTATGATTGCCTGACATTGATTTCCCCGACGTGCATCTTCCCGACTCCTTTTTCCTAACACTTATCCTGCTCGGTACAATATATTGACGATTACATTCCCGACTCCTGAAATTGCCTACCTTCACCTCCAACCAACCTGCACGGAGCCATGGACATTGAGCTGAGGTATCGAGAGGTACTTTGATCCATACTCAGCTTTTCCTTTAATGGCCGCCAGCTGAATGAGTGAACTAAATTGCAGAGTGGTATGTAATTCAGCCTTGGGTAGGGCATGAAGGCTGAGCGGCACAGCAAGAAGTTCAGTGGGGAGCCAGCAGCCTGTATGACAGAAGTAGCAATTGCAGAAGCTGGGAGATGCGATGCACCGTAAACCTAGAAGCGGTAGCAGTAACGGAGCAGCAGCAGCTCCGAGCGAGAAAAGCCTCAAACAGCAGGTAAAGGAAGGAGAGGGCAACACAGATGAGGGAGAGGGGGGGAAGATGAGTGAGAAAGGGGCGAACAGGGGCGGAGAGAAGCAGCAGAGATCAAGCAAGGAGCACATCTTGACATTGCCCATACTATTGCACATGAATCAAGTCGGGTTGGAGCATTCTGATTTTTATTTCAGGTTACTGTCCACTATTGATGCTGCATCTGCTGCTAAATTGCCTGCCTTCACCTCCGACCTACATTCTGACATGCACTTTGCACAGTCTGTATTGCACAGTTTGTTGGTCAGGCAGGTTAACTGTCGGTCGGTCAATCGACCATGATGAAAAAATGCTGTCGGGGAAACAATTTGATGGGCAGAATCATGTTGGAAGTCGTACTGATCCCAGTTGCCCTATCATCTGGACAAACACTGGTTTACAACTGGAATGCCCTCCTTCCCGGGGCGAAGGAAAAAAAAGGCTGAGAGGACTTCCTGTAGTCCGTCGTATGGCAGACATAATATCTAAGGATACTATGTCCCCCTAAGGTGTGGAGCAATGCTTTCCCTGAGTTGGCATGCTCAGGAAATAAACTGCAGGTGGATGGTTTAATTTAGGTTAAACTCAGACACCGCGTTTGGCAAGAACTTAGGGTTGCATGCAAAGACACCCCGTTTTTGTGGAAAGGCAAGTAAGAAGGCGTATAAGAGCCTGACGCTCAGAAATCCTTCAAGCAGAAGCAACAACAAAGAAAAATGCAAATCCCAAGTCAGGACAGGATTGCGGATTGGGGGGTTTAAATGTAGCATACCCCTCAAAACCTTAGGGGCCACCTCCAGATGAGCAACCGTACAACCAGCAACAGGCATGTGGAAGGCTGAAATAGCCGCCAAGTGCATTTTGATAGAGGAGTATTGCAGGCCTGCATCACATAAGGACAGCAAATACTATAGAACCTGGTGTACTGCACATGTAAATGGATCTGAATTGTGGGAAGTGGCCTACAGGGCAAGTCGCTTCCACTTCATGGAGTAAGTGGCTCTGGTGGAAGGCTGTCTGGCAGCCACTGAGACATTAGCCCCCTTTGAGATACTCCCAATCGAGCAATGGCTATGTCTTTCAGGAGCCATGCATCGTAGTAGAGAGACCTGAGACCTGGATGAAACAGAGGTCCTTGTTCCTGGGACAGCAGACCCTGGCATAATCGTAGTGGCACTGAAGGTTCCACTTCCAGCCATTGCAGCAAGAGGAACCAAATCTGACAAGACCACATTGGGGGCAATGAGCATGAGCACTGCCCCCTCCATGTGAAGTTTGATTAGTACCTTCTAAATTAGAAGGAAGGGAGGGAAGGCATACAGAAGCCTCTCTTTCCTAAAGGGGGACGAAGCACTGTGCCAGGAAATTCCGGGCCCTGGAGTGAACGACCCAAAAATACAGGTTACTCACCTGTAATAGGAGTTCTAGGAATGGTATATGTTGTTCATCCACACTTACTGGTAGGTTCCTTGCCACTTTAAATCTTGCCGGAAGGTCTTCAAGCTGGCTCCTCCCTCCCACCCACCGGGTGGTAAAACTCTTGGCTCCACCCCATGACGCTAGATCAAGCCCAATGGAAGCCAGGTTGCACGTTGAGGTCGGGTGGGTTGTGTGGATGAACATATACCATTCCTAGAACTCCTGTTACAGGCGAGTAACCTGTATTTCTAGGGACATGGATATGTTGTTCAATCCACACTTACTGGCAGACTCCTAGCAGTTCTCCGGGAGAAGGGAGGCAAGGCGCGCACCCCCTACTTGGGAAATAAGGACTGGAGAACAGAGGTCTGAAAACCAGCATCCCGGCGTGACTCAAGGTTGATGTGGTAGTGGGTAATAAAGGTGTGTGCTGACTTCCAGGTAACAGCCCTGCAGACTTCCTGGATAGGGACGTCCCTGGAAGCAGCCACCGAAGCAGCGGTGTGGCGGGTGGTAGAATGAGCTCTTATCCCTTTGGGAGGCCCATGCCCGCCAACCTGTAGCAGAGATCTATGCAGGAGGTGACCCACCTGCCTATCGTCTCGCTTGCTGCAGGTCTGCCAGGTGCAGCCACAGAGTGACAAACAGCTGGTGAACCTCTCCCGAACTTCAGCTGTCCGGCCCTGGTAATAAGAGAGAGCGCCTCTAGAGTCCAAAGTATGGAGCCTATATTCGGCCTCCGAGGTGTGATTGTGGTAGAACACCGGCAAAGACAACACCTGGTTAAGGTGAAACTCCGACACCACCTTCGGAAGAAATTTCGGGTGGGGGCGCAGGACAACCTTGTCCCTGTGGAAGACCAGATAAGGAGACTCGATGGAAAGCGCCTGGAGCTCTCCCATCCTTCTGGCTGACATGATAGCCACCAAGAAGGCAGTCTTCCACGACAGGTGAGATATATCACACCTGTGCATCGGTTCGAATGGCTTGCCCATGAGCTTAGCCAGCACCAGCAGTAGATCCCACGGAGGTGGAGGTTCTCGCACCGGAAGGGACATGTGATCAAGGCCTTTGAAAAAGCACCCGACCACCTTCTCCTGCGCCACCGACTGCTTCCCGGCCCTCACCCGGTAAGCAGAGATGGCTGCCAGGTGCACCTTAAGGGTCGTCGACCAAAGCCCTAGCTGAGAAAGGGACCACAGGGAGCCCAGAATACTGGCCAAGGAACAGGAGGAAGGGTCAAACCCCTTATCCTGACACCAAATGGAGAATCTTTTCCCTTTGAAGGCATAGCATTTTCTGGTTGACTCCTTACGGGATGCCTCAACAACGTTGAGGACCTCGTCGGAAAGACCCAAGGCCTGGAACTCTAGCCGCTCAGGAACCAGGCCGTCAAGTGCAGGGATTTAAGGTCCGGGTGGAGTACTTTCCCCTTGTTGACTGAGATCAGGTCTGGGCGGGCTGGGAGCCGCCTCGGGAGCCTGGAGCTGAGACTGAGGAGATCTGGATACCAGAACAGGCGGGGCCAGTCTGGGGCTACCAGAATCACCTGCGCCTTGCCCCTCTTCGCCTTGAGAAGCACCTTGTGGATCAAGGAAAATGGAGGGAAGGCATAGAAGAGGCCCGGGATCCACAGCATTGAGAAGGCATCCCTCTGCAGCGAGCCCTGCTGAGGGGGTTGGGCATGAAACAGCCTCAGCTTTGCATTCTCCCTGGAGGCAAACAGGTCCACCTGAGGTGTGCCCAAGTGGGAGAATAGATCTTGTACTACCTCCGGCAGGAGAGACCACTCGTGAGATGCAGCACCTATCCGGCTTAGGGCATCGGCCAGAGTGTTGGAGTATCCCACCACATGGATGGCTAGGAGATCCGCCTCTAGTCTGCTCATGAGAGACCAAGTGCGGAGAGCTTCCTTGCACAGAGGCAAGGAGTGCATCCCGCTCTGGCGGTTTAGGTAGTACATGGTCGTGGTGTTGTCCGTCTGGACCTGGACCACTTGACCCTGTACAAACGGAGCGAAGGCAGTGAGGGCTAGTCGGACTGCTCGAAGCTCCAGCAGGTTGATGTGGCATCGAGACTCCTGAGGGGACCAGAGGCCGTGGGTTCTCAGCTGCCTCAGATGGGCACCCCAACCCAGAGAGGCGTCAGTTGTCAGACTGACTGTCGTCTCTGGGTGGACAAACGGGATACCCTCCTACAGATGAGCTGGAACGAGCCACCACTGGATGCTGTTCCACATCTCCTGGGTCACTGTCACTGGCTGGTCCAGAGGACCGGAGCGCTGTGACCATTGGCGGGCCAGTCCCCATTGCAGGGGACGCATGTGCCAACGGGCCCAAAGGACCACGCTGGTGCAGGCCGCCATGAGGCCCAGGAGGCACAAGAAGTCCCGGACAGGGCGCAATTACCCAACCACAAATGATTGGGCAAAGGAGGAAAGAACCTCGGCCCTGTCGGCCGGGAACTGTGCTCTGGCTCTAAGACAGTCGAGCTCTGCCCCGATGAACTGAATCACCTGCGTTGGCATGAGTTCCGATTTGGCCTCGTTGATGAGGAGGCCAACCTGAGAGCAGACCTGGAGGGCCAAATCCCTGGACCGCCCCACCTCCACCTTGAAGGGGGCTGCAATCAGCCAGTCGTCCAGGTAAGGGTACACCCCGACCCTTCGGCGCCGCAGGAATGCTGTCACGACTGCCATGCATTTGGTGAAGATCCTGGGAGCTGGAGAGAGGCCGAAGGGCATGGCCCAGAACTCGTAAAGGGATTCCTCTGCTCTGAAGTGGAGTAATCGCTGGTGGGACGGACGGAATGGGACGTGAAAGAACGCGTCCTGGAAGTCCAGAGAACAGAACCACATGCCTCGTTCCAAGGATGGAATGATCTGAGGCAGAGTGACCATCCTGAAGGTTCGAGACCTTAGGAACTTGTTCAGGTCGTGTAGGTCTAGAATGGGGCACCAGCCCCCCGTCCGTTTTGGGACCAGGAAGTACCTGGACACAAACCCTGGGACTAATGAAGGATCCGCCACCTCCCTGATCACCTCCTTCTGGAGAAACAGGGCAATGTCAGCTCGACGAGCTGACAGAGAGGCCACGGACCCCGTAGTCCCTCGAGGCGGCAGCTCGGGTAGAATTGAGGGCTGCTTAAATTCGAAGGCAGACCTTTCCTACCACTTCAGCACCCAGCGGTCCGTGGTGATATCGGACCAGGCGGAAAGGAAGTGGCGGAGCCATCCCCCCATGGGGGGAACCCGGGGAGGAGTGACGAGGTTGGGGGCGACACCCCTCACCCTGTCACTGGGCAGGCTTGGAGGAAGGACCGGCCGAGAAGCCTCCTGGACCTTTTCCTCCCGGCTTCCTGCTGGAGGAAGCAGCAGGCTTGGCTTTGGGATGCCAAGTGCGAGCCTGCTGGCCCTGATGCTGGTGTTGCTGGGCCGGATGTGCTGCAGGACGAAAGGGCTTAAGCTGCTGCTGGCGGCCTTTGTCCTTCTGGGCAGACGTGACCGAGTCCAAGGTGGCGTTGGCCTTCTCGATCCATTGCAGATGACCCTCCACCCTGGGACCGAACAAGTCGGTACCCAAGAAGGGAACGTCTGCCAGCTTGTGCTGGGTGGTCCGGCTGTGGAAGTGGAGATCCGCAGCTCTGCGGCGATGCATGCATCATGCCACTACTGACCGGACACATGAGTCAGCGATGTCCAAGGAAGTCTGGAGCTGCTGTTTGGCCACTGCCCTTCCCTGATCCCACACCTGCTTGACAGTCGTCTGAAGGTCAGCTGGGAGATGAGGAATCACCTCATCCAGGGAGCCCAAAAGGGCGTGTGAAAAGTGTGCCATCAGAACGGCCGAGCTGGCCTGATGAAGGCCTAGGGAGGAAGCAGCATAGACTTTTCGCCTAGAGTAGTCCAGTTTCTTGGACTCCTTATCGGGTGGCTTGTCCACATCCCGAGCGTTCCCGGAACACTGGAAAACGCTGTTGGTCACTAGCCCCTCTGCGGAGGGGTGCTCCGAGAAACCGGAGAGTGAACCAGTGGGAGCAGCATACTTTTGAGCCATCCTGGCCGAAGGTGCCAGACAAGAAGCTGGATGCTGCCACAGCTCCAGGGCCGGGCCAACAATGGCTTCGGCCACCTGGAAGGCCTCCGTGGGGGAATCCCCTCAGTCCAGTATCTCCGTGAGGGGATACTTGGCACATTTTGAAACGGGTTTGAGCTTTATCCCAGTGGACTCTGAGATGAGCCGAAGCATTCCAAGGAATAAGGATGGGCTCTCGTCCACCGACTGACCCCAGGTGGACTCCATGTCAAGCGGCCTGGAGAACAAGGAGGAGTCATCGTCAGACTCCGAGGAGTCTGCGAATAGCTGCCGAGCGCCTAAGCGACAACCGATGGGGCAAGCCCTGACCCGACTGAGAATCCTTGGTCGGGGCCCCAGTCTTGGGTTGTGGAGGCGGGGGTTCCACCACAATGGGTGGCGCAGCCGGTTTCGGCCAAACAACCGGTGCCAGCTTCAGTTCCTCGACTACAACAAGGGCTTTTTTTTGGCCGATCCGGTGACAGCCACTTAATGGCCGGGGAAAGCGATGGAGTTGGCTTATTCCCAGTCAAAAGGAGCTGCTGCCACATTAGATCCTCGTAGCACCGATGCAATTTGCTCCGGAGCCTATCCTCCGAAGAGGACAATGATGAGGATGAGCGGCGCCGTTAATTTCCACGGTGCCGAGACCACTGATGTCGGTGGGATCGGCTGGACCTGGAAGAGGTCCGAGACCGAGACCTTCAGTGTTTCTGAGGGTGGGTCTGAGACGGGCCGGGGGAAACCCGCTCCTCCCTCAGGTCAGGGACCTTAACCGGGGACTCCAGCACAGGAGGCACAGGCAAGTCCTCGGTTTCCACCGGGGGAACCGAAGAAGGGTTGTCAGGTTCTCCATTCGACAGCCCGTCCGACCTGACGGGGACACCGTGAAGCCAGCGGCCTCAGCCGCAACCTCGACCGAAGTCGACTATCCGGGGAAGGAGACCTCTCCCGCTCCCACAAACGTTGATGGTAGGACTTACCCTTAGAGTCCAGAGTCCTTCTTTTTGGACCGAGAGGAATGTCCTGAAGGCCCCTCTCCCTTGGTGGAGAGGGATTGACAAAGCTCCTTGAACGAAGCCGTGTAGGAGGAGCCCAAGGAGAGCGGGATAAATGCCGCGACCGAAGATAATGATGCAGCCTGGGCCGCTTCCTCCTCGAGGGCGATCATCTGTTTGAGCTGTTCAGCTGAGCCTGCAGCCACGGACACTGCCCAAAGGGCCTCCTTCAACTTGACCGGAGGATAACGTTTCTCAGGGTGCCCAAGTTGCAATCTGGCAGCATGATCCTTAGGACCATGGCTGAAAAGGACTTGCACAAGTCGCAGGCCTGCGAATCGTGGTCAAGCCCTAGGCAGCAAACGCACGTGGAGTGCGGATCGGTCCGGGACATCTTCTGCCCACAGGGGCACCGACGAAATCCGGGAGTTGATTTGTCCATCGCAGCCGCGAGGGAAGATAAAGGCTTAAGTCTCGTAAATTTTAAAATTAGTTTCGGGTGAACCGAAGAGTTTGGATCCAGGCCTAAAACGCAGAGCGCAAAGGAGGGAACCTGAGCTTCCAAGCAGTAAGGAAGATCTGGAGTCATGGGGCGGAGCCAAGAGTTTTACCACCCGGGTGGGTGGGAGGAGCCAGCTTGAAGACCTTCCAGCAAGATTTAAAGCGGCAAGGAACCTGCCAGTAAGTGCGGATTGAACAACATATCCATGTCCCTAGAAATTAAATTGTTGTTTCAACTTAATGACAATGGGGAAGTTTCGACCCCAATTTTATGGGACTCCTTTAAGGCTTATATTAGAGGACGCCATCATCTCCTACTTGTCCTATAGGAAGAAACTAAGACTAGAAAATTTGAATCAACTAGAGGCTGATTTAAAAAATAAGGCGAAAGCATTCATCTCCACAATACAAAGAGGTCATTGATGCTAAATATGAGAACAATACAATATACGATAAAAAAGCAGAATATGCTTTGCGTAGACTCAAGCAAGCTTATTGGGAAGCTGGAGAAGTACAGGTGAAGCTACTGGCTCACAAGCTCAAAAAGGTACCAGAGGCAAATGTAGTAGCCTCGGCAAAACAAAAGAATGGCAAAACAGGTGCACAAATCTATGCAGATTTTAGAAGCCTTTAAAGATACCGATTTTAATCTGTACAAATTTGAAGGTCAATTTAAACAGGAGGACTTAGAGCAGTTTTGGGGAGATATTAAGTTAACTACTATATCAGAACTGGACAAATTCAAGTTAGATAAACATATTACCTTGGAGGAAATCCAGAAGGCTATACAATCATTTCCGGATGCTAAGACCCCAAGCCCAGATGGCCTTACAAGCAAATTTTATAAAGCCACTATACAACTAACTGCACTAGCTTTACTTAAAGTTTTCTATAACTCCAATGAAACAGACTTTTTACCTCCTTCCATGAGGGAAGCCGCTACTGTTATACCCAAAAAGACAGAGATCCAACTTTATGTGGTAACTATAGACCAATATCTCTCATTAATGTTGACTGTAAAATTCTTGCTAATAGATTGAATTCGGTTATCCAGAAATTGATGCATCCTGACCAAGTAGGATTTGTATGCGGACATTGTAGCTCAGATCTCTTTCGCAAAATTCTATACGTCATACATGAGGCAAGACATAAACCATTCTCACCTATGCTTCTATCCTTAGATGCTGATAAAGCTTTCGATAGGATAGAGTGGAAGTATTTAACGAAAATTTTACAGAAATATAATTTAGGTAGTTATTTTTGCAAATGGGTACAGATTCTTTACTTTGAAGTATATGCATCAGTCAAGATCAATGGTATATCCTCTATTATGAACCGGCGATCGTAAATGGAGCAAGCTGACTGGCTGCGAGGGTTTTGAAGCCGTGATGATATCGGGCTACATCATCACAGCTTCAGAAAACCTCCGGCCACCAGCCTGCTCACTCCCAGCGCAATGTTCTCCACCTCCCCACAAGTGAAGCAAGTCAGACCTCCACTAAGACTAACAGGCAAAAAAAAAAACATCCTCACAATTGCCCCCCCATACACGTCGCCCAAAGCAGACGCGCTACAAACACACAAAAAAATCTTCTCCCGCAAGTGCTTAATACAAGAGCGCCAAGTACTGCTCGCCCTCACTGCCACGCTGCCTCACGCCAAACGGCAAAACCTATAACCAGCTCCTCAGGCTTGACCCTTACCTTCTAGCTTTCCTCAGAAGCATGGCACGACTCATCTTCAATCCTCAATAAAAAACAATGTTAACGTAGGTGAGTAAACTTCCGGCCGGGTGAATACCACAACAATTAAGCCTGTAACAAAATCCTCCTGCAACAGCACCACCTACTGGCCAAAACATGACATACACAAACTTTTTTTTTTTTTTTTAAATGTCTACCTACACTCATATAAAAACAGTATTAAAATATTTAAAAATTTTATTTTTTTGCATCAAAGGCATAAAATGAAAATTACGTACCTACCGTGAATTTTGATATTCTCTTGTATCTTCACCATTCATTACTGATAGGGTTAAGCCGGAGGCGCCGCACCGCCACGGAGTTTATTTTTTTTTTGGAGTCGGCTCCAACGGCGCCGCCGAGCGACGATTACATTAGCCATGCAGGCGCGTAGGCAGAAGTCAGCAGACCTCCTCTTATCTCAGTTCTGTTAGTCAAGAGGCGAAAATAAAGGGCAAGAAAAAAGGAAAGCGAGGCAAGAGAGCCGAGGGATAGAAAAAGGAAAGGATATAAACTGAAAAATGGATAAGCCAGTAGAGAACAGACAGAGGAGAGAGAATTCCTACCCTAAGGGACCGCAGGGCCTCCTTTCCGGGGCGGCTCTAAGGGAGGAACAGAGAGAAGGAAAGAGAAAGTAGAAGAAGAAGGAGAAGAAGAAAAGGGGCATGTTGAGAGGGAGAACAGTGCCCATCGAGCATTGGTTGAGAGGCTTATAGGCTCGAGACTAACAAGGGAGCAAGAATCCCAGTTGTTAGGACTATGGGGAGGTTCAACCGAACCACCTGAACAGATCCGAATGAGGGCAGACTCTCTGGACTCTCAACATGCCCAGTCCCTTCATCCTAGTTGAGGCTCCTAGACTGTCCGGGCAGAGCCTGTTCCGGTAGAGCGCCCAGCCAGGAAGGGGACTAAGTCCCTTCGCACCTTGTTAGGTGCCAACACAGCAGTGTATGGAAAGACTATGCCTTCCCAAGGCAGTTTGTATGAAAATAGAGTGGAACTCAATCAGACTCCCTAGGGCAAGGCAGGCAGACGCTCAGAGCTGACAAGTTCAGTCAATAGCTAGAAGAGCTAGAAATAATAATACCTGTCAGGAGGATTCTTGACTTTGCCGGGGCCAGGAGAGGCATGGCCACTTGGGCCGTGAAACTGCATGACCTGAAGAAGGTAAGGAATCGTACCCAAAGGGTGGTCCGAAAGAGTTCCCTCAGAAGTAGAGAAAATAATAACCGTGCTCATTCCTCTTACCTTGAAGAAAAAAGGGAGATCCATTCACTAAGAATGAAAAAATAGAAACTTTTTTTTTTTTTTTTTGGGCATGAAGGCCAAGAAAAGTAAGAGGAACGAGACGGGAGGGGGAGACGCCACAGAAGGAGGCCACTGAGGGGAAGGTGGGAGGGTATCAGTAATGAATGGTGAAGATACAAGATAAGATCAAGAATTACGGTAGGTACGTAATTTTCATATCTTCCCTTGTCAATCTTCACCATTCATTACTGCTTGGGTGAGTATCAAGCCCCTTCCCCCCTTAAAAAGGGGGGTAGAACCCTGAGGGAACAAGACCCCCAGCCTCCTGTTGGTGAGAAACAGAAGGGGAAGACCCTGGGCTAATGCAGAGAGAAGCCTATGTGGGAGAAGAGCTAGGAGGTGCCCCTCGAGGACGGGGAGACAGAGGAAGCCCCTGCAGAAGTCTGCTAGCTCTGGAGGAAAAGAGACGGGTCCCCAGAAGCGGAGCTAATCACCCCACGCTGGGCCAGGGTGACAACCTCGATAGACCTAAGTCATGTCGTCCAATTTCCAATGCAGATTGTTGTCCCCGCAGCCTGGAAGCCACCTCATTAGCTGCCATAAGATGCCCTTGTTGGTGTCTTGCCAGCTCCAGGCCTATAGCGGAGAGGGCAATAGCCTGTCTGGTGTGCTCCGTATCAGGCACTGATGCTAAGAGCTGGGAGAGCATCAACCACAGATGCCGATTGTAGGCAGCGTGGTGAGCCTGATGTGATGCAATGCAGGCCACCGCACGAGAGGAAGAGAACACTCTTCGCCCCACCGTCGAATGTAGGGAATTAACCGTGGATTTGCAGCGCCAGGCGGCGCTCGGAAGGAGTCTCTAGGTATACCAAACCCGAGGACGGGTTGGAAAGGGTACCCAGGTATTCCGAGGGGGCACAATACCTTCGTTGACAGTCTACCGGGGCTGGAGAAGGGGCGGCTGGCGACTGCCAGGAACAGATAGACGCCTCCTGGAAGGGGATAGGCCAGGAAGGTACCACCAGGTGCTGGGCACAGAATTCTCCAAGGAATTCAATGCTCCCGCTCAGTACTGTCTCGCCTAACGTAAGAGATTCGAAGATCCCTCACCATCCTCGAAAGGAATCGCTGATATTCAGTGAAATCAGCGTCGGAGGAAAGATGAGCAAGGGGTTCCTCTCCCTCAGAGGAGGGATATGAGGATGATGGGGAGCTTGAATGTCCAGAAGATTCCTGCGGCAGTGGGGAGAGTCGAAAGACCCGCTCATGCATATATCTAATGTATGAGGGGAAGGCCGCTGCAGAACCTCTGAACTGCTCCCAGGATAACGGACCCGTAGGACCGACATGGCCTGGAAGAGCGGGGGATGGTTGCAAAGGTACTGGAGAAGGGCACCTGCGAAGAGGCAACTGACCTCTGCTAGGGCTCTGAAATCCGGAGAACGGAGCCCGAGCTGGCGGGATCCCGGACAACAAACCAGGTCGCAAAACGGAACCCTGGGGATGTGAAGCCTGGAAGAGCCCAGAAGGAGATCCTTCCCTGTGACGAACCTGGGACTGCATGGATCCAGAAGGGCAGTCCGTAGCAACGCCACCGGAGGGAGTCCCGGGGCCCAAGAGGGAAAGGCAGGGTTCGGCGCTACGGCTCCTAGACACCCCACGAGGGGTGGCCGGCTGAGACCGCGACAACCGTCCCCCGCCCCTCGGACTCCGAGAGAGCCCTCCTCCTCGACTCCAGCGTTCCCCCACCCCAAGAGGTGGCAACAGCACCCGGAAGGGTAGCTGTCACAGACCCCCTAGGAGGGAGAGCCCCCCCTCAGTCCCCACCACATCACCCCTCCGGGACCCGGAGCCACCCTTAGCCCAAGGGTCCTCAGGGGCGGACGGGAGCGGAGACAGCGGGAGGGGCCCGCTATGCCGCCTAGCACCACGTGTTACTGGGGACCCCGACGAGTCAGGGTGCCAGGAAGGGTCCACATCTGAATCATCGACCTCCGAAGAGGAGCAGACCAGCAGAACCTCACGCTGGCAACCCGGGGTTCCCAGAGGAACAGCGCCGGTGCTAGGGGCAACCTGACGACCCTAGCCCGCTCGCGACTGCTAGGCCGGTCCCGGCTCCCTGCTGCGCCAGTTAGGCCTCCCGCCCCCGTGCCGGAACCCAACCCGCGCCCGCTGAGAGTGCAAATCGGACAGCGGTGTCACAGCGGCGCCAGAGGGCAGCATCCGAGGGTCCACTGGTGCCAGGCAAAGGCAGGCGCGGGCCTCAACACTGGGGGAGCCTGCACCTCCGAGGAGGTGACTGCCGAGGCGGTGTCCCCGTTGCGGCCCCGGAAAGGGACCACGACGTTCCCCCGACACCACGAGAGAAGCTTCCTCTTCGGCAAGAGAAGACGAGGAAGCCGCCTTCTCCTCGGATCAGAGTAGGCCCGGGAGGGGACCCGGGAAGGGCCCAGAGACCTTACCTGGGAATCTCTGAGCGACGCCGCCCCTCAAGGTCGCGGGCCTTGCCAAGCTTGAACGCTGGGACTTCGAGGACACGACGGTCCATGGAGAAACATGCATCGCACTACGCCCATGTTGTGGTTGGGTCCCAGGCAACGGAGACAGACATCATGCCGGTCCGGGACGGAAAAATGCCGGCCACAGGAGCACCGGCCGCATAGGCGCGGCCTGCCGCCGACTTTACGCCTTGCTCCAGACCTAACATGATCGCAGACAAACAGGAAAAAGCAATAAAGCACTCGGCGCCGTATTAAAGAAAAGAAAGGAACGGTCTTACCAAGTATACGGCGTCGAGAGAGTCGTCTGAGAAAACGAAGAGTCTTGAAGAATTACGAGGAACAGTTAAACTATTTCGCTACCGCGCAGCCTTGACGGCGGGAGAAACAGAACTGAGACAGAGGAGGAGTCTGCGGCACCTAACGGCCGCCCCTCGCGCATGACGCAATACGTCACGCTCGAGCTCGGCGCCATTGGAGCTGACTCCACAAAAAAACAACTCCAGAAGGGTGCACGCCCGCTTAACCCAAGCAGTAATGAATGGTGAAGATTGACAAGGGAAGATTATCAATTAATCCAGTTCATAATAGTAATAAAGCACTCAGAGTGTGGTATATCATGGGATATCATCATTCTCAGGAACGGTTGACGGGCCTCGCCTGGCGGCCTGTGCCCAACCACCCGAGGTGTGACGATATCCCATGATATACCACACCCTGTCGTGCCTTATTGCTTAATTATACAATGGCAAGAAAGAATCTTGGACTGTAATTGGTCAGTTTTGGGCTGGACCCATGGCGTTATCCCAGCACATCGCCACGGGTCTAGTCTCAATCTTACTGTGAAACTGCTGTTGAGCTTTTGATTGATTGTTTTACTGAACATTGGATTGATTCTTTTACTGAGCTTTTGATTGATTCTTTTACTGAGCATTGGATTGATTCTTTTACTGAGCCTTTGATTGTTTTACTGAGCATTGGATTGATTCTTTACTGAGCATTTGATTGATTGTTTTACTGATCTTTTGATTCTTTTACTGAGCATTGGATTGATTCTTTTACTGAGCCTTTGTTTTACTGAGCATTGGATTGATTCTTTACTGAGCATTTGATTGATTGTTTTACTGATCTTTTGATTCTTTTACTGAGCTTTTGATTGTTTTACTGAACATTGGATTGATTGTTTTACTGAGCATTGGATTGATTCTTTTACTGAGCTTTTGATCGATTGTTTTACTGAGGTTTTGATCGATTGTTTTACTAATCTTATTTTTTTTTTTGGGGTGTCATTTTTCTCGGAGCTCCGGCTACCCCCCCCCCCCCGCACTCCGCCGTTCCCCCGGTGCCCACTCCCGGACATGAGAGCCCCTCCTTCCACACCCATGACTTACCCTTGCGGAAGGGTGGTGAGGAGCGACTCAACCCACCACAACGGATCCATGCCAGGGAGGCGTCCTCCAGGGAACGACGTTGTGCTGCCGGGCCCATTTTTTCTTGTTTCCCCCCCCGACGGGCCATGGCATGCAATGACGCCAGCGACTGAGGCGCGCGCATGCTCCAGTGCGCGAACTAGCTGCCAGCCACGCCCCGCCCCTCCCTAGTCTGCGGCTACGTGCTGTCGGGTCCCCAGCCTCCGCTATGGGTCAGACAAGCACCGCCACCAAATCTTTCACCGCGGAGATGGAGAGAGTCTCGGACGCTCAATCCATCTCCGCCCATAACTGACGCCCGTGCGAACACGAATTACCGCGGCGTCGCGCGATGTGTCAGGCGCCCAGCTCCTCAATCCTCAGCGCCACCGGGCCGGTGTTTTACTAATCTTTTGATTGATTGCTTTACTGAGCTTTTGATTATTTTACTGAGCATTTATTGATTCTTTTACTGAGCTTTTGACTGTTTCATCTTCTCTTGAAAACAAAAAATATTTTTCCACACAAAAACATCTTTAAAATTATTTTTTTATTCTGTATAACAATGAGCCATTGTATAATAGGAATAATGCACTTGAGGGTGTGTGTCGTTTGGGATAACGCCACGCCTGGGGCACTGGACACACTCGGCCTGCGGTCTCGTGCCCAACCCCCCCAGGCGCAGCGTTATGCCAGCACGACAGACACCCTGTCATGCATTATTCCTTTAGCAAATTTCAAATACACGGGGGTACACGTTAGGGGTGTCCTCTGTCTCCACTTTTATTTCTACTCGCGTTAGAACCCCTCCTTATCAAATTCCGCTCCTCCACTCTAATATCAGGTGTTAAAATAGGAAAGGAACAGAAAATTTCAGCTTATGCGGACGACATTCTACTTTCAATAACTAATCCACAATATTCTATTCCCCAAATTCTAGCCATTGTCCGAGAATTTGCTTCCTTCTCAGGCTTTAGGATAAACTTTGAGAAATCTGAGGCTCTGACACTAAGGTTTATGAGGAGTCAATACTTAAGTTACATAATATTAAGATTTCAACTCAAAATATTAATTTTTTGGGCATACTTATTACTTCTAAGATTTCTCAGATAACTAAGTCAATTTTAGAAAGGATGTCAGCTGATTTTACTAGATGGGGTAAAATGTGTCTGTCTTTTTGGGGGAAAATACAAGCTTTCAATATGATGGTAGCGCCAATTATATACTATCTTTTACAACATCTACCTATCCAGATCCCTAGAATTTACTTTAGTAAAATATACACATTAGGACATTTCTATGGGAAAATAAACCCCCAAGAATTTCTTTAATCAAACTTCAACAGCACAAAACAAAAGGTGGCTTCGGCCTACTAAATTTTAAATTAAGACATGATGCTATTATTGCTCCTTAATGTATTAAATCTTTGTGGCTAAATAATAAACAGGACATACTGGGATGGGTTCAGGTAGAACAAAGTCTATTAAAGGGTAGACACCCAAGAATAGTTTTATTCTCTGATACAAAAAAATCCTTTGCTCCCAACCCTATTTTTAATCAAGTTTATAGTTCTTGGAACTCAGTAGCCCCTTCATTGAACTGATCTCCAAAAACATCCCCGCATTGTCCTCTATGGAGGAACCCTTTAATTAAGGTTGAAGAGGAAAGTATAACATGGTCAACTTGGAAAATGGCAGGAATTGTATTTATAGAAGATCTTCTGGATTCCAGTAAAACAATATTAATGTCTTTTACGCAAATCTCTTCAAAATATAAACTTCCTAGGACAGAGTTCCACAAATACTTACAGATCAGAAATGTCCTAGCCGAGAATGGCTCAGTTGGCTCCCATATACATCACCTAGATAAAATTTGCTCGACTAATAAGGGTCATAAAGAAATATACTCTTTATTGCTTGATTCACAGTCTGACCCAAATTTATCATTAATAGACAGATGGCAACAGGAATTAAATATTAGTATTTCACTGGAGGAATGGCAGACAATATGGGTAATGACTTTAAAGGCTTGTAGAGAAGCTAAGGGCAGACTTACACAGTATAAAATTATCCATAGATGTTACTACACACCTAATAAGATGCGTAAACTTGGCCTTGCCACTTCAGATACATGCTGGAGATTCATAAAAGAGGTGGTCTCCCTTTCTCACATCTTATGGTTTTTGTCCTTGTATTAAATCTTTCTGGTTAAATGTCTTATATATCTGTAATAGTGTCCTGGGTTGCACATTTCATTCTTCAGCCAGTTTTGCAATCCTGGGTATCTGTTCGGAGCTTTCTGGCCTATCAACAAGTCAAAAACTCTGGCTGACTGCGGCTTTCATAACAGCAAAGAACATTATTCTTAGACACTGGAACAGCCAAGAAACCCCATCAATTAAAGAATGGTTACAAGACCCGAGTTTAAGAGCTAGTTATGAAAGAACTGCCTATATGAAGTTGCATTGACTGGACACATTTTAGATGTCTGGGAACCATATGTAAATTGTCCCCTTTCTAAACACTAATTAAATTACACTAATTAGTAATTGATGCCCTTATAGTATATGCATTAGTACTGCTCTGCTTTGATGGTTGTGGAAACACTCTACCCAAATTCATATATTATAACATCTTAAATAGTTTTGTACTTTCAAATGCTTGTATTACATAAGTGTATTGTTTGGCTTTATATTTATTATGCCTTATACATACTGTTGTACTTAAATGCTAAAATTTCAATAAACTTTAAATTATATAAAAAAAAAAGAAAAGTTAGTAAGTTGTATCAAGAGAACAAGCAAACAAGGCAACATTCTTTATGTCTTTAGGTCTTGAGATTTTAACTTTTTTCCCCCTTCTATCAGGGTTTTTTACCTCCTGGGAGTGGGTGGAAAAATGGCCCCAGCACCCTCAGCGACAGACCTTGGTACATCCGGGCCCCCGCTCCTCCTCTGCACACCACCTGAGAATATAAAACGCAGGGGATACCCCCCACACCCTAACCCTGCCCAAGCGAGGAATCAATGGTTCCATGATGGATGGTGGCCACAGGTAGGAGGTGCAGAGAGATCCCGTATGTACCTTGGGAGGTCCTAAGAGAGATGGGTACTGGTGACAGGAAGGGGCATAAAGAGAAAACTAAAATACAGGACTTGCACTACTAGTATCTAACTTGTTTACCTGCTTACAGATCATGCACTGCTAGTATCCAACTCACGGTGTGTCTTCATAAAGACCCTGCAGTGCCAGTACCTAACTTGTCTGCATAGAGCCCCTGCACTATCAATAGCTAACTCACTATTTGCATTTTAGTTCTTGCACTGCCAGTATCTTATCTTGAAGTTATTAGAAGTATTTAGGGTATGAAAGGTGCTCTATAAATTCAACCCTCAACCCAAAAACCATTGCGGATACCTTTAACAAAGCCTTTACCAACCTCAGCGCTGTCCTACTTCAGGACTACTTCAAAGATGATGTAGCCCCCCTGTCTGGAATGAACACTACTCCAACCAGCTCCCCCTGCTTCTACTTCAAAGCAGTCAAGGCTCACCAAGTACGCAAATACGTTACCATAGCCCTTGGTAAATCAAGATTCAGTAATGACTCCCTCGATCTCAAAATCCTGTCTCTCACACTTGATGAAGTGCTTAGTCCTCTGACCAGAATTTTCAACCTCTCCCTCAGCCTTTGCCAGTTCCCGGATAGATGGAAATCTGCCACTGTCACCCCAGTCCATAAAAGTGGTGACAAAAATGAAAATTATGTACCTACCGTAATTCTTGATCTTCTCTTGTATCTTCACCATTCATTACTGTTTGGGTTAGTGCGGTGCACCCTTCTGGGATTTTTTTTTTGTTTTTTGGTTGGTCCGCCAGCCGCGCCCCTCAACGCATAGCGCGCCGCGCCGAGGGGCGGCTGCTAGGTGCCAAAGACTACTCCTCTATTTCAGTTCTGGTAGCCGGAGAGGCGAAAATAAAGGGTAAGAAAAAAGGAAAGCGAGGCAACAGAGCTGAGGGACAGAAAAAGTAAAGGATATAAACTGAAAAAGGAATAAGCCGGTAGAGAATAGACAGAGAAGAAGGATTCCTACCCTAAGGGACCGCAGGGCCTCCTTTCCGGGGCGGCTCTAGGGGAGGAACAGAGAGAAGGAAGAGAAAGTAGAAGAAGAAAAAGAGGCATGTTGAGAGGGAGAACAGTGCCCATCGAGCACTGGTTGAGAGGCTTATAGGCTTGAAACTAACAAGGGAGCAAGAATCCCAGTTGCTAGGACTGAGGGAGGTTCACCGAACCACCTGAACAGATCCGGAAGGGGCAGACTCTCTGAACTCTGAACATGCCAAGTCCCTTCATCCTAGCTGAGGGCTCGTGAGACTGCCCGGGCAGAACCTGTTCGGGTAGAGCGCCCCCCAGAAGGGACTAAGTCCCTTAGCACCTTGTTAAGTGCTAACACAGTAGTGTATGGGAAGACTATGCCTTCCTCGAAGGCAGTTTGTATGAAAGATAGAGTGGAACTCGATCAGACTCCCTAAGGCAAGGCAAGCAGACGCTCAGAGCCGCAAGTTTAATCAGCAGCTAGAAGAGCTCAAAATAATACCTGCCAGGAGGATTCTAGACTTCGCCGAGGCCAAGACAGAGCATGGCCTCTTAGGCTGTGAAAGCTGCATAACCTGAAGAAGGTATTTTAGGAACGCACCCTAAGAGGCGGTCAGAAAGAGTTCCCTCAGAATTTAGATAAAAGTACACCCATGTTCGTTCCTCTTTACCTTGAGGAAAAAAGGGAACCATTCATTAAGAATGGAAAACAAATTTTTTTTTTTTTGCATAAAGGCCAAGGGAAGGAAGAGGAACGAGACGGGAGGGGGAGACGCCACAGAAGGAGGCCATTGAGGGAAGTTGGTGGGTATCAGTAATGAATGGTGAAGATACAAGAGAAGATCAAGAATTACGGTAGGTACGTAATTTTCATATCTTCCCTTGTCAATCTTCACCATTCATTACTCCTTGGGTGAGTACAAAGCCCCCCCCTTTAGAAAAAAGGGGTAGAACCCTGAGGGAACAAGACCCCCAGACTCCTGCTGGTGAGAAACAGAAGGGGAAGACCCTGGGCTAATCGAAAGAGAAGCCTATGGGGGAGGAGAGCTAGGAGGTGCCCCAGGACGGGGAGACTGAGGAAGCCCCTGCAGTAATCTTCTAGCTCTGGAGGAAAAGAGACGGGTCTCCCGGAAGGCAGAGCGAATCACCCTATGCCGGGCTAGGGGTGACAACCTTGATAGACGAAGCCATGCCGTCCGCCTAATGCAGATCGCTGTCCCCGCAAGCCTGGAAGCCACCTCATTGGCGTCATAAGATGCCCTTGCTTGGTGTCTTGCCAGCTCCAGGACTATAGCAGAGAGGGCAATAGCCTGTCTGGTTTGCTCCATATCAGGCATTGATGCTAAGAGCTGAGAGAGCATCGACCACAGATGCCTACTGTAGGCAGCATGATGAGCCTGATGTGACGCAATGCAAGCCATCGCACGAGAGGAAGAGAACACTCTTCGCCCCCACCGGTCGAATCGTAGGGAATCCAAATCCGGTGGACGGTCGTGCGCCAGGTGGCAGCGCCCGGAGGGAGTCTCCAGGTATACCAAACTCGAGGGCGGGTTGGGGAGAGTACCCAGGGATTCCGAAGGGGCACAATACCTTCGTCGACAGTCTGCCGGGGCTGGAGAAGGGGCGGCTGAGACTGCCAGGAACGGATAGACGCCTCCTGGAAGGGGATAGGCCAGGAAGGTACCACCAGGTGCTGGGCACTGAATTCTCCAAGGAATTCACGCGTCTCCCGTTTAGTATTGTCTCGCCTAACGTAGGAGATTCGAAGATCCCTCACCATCCTCGAAAGGAATCGCTGATATTCAGTGAAATCAGCATCGGAGATATGAGCAGAGGGTTCCTCTCCCTCAGAGGAGGGAGACGAGGATGAAGGAGAGCTTGAGTGTCCAGAAGATTCCAGCGGCAGTGGGGATAGGTGAAAGACCCGCTCATTCATATACCTGACATATGAGGGGAAGGCTGCCGCAGAACCTCTGAACTGCTCCCAGGATAACGGGCCCGTAGGACCGACATGGCCTGGAAGAGCGGGGGCGCGCTGCAGAGGCACTGGAGATGGGCACCTACGAAGAGGCAACTGTCCTCTGCTAGGGCTCTGAAATCCAGAGAATAGAGCCCGAGCTGGCGGGATTCCGGACAACAGACCAGGTCGCAAAACGGAACCCTGGGGATGCGAAACCTGGAAGAGCCCAGAAGGGGATCCTCCCCTGGGACTGCATGGATCCAGAAGGGCAGTCCGCAGCAACACCACCGGAGGGGACCCCGGGGTCCAAGAGGGAAAGGCGGGGCCCAGCCCTACGGCTCCTAGCCACACCCCGAGGGGTGGCCGGCAGAGACCGCGACGACTGCACCCTACCCCTTGGACTCCGACAGCACCCTCCTCCGCCCTTACTCCATCGCCCCCCGGGACCCAGGACCACCCCTAGCCCGAGGGCCCTCAGGGAGGACAGCAGCGGGACAGCGGGAGAGGCCCGCCAGCCGCCTAGCACCATCGTACACTAGGGACCCCGACCAAGAGTCAGGTTGCCAGGATGGGTCCACGCCTGAGTCATGACCTCAAGAGGAAGAGACCAGCTGAACCACAATGCTAAGCAACCCCAGGGGTCCCGGAGAAACAGCGCCGGTGCCAGAGGTGGCGCGGACGACCTCAGCCCACCCGCTAAGCCCGGTCCGGCTGCCACAGCGCCGCCCCGGCACTGGAACCCAACCCGTGCGCCCGAGAACGAACTGGCCTGCGGCGCCGGCCAGAGTGGCGCCACGACGGCGCCGGATCCGAAACGGCACCAGAGGGCGGCGTCGAGGGTCCACCGGTGCCGGGCCCAGCAGGCGTGGGCCTCGACACTGGGGCAGCCTGAACCTCCGAGGAGGTGACTGCCGAGGCGGTGTCCCCACCGCGGCCCCGGAAGGGACCATGACGTTCCTCTGACACCGCGAAAGAAGCTTCCTCTTCAGCAAGAGAAGAGGAGGAAGCCTCCTCCTCCACGGACCGTATAGGCCCGAGAGGGGACCCGGAGGAAGGGCCTAGAGACCTTACCTGGGAATCCCTGGAGAGACGCCGTCCCGCGAAGGTCGGCGGGGCCTTGCCGATCTTGAACACGCGGACTTTGAGGACACGACGGTTCATGGAGAAACAGGCGTCACACACATCCATATCGTCGTTGGGTCCCAGGCAAGCGGAGACAGACATCATGCGGTCCAAGGCGGAGAAATGCCGCCACAGAAGCACCCGGCCTTATAGGGGCACGGCCCGCCCGACTTCACGCTTGCCCCAGACCTGACATGATGCGAACTAAACAAGGCAAAAACAGCAATAAAGCACTCGCGGCCGTCGACAGAAAATAAAGAACGGTCTTACGGAGACGGCGTCAAGCGAGTCACTGTAGAAGAACGAGGGTCTTGGCGTAGAAACCGTTAACTACTGCGCAGCAGGTGCAGCCTCGACTGACAGGAGAAACAGAACTGAAATAGAGGAGGAATCTACGGCATTAGCGGCCACCGCATACGACGCAGCACGTCATACGAGGCAGGGCTGTTGAGCCGACAAACAAACAAACAAAAAAACCTCCCGTAGCGGGTGCGCGCCTCCGGCACTAACCCAAGCAGTAATGAATGGTGAAGATTGACAAGGGAAGATCTGCCCACGATAACTACAGACCTATCTCCCTACTACCCCCACTTTCCAAGGCACTAGAATCCATTGTCTCGAACCAGCTCACAGAATACCTGGATACGTTCAACATCCTGTGCAAGCAACAACACGGGTTCCGCAAAGGTCACAGCACCTCCACAGCCCTACTTGAATTCACCGGCGCAATCCACAATGCACTTGATTCCGGTGAACTACTAGGCTCAATCTACATTGACTTAACTAAAGCCTTCGACACCGTCAATCACCGTCTCCTACTTGTCCAGCTTCAGAACACTAGGCTGTCAACCGACACCATTGGCTGGTTTAAGAGCTACCTTGAAGAACAGTCCCAAACAGTAAGAATCGCTGATATACTCTCCGGACCCTAGACCGGTCCGCTCGAGAGTCCTCCAGGGCTCCATTCTGGGACCCCTCCTCTTCAGCCTATTCTTAAACTCACTACCGGATAGCTGCCCAGAACAAATAATTCTCTACGCCGACGATGCTGTGATCCTCACCTCAGACCCTGATCCAAACCAATTACAAAATAAACTTCAGCGGGCCTTCTCCTCCATCGAATCCTGGTTCCTAAATCATAAACTGCTTCTCAATCAGAAAAAAACCAAGTCTATGGTCTTTTGCAGCCCCCACAACAAAAACAAACAACTCCACCTCTCCATTGCACCGAACAAGGAGCCATCCTAGAGCAAACACAATCGTTCAAGTACCTTGGCATCACCCTTGATCCCCACCTCTCATACACTGTCCATATTAGCAATGTGGCAAAGTCTGCCAATGCGAGGTTAGGCATATTATTCCGGCACAGGAAACACCTAACCCCAGAAGCACTGTCAGTGGCTGTCCAAAGCTCCATTGTCAGCAACACAGACTATGGTCTTATCATATATGGGTCTGCAACTACCACTGCTCTCAAACGTATCGCGACCTCCCTGAATAAGGCCTGTCATCTCATCACTGGCTCACATCGCCATACCCACACTTGTGACCTTTATTCCCAATCTGGATGGCTTCAACTGGACAAACGCATAAAATACCAAACCTGCATCACGGCCAAGAAAATCATAATAAGACTTGCCCCACCTGGTGTCTGTGCCCTCCTTAAGCCTAGACATAGGAATGTCACAAGGAGGTCCAATTCCCATCTACTACATATCCCACGATGTCGCACGACCCAAGGACAAAGATCATTTGCCTATCGGGCATCCAACTGGCTCAACTCTCTTGGCAGCGACATAGTGACCGCTCCAACACTCTGCCTCTTCAAGTCCAAGCTGCGCCTCTCACTGCTTGTATCCTGCGATTGCCCATCTTAACATTTCCACCGTTCCAGCTGCACATGCCCCAGCACTTACAATCAGTCTTTGCACCCCTAGCACCTTACCTGGCATATTCCCTCGACAAGGCCCCCTGGCTGCACTGTCTCCACCCTCGCCCAGCTCCCGTATCTCCACTCCTGCCCCCACCCACCTCCATACTCCCCTTACCCCGCACCTCCTACCTCCCTCGATCTCCTACCCTCACTTCTCCCCATGACCCCCCTCCTCCCTTGTCTTGCTCTTAGCTCAAGTCTTTGTACTGGTTATTACATGTCTGTAAGTCAGTGACGTTATGTTTGTAACTAAAAATGATGACTGTTGCACATGCTGACGTGGAACCTTTGTAAAAGAGCCTCGGCTCAAAGGTATTGTAATCCTAGATTGAAATAAATAAAAAATAATAAAATAAAATAAATGCCAAAACCAGAGCACGGGGCTCCCATTTTCACAGGATATCGGCTCAGTTGTTAGCTTGCCTGTGTACCAGAGATCTTGCCAGGCGATCCTGTAAGATCAATGGCTCTCCAGTTGCTTTGCTCAACTATCAGCACCTTCGCAGTGCCTGTACCAAAGCCATCACAAGTCTGATATTTTGCTTCCACACTCTAGAACAACATTAATCACCCCTCCAACTTCTGGAAGGTTATCCATTCTGTTTTCTCCCTTCTGACCCAGTCTCCCTCCCCTGTTCTCAAGGCTAACTTCCCCCTCATCTCTGACCTTTCTGCTGTTGCCTCTTCCTTTACTTCTACTCCACTACCTTATGCTTTCCTCCCCATCCACCTTTTCTTTCCTCACTCTGCCTTCCACTCCTCTTTTTTTCCTTTTCTTCTACCACTCCCTCTGCTTCCCTTGAGGCCCTGCTTGCTCGTAATCCTCGCAAGGGAGGTAGCCCTGATGGCCTTGATCTTAAGCTTCTGCTTCTCTTGGCCCTTGCCATTGCACTGTCGATCACCTTTCTCCTCAATGTTTCTTTTTCCTCTACCACTGTCCCTGAAGCCTGGAAGTAAGCTGCTGTCATACCTCTCCCTAAAGGTGGTGATCCCTCTTCTCCTGGTAACTTCCGTCCTACCTCTCTCCTTCCCACCCTAGCTGAGTCAAAGAAACACCTTGCACTATTTCAACTCTCTTCCTTTCTTGACTCCTCCTTCTCCTTCACCCCCTTCCAGTCTGGTTTCATGAAACCCACTCCACTCTGTCAGGCATGGATCAGGGCTGATGAACTCTGCCATATCTGTTGATCCTGCTAATGCTTTTGACACTGCAGCACATCCCCTTCTGGACAAGCTTAAAGCAGCAGGCTCTGCAGTCAGATGGATTTGTTCTTACCTTGAGGGAAGGTCTCAAGCTGTCCAGATAGAAAGCTCCATTTCATCTCTACTCCCCATCTGCTCAGCTCTCCCTCAAGGGTCTGTCCTGGGCTCTGTTTTCTTTTCCATATTCTTAAATGACCTCTCCTCTATCTGTTCGTCTGTGTCCATTCATATGTATGCTGATACAGTTCTTCTTGCATCCGTCTCCTCTTCCATTACCTTACCTCATAGCTGCTGCTAATTTAGACAACATTAAGTGTTGGTTCCAGTCTAACCAAATATCTTTCAATGCCAAAAAAACAAATAGAAAGTTTCCATGATTTTGGCACTTGCTAGAGGTTTACTAGACTCTCCTCTCTCCCTCTATTTCACACTCCAGATGGTGTTATGATTGAGGATGTATCCTGGTTTAAGTACCTCAGGGTCTAGCTGGACCAACATCTTGATTTCTCAGTGCATACTGATACCATACACCATAAGATACACCCCAAGCTTGGCGCACTGTACAGGAGCAAAGTGAGTATCCCACTTTCTGCCCCCTGAGAGATTTTAAAGACAATTCTCCCTATTTTTGACAATGGTGACATAGTCTATAGTGGAGCTCCAAAATAGGAAAATTACGTACCTACCGTAATTCTTGATCTTCTCTTGTATCTTCACCATTCATTACTTACTGGGTGTAAGCCGGAGGCGCGCACCCGTCACGGGAGCCTTTTTTTTTTTAAAGTTGCCCTATGGCCCCACCCTCGAGGAAGCGGCGTCATGCGTCATGCGGCGGCCGATAGTAGCGACCTCCTCCAACTCAGTTCTGTGAGCCGAGAGGCAAAATGAAAGCAGAAAATATAGATAGCAGGCAAGATAGCCGAGGATAGCAAAGCAAGGAAGAATGAACTGAAAAAGGAATAAGCCGATGGAGGAAGGACAGAGGAGATAAGAACATCCCTAGCCTAGGGGTGCAGGCCTCCTTACCTGGCGACTCTAGGAGGAGAGATGAGTAAGGAAATGAGAAAATAGAAGAAGAAGAAGAAAGAGAGAGAGATGGGATGTTGAAGGACCAGAATGCTCATGAGCATAGTTAGCTTGCTAGCTGAAGGCTCGACTAAAGGGAAAGCAAGAATCCCGGAGATAGAGCTGGACGGAAAGGTTCACCAAACCCGCTAGACAGACTCAGGAGGGCATAGTCCTCATCTTCAACATGCCATTGTTCTTGACACCCACCTCGGGCTCCTGGCACGGGAAGGCCTTTAACTGGAGGACAGCCGAGGAGGAAGAATAAAACCCAGCAGCATGAGGGCGCTGCTCAGGGGTTTAGAAATGGAAAATGTAAGCCTTTCAGGCGTTCCAAGATAGAGCAGGACTCAGACTGACTGGCTAAGGCCGGCCAAGGCTTAGGCTGGCTAAGATTGGATTTGGTCAGCAGAGGCCTGTAAAAATTGTCCAGGAGGACACTTAAAGGGAGAAACCACTTAGCAAAACAGCGAGAAGGATAGCCTACCTTCTCATTTGCCTTCTTGTTTGATTTCTCCTCTTCCTTTTTTTTTTTTTTTTTTTTTTTTTACTAGATGCATGACCCAGATACCAAGATGCCTATAGCAGTCGGAGAGAGTTCCCTCAGCATTTTTTTTTTTTTTTTTTTTTTAGAAGAGAAAGGAACAGACATACTCATTCCTCTGCTCTGCAAGGCAAGAATAGAGGGGGGGGGATTAGATTTCAGGGCAACTACCTGAACAGGGATTGCAGGATCAAAACTGAATAGCCTGAGCCAGGCCAAACAACTCCAGAGGTATCTTGCCATAAGAATAGCAAGAGATAGTTGTGCAGTCTGATCGCCAATGCAATCCACAGATGGCCCATGAATCTTAGAGTAAATAATTTTCTGGATTTTAAAACCCCCAAGAAGATTTTTTTTTTTTTTTTACGTTTTTTTTTTTTTTTTGGAAAATGAAGCAATTTTCCCTATATTTTATATAATGCAGAGAGAGGAAGGAGACGGGAGGTGGAGAAGCCACAGGAAGAGGCCACTGAGGGGATGGTGGGCGGGAGTAAGTAATGAATGGTGAAGATACAAGAGAAGATCAAGAATTACGGTAGGTACGTAATTTTCCTATCTTCCCTTGTCAATCTTCACCATTCATTACTTCCTGGGTGAGAACCAAGCTCCTCTTCCCAGGAGGAAGAGGCCATACCCTGAGGGAACAAGACCCCAGCCTTCTGCTGGTGAGAAACAGAAGGAGAAGACCCTGGCTTATTCAGAAAGCCTAAGTGGGAGAAGAGCTAGGAGGTGCCTCCCGAGGACGAGGAGACGGAGGGAGCCCCTGTAAAAGTCTCCTAGCTCTGGATGAGAAAAGACGGGTCCCCCGGAAGGCGGAGCGCATCACCCTACGCCGGGCCAGGGGTGACAACCTGGAGAGACGAAGCCATGCCGTCCGCCTGATGCAGATCGCTGTCCCCGCAAGCCTGGAAGCCACCTCATTGGCGTCATAAGATGCCCTTGCTTGGTGTCTTGCCAGCTCCAGGCCTACCGCGGAGAGGGCAACGGCTTGTCTGGTTTGCTCCGTGTCAGGCATAGATGCCAGCAGCTGGGACATCATCGACCACAGATGCCGGTTGTAGGCAGCGTGGTGAGCCTGATGTGATGCAATACATGCACTCGCCGCGAAGAGAACACTCTTAGCCCACGAGTCGAACGAGAGTCCGAATCGGTGGGCGATCGTCGCCGAGCAGCGCCAGAAGGAGTATCCAGGTATACCAAACCTGAGGACGGGTTGGGAAGGAAACCTAGAGACTCAGAGGGCACAATACCTCGCTGGCAGTCCGCGGGGCTGGGAAAAGCGAGGGAACTGCCAGGACCGGATAGGCGCCTCTGGAAGGATAGCCAGGAAGGTACCACCAGATGCTGGGCACTGAATTCACCAAGGAATTCACGCGTCACCCGTTCAGGTAATGTCTCTCGAGCGTAGAAATCGAAGATCCCTCACCATCCTCGAGGAGAAAGCTGATATTCTGTGAAATCAGCATCGGAGGACAGATGAGCAGGGGGTTCCTCTCCCTCAGAGGAGGGAGACGAGGATGATGGGGAACTGGAATGTCCAGAGGATTCCTGCGGCGGTGGGGAGAGTCGAAAGACCCGCTCATGCATGTAACTAACATATGAGGAGGCCGCAGGAACCCTGAACTGCTCCCAGGATAACGGACCCGTAGGACCGACATGGCCTGGGAGGCGGGGTGAAGTGAAGGCAGAGATGGAGAGGGGCACCTCCGAGGAGGCAACTGCTCTCTCGAGAGGCTCTGGAATCCGGGAAGGAGCTCTAGTAGGAGGGATCCCGGATATCAAACCAGGCATGAGAGCGGAACTCTGGGAAGCGGAACCTGGAAGAGCCCTGGGAGAAACTCCCCTGTGGCAGCCTTGGGACTGCATGGATCCAGAGGGCAGTCCGCGCAAAGCGCCGCCAGAGGACACCCTAGAACCCTGGGGGAGGCGGGGCTCTGCTCAGCTCCTGGCCACCCGAGGTGGCCAAAGACCGAGCAGCAGGCGCCTGCCCCTCAACCCCTGGTTCGAGGGCCCTCCTCCCGACTGCAGCGTTCCCCTAACCCCAGAGGAGGTAACAGCACCCCGGGGTAGCTGTCACCGGACCTCAGAGAGAGGCCTCCCCTCCGTCACCCCACATCTGCCCCGGGACTCTCGGCCACCCCAGCCGAGGAACCCTCAGGAGGCAGCGGCAGGGACAGAGGAGGGCCGCTTCGCCGCCTGGTACCCCTAGCCACGAGGACCCAGATTCGAAGAATGGGGATGCCAGGATGGGTCCACATCTGAGTCATCGTCCTCCGAGGAGGACGAGACCAGCAGGACCTCGATGCTGGCCACCCAGGGGCCCGAGGCCAGGGCATGAGCGCCCCAGTACAGTACTGACGCCGCTGCCCCAGCACGCCCGGGCAGCATGAAGGCCAACCCCACCCCCAGCGGCTCCGGCAGACCCGGCACCGCCCGGAGAGGAGAGGCTGCCGACGCCCGTCGGCGGCGTCGGAGGCGGCGGCACCGTCGTGGCGCCGCCAGCTCGCCGGCACCCTTGAGCGGCGCCGAGGCCAAGCAGCACCGCCAACAGCGCGCCCCTGATCACGGCGCCCGGGATTGGCAGGCGCCACGAGCACGGCCGCTCCGATCCTGACGCAGCGGCGGCGCGGGATCTAACAGCGCCGCTTGATCACCGGCACGCGAGCAGGCGCCCGGGATCAGCATGGCGCCCGGCGGCGGCGTCGAGGTCACAGGCAGGCCCAGCCAGGAGCCTCGACAGAGGCCTGCACCTCGAAGGTGACTGCGGCGGTGTCAGCGCTGCGGCCCGGAGCTCACGGCTCCCCAACACAGCGGAAGGGCCTCCCCTCGGCAAGAAGGAGAGAGACCCCCTCCTCCTCGGGACCGTATAGGCCAGGGGAGGACCGGGAAAGGCCTAAGATCTCGCCCGAGATTCCAGACGACGCCGTCCCAATCGGCGAGGCCTTACCCGAGACTTATGCTGTGCGACTTGAGGGCCTTGACAGTCCATCGAGAAACAAGCGTCGCTGCAGATCCATATTATGGTTGGGTCCCAGGCAGCGAGACAGAGCGTCATGCCGTCCGAGGCGGAGAAATACCCGCCGCGGGAGCACCGGCGCATAGGGGCACGCCCGTCTTAGAAGAAACGTTTACTCCAGAACCGGACATGCTTGAAATAAACAAGATTAAACACAGTCGGAAATACACCGGCGCGTACAAAGGAAAGAAAAAGGAACAGTCTTACCATAGGCGTCGAGTGTAGAAAAGGAGTGATACGCGCTTCGGTTAGCTACCCGAACAGGTGCTGCCTCGTAGCCGGGAGAAACAGAACTGAGTTGGAGGAGGTGGTGGCTACTAGCGCCCCCCGGCGCATGACGTCGCTCTCGAGGGTGGGGCGTTAGGGCAACTTTAAAAAAAAAGCTCCCGTGACGGGTGCGCGCCTCCGGCTTACACCCAGTAAGTAATGAATGGTGAAGATTGACAAGGGAAGATCCTCCTTTGCCAGACTGGACCGCCCTTTCACTCTTTTTGTTGTTTTGCCTTAGACTGTCCCCCTTTTACCCACCACAGCTCACTCCCCTCCCTCGATGCCAGGTGCCTTTCCTGTTGTACCTCCTTTATATCCAAATTTTGGTTCGATTCCCTTCCCTCATACCTTACATCCCTACTATTTTTCCCCCTTCTTTCCACTACCCTCTTCAGAGTAATAATTCCCATTCCCTCTATTCTTTCTAGGAAATCTACTCTTGGTCAATCAGCTTTTTTCCTATCACTTTCCTAAACTCTGGTTCTCTATTCACCTGTCAACCTGGTCTGCCTCTTCTGCTTTCTTCCTCAAGTCTCTTCTTCATGATTTTTCTACTCCCACCTGCAACTGTCAATGACCCTCTAGTTCTGGTCTCTCACTCTCCCCCCCAATTATTTGCCCTGGCCATTTTGCTTTCTTCATCCCCAGTCTATACCTGTATCAGTAGTTTCCCCCCATCTATCGTAACTCAGTTTTATCTACTAAATGTACAAGTTTTATTAATTTGCCTTCAGTATTTATGATTATGCTCCTTTGATATACTGGATTGCTATATATAACTTCTATTTTTGAAATGTAATGTTATTTATTTATTACGTTTTGGTGACTGGGTAGGCCCATTGAGCCCCAGAGGTCCCCTTTTCAGGGGCGACCTGGGATTACATGGTATAACAGGATTTACGGTTTCTTTTTTTTCCACCCCTTGATCCACTTCCCCTCACCTCCAGCACGCATCTGGAAACAAGCTGTTAGCAGCTCAGTATGTCTTTCCTAATGAAACTTCTGAAACAAAGAAACAACTAAATCAATAAAGAAATACCATTTTAGTCTTGGAGCTTTCCCCAGTCTGCTTCTCTAGATGGCTCATGAACTCTCGTGTAAGCCCCTGAGGGATAAATTGCCCTCTTACCTGTGAGATAGACGGGTCCTTGCAGAGATCAAGGTCCCTACAGAAGTTGCAGTTCCTGCAGATGACTTCAGGCAGTATGTAGGACTGGCAGGGGTCCTTGAACTGTGCTGCTGCGGAGAACTCGCCAACATCAATCAACCGCAGCAGGTCACGTTTCAGTTTGTTCACCTGATTGGTGATGTTAGTATCCAAGGATAATACCTGCAACAGGGGATAATTGGGTGAGAGTGACACACAGAGTTAGGGCTAATTATTCATCCTGCAGCCTGTATGTACTGTGTGGAGGAACAGAAGGATAACACAATTAGGAATTTTCAGAAACACTCTCACAGAATGGTGCCAGAGACCTGGGTGTTGCAGCAGACTCAGAACACTGGAATTGAGAAGCCAGCCCTGAGGAAGTACTACCTGTGAAAATGTATCCTACCCTGGGTAGATGGCACCACCATCTGCGTCACAGTGAGCCCTGCAGTGAACCACAGAGCTAGTCTTCCACACACGCACACGAAGTGCAAGCAAGACCGTCACACAGCAGTGTGGTGTAAGCAGGTGGCGGTCTCTCAACAATCCTTTTAACAAAGACAGACATATATTGTCACACCTACAGCTTTCTTAACTCTGCCCTACCCCTGCAACACCACTCACCTTACAGACGTATTTGATAAATTCCAGAGCTGGGTTATTCAGTGGAAGATAGGATCCTGGCAGGACTGGAAACATCTCGGACGTTTCTGTGGTATTCCGACTTCCTGTTACCTTCTTCTGTATTTTCTGAGTTATATTAAAGAAGTTCTGTGTAAGTTCATTGGAGACATATTCCTGGGAGAAGGTGATCATTCCTGCAGGGAACCATAGTATATGTTACATGCTTGACATGCAGTATGTGCTGTAAAAGAATAGGAAAGAAAAGCTGTTGGGAAAGTCCAAATCTACTGTTACCACTTTACCGTCAACCTCGATTGGGGAAACAAAAGTTCAGTTTTAGAGACGTCACTAGTGAAGAACTGTTACTATCTCAATACAGTGAATTTAAAATCACAGACCGGGGAGGATGGTGTTGATTTAAAGTTTTTTTTAATTTTTTAGCTATTTCCAGTTTAGCTGAAATAAAATGAAGTTTCAAACAGAGTAACAGAACTGCACACATGATACTGTACACTTCACATTTTACATCCAGAGTTGTTTTATTTAGTGATTTAATGGTTGTTCCTTTTTAATATAATGTTTAATTTTTTGTTGAGTTATGGTGTTGTCCTTGGGTCCTGGAAGCAGGCGATTGTGGTACCGATCTTCATAAGTGGGGACTGGTGCGCCGGCCCAGTGGCACAGAGGGCTGAGGCGCTGGACACCTTACCTCGCTCATATCAGAGCACGGGATGCTGGGGGCCAGGGGGCTGGGAGTGGATGGAGCGGCCTCCAGGCAGCTCTTCTCTCGGGTAGGGGTGGTAGGCTTCCTCGGCTCTTGGCTGTCACCAAATGGAGGCTCGATGGTAGCGCTGGGCGGGGGCCTAGGCACTAGGCCGGGTGGGCAGATTGGGGCAGTCTCCGGTGCCAGTGCGCATGCGCACCTCCACGCCCATGCGCATCTGCGTATGGCTTGGGCTCCAGGGTTAGGGGGAGAAAATGTGGAAAAAAATCCCCCTATGGCATGAGGAGGAGCGACCCCTCGCAGGCTCTGCACCGACTGCTGAGCGCATGCCGTAAGTCCTGTGGTAGAGGACACTTGATGCAAGGTAAGACCCAGAGGAGCTGGGTGACGGGGCGGGGGAGGCGATCATAAGGGGGCAGCCAGGGAAGCAGAAGCATAAACTACCCCCCCCAAAAAAAAAAACAGGGAATGGTTCCAGGTTAAAAAAAATAAATTACAGGCCAATTTCCCTGCTGTTCCCCCTGTCCAAGGTGTTGGAGAGGGTCATGTTTGACCAAATGAAGTTTACTTGAATTCTCATTGTATCCTTTCTCCTTACCAGCATGGATTTAGGAAGCATCACAGTACCATTACTACTTTGGTTGAACTAACGTCTGCTCTCCAGACCTGCTTCATCACAGTTGCCTACTCTCCAGACTCAGAAATAGCAGTTTCTCAAATTGTGTTCTGTCATGGTTTAAATTTTATTTATTTAACCAACAGCAAAGAGTTGTATTGCAAGATGTTATGCCCCCGTTTGCTATTTTTAACACTTGTGTACTTCAGGGCTGTTTTTTTAAAGAGTAGGGTATAGTATCTAGGTCTGCATCGGGATGTGCTGGAGCCTTGGCACCCCATGTCTAGTATACGCTGCTGCCCAGCTGTGTGACTTGTGTCCCTCTTCCGACCTCCCGGGTTCAGCTACTGCAGCACGATGCTGCAGAGAGGTCGCTATTACTAGGGTATGTGCAGGTCGGTGCTGCCAGGGTGCAGCAGGCACAGTGGAGGTGAGTGGGATCGGGGTGATCCAGTGAAGGAGATGCCCTGGGATTGGGTAGAGCTGAGAGAGATACCAAACGTGTTTGGTCTCCGTCCTCACGGTTCCCACTGGACCGAGTGGGCAGATAGCCAGGGGGACGGCAGCGCCTACCAATCCCCTTGGGGCTGTGCTATGCAATGCCAGGTCAATGAGAAACAAGACTGCGATTATGGCAGGCTTGATTTCTCCGGTTGACCTGGCTTGCATTTTGGAGACCTGGCTGGGTGATGACGCCAGGCCAGTATTAGAGGCAGCTGTCCCCTCTGGGTTCTCCGTAATGCACTACCCGAAGAGGAAATGCAGGGGTGGGGGTGTGGCCATATGTTTTAAATCTGACTTGGGCATCACTGTGCACCCAGTCGGATCAGCCAGGCCTTTTGAGTGTGTGGCGGTGCAAGGAAGTCCAGGTGCAGGCTGCAGGATTCTCCTCATTTACTGCCCTCCGGGATCTGGGTGAGATTTCCTGCAGGAGGTTGCGGACTTAATCATCGATGAGATGTCAGAGTCCCCCAGATGTTTAATTCTGGGGGATTTCAATGCCTGGGTTGACGACAAATCTTCGCAATTTTGATATGACCTCCTCCAGTTGATGTCATCACTGGGCCTGGCACAAGTCGTTACTTCTACGACCCATCACCATGGCCACGTGGTCGACCTGGTCTTCTTGCTGGAGCCCGAGGTTGTCAACCTCAGGACTGATCAGGTCGTTTGGTCTGATCATTGCACGGTGATGTTCTTGTGTGGGAGCCCCCTAGAAGTCCCCCCCTGCCGAGACGGTCAGCTACCGCCCTTTAAGGGGACTGTCCTCAGAGGGACTCCTGGTGGCGGCCAATCTATCTAGTGTAGACACTGCATGTGCAGTAGGAGTAGGTGAGGTAGCGGCAGCCTATAATAGGGCAGTCTCTGAAGCGCTTCACGCTATCACACCAGTCCGTATATGACCCAGATCCTCTCACTCGAGATTCCCCTGGTTTGATGGGGATCTCAAGGAGATGAAGATCGAGGGTCGGAAGTTGCTGGCAGAAGATCCACTCGGAGGGAAACAAACTGGCCTTGCATGTTCATTACCACGAGTACCAAGGGGCAATCAACCGTAAGAAGGCAGAATTCCTGTCCAGGGAGATTGCTGCAGGGAAAACAGACCACCTCAGTTTTTCGGACTGTGGACAGATTACTACACCCTGTCTGCATCCAAAAAAAGCTTTTTCAATCAAATTATGTGAGGAGTTTGCTCTGTTTTTCTCTGACCGGTCATCCTTCATCCGGGAGTGGATCCCATCAGTGAGACAAGTTCTGTCTCGCAGAGATCGGCCTGGAAGGAGCAGATGCTCTCCATCTGTCTAGGATGAGTTTAAGCCAGTGGAGGTGGCCAAGGTCACTTAGGTGATCTCAAAGCTAAAGCACACTTATTGTGAACTGGACCCGGCCCGACTCGTTTCTTAATGAGATGTGACGGGACCGTTGGCCCAGTATTCACTGGGATTGTCCGGTGTTCAATGTTGGAGGGAATCTTTCCAGATGCTTTAAAAGAGGCTCTGATGAGACCCCTCCTGAAAAGACCATCTCTCGACCCGGATGTCCTGGTGAATTACCATCCAATCTCCAACCTGCCATTTATTGGCAGGGTTGAGAAACTAGTGGCGCAACAACTCGAGGAACACCTAATGTCCTTTGACATCTATGAGCCATTCCAGTCTGGTTTCAAGTTTAGGCATAGTACTGAAGCGGCATTTGTCAGGGTGCATAATGATCTCCTCAGGGCTAGAGATAAAGGAGAGTGGAGACAGGTCAATTCTCGTTCTCCTCGATCTCTCATCAGCCTTTGAAACTGTGGATCACATTGTGCTTCTTGTTCGCCTTCGAGAGTATTGTGGACTCACCAGTACCATCATCAACTGACTTGAGTCCTATCTCGCTGGCAGAGAGCAGTGGGTGGTGATGGGGAATTTCTCCTCCTCTCTGAGGCCTCTGTCTTGTGGAATACCTCAGTGCTCGATCTTGATGCCAATGTTATTCGCAGTACACATGCTGTCCCTGGGGGAGCTCATTATACAATACAGTGTGGGATTTGATTGCTATGCAGATGATACCCAGCAGTATTTGTCTTTTGCCCTGGGAACACACGATGCTGTGAAAGTTATTATTTATTTATTTTCGTCTTTGGTAACCGGGTAAGACCCACTAGGCACAAGTGCCTGTTTTCAGGGGCGACCTGAGAGCACTGGGCAGTTAAGTGATTTGCTCCGAGTCACACAGTATGCAAGTGGAGATTGTGAGAATAAAACTCAGGTCTGGTCTGCTGGATGTATCAGGCTTGTTCACACCTCGTTCCTCTGACTTCTAGGCTATACTGCCAGCCCAATTAGCTGATTAACAACTGCCTAGTCGAGATCAATGACTGGATGTCCTCCAGCTAGCTGCGACTGAACCCGGACAAGACAGAGGTACTGGTAATTGAGCCAGGTTGCGGTTGTGATGGGAGTGCCTCTGATGTGGGTACAGGATTATTTCTGGGATTCACACCAATGATGACTTCCCCTTATGTGTGGGATCTTGGAGTTGTTCTGGACAGCAGATTGACACTTGAAGCTCAGGTGTCATCTGTAGTCAAAAGTAGTTATCACTTGAGGAACCTCACCAGGACTAAGCCCCTAGTTCCACCCGAAGACCTGCCCTCATTGGTGAATGCTTTTGTGATTTCAAGGCTGGATTACTGCAATGCTCTATACTTCACGGTCACTGGAAGAACCTTTCATCAACTGCAACTAGTGCAGAATGCTGTGGCGAGGTTGCTGACGGGCCTTTCAAGGTCCAGTCCTGTGACCCCGCTTCTGCGGGCTCTGCACTGGCTGCCTGTCAGGTTGAGGATGCTCTTCAAGGTGGGCTTGCTCACCTATAAGGCCCTATGCGGGCCCTGCTTATTTGGCTGCTTTCCTAACACCTGTCTCCTCGGCCCGTTCCTTCCACTCCTTGACCCGAGTGATGTTCCCAGGGTCAAGCTGAAAAATGAAAATTACGTACCTACCGTAATTCTTGATCTTCTTGGACGAGTCTCCACCACTCATTCACACTAATGGGATCTGCGCCGGAGGCACTAGGACCCATCGGGAGCAAACTTTTGCTGGAGGTCGACACCAGAGATAGCGCGCGAGGCCGGCGCCCGCGAGCACTAGCTCGCTTTGTAAGACTATTCCCGGGCGTCAACCCTCCAACCGCCTCAGTACCTTTTTTACCAAGGAGGTGCAGCGCAACTAACGTAAAGAGTAACCTAACCTTAAAACCGGACATAAGATAGTCCGGGCAACCCGTGTAAGAAGGGTCAACAAAGAAGTCTTCACGGCCTAAAGATTTGAGGGAGTGAAGACCAACACAGAGGTGAGCTCGGGGGATGGAGGGTGGGCGTGTGAATGAGTGGTGGAGACTCGTCCAAGAAGATCAAGAATTACGGTAGGTACGTAATTTTCATATCTTCCTGGACATAAGTCTCCACCACTCATTCACACTAATGGGAGAGTACCGAGCTAATAATCCCCCGAGAGGGCGGCAGGAGACCAAGAGCTCACGTTTCTAGGACAGAAGTCCATTAGGATAGTTCTGCGAAGGTGAGATGTCCTGGCATGAACATCCAGCGCATAATGCTTAGCGGTATGCACTGAGCTCCAGGTGGCGGCATTGCAGATGTCTGCAATCCGAAACTTACAATTTCCGCTAGGGATGCCGCGACCGCTCTGGTAGAGTGAGCGTAAACCCTACCTTCCAATTTAACCTGTGCCATGGAATAGCAATGCCAAAGACATGCTACCAGCCACGATGAGATGCATCTGATAGCGACAGGTTGACCCAGCCGGGTCTCGCTGAAGGAAACAAACAGTTGCTGGGCTTTGCGAAAATCCTTGGTTCTATCTAAATAGAAACGCAAGGCTCTCTTAACATCCAGGGAATGAAGAGACCGTTCCCCTTCATTTTGGAAGTCCGCAAGTAAGAGGGAAGGACCAAAGGTTGGTTTAGATGGAATTCTGACACAACCTTGGGAAGAAATTTAGGATGAGTCGAAGAACTACTTTGTCCTTATGGAACACAGTATACGGAGGTCCGTAACCAGGCATTATCTCAGAGACCCTCGGGCTGAAGTAATAGGCCACTAGGAAGGCCGTTTTCCAGGTAAGAAATTTTAGCTCACAGGTAGCCAGAGGTTCGAAAGGTTTCCAGTGAGCATGTCTAGCTACAAGGTTAATGTCCCAGGCTGCAACTGGACGTCTTATAGGGGTCTGGTATGCAGAATTCCTTAAGAAATCTCTTAACCATAGGTAACTGAGCCAGAGACAAAGAAGAAACGGCTCATGATACGCTGAAATGGCACTAAGGTGAACTTGACTGTAGAGTACTGGAGGCCTGAATTTGAGAGGTCCAGAAGGTACTCCAAAACCTTGTCTGGAGGACAGGAAAAGGATTCAAGAGGACTTTGCACAAGAGCAGCTTCCACATTAGGCGTGTAAGTTTTCCGAGTAGCTGACTTCGAGCAGCCAGAAGAATGTCCGAGACCCTTAGAGACATTGAACGTTCACTTCTACATCTTCAGGAGCCAAGCGTGAAGGTGAAGCGATCTCAGGTTGGGATGGACCACGGACCCTGAGTCAACAGGTTCATCTGCAGGGGAGTGGTCTCGAGGGGCTGCCAACATACTGTTGAGTAGAGGAAACCATAGTTGTCGAGGCCAAGAGGGGCAATGAGAATCATCTTGGTCCCCTGCGACTAATTTGAGAAGTACTCTCTGAATTAGAGGAAGAGGTGGAAAGGCGTAAGAAGCGTTTTGTCCACCGCAGCCTGAACGCATCCTGACAGAAAATGCCAGGCCCTGGATTTCTGGAGCAGAAGAGAGGCAGTTTTGCGTTGAGTGGGGATGCAAAAAGGTCCAGGTCTGGAGTTCCCCACTCTTCGAATAGTGACTGAACTATGACTGAGTCAAGAGACCACTCGTGAGGATCTGCTTCTGTTCTGCTGAGAAGGTCTGCCAAGTCGTTTTGTACGCCTGGCAGGTAAACCGCTTGAATTAGAGCTTTGTGTTCCAAGCACCATTCCCACACCCTCATCGCTTCCCTGATAAGGGGTAAGAGTGAGCACCGCCCTGCTTGTTGATGTAATACATCACAGCTTTGTTGTCCGTTTGAAGGAGAATGTTCTTGTGACAAAGAATATCCTTCAAAGCTCGGATCGCATAAAGGACGGCTCTCATCTCTAGGACATTTATGTGAAGCTGGGCCTCGAGCTGAGTCCATACACCTTGAGTGTGGAGAGCGACAATGGGCTCCCATCCCGTTAGCTATCGTCTGTTGTGATGGAGATTTGATGATCCAGAGGAGCAAAGGGAATCCTTCAAGGAGATTGCTCTCTTGAGACCACCAGGTGAGAGACCTCTGTGAGGCTCTGTCACCTTGATGGGATAAGACTGGGGTGAGAGGTTGGTGACCACTCAGCGGAGAGCATCCATTGGGTGGTTCTCATGTGTAGCCGAGCTAGGGGTACAGTGAACACTGAGGATGCCATGAGGCCTAACATATGTTGCATCGAGAGAGCTGTAACCGATCTGTTCTCCCCGATGTAACGGGCCATCTGAAGGATGTCGAGCCTTCTGTCCTCTGGAAGGAAAGCCTTCCGCAAGACGTGTCCAGTAGAGTCCCTATGAAAAGGAGTCTCTGGGAGGGCTGCAGCTGTGACTTCTTTAGATTCAGCAGAACTCCCATGGACGTAAGAAGGCGAGAGGCCGTCTGAACGGCTTCCAGAGTCCCCTGTCTGGAAGGGCTTGCTAGGAGCCAGTCGTCCAGGTAGGGAAACACTCGGAGTCCGAGCTTCCTGAGATGCACTGTGAGAACTGCACAACATTTTGTAAAGACTCGCGGCGCCGAGGACAGCCCAAAGGGCAGGGTCTGAACTGATAGTGTTGACCCAGAGCCACAAATCTCAGGAATTTGTAATGCCTCGGGTGAATAGGAATATGCTGGTGCGTCCCTGCATGTCCAGGGAGGCTAGCCAGTCGTGTTGATGAAGCAAAGGTAACAGGGTTCCTAGAGAAATCATTTTGAATTTCTCCTGGGAGAAATTTGTTCAGCTTTCTGAGGTCTAGAATGGGGTGCATACCCCAGACTTCTTGGAACCAGAAGTAGTGGGAGTAGAACCCTGTGTTTAGCTGATGCAGAGGCACCAGTTCTACTGCCCTGTTGTTCAGAAGGCCCTGAATCTCGTGGCGAGAAGGTCTGACTGAAGGATAGACAGCTTGGGTTGGCGTTTGGGAGGGCGATTGGAGGGGTCTCCAGAAAATTGAGAGAATACTCCTCGCGAATTATCCGAAGGACCCATTTGTCTGAAGTTATGGACTTCCACTGGTTGTAGAAGTACATCAGACGACCTCCCACCAGAGAAGAAAAGTCCACCTCGGGCAGTGGAGATGGAACTTGGGCCGGCAACTCATAAGGTAGCACTGGGCGCTTTGGGCCCTTGCGCTTTCTGTTGCGTCTTCTTTTGAGGTTGGGCAGGTTGGTTCTTATGGAAACTTCCTCTGCCCCTGCCTCGAAAGGACTGACGATTATGAAACTGACGTTTACCGACATGCCCTTGAGAGGGGGTAGGCGGGGGTCGAGCCAGCTTAATGGCCGACCTAGTCTTCTGAGTAGCCTCTAGAGCTTGCTCTACCTGAGGACCGAAAAGATACGAGCCATCAAAGGGCAACGCCATTACCTGCTGCTGTGCATCATTCGTGAAGCCCGAAGTACGCAGCCAGGAATGACGGCGAGTACAAATACCAGCGGCTGCTGAACGAGAAGCAATGTCGAAAGCATCCATGGCTGCTTTGACCTGTTGGTTATTAAATTCAATACCTCTGGTAATGGTCAGAAGAAGCTCTGACTTAGAGTCCAGTCGGAAGAGCTTCAACCATTTGTTTAATAGAGTGCCACAGGATATACTCATACTGAGAAAAATAGCCCTGGTAACTGGCAATCGCATACTTAGAGTGGGCACGAAAAGACTCTCTTACCTAATGTATCAATCTTACGGAGACTCTTTGCGAATAGGTCGAGCTGTAGTAACCAGGAAGAACGACCTTATCATTCTCTGCCAGGACTACAATAGGATCCATAAAGGCTTGAGATGCCAAAATGGGGACGATCCTTGGGGCTGAATATTTCCTATCAATGGATTTAGCCACCGAAGGGGTAAGAGCAGGATTATTCCATACCATTTGAGACAGCGTCTCGAAGGAAGGTTGAATCGGAGGAGTCAAATCCGTAGGGATCTCCGAAGCATGAAGATATTGGAGTCTTAACCGCTTCCCAGGATCGATGTCTGTAGTCTGGAGAGAAAGAGTGGAACTCAGGTTCTTCAACAGAGACTTAAAGGACAGGTCTTCGACCACAGGCTCTGTAGCAGCAAAGATCCTCCTCGGCCACTTCATCACCCAACCGAAGGTCTGGGTCAGGCTCAACGTCATCTCCTGATAGTCCAAGAAGGACTGTTTGGACAGGAAAGGAGTGAAACACAGGAGAGGAAGAAAGAATTGAAAGGAAGAGAGTCTCGAGAGCTCCGGCGCCGAGAGCGAGCAGAGGCAGCGGTGCCGAAGAGTGCGGCGCCCAGCTGGCGTCGAGGAGGCACACGGCGCGAATAGCCAGCGGCACGAGGATGCCGCAGAAGGCACACAATGCCGCGGACGGCGCCGAAGCTCAGGGCACCGAGGACGCGCCGAGAAGGCACACGGCGCCGCTGACACCCAGACGGTCGCCGAAGCACCCCAGGACCCTGAGAAACATGGTTAGAAGGGAAAAAAGCAGGAGATAAGGGCATCGGTGTGGCCCCTTGCGCCGCAGCCATGTGAGGGGGGAACACCTAAGCGCGGAGTCATCGGCACCGAGAGAGGCGCTGCGCGACCAGGAAAGTCCAACCGCCCTACCTGGTCGCCCGACAAGCCCGAAGGCCCCCGGGCAACCGAGCCAGGTAGCAAAACCAACCTCCGAGCCCATTGCTCCATAAGAGCGGCCCACTGATGAAACTGCTCATCTGAAGACCTACCTATAGGCGGGGTAGGACTCCGATGCGAAGACGCCGGCTACCGGAAGCAGGAGTTGGCGACTCCGAAGGAGGAGACCGGCAACTAGCCACAATAACAGACCGTCGACGCGCAGACATATCAGAGGGCGACCTCGAGTGATGCCTTCTCTTTTTAGACCTGTGGGCGAAGAAGAGCTCGAGGCGAGCGGTGCGAAATCACGACCGTTTGTTTTATGCCTCGTGCGACTGCCCATCCCGGGCATTGGACTGACGCTGTAGGACCCCTGCTCGGGAGAAGGGGCGGACCGACCCAGCCCGACTGACTGAACAGTTTACCTAAGTCTCCCTACGGCTACCTGACCTGCTCATGGTCGACTCCATCAAGTAGGCTGAGACTTCTTTATTGTATATTAAATAGAGAATAAATTTAAACGACACTACATCGAGATAATACTACAAAAATAAACTGAAAACTATGCTGCTAGTTTGAAGTTTGACTCCCGACAAGGCGGCGACGTCGTTACTGAAGCACACTTTCGGCCCAATGGAAAAAAGGAACTGAGAAGCGGTTGGAGGTCTGGCCGGGAATAGTCATTACAGCGCCGAGCTAGTGCTCACGGCGCGCCAGTTTCGCGCGCCATCTCTGGTGTCTACCCTCCAGCAAAAAGTTTGCTCCCGATGGGTCCTAGTGCCTCCGGCGCAGATCCCATTAGTGTGAATGAGTGGTGGAGACTTATGTCCAGGAAGATCATCCAGTGACCGCGCCTTCAGTGTCACTGCGCCAACCCTGTGGAACACTTTGCCAGCTACTGTCAGGGAGGCCCCAACCGTCGAGCAGTTCAAAAGGGGGCTAAATGCTTATCTTTTTCGCCTGGCTTTTCCCAATGAGGATGGCCGACTGGGATTAACTGAGAAAATTATTTTGATATGTTGAGACGTAGTTTATATATTTAATAGTCTAATTTTATTATATGTTGTATTGTACTGACCCTACTTTATTGTAAGGTAAGTAGAGCCTCAGGGGATTGGGCGCCAGATAAATAAAATTTGCCTTGCCGTTTAGTCCCCTTTTATTTAGTAAAAATTAAAATTATCTCCCCGTTTTATCTTTCAAAGTTTTGCTTTTTAAGACTGATATTGTTTTTATATATGTACTTGTGGTTCTTATGTTAATAAAATAAATTTTGATTGACAGCATGGTTTTGTTTTGGTGAGCAAATCGCTGCGGGGACATGGTTTATCACATAATTCAACAAAGACAAAAATAATGCACTTTAAATCTAGACAAACTAAAGCAACTCTCCTCGACTCCAGATGTTAAAGGAGAACATAGGAATGTTATTGAACAGGTTGATTGTTTTAAATATTTAGGTTTTTATTTGGACAGTCATTTACTGTATACTTTTCATCTTGATTTTGTAAAGAGTTAGTTTGTTTTGGTTTACTGCATCAGATCTGCAATTGTCTTTCATTTAGTTCTAAAAGTTTCAGTGTAGTCTTTGGTTTTGTCTGTCATTGATTATGGTCTGTCTGCGTATTCCGCAGCCTAATCTATTCTACTTACCAGAGTGAGGATGTCGTACAATAAGGCATGTTGGTTCCTTTTGTCCAGTTCAGTGCTGACCCATCACTATTGGCTTTACTCGTTCCTGGACTGGTTTTCTTTTGAATGGTGGTGGTGTACTTACGTTAGACTATTCTCCTTTTGGCGTTTTTGCAAAGGTCCAGTTTTGTTTACTTTTAAAAATTATACTGCACTAGAGAATTCTATTCACTTTACTAGATCCCATACTATTCCCATTCTTAGACTTCCTTTATTCAAGAAACCAACAGCTCAAAGGTCCTTTATTTACAAAGTTATGCATGAATGGAATCAACTACCAGCTCCTTTACAACCGGCAAACTTTAAAAAATGTGGTGTGAAAAAATATTGTCTAGAAAATATGCAGGAACAGTCACCACCAAGGGCCCCACACTCAAGCATAGGGCTGGTCCAAATGTGCACTTTGTGGGCAAAAACATTTTGGTTTACGTGCTCTTTACTGTAGCATAAGTAGATTGAATCAGACTAATTTTGGTTAGTTCTAGGCTGCAATCTTATGTTACTACAAATCCCAGAATCCCCTGCAACAGACATCAGAGCAGTAGGCAGCATTGGCAGATTCAACTGCCTGCAGTGCATGTTAAGAGTTTATATAAGCTCCAGTCTTTTGTTTGCTGGTACCCCTGTTCTCCTTGGGCTCTGTACAGTCGCACAGGACTCTGCTTAGCCCCTGGAGAAAAGCAGACCTGGAAAACATCTCACTAGAGATTATAAAAGCTGTAACATGCACTAAAGGCTAATGAATCTCCCACTGCTGCCCTACTGCTCATGCTCCTTCTTTTGAAGTTCTGGGGATTCGTAATAAATGATGTCAGCCTACGACGACACAAAACTACTGTGATACAATCTACCATACTACAGTAACCAGTACGCAAACCAAAATATTTCTGCACACAAAGTGCTCACTAGGACAAGCCCTACGTGTAAGTATGGGGCCCTTGGTGGTGGTGACTGTTCCCCTTTAATTATCAATAAAACAGGTCTGTGCAACCCACCCAACAGGACGCACCAGGAAACAAGCTATTATAGCCGAGAGTGCCTTTCCTGGTGAAAAATGACAACTAAATAAAACATTAATGTATCGTATTGTATCTTGACTTTGTATGTATATTTGTTGAATTATATTGTTTGTCAGTTTTCTGTCTGGGGCATCCATGAAAATGGGTACGTAATGCTCACGGAGCTAACCTGGTTAATAAAGAGAAAAAGAAATGCAAACCCTTTACAGAAGACCAGGTCAAGATCAGTAATGGGAACTGGACTCTTTATAGAGGGCCTAGTCTAGATCAGCACTGGGGACCACCCACCTGTAAAGGATCTATTCGAGATCAGCGCTGGCGACAGACCACTTTTATGAGGACCAATCTGGGGATCAGCACTGAAGTCCGGAAACTTTATAAAGGGTGACAGACCCTCTTACAAAGAGCTTTTCGGGGACAGCACTAAGGACAGATTCCCTCATAAAGAGCCCATTTGGGATGTGCGCTGGGTACCAAGTCCTTAATAAAGAACCTTGTGCTGCAGACATAATGCTCAGGGACAGGCTGTTGAGGAAAACTCAGTTATTTCCAGAGACTGAACAGACAGAGAAAGTCCCTTTCTAAATATTTATTTACCTCCCCTTCCCTCACCAGTGCAGAATGAAGGGAAATCCCCAGCCAGCACCCACCTGGCAGAGCTCTGACCTCTCACTCATCCTATGGAGATACCTAGCTGGTCATCCTCCCTGACTAAGGCACTGTGAAGGGGACCCTCTGGACTGCACCTCTAGTCTCTCCCTTGGCCAGCTGGGATATCTGGATGGTCAACAACCAGACCAGAGCAGCGTGAAAAGAAATCGCTGGCCAGCACGAATGTGGCAGAGCTCTGACCTCTCGCTCAGCCTTCTAGGATACCTGGCTCATCACTTAACCAAGACCAGTGCAGTATGAAGTGGAACCTATGGCCTACACCTACCTGGCAGAGCTCCAGCCTCTCCCTCTGCCTGTTGGGAGACCTGGCTGGTTTCTCTCCTCTTGATTGGTGTGCTTCCAGGAGCATTCCGCCTCATTTCCTCCCTCATGCTGTGGTACACAGCTACGACATAGGCTGTGAAAAAAGAAAGGGATAAGAGGCTGGCACACAGAGTCCTCATCTTTATTCACATTATCATTCCATGTAAAGAGAAAAGTACCAGTTAACAAAGGGTTATCTTTGCAAAAACAAGAGTTGACTAATGCCAACAAAGTCTGCATTTTGTGTAACAGTACTGATGTGCCCGGGGGCTTAAACTCTGGGTTTTCCATCTCTAGACATAATCCTTGTCACAGCAGCCCGCCTCCAGCACTTGCATCCACTGCGTCACCCAATGCCCCCCCCCCACAGCACAGCCTGACCGGCCAGGCTATACTGCTCACCTCCCACTTCAATGGTGAGAGAAATCCTCGGTGGAGAGGAGTGGCTGGTGGTAGGGAGTAGGACAGAAGAGCACTAGCGTTCATCCTGTTGTGCACCAGACGTCTCTCTCTTTTTTGGTCCCTCCCTCCCCCTGTGTGTGCAAACAAATTACAGCATCCCGGGGGGGAGGGGGGTGGCAGCACATGCTCAGTTGTGCTAAGCCACCACCAGAAACCACTCTATGAGCAGTGCTCTATGATCCCCCACACCTGGGAGGGGTGTCTGTTCTTCACCAGAGATGCAGTGAATTAAAACATCCCAGTTGAATCTGGTGTGAATTCAGGAACTCCACACTATTCATTTGGGTTTTGACACCACGAACATTTAACATAACAAGAACTATCAATCTGAACAGTAACAAATAACTATGAACCACTGTAGTAGAGTTGCAGTGTAAAATACCAAAAATGATTGAACTGTTCACTCCTCCTCTCTCTTCCTGCTCCTCCACCTGTTCTGCACTTACAGGGCAAGTCGTCACACAAGCAACCCCCCAGCACTAGGCTATGGATAATAGTCGGGGACCCCTCCTTAACAACTCAGTCTCTGAGACCAAAATATTTCAACATTAGACATAAAGTACGTTGTGTTGTGCACTCTCCATAACACTTCAAGGACATATGATTTCCAGTTCCTTATCATCCCCCTGTGAGAATGTCTAAGATAAGCTTTGTGGAGGCTGGAACGTATTGAAGGGCAGGAGAGATCTCAGATTTTCAACCTGTGTGACATGGTAAATGCAATGGCTGCATATGTGATGTTCAGGTCCAGGCACGGAATGTTAGGAGTCCCAACCTCGAACCAGTTCCAAGTCGGTAGAACGCAGCCCCCCCCACACACACACACAAGTTATTGATGCAAGTTATATTGCTCTGCTGAATATATCAGCTATGGGGCAGAGGGGATTCCCACCAGCCCTCTCCCCTGCTGCACTTAGCATGTTCTCTTCATCATAGTTATCAGGCACTAGGTGCTGTCTACGACAGCCATCTACTGACCTACCCCACAGCATTCACCCTCCCCATCAACTTCAAGTCCTTGCCATCAGGGTTCAGAGTTATCAAACCTTGCCATGCAGATTCTCCCTGAACAGCTGGGTCATTAAGAGAAGATACTGACCTAAAGTCTAATGGACCAAACATTTAGCCTTTGCTTATCTTGCTGTGCACTAGTTTAGGCCCCTTTACCGGTTTTCTACAAATCTGTGATGCAATTCAATGTGGGCAGGTGAAAAAATCTACAGTGACTGTAAAGGTCTAGTCACAATGACCAGACCTTCAAATGCAAGTCCCCCTCAATGTATGGCTGTGATACTCAGAACCTCAGCACTCACAGGAAATCCTGGACTGGGCATGAGCACACAACCACAAATTATCAGGCAAAGGATGTAAGGCCTGCGCCCCTGGCCTGAAGGGAGTCCAGTTGTCCCAGTAAATTTTATCACCTGCAAGGGGACCAGTTCTGACTTGCCTGGATTGACCAAGATGTCCACGTCTTGAAAGGTTTGGATGGCCAGATCCACTGCTTCCCTGGATGAGCTCGCCAGCAGTGGGTCCAAGTACAGGTATACCCTGATGCCCTTGTACCAAAGGAGGGCCATCACCATTGCCAGGCACTTGGTAAAGACACTCTGGGATGGTAAAGCACCCCTTCTGCCCAGAACCAGCAGTGTGATGGGCACACTGAGATGTGGAACAATGCATCCTGGAGGTCCAGGGAACAGAACCATATCCTTTGCTCTAGAGATGGTACGATCTGGTTCAGAGTGATCATCTGGAGCTTGCGCTTCCTAGTTAAGGTTATGCAACCATAGTGTGGGGCACCAGCCCTTCCACTTTTCGGTAACAGAAAGTACCTGGACAAGTAGCCCTGTGCAGGTAGTGTGTCTGGGACCTGATCTATCGCCTTGTGCTACTGTAGCTGAACAATTCCGTCCCTCAGGCTGGACTCCGTGTCTTCTGGCACCATAGACTTCCCAAGGGGCTCGCGGTCGATATGACAGAAGAGCTTCAAAGTCCAGAGGCAATCCCCTGCCCACCACTTCCCTATACCCACTTGTCTGAAGTGGTAGTGGATCACTCTGGAAAGAAGTGATACAGCTGACCCCCAACCAGAAACCTGGGCAGGGACTGTATAGAAGTGGTACGGCATCCCACAACCCCTTACTTAGCAACCTTGGAGTGGGCTCCAGCAAGCTAGGCACCAGTATCACCCCTCATTTTCTGGCTCTGGCCACCAAACCCTGCTTTGGATGCCAGCGGTGAAACTGACCCTGCTGGGGCTGCTGCTGAATCTGCCGTGGCAGAAAGCCCTGGAGCTGAATAGTTATTTATTAGGCTTTGGCAGCTTAGGGTCTTTCTGGGACAAGGCCACAGAGTTCAGAGTGGCAACAGACTTCCCAGTGCAAGTGAGATGTCCCACCACCCTAGGGCCAAGAAGGCTGGAGCCCAAGAATGGGGAAAAAGGCCAGTCTGTGCAAAATGTCCAGTATAAAGGTGGACAGCCTCAGCCCGGACCAACGGTGCATAAACATAGTCGTAGCCACAGACTGGGCACGTGGATCAGCCATGACCACGACCATGACTTGGACATTCTGGAAAATAATAAAATGAAAAGAAGTTGATGAAGAAGGCGAACTGAGATGATGTGATTAACTCCCACAGCGAGCGACTGATGGTGGGGAAAAACTGAAATGAAGTAAGTGAAGGGACCAGCAACTGGTATGTGCAGCTGCACGTCACCACGAAGTGTCATGCAGCTGCCTCGAGCCAGTAGGCGTTGCTTGCCCCCGAGTCATTAAGAATTGTTCCAGTGGGGTCCTAGCGTTTCCAACTTAGACCCAAGAGTAGTACTCTATGGAGAAGACGGATTCTAGGAAAATCATGCCACTTTAGCAGCCCAAGGTCATAAAGAAATGGGCTTGCTTTTGCTAGCCTTCCTGAGACAATTCTGCAGAGATATGAGCGGCATACACTGGCACCAATAAAAGGTTGTTATGCCATGGTCCACATCCAGAAGATGAACACAAAAGTTATAGCTGTTGGAAATGGACATTTTAAGTCTACAGGCCACACACCTCTTGAATCTGGCCGTGTACTTGTTGCTTCAAGTACTGAGCTTAAGACAAGGTAAAAGTACAGCTGGCAAAGAACTCAACCTGAAATATCAAATCTGGACAAAAATGCAAGAAATGATAAAAAAAAAAAAATCCTAGCATTTACAGGCACTGTGAAGGAGGCTTCAGAATCTTTCAGAGGAAGTAAAGATCAGAAGAGCTAGGGAGCGGAGACATGTGGTCAGGGCACGGTGGCAGGAGCGAGACTTAAATCCTTTGCAAGGCACCAAATATGATCAGCAGGACTTGTTAAGTGTGGACAGGGATCCGTTTGTATTCAGGCAGTTAATCTTTCAAATGACATCCTGTTTGTTGTCGCCACTACTGATTTTAGGCAAATTCCTTACAGCAAATTACATTTTGAGGCAACAAACTTGCATTTCATTCGTACCAACCTCATTCTTCAGACTTCAGCCGAGTGGCCCTGGTACTACCTGCTGGCGGCTGGACCTCTGCATCCAGCCCGCCACCCCCTGACCAAGGAAAGCAGGTATGTTTCGTCAGCTCCTAGCTTAGAGCTGTCAGGCTTCAATCCCCGTAATTGGACTGGCTCCCGGGGATTGTAGCTGCTTCCTGATTGGATGCTGTAGATCCCCATTGAGAAAGAAAGCACAAGAGGCACCTTTTTCAAAACACAGCTCGGCCACTGCCTTGCTGTACTGCTCTCTGGACAGTTTTTTCTGCTGAATTTACTGCTCATGTGGAAATGTATATATTTTTTCTCGCGTGGAATTTTCTGCTGTTTAGCCCGCTCTATTAGTTAGGCCTGACTTCTATATAGCTTATGTCTTGCACTGCTGAATATTTCTACTGCTTAAACAGTTTACCTTTAAACTATTGCACTGTATATGTAGGAATTGCCTAGCAGAGTTGTAGCGAACTTTAACTGACTGCCTGACGTCTTTATAGCTTACTGCTTGCAATACTGAATTTTTTCTGCTAATTGCCCAATAGTGTAGAATAGCTAGAACGGACTACTGCCTGCTGTTTGTTCTATCACACACTTTTCCCATCACAGTTCCTCTCAGTCATCCTCAGACTGCCTCCTGTGCAGCCCTCTTACATAGATACACAGACAGTGTCGGCAGATAAGGGCCTATGGCCCACCCAGTCTGCCCATTTGAGCTTGTAAGTTCAGTTTGTTTTCCTAGAAGTCTGTTGCCCCTTACCCCTGACCTCCAGAATTCCTTTATGTCTATCCCATGCATTCTTAAATCCCGTGATTGTTTCAGCCCCCCACCACTTCCTCTGGCAGGGTGTTCCACTTGTCCACCACCCGTTCTGTGAAGAAATTCTTTCTCATGTTTCCTCTGAATCGTCCTCCCTCCAACTTCATCCCATGCCCTCTAGTCCTGGAACATCTTTTTCGCTTAAAAATAGTGTTTTCCTGCACCCTGTTCCTCCCTGTAAGATACTTGTATGTCTCTATCATATCCCCTCTCTCCCTCCTCTCCTCCAGGGAATACATGTTCAGTTCCTTCAACCTGTCTTCATAGGACTTGTGATGCAATCCATGCACCATCTTTGTTGCCCTCCTCTGAACCTCTTTCTCTTGCTTTTTTCCCCCTTTTGTATTTTTTTCTCTCTATACCCCAATGTTTCTCTGCCATCTACTGGACCCCTGATTCCTTCTCCTGACACCCCCCACCACCACCGAACCAGCACATTCTGTAAATATTGCCTGGGATGTTGGGCCATCTTCTCTACCCATTCCAGACTACCCTGAGTCCTCTCCACCACATGCCTCCTTCCCAGCTCTCCCTGGTCTCATTCAAGGCCCCCCACCCCCACCTCCTGAATGAGCCTTTTGTTTTGCTAAATTCCCACCTGGCACCTTTGACCAGACCTCTCTGCAGGAACTCTGAGCACTAAATTACCCAGGGCCCTCCCACCAATTTACTTGACCTTTGTCTTTGACTTTTTAACCAACGGCTTGCCTTTTTTTTCTGCTCTGTTTTAGCCACAAGCCCAAACCAGGCTCTCCATTTCAGCCGAGTGGCCCTGGCGCTGCTACCTGCTGGCAGCCGGACCTCTGCATCCAGCCCAAGGAAAGCAGGTACATTTGGTCAGCTCCTAGCTTGGAGCTGTCAGGCTTCAATCCCTGTAACTGGACTGGCTCCTGGGGACTGTGGCTGCTTCCCGATTGGAAACTGCAGATACCCATTGAGAAAGAAAGCACACAAGGCACCTTTTTCAAAGCACAGCTTGGCCACTGCCCTGCTGTACTGCTCTCTGGACAGTTTTTTCGCCCAGCTCCACCCCCCCCTTTATTAAGTACACTTCCCCAGTGATCCCCACCCCTGAGGCCTCACACTAGTCAATTACAGCAACTCCTTAAAGGGGTTCTCCTTTCTGTAACTTCTTAAAGGGGTGATCCTCTCTCGTGCTCAAATAATTTATCGTCCACAATGCATCCGGGATCAAGTGCTTTGACACTGACTGTGGTTCTCCTCCTACTTCCTACACGAGCCCCACCTCACTCAGGATCATCACCCTCTACGCATTGTACCCCCCCCTTATCTGCAACACGTCTACCAGACCTCCTGCGCCTCGATCACCTCCCCTCGGTACCCACCCACACTCCACCCCGCTACCTCTTACTTCCCACTCATACCTTGGTCTCTTCTTCTCAATGCCTTTCCCACCCTTTGTACTCTACCCACCCCTTGCACCCCAGCACCCGGCCCCGTGTCCAGTCGCAAGGGGGGATGCCACAATCACTACCACGTTTTGGTGTGCCTAATCACCCTCCTGTTGCTTCTATCAGGTAACATTCATCCAAACCCTGGCCCCGTGCCCAGCCTTATGAACAAGCCTGCCCAGGCTCAAGGACTCCACATAGCTTCTATGAATATTTGCAGCCTCCTTAAGAAGGCTGCTGCATTCCAATGCTGGGTTACTCAGCACCAACCAGACATTGTCGCACTCATCGAAACCTAGTTATCCAAATCCACCCCCGACTCCTTCGTCTCCTTCCCTGGTTACACCCTTTTCAGGGACTATCGGGTGGGTAAGCGTGGAGGTGGTTGTGCTGTCTATATGAGTGACTCCCTCCTTGGATATCCACTTCCTCCACCCAAGCTTGATAACGGGGTGCAAGCCCTCACACTAAAAATCTCCCCCAACCCTGGTAAGGGCCCACACTTTCCCACTGCTGCCTATATTCCCTCCAGGAAGCAAGACCTTGCCATTCAGGCACTTGCTGACTACCTCTCCTGCCTACCACCTAAAAATGGCCCAGATAATTGTTGGTGACCTGCATATCAACTGGCTCTCTGCCACGGCCTCCCAAACCAGAGATATCTTTGCCGCCCTTGACATGTCTCAGCTTGTCCCACCCCAACTAGATTCAACCCCTCTACTGGCTCCAGCACCCTCCTGGATATCACCATTACCAACCGCCCCCAGAGGGTGCTCGATATCAGTGTACTTCCCAACTCACTTAGTGACCACTCCCCGGTTGTATTCTCTTGGTCTGCTGCCAACAGCAAACCTGCACCACAAACCACCCAGTGATGTTGCCTACTCTCAGGCGGCCTGCGTCGCCTTAAACTGTACCTCTCACAACTGGATTGTTCCCTACTCAGGTTTGCACCGACCATAGACGAGGCATTGGATTTTTTCACTCGCACTTTTAACACCGCCTGTGACCTCTATGTCCACTTTGCTAGAAATCGCACCAAAAAGCAAAACATGCCCTGGGTTACCCCCTCCCTCCTTCACAAACTTCAAATGAGAGACAACCTATGGCATACTGCCGTGGAATCTGGCAAGCCAGCTGATAGGCAAGCGTACAATGCTGAGCGCAGTGAGTGTACTTGGGCCATTCGACAGGCCAAAGCCCAGTACTACCAATCCACTCTCGCCTCCTCCTGGGGTCGGCTAGAAACTTTTGGGATAATGGTAAGGAGCTGAATGGGAAATCCCGCTCCCAACCCCCTCTCAACTCTCCTTTAATGGAACTGTCTGCTCTGACCCCTTGACATTGCAGACTGCCTAAACCACACTTTCTCAGGACCTGAGTTCAGTTCTGCCCAGTAACTTCTTTGACCTCATCCCAGTAGCACCCCTGCCTGCTCTCCAGAGAACACCTTTCTATCTACGTACCATCTCCCCGTTAGAGGCTAGATCCCTTCTGCAAAAAGCCGTTAGTAGTAACAACCCCGGCACCAACCTACTGGACACTAGGCTACTTTGTCTGATGTTGGATGTTATCCAGGTCCCACCTACCGAGCTGCTCAACCGCTCTCTGTGCCTGGGGCAGTTCCCCAGCACGTGGAAAACCGCCATCATCACTCCCATCCTAAAGTGTGGTGATCGAGCGATCCCGGGTAACTATCGATCTATCTCCATCCTCCCCCCACTCTCTAAGGTCCTTGAAAAAGTAGTTGCCAGCCAGCTTGCCGAATACCTGGCCATGGACAACCTCCTGTGCCCTGAACAGCATGGCTTTCATGCAGGTCACAGCACCGCAACCACGCTACTTGATTTCTCTAACCTCCTGCACTCTGCTCTTGATGCCGGAAGTCCTGCTGGTGCTGTGTTCATTGACCTCTCCAAGGCCTCTGGCACGGTTTGCCAACCCCCCTGCCTGACTCCCTCAGATGCCGTGGTTTCTCCCGGGCCCCCTTGCATGGTTCACCGGCTACCTCTCTGCCAGAACTCAGTGTGTAAAAATCAAAAGCACCCTATCTGCCACACGATCTATACGCTCTGGGGTTCCCCAGGGTTCCATTTTAGGCCCTCTCCTCTTCAGTCTCTTCCTCAACTCCCTCCCCAAGTAAGATTCTCCTCTACGCAGATGACGCTGACCCCAACCCCAACACCTCCAACAAGCTTTTGATAGGGCTGAGCATTGGTTCACGTCACAAAGGCTAGTCCTGAACCTAAAAAAGGTCAAAGCTATGCTCTTCTCGCATCGCCAAAGCAAAGTCAGTGGTGCCCGTCTCGTGATACCGCCTAACCGCCTAGCACACTAAACCCCATTGAGTAAGTTTCCTCCTACAAGTATCTGGGCATTACCTTTGATTCGGCACTCTCCTTCCAATCTCGTATCAATGCCCCTTCTGCTGCCACCAATGTCAGGATTGGACTGTTATACCGCCATAGGGACTGCCTACCACAAAAGGACCTTAGATTGACAATCACCTCCCCAGTCCTGTCGCTAATCGACTATGGGCTGCCCATCTATGCTGCAGCCAACAACACTGCACTTGCAAGAATCCAGCTCTCTATAAACAAAGCCTGCAGACTAATGCTGGGAGCCCCTAGGCGTTCCCATGCATGCCTGCTGTACTCCACCACCAACTTGCTCAACCTTGAAGAAAGACTCTGCTTCCAAACCGGTCTTCTTGTAAAAAAGACCCTGCTAGGGCTCCCCCCACGGGGTCGCCACCTCCCTGCAGCACGCCTCCCCCTCAGTCTCCACCCGCAGCACTGTCAAAACCTCCCTTATTGTCCCCAGGGTAAGGACCTCTATGGCCCAGAGATCCTTTTGCTCTTAGGCTCCCTCCTGGTTCAATTCCCTCCCAGCCAACATAGCTGACTCCACTAAGCTTGGTCCTTTCAAGTTCTCCCTCAGAAGCCATCTGACAAGTACTCGCTGCTGCATCTGCACATAATCCCCCACCTGCCCCTTACCCCCATCCTCACCCCTAGGCTGGGTCTGCCCTGTCTACTTTTGTTGTATATACCTGGGGTCTCAGGCAACATCTACTGACTAATGTAATAAAATATCTCTGGTTGCTACCTGACGTGGTACTCGTGTACCTATATTATGACTACTGTGATCTACCTATTACCAAGTGTGTACCACCAGTGAATGCCTACAACACTGGTTGCTTTTTTAATCTAAGGGTTATATACTGTACTGTTTTGTTTGCTGTGATGTATTGCTCTCTTGACGAGGTGCCTTTGTAAATGAGTCTATGACTCAAAGGTCTGTAAACTGATGATCTAATAAATAAATAAATAAAATTCTGAACAGATGTTGTGCGGGCAGTGCCCCAAGATCCTGCCAACATAGTTGTCAGTACTCAGTACAGAGCTATAGACGTCACAGTGTGGTACCAACAGACATTGTAGTAAATAGAGAGAACTACCTGAGATGATCATTAAGAAGTAGCTCTGACAGGATGCTGCCTGCGGCAGATACTGCATGATATTCCAGTTGTTCTCCAACAGATCCTCAATATCTTCTCCATCTCCATCCTCGTTCTCAGACACACCTCCCTCATCTTCCTCCTCATCTTCACTTCCCTCTTCATTACCTTGCTGCTTTTGTTCCTTCTGCATCTTAACCAGACATTACAGAGTGTGATATGGCAAATAAATCACAGGACAGGTGCTTCTGAGAGTAGATGTACAAACCACTGGGTGGCTGAAGAAAGGATTTATTTCTCTTGTATCTTTATACTCCCCTACTCAGCCGGCATCCTTTGGCCAACCCCCCAGCCCAGTCACCTGGCATTTGCATGTCTAGCCTGCCCTTACTGCCCCATGTTTACCCTCCCCCACCACACACACTGATCCATAACCAGTGCGAGGCCTGCAACAGGTCAGCAGTTCAGCCTGCAATGATGGGTTGTTTTCCTCTGTTCTGTTGTACCCAACCCACAGGATGCTAGTGTGTACAAGCACGAGCATGCAAAGAACGGGCACAGCAAGGCACCAGACGGCGTCCTTCCCACCCTCACCATAGCTCCAACTGCACTGCCCCCTGCGGTCACCCAGGTGGCAGTCTTGCAGCAGAGCTGGCAACCTTCACTCCCTGGTGGAGGGAAGTATCCTCTGGCAATCTCAGCTTTCTTCTCCCAGCCAGCCTCCGATGACCCAGGCTCGTTACTGAACCCAGGTTGCTGGCGTCAAGAACAGTAATGCAACCGCTGACGGGCTGGCAGGAGAGGATTTACGAACATACGAAATTTGCCAGCAGATAAAGGCCTAGAGGTCTATCAAGTCTGCTCGAATGTGCAGCTAGCACCCCTTATTCTGCAGCTGCCCCTCCCTTCCACCCTTCCCCTTCATTAACCCTCTCCCTTGTCCTATCCCATCCTTGTTTGAAGCAGTCCACTGTTCTACTGCATACCACTTCAGCAGGTAACACACTCCACCCAGCCACCACCCTCTCTGTAAAAAAAGTGTCTCCTCATCTCCCTCCTGAACCTTCCTCGCTCCAATCTCATAGCATGGCCCCTGGTGGTGATTTAAACCACTAAGCAGCAGGGAACAGAGAAGATAACAGTATTAACACATACTGTATTGTGACGATGCAAGGGATTTAGTGTCCCATCTTGTCCACTCCTCCTGCCGCAGGGTAGTGACTATACTTGATGAGATGGAGACTAATCTAAGCTTAACAGCCAGTATGCTACCTCTTCTCATTCTGTGTTCAGGAATCTGTCTAGTACAGCTCTGAAAGTGTGAATAGTGTTAGTTTTCACAGCCTCACTGGGTGGGCTATTCCACATTCTGAACTCCCTCTGTATGAAGTAATGCTTTTTGAAGTTTCCTTTTCTCCTCCCCCATCCGAGTGCTGTCTTCTAGTTTTGCACTTAACAGCTCAAATGTCTGTGCAATTTCACCCTGTCAATCCTTTAATATTGGAAACACCATAATCATGTCTCCTGAGCAAACCTGATATTTGTACAATGATTCAAATCTTACTTGAATAAGAGAACTCAACAGGTGATAGTGGAGGGTCATATGTCCCAGGTTGTAACATGTAAAGAGGAGTGACCTAGGTTTCGATTCTAGGGCCATTCCTGTTTCTGAGTAACATTAATTCTGTTACAAATGCAGTGAAAACACAGATACAAGACTTTTTGTCAACAACCCTTATTTTAGCAACTGATCCCTTTTTTAGGTATGCATGTCGCATTAAACCACAACTTTAATGGGTTACAAATTTGACTCAGTACATCTAAATTGCCAATGAATTAAAAGACCCAGGCTATGACCTTCCAACATCACACCAAAACCTCCAAAAGTGGCGTGAACAAAATTGTAATTAAAACCACAAATAGAAATTCTGGTACATTAGCAGTTTTAAAGAACATTTTTTGTCTTTCTATAATCTGTTTATTCTCCAGGATCACGGCAGGCTTGGCTCCCATCTGCTCCTGCCCCCTCCAGTCATCTCCCGGGCTTACCTGTTCAGTCAGTACCCCCACTGATCCCCCAGGCCTGAATCCAGTTCTGTCGACAGCTCCCTGGTGATGTGGCGGGTGGAGTCGTGGTGTCTTGGGCTTCATGAACACCTGCTGTGCCTTCCTTTTTCCTCCCTGGTTCCCTCCATCTCATCCTTCGGCCATGGCACGCCTCAAGCGAGCACATGTGTGTGGAGGCGCATAAGTGTCCTGGGGCGCGACTCCTCCCTCCACCTGACTTAGAATTTGTCTCTTGGGTACCCATAGGCTACCTGGGCCTCCCACCGGTGGCAACCAAAAGCTGATATGGCCAATCACCCAGATATGGGAGAAGAGAGTGCCGGGAGCCACTCAGTCCTCTCCCAGCAACTTGCGCTCATTCCTGAACACGGGCCCCAGCGTAGCACACAGCGCCTAGTCTCCCATGCCACTTAGCCTAAGGAACATCTTAAAAGTTATTTGTTTGAGTCAGCAGTTTGCACTTGCTTGTAAATAAATTTTGGGTTGTATATTTTCATATTGTGTAAATATGATTGTCTTATGTCTGTAGCTGTATAAATTGTGTTGTATGTTTCTGGGCCGTGCCTGTAGAACAGCCATGTTGCCCAGTGTACCCACCTGGTAAGCAAATAAAACTGAACTGAAAGCAAACTGTAATGAGTGAGACTTGAAAGTATCTTGGAGTTATTCTAGACAGTAGCTCAAAATTTTCAGCCCATTTAAACCAAGTCGTTAAAATTAACTTCAAACTTAATAGAATAGGTTTTAGGCTTCATAGCTCGTTACATTAACCTTGCACTAGTTCTTTGAGCAGAAAATTATACTTTTCAACAATGTCCAGCAAGAGAGGAAGGACTGTAAATTAGGCCATAGTGCTGGCAGTCGATCCCTTCCACTTCCAGTCCCTGCTCCGCCCTGTGTTTCAATGTTTTGTGGCGTCTAAACAAGGAGAGCCAGGGCACACCTCACTGAAACCTACAGGGCAGGTTTTCAAATGTTTTACAGATGTTTAATATATGGATTTTAAATTTAATATGTTTCAAAAGCATACAAAAATTCCATAATACCATCAAACCTTCTGTGGTAATAGTACTGTCAATCACTTTTAATAGTATAGTCTGATGGTGTTAATACTATTCTTGCACGTGCCGAAAAACATACCTTAGAAACATAGACTTTGACGGCAGATAAGGACCACTGGGCCCATCTAGTCTGCCCATTTCCCTACCTACAGGATAGGCCGCAGATCCTAGTTAACCAACAGCCTATATCTTCCTGCCCCCCACAAGAATTGCCTTACGTCTGTCCCATGCCTTCTTGAATTCTCCCACAGTTTTAGACCCCACAACTTCCTCAGGAAGGCTGTTCCATGCATCCACTACCCTCTCTGTGAAATAATACTTCCTCACATTGCCCCTGAACCGCCTCCTATCTTTAAATTGTGTCCCCTTGTTCTTGCAAGTCTCTTTTTCTGAAAGATGCTACCCTCTTGGACTTTGTTGATTCCCTTGAGGTACTTGAAAGTTTCTATCATGTCCCCCCTCGAGGGTATACATATTAAGCTCCTGTAGTCTCTCCTCATACGGCTTCTCTTGCTTCTCATACCTTCTGCTCCCCATGTCCTAAGCGTGCCCCCTCATTGGCCGCTTTTCCTCTGTGGTCGGGTAGAACATTTAAAAATAAAATGGAGGCTCGCTTTGTCACTTAGCGAGACCGTACTGTCTGCTCTCAACGTTTTTTGTTTTTTTTTGTAACCTCCTCTCGAACAGCAGAAAATAGAAATTACGTTCTTACCGTAATTATGATCTTTCTGTGTATCTTCACCATTCATCACAGATGGGTACTGGCCAGAGATCAGGACCCCGCGGGACCCTTTTTTTCTTTTAAAGGATAGGTGGAGCCGACGCAGCATCGGCGCCACCCTCGAGGCCGACATACTACATGGCGCTCGAGGATTAGCCGTTAAGCTGTGTCGACTCCGCCTGCCTACCAGTTCTGAGTCGCCGGAGAGGTAAGAGGAAGGGATGGAGGGTGGGACAAGAGAGTCCAAGGGACAGAAAAAGGAAGAGAAAACTGAACTAAAAGGAGAAATAACGACTGAGAGGACAGCATAGAAGAAGTAAAACTAAGGGGATTGGGTAGGGGCCCCAATCTCTGGAAAAGAAAGAAGGGAAACGGGGGGAGAGAGTGAGAGGTAACAAGGGTCCAAGACCCTTGTCCGTAACCAGACTGTATAGGAACTGCAAGGAGTGGCAAAGCTCACCTGCCAGAATTAAAGGCACAGAATAACTGGCAATACTCCCAAAAGCAGAGTTGGCTATTCTGGAGAAGGACAGGGTACAGGGACTCAGTACTCTCTCTGCAAAGATTTTTGGTAAAAACAAGGGTTGTCTTTTTTTTTTTTTTTTAAATAGAAGGATAACAGAAGGAGGGCAACCACCAGTTCTCACCCCGTAGGGGTGAGGAAAAATAGTAGAAAGGAAGTGCCACTCGAACTGTACCCCTTGGGGAAGAAACTTACCCCCCTGTGTGTCCCAAATTTACCCCGCTTAAAAGAGGGGTAGGCACAGAGGGAGGAGGATCCAGAGACTGGAGCCCCAGGGGATGGCGGGTGGGATTGTGATGAATGGTGAAGATACACAGAAAGATCATAATTACGTAAGAATGTAATTTCTATATCTTATCTGTGTCAGTCTTCACCATTCATCACAGGTGGGTGAGTACCAAGCTCCCTGAAGGGGGTTGACTAATTGCACCCCAAGGGACAGTGCCCCTTAGCCCTCAGTGGGTGACACACTAAGGGGGGGGGGACCTTCTGGGCCTGAGAGTGGGGAGAGCGAGATGGGGTCCCCGAGAAGGAATTTGCCCTGACAAATGTCATCTAGCCCTCACAGGAAAGAGGTAGGTTCCCTGGTGAGGCGGGCAGATCACCCTACGCCGGGCCAAGGGTGACAACCGGGAAAGGCGAAGCCATGCCGATCTCCTGGTGCAGATCGCTGTCCCTACTACCCTGGTAGCTACCTCATTGGTTTCGTAAGATGCCCTTGCTTGGTGCCTTGCTAGCTCCAGGCCACGTGCAGAGAGTGCGATGGCTTGCCTGGTTTGCTCTGAGTCGGGCAAAGCAGCTAGGAACTGACCCAGCGCTGACCACAAGAACCTGTTGTAGGCTGCATAGTGGGCCTGATGAGCGGAGATGGAAAGAAGCAACCGCGCCGAGTAGAAAGTCCTCCTCCAGAAATCAAAATCTGAAGAGTCCTGATGTGGGGGCCGGTCAAGGTGGAGGGCGCGAAGCCCATCAGGAGTGTCCAGGTGCATCAATCCGGGCTGTGGATGAGGCACAGAACCTGGAGACTCTGGGGAGGCGCAATACCGCTAGCTGAGGTCCCTAGAGGGCAGGAACTCCGGAGAACCTCTGCCAGAAGCATGGACGCCTCCCGAAAGGGAGCAGGCCAGGGGCACCACAAGGGTGGCCGCCCGAAATCGCCTTAGAAAGGCGTGCGCTGATGCTCTGGATTGCTAACGGAAAGGGGAGAAGGTCCTCCAACATCCTTACGAGGAAACGCTGATACTCGGCGAGATCAGCGGCAGGAGAGATGTGGACAGATGGTTCCTCTCCCCCAGAAGAGGGGGATGAGGAGCTGGAGGTCACCATAAGCTCCGGGGGTGGCTGCTCGGGGGGAGGTTGAAAAACCTGACTGTCCAAGGCCCTAACGTAGGCAGGGAACCGAGAAGCCATCGCTCTGAACTGCTCCCAGGTGAGAGGCCTGGAAGGACCAAGAATGCCCGGGAGCACTGGAGAATGCGGCAGAGGGGTAGGGGCAGAGCCAAGGGAAGGAATCGGTTGGCCTCTGCCAGGGCTAGGGAGCAGATCATGGACACCCGGGGAAGGTGTCCTGGAAGACTCCGCAGCCGACAGCTGTACAACCACCTTGGTACTGCCTAAGCTGCGCCCAGATGAATCCCCCCAGTGAGGCGGCCGGGGCGTATGGGTCAGAAGGACGGTCCCCTGCCTCCAAAGAATGGGACCCTCTCAAGGACCCGGAAGAGGAAGGACAGAAGTCCGCACTCCAGCGTCCAGGACCCGGTGGACCCCAGAGAAAGGTCTACATGCAGACCTCACACCCCTCGACCCCTCAGAGTCCGAGAGAGTCCTGGTCCTTGGAAGGGTCAGCCTAGGTAGCTGGCAGCCCTGGGATGTCCCCAAGGGGGAAATCCAGGGCGCAGCACCCTCCTCACCCGTAGGCTTCTCGATAGGCCCCAAAGTTGGGCGATCAAGACACACTACGGGAGGGGGTACACCTGCTGCGGGGTCCAGGAACCCCCCCAGGCCAGGTTGCATGGCTATAGTGGCACGCACTATAGCCTGCTGGTCAGTGCCACTGACCCCGACCTGGGGGAAACCCCGACGCTCCTCAAGAGGGGGCTGACTCAGACTCGAAGAGACCACTGGTTCACCCTCCTGTGCAGGCAACCCCGAAGGGTGTGACTGCTCGTCCGACTCTGAGCCTGACTCCGACAAGGTGGAGTCCGAGGCCCTAAGCCAGACGGTAGGAGGCGAGGAAAGCGACACTCTGCAAGGCGCCTCAAAAGTCGCGGGCAGTGGTCGGCAGCACCTCGCCCCACGGCCCGTGACGGGCCGCAGAAGGTGGCAGGACAGCGGGACCAGAGGTCGGAGCTAGGAGCCAGCCATGGCACCGTCAAGTCCACACCGGCACCAGGGACAAAGATGGCGCCTGCAGCGCCCCAAGCCAGCACCCGGTCGCCAGACACCTGCAAGCCCCGGTGCAGCAGGCACAGTCAGCGGCACCGACCGCTCCGAGAGCAGGCTTAGCGCCCGACACCACCAGGCTCTCGGCAGCCCGAAAACAGACCTGGCACAGCAGCACCGCCCGAAACTACTCGGCGCCGAGGCGGCGGCGATCAACGACCCGAGGTCCGCGGCGAAGACATAGCAAAAACAGCGCCCGGATCCAGAGTCGTGGCGCCGTCAACTAGTACCGGCGCCGCAAGCGGCGTCGACAGAGCCACGGCACTGAGAGACGAGACAGCGCCGACAAGGTCCCTCGGCACAGGAGCCGCACGGAGCCCTCGACAGCACCGATCGTGAGGCGCCGACCCGGCCTTCCGAACCGCGGGCGACACTAGGGGCCTTCACCTCGAAGGGTGATTGCCATGCGGCGCCTCCGCCCGCTCCCGGAGGAAGCGGGACGAGCCTCCTGCGCCCGTGGGAGGAGCCTCAACCAAGGCTAGGCTACATGGGGTTGAGAATCCCTCCTCCACGGTCCGTACAGAACTGGGAGGGACCCGGAGGAAAGGCTGAGAGAGCGAGGCTTGGCCCGGCAGTGCGGATCCTACCTCGAGAGTCGTGAGCTCGTCCAACTTTCCACGTCGCTGTTCAAGAACACGGGTCCATAGAAAAGCAGGCGTCGCGACAAATCCATGTCGTGAAGCGGGCCAAGACACGAGACACCGGTCATGCTGGTCGGTCACGGAGAAATTGCTGCCGCACGGGCACCGATGCATAGGGGCGCCCCACCTTAGAAGACTTCTTGCCCTCCGACGCGACATGACCCTGCGAAAAAACACCAAAAATAGACTCGGCGTGCCAAAACTATAAATAATAGAAAGATCTTACCAGCGACACCGAGTAGAGGCAAACCCAGAACTAGTAAGACCAGCGGACTTAAGCGTCAGCAATAAAGGCTGACAGGCCTAGTTTTTCTTCTAACAGCTTCCCACAGGCGACCACGATGGCGGGGCGAAGAACTGGTGAGCAGGTGGAGTCGACACAGCTTAATGGCTAATCTCGAGCGCCCGTGAACGTCGGCCTCGAGGGCGGCGCCTATGCTGCGCTGGTCTACTCATCCTTTAAAAAAAAAATTCTGGGTCCTGATCTCCGGCCAGTACCCATCTGTGATGAATGGTGAAGATTGACACAGATAAGATCAGAACCACAGCTAAAAAAGGGAAAAGGTAGGACTACCTACCAGTTGCCGACCGAGGCGAGGAGCAGAGGCCGGCGGGTGGGGTGCAGCGCAGCAGGCTAGGGCAAGACAATGCGGCAGTCAGTCAGGACACAGCCTCTTTCACTGAAACGGCTGACTGCCACTCGAAAAAAGAGGAAAAAAAATTTAAAATCCAGATATATATATATAAAAAAAATAGATAAGTGCGGTGCATTACGGCGAGTGAAATCCATCTCAAGGTTCTGGACACGGAACCTGTCGTTTTTCCTCGAGGTTCCCACGGTCCAGAACCTCTCGCATGGTATTGCTCACCGTAATGCACCAGCACCTATCCATTATTCTCTTTATAAGCTTTGATAAAAATGAAATCTACGGTCAACTACTAGGGACCATGTGTTGACCAGTGGATTTAATTGTTTATCAAAGGTTGCTTAAACTTCTGTAAAACCTTGTGAAAATCTTTCCATGGGTTTCAATGGCGCCCTAGCACTCTCCCTGGTTAGACGTCACAAACGCCGGAGCACGGAGCGGAGCTGTCAGACTGAAAAGTGGAAGGGATCGATTGGCCAGCACTATGGCCCGATTTACAATCCCTTGCTTTCTTGCTGGACATAGCAGAATTAACATGAGGTTAAGGTAACGGCTATGAAGCTCTACACTTTTGAAATTACCTTTAAGAAGGCCTTCCCTTGAACTAGAGCTATGCAAAGAATGGCCAACACTATTTGCCAGAATCGCTAGATCTAAAAATGTTACACAGCTCATTTCCTCATCTTGGAATACAGTAGCCTAGTTTACCAACATGCAGCTAAGTCAGCTTGCCAGATTTGGACAAGGTGCCTAATGGTTTGTTCAGATTCATTTTAACATTTCCTTTGCCCCATTCTGACATGTATGTAGGCAGCAAGAAAAACATGGTTCTACTGTAGAATTAATCCATGCTTTTTGGGGATTGGGGCACGAGGCCCACTAAAATTCATTGGCATGCAATGTTTTCAACGGTATTAAAAGTTTCTCACAAATAAGCCACCCGACTAAGAAGACAACATCGCTGGAGGTTGTTATGAACATACGAAATTTGCCAGCAGATAAAGGCTAGAGGTCTATCAAGTCTGCTTGAATGTGCAGCTAGCACCCCTTGTTCTGCAGCGTAATGCGCAATGTCTGCTGCAAGCATCACTGACCACGAGGAGGAGGAGGAGGATATTAACAAAGAGGGTGCAGATGAAGAGCTACTAGTCATCACGCCAAATAATGACCAAGGTCCCTCCTTACACGCCACCAGGCTGTGCAGCAGCGTAAAGACACAGGGCCCAACTGGGAGTTGCTGTCAAAAACAGAGAAAATGTGGCATTAATGCATGTAAACCCTTATTTTCTGGTGATTGAAACTGCAAAATCGGCCTCCATAGCTTTGTAATGAAGACCCCCTCCCTGCTAAATGGTTCAGCTGCCCCCAAACTCTTTATTCTCCTTGCGACCTGGAATTCTCTTGAGCTACCTCTACTCACCGGCTGCTCTACAGCCAACCTGATCCCCTGCCTCCTCAGAGGATATGCTGCCCCTCCTCCAACCAGGAATCCCCAGCTCTGAGCCCCCTGGAGCAAGGCCACCACTCCATCCGGCGCTCTATCTGCAATCTAGCACTGGCCAGGGAGGAGGAGGAGGGGAGAGAGGCAGAGGCAAGGTCCGGTATTGGCATGTGGCAGTGGCCTGGAGAAGAACTGTCACCTATCCAGGCGCAAGGGGATTTTCTCTCATGTGCTTGCCCCCCAAGCGCGGTCGTGCAATGGCATCAGCATGCAGCTGCTCCTGTAGATGCCTGCCGCGCTTGTCTCCATTCTTAGTCCCACACTAGTAGTACCCTGGTCTCCACGGGGTCTCTACTGCCCCAGGAAGACCCTGGATCCCTCCCCAGAGACAGTAGAGCTGTCCTACAGATGCTCACTCCATCTCCCTCCCCTGTTGACCTCAGCACCCAGGCTCGCCTCCCAACCGGGTGGCTGGTGTGGCGCCCAGCGCCTCAACCCTCAGAGCTACTGGGCCTAGTTCAGTTGCTTACCTCTAAAGATGAGGTTTAACATGTTTTGTAGCTTTTAAATTTTGTAAACTAACCCATCCTCCATGCGGAAGCAAGTGGCAGAATCACTCTTAAAATGGCTAGCGGTCATACGAGTAGATGTCAATGAAGCAAGACTGCTAGGCAAGCATACACTGAATTCCAATAGTGACTCTGCAAGTCTTTGTAATGCCTTGGAATACTAAATGGTGCCAGATCGTGCATTAGTTTGTAATACATGTATCGGCACCAATTCGCTTGACGAGGGGCATTACAGAGCTGAAATAAAAAGGTTTTTAGAGTCCCCATTACAATTCAGTAAATGCTTGCCAGTGATCTTGTGTTTATGTCATTCTGTATGACGTCCTGGTCATTTTAGCAGTGATTCTGGGCGCCGGCTTCCACAGGGAGGATGCAATGTTTAAAACCTATGAAAACGTATTAAACCTCATTTTTAGAGGTAAGCAGCTGAACTGTTTAACAAAGGGGGTCTTCTTTACAAAGCTATGGGGCTGGATTTTGTGATCTCAGGCACTACAAAATAGGGGTTTAGGTGCCCTTTACGACACATCCAAATCACGTGCACAACCTGAGAAAAGTTTCTTTCAAAGGTATGCCTATACCCAGAGTAACAAAAAAAATATATAAATATATACACACACACACACACACACACATACATACATACATACATACATACATGGGTCAGTAACATTTGCATATAGAGCCTCCCATTTTTGGAACAGTCTGTCATGACCTGCGGTACTAGTTTTCAACATTTAGTGTAGGAAGAAGTTAGAGAGCTGCATGTCAATGTCGGTGAAATCTGTAAGCAATAAACCACAACAGAGTGTGCATTATATGATTTTGATGCACATCTCAGGGGAGTACTAAGGCATGAGGCTGAGGGCCAAGTGTCCTTACGCCCCTGGGGAATACATTAAAATCCTATGATACACACCCTGGAGAGGCTTATTACACTTATAAAATGGTTCCAAGTAGTTTTTCTGGGGGGGAGGAAAATGAGATTTTGCACCTGACCATGCGTTTATAGAGATTTAATGCATGGTCAGGTGATGTTTCCCGGCCAATTAAATTTCTAGAGTCTTTCTAGCCATTTTATAATGAGTGATGTCTTATTGCAGGTGTATACCAATAGGAGGGCAGTGAATGCAATATGTCAATGGAGGTTACTTATAACTAATTTTCCTACAGTATACACAGCTTATAATGGATATATCAGTTTTATTTATTTATTTATTTTCATAGATCGGATTTACAAACCTTTGAGTCAGAGACTCATTTACAAAGGTACCTCGTCATAGGGAGGGGGACAAACATATCTGTGTGGCAAGACATTGGTTAACAATACAGGTAAAATACAAAGGAGTATACAGCAAGGCAATTACAGTGACTAAAACAGGTGAGATACAGCAGAGCGAGACAAAACACAAAAATAATGCAAAACAAGAAAAAATAAACAATATAAGACCAATTAGTAACCCTGTGGCATTACTGATATGTCCACTATAACTGGCGTTCGACTTAGCTGAGAGTAACTTCATTTTCCTTTGTGCTGATGTTCTTGCGGGGTTGACGGTCAGCAGTCCAAGGATGTAGGTATACTTGGGCAGTCCATTTCTTTTCATATTTTTTCCTTTTTTTGTTCTGCTGTGCTCTTTGTGAACTGTACAGGCAGTAGTGTGAGTTGTATTGGGGCTGGGGAGTGCTTAGACTTGGGCATGTGGGAGGATTTTATTTTACAGGTTTTATTATTTCTTTTGAAAGAAATCACTGAATGAGCTCTGCTGTGTCCTCTGGACTCGTGAAATGCCACATTTTCTCTGTTTTCGACAGCAACTCCAAGTCGGGTGCTGTGTCTTTACGCTGCTGCACAGCCTGGTGGAGTGTAAGGAGGGACCTTGGTCATCATGTGGCATAATGACTAGTTGCTCTTCATCTTCATCCTCTTTGTTGATATCCTCCTCCTCCTCCTCATGGTCAGTGATGCTTGCAGCAGACATTGCCCCAACAACCTCTGCAATGTTGTCTTCTTAGTCAGGTGGCTCTCCCCCTCCCAGCCAACAGATTTCAATGGAATTCCTGATCCATTAGTCCAGGTGGTGGATCAGCGGTCACTTTGGCAATCTCTACTGCCTCATACACCTATACAGCCAATTTCCACCAAAATGCCACCTTTCTGAAACAATACAATATCACTTCATGGAAATGCTGTCCCAGGCTCTCTTCATAAGTTGCACAGCAGCTAGGAGACTGATCTGTTTCACACAGACTCGGCAGTCAGTGCCTGTGAAGCATCAAGAACTTCAATCACTTTTGTTCTCATCTGGGCTTTATTGTTTGGGGCTCCTCTTGCCAGGAAAGGAATGTTTGTTGTAAAGAGCCATATTCCCTACCCTCTATGGGTTATAGGGAGTTTACCTGGAGGTCTTAAGAGTTGTTCTGATTTCATTAGACTCTGAAAGACTGCTCCACCTGCTGTCCAAACAGTTACATACCATCGAAGGGTACATTCATGATCTGTTGCAGTGCTGCCTGATGCAAAAATCTGCAGCCGCAGAGTGAGCTGCTGCATCAAAGGCATCTCTCATAGAGGCTTTATGCTAGTGGTAGTTCAAATTCAATGTGTTTAACGCCTAGCAGCATCTCTTCTTTTGCCTCTGCCAGAGACTGCAGCTTGGACCAGAGGGCATACTCATACTTAAAGAAGTGACTGTGGTAGCTAGCTATCCTTATGCTAATGGTAGCCGATGTGTAGACCCGCTTGCCCATGGTGTCTACATTGCACGACTTCTTGTTAGTGGGATGCACAGTGACCTCCTTGAGTACTATGGTTTTGTCATTTTCAGCCAGAACAACAATGGTATCCGCTACAGGCTGAGTGAAATACACAGGATTGGCTTTAGGTGCTGTGTATTTCTTGTCTGCCTGTCTGGGGACAGCTGCCACAATAGCAGGCCTCCCCCAAGCTGCCTCTGAAGACAGAATCTAAGGCTGGCTGGATGGGAGGAACTAAGGAGACCGGAATTATTAGGCACGTTTAGAAACTCCAGTTGAAGACACTTAACCTGGTCTATGGCTTCTGGCTCCACATTCAATGTGGGGTGCATATTTCTGAACAAAGCCTGGAAGGAGAGAGGTCCTCTTGAGGTAAAGTCATAGGAACTGGATACGAGTTCTCTGGACCATAGTACAAGTCATCTCCACCATCAGAGATGAGGAGGACAGGATCTGACTTGCTCCCCTCTACATCCTCCTAAGTTGGAGAGTAGTGGAGATAAGGGGTTCCAAGAGCTGACATCACAAGTCATGGCCGGGGCAACACCAGCCCCAGAGACCTAGGAAACAGTGCTGGCATCACTGCGGGTATCCCCGGAGGGAACAATCATGACACTGCAGGCTCATGTGGCACTGTGGCTGTCCCCGTCCCCAGATAGGACACAGAAGACACCACAAGTGGTGCACAGTCAGTGGAACGGACAGTGGCAGCAGCCTGAAGACTAGCACCGTAGACAGCTGTGTGCCTAAGTAAAGTGGCACGGCACTATTCCAGCCAACCCCTACGGGTCAGGGGCCAGAACCAGATCCACATGACTTAGAGGCAGCACCCACTGCTCGACAGGAGTTGCCCAGTGACTGAACTGCCCACCGGATTCCTCTCTAACAGAGAGAGGCTCCAGGATGGAGATACCAACCTCACAGGCCCAGGCATTCCCTGAGTTGTCTGTGACGACAGTGAGGAACCCAGGCCTGTAGAAGTTGGGTGTCTCACAGCAGAACAGCCGGAGAATGACCTCAACTGGTATAGTTTCTTCCCCTTCTTGCCAGAAGCAGAAGACATTATGGCTGAACAGTGCAAAGATATGGACGCTAAGCATGTGCGGGGTTTGAGCTGTGTCTTTTTGAGTCTCTGGGAGGGCAGTCACCACTCCCAGACATAGGAATGTCCATTATCAAGGCACCTGCCACAGAGAAGAGGTGACTAGATATAGCCCAGTTGCCAAAGCAACTTGCCTTTTCAGGCTCTCTACCTTCTTCATGGAGCTACTTGACAATTCAAGCCCATCAGTTTGGTCCACGACATGACACTCCAAACAACGAGCTCCAGTGTAAATTGTGCCCTGTAAAACTGTCTCCTGGTAATTTGTCCCCAGCGTAACTATAATAAAATAAAATAAATTCAGGTGCAAAATGGAAATAAATTATACAGGAAGGGACTTGACACCAGAGCTCAGAGCAAGTTGTCAAGGAGCAGAATGACCAGCGTGAATTGATGTGTCCTTCTATGGTCATTGACCAAGGTAGGGCTGAAAGAAACTGTAAATTTGCATGTTAAAATTAAGTAAACTGACACAAAAATAACAAACTTTAGTACATGTAAAACTAAATGTTGTCGTTGTACAGATGGTAATGTTCTGCCCCCAACAAGGAGAGCGATGACATTACTGATGTGCACTCGGCGTCGGGATAAAAAGAACAGAGATAACTGGGGGCTGGTGCCGCAGTATCAATGGGCTCATGTGACAATGTATGCACAGGGCGTCTCATGTAGGCCATTCCCACCAGAAAAGTTCTGGCTCCCACAGGGTCCTAGTGCCTCCGGCTTACACCCACAAGTAGGAATTAATGGGGAAGATTGATTCTTGGAAGATTTTAATCTCCTTTTTGAAGGACTGGCTGGACACCGTTTAGGAGCTGGAACCAGGAACTCATATTTTGAGTCTCTAGGCCTGGACCCTTCTCCTCTGACTGCACTGTTGAGTCTGGGTGAAATAGATTGTTTACTGGGGGCAGTCCACAAAAAGAGAACACACTTTTAATGATCAGCAAGTAAGACTTATCTAGATCACACTTTCTTGACATGGTAATGTTGGCGCCAATTTGAAGGAGTTAAGAAAAAACTGTTGGAGCTTAACATCCCAGTGTTTTACACGATGCCAGCTAAACAGAGTGCTTTACAAGAGAAGCATACAGTTATTCAGACCCTACAGGTACCCAGCTTCTTGAGAAGGTCTTGAAAGAGCAGGAAGAAGCAAAAGGCTCATCAGACTCAGAAGACTGAAGGTGCCAGAGTGACATGGGATTGATGTCCCTTAAACCTACTGACTTTTTGAACTCATGTATTAACCATACTATTTACAACTCTGGCAGCTCTGCCTCTATATACGCTCAGTATTCCTTTAATAGGTATGTATATGATGGGCAGTTTTTGACTGTGGCTGGGTGTTAGGGTAGGGTGGGGTTAATTTGTAATGTGGGTGTTAAACCCATAGCTGTAACTGTTATAAGCTTAAAATGGCACATATGACCATGTGGTCTGGGCCTTATAGCATCAGAATTCTAATCTCTTGCCATTTCCCACCACATGTCAGGAGTTCAGTAAGAATGCCAGTCGTGGCTCAGAATAATAAACACCACGCCTGACTGCGTGTTCAGGTACGAGCATGCACGCGAGGAGGTCCTGGGAGGCGCAGAGCTGGTGGGAGCGGCCAAAAGGCAGCTCTCCTCGAGGTGGTGGGGTTGCATTCCTCAGCCATGGTCTGCCTCCTGGTGGAGGCCAAGCTGCAGCTGCAGCCACAGGGTGCAACAGGCCAGGCCAATGGGTGGGTGGAAGGCTGTAGACCGCATGCGCCTACTCCGGGACCTCGGGTAATGGGGAGAAAACACCTGGCAGGCAGAATGATGCCTAACCCTCCGCAGGCACCGCTCCCAGGCCAGGTATAAAGTAAGCCCCAGTAATTCCGGGTGTTGGAGCTGGGGGTGGGGGTGTGTGTGGTCAGGCTGAATGGGGCATGCCGGCGGCGAAAATAGTGACATTAAAAAAAAGAATAATGAAGCAGCCATGTTGGTCAGAATACATCATCATGAATATTGGTTGTTTTATAATCGTCTTTTAATTGCTGTGGTTCCAAATATTTTAGCTTCTCTTAACGGGGCCAGATTTGCATGTCTCTCTTGCAATCTATGTTTTCTGCAGTTATCCAGATTTATTCTGGGTCCTATTTCCTACAGGCAACATGTTTGGGACTTTCCATTAACGTTGCTGGACCTGGAGCATCAGGGCTCCTGGGAATGCAGGCACTCACGTCCTTTATGCACATTTTGTGCTTCGGGATGCTTGACCGCCAGCCCTGAGAGTCCCTGAGACTCTCAGCAGTACAGGCTTGTGAGTCCTGAGTGGGCCGTGTACTGAGCATGCGTGAATGAGTAATTTGTTTATTTTATCCCCCCTTTGCTACCTAGTGGTTTCTGGCTGCCTTGAGAGGGCACACACCACCAGGTGGAGTGGAGGGGGAATGAGGAGGAAGCAGGCCAGCAGCAGTATTCGTGTGTGTGGCGCATCAGTCCCCAAGCTGCCTTGGTGTATCTAGGGACGGAACTGGAGGACATAGCCAGACTCTCAGGAGGCATTCTGGAGAGGCACTGATACTGAAACATGGCAGGGAGAGAAAGGGCAAACAAAAGAAGTGTTTAAATTTAAAGAAAAAAAAATTAAACGCATGGCCGGGCAGTCCGCCCCAGTCACTCGAGAAGAAGGAGGCGGCTTGAGTGTATCTGTGTGGCCAGCAGACTGCACACATTCACTGGAGGCACTAGTGTGTTTTCTAAATACAGAAAGGGTCATTTTTCAATTTATAGTTATTTTAGGCAGTTAGGGTATCGCGACTATTTCTGGCCAACAGTTTAGTGAGCTTAGGGTTTATACTGTGCATTGCAGCCAGGAGAGGAGGAAGAGGAAAGTGAAGAAGCT